>OX384033.1:14483196-15683196 GCA_947534325.1 Agonum fuliginosum
ATCATAATTTCAATGAAACGTTCTAAAATCAATTTTTTACGCATAAAATCTATAAAACAATAGAACTGTATTTCATTACTTAAATAAATAATTTTTTTGTGAGTCAAGATAAAACGCTATAATCGTAAAAACAGCAGATAATATTTTTTAAATTTTGTTTTCTCTAACGCACAAGATTATATTTAGTACGTCCACAAAAAGTACATACATATTTAAATAAAGTAGGTAACAGAATAGAAAAAACATTCAACAATACGCGACTAGCGTTCTGCAGCTCTCGGTAAAACAACATTCAAGCGTGAGGCGAACAAATTTTATCTGTTCTTGATTATTATGATTCTTATTCTGTCCATATATTAAATATTTATAATAAATATTTAATTAATATAATTTTATTTATTTGTTCATAATATAGAAATGTTGAATAGTAGTTGAATGATGTCATTGTTTATTATTTAAATATTGATAAAACTATTACAAGTTCTATTTGTTAGATTTTACATTTATTCTTATTGGTTATTCATAATTTTTATTAGAAACTATTAGTTTCAAAACATAACTAATTATAAAATAGCATTCACAACAAAAATAAGACAAACAATCAACAACAAAGTAAAAATAAACTTTGTTTCTTCACGTGTATTTAGTTGTGTGCGCTAGGCTATGCGAGGCTGTGCGCTGTGTATGTGTGTACGGTGTGCCTTGCGCGAAGACAGACGATATTTCCCTAGCCTCTCTCAAGGCCTCTCCACCGCATGAACATACGAGAATACACACACGTCGCTCGGTCGCACTGACGAGGAATGAAACCAACCGTTGCAGCAGCAGCCTCACTGTACACATTATTTATGATTCGCGCGAAAATAACACTATTTAAATACTTTTTTTTGCATTATTGTGCAACAATAATTATTTTTAAATAAATATGTAGTCGATTTATAATAAAAAATAAATTAGATAAATAAAATTATAATAAAAATTTAAAATTACGATTTTACGCGGTGAGGCTCAGCCTCACCTGCCTCATCTGACGCACCGCCACTGAAATGCTACCACGCGAATTTAAAACTACTAAAGAACAAAATACTGAATATAGTCCGGCGGTTATAGGACAAATTTCATATCAACTATGCATTTTATGATTAAAGCATGAAAATTTGCACACATATCAATGAAACCATTCTCTTTCATATAAGAAGTGGTGCCAAAGTGGTGCGTGCTGCAGACGGCCGCCATTTTGAAAAAATGGTTGCCATTTTTAGTTTTTTGCATTTATCTCATGAACGATCAATATTTCGAGAAATCTTATCTAATGAAAATTGTAGAGCACAAAATTCTTGGTATATAAATTTTTTATGTAGGTGGTACAGCTTTCGAGAAAATCGTGAAAATATATATGAGCAATATCAGGTTAGACCGCAATTTTGCCTTTTCGAACAAAAACAGCAACAGCTGTTATTTTTGAATGAATCAAGATATCGACTTCCGGTCTTCAACAATCGATTACTTTATATAAATTATATATATATATATATAACTGCAGTTCTGACTAGTTCTTACAACTCAATCAGGTACATATTTCAATTTCAATTTAAACTGCACAACTACTTTGCCCTGTGGTATAGAGTTAACCCTACACAAGTTGTAAAATAATTATATAATAATATTCATATAGTTGACTAACAAATATGTGTGGTTATCACACCTAAAATGCATTTTTGAAACATTAGATATTTAATAAATATGTCTCATGGTTGTATATAATATTGTAAATGTTGGATGATGATAATATTAATTTTTCACAAAAGATTAAATTTCCAGATCCGGCTCTGTGACGCCAAATCGTAATCTTTGTTGTCAAACAGAATGCAACAATAGACTAGGAAAGTGTGACGTCACACCGCCTTGTGTTGCCATAGCAACACTTTCCAAACAAACATTTAGAACCATTTGGTTAGCATAGACGATTGGAAGAATATATTGTTATTTTATCTATACAGTTAGCATTTAACTTTAAATCTACGGTACGTTATACCTTATGTATTAATGAACCTATTTTATCAATTTACTTTATTTAAATACAACTAGTATGATTACTATACTGATTTAAAACAAATCATATTTTGAGGTTATGGTTTCATATTTATATTAATATCTTATAATCAGATAAACATTTAACACTTTTTTCCTTGTAAATTGAACTAATATTTATTTAATTATTTATTGAGAAAGATGTGTTTGACAAGCTGGTGGAAGTAGAAGGTCTTGATTCACCATGTTCTATATCATTTAGTAATATTTATTTTTTGAGAAATATGTGTCTGATAAGCTGGTGGAGGTAGAAGATCCTGATTCACCATGTTCTATATAATTTATTGAAGAAATAAAAGGTCTAGATTCATCGTATTTTAAATCAGGCGTTGACGATGTACCTAGTTGGTCTGTATTCATTCATTACAGTCAGGTGCGAAACACATAACCATGGTCTAAAATACAAATTTTTATTATAAAAATTAAATTATTAATAACAAACAATACCACAAAACAAAATAATACACTTTGAATGGTTGAAAACATTATAACCTCAAAATATGATGTTTTAAATCAATATAGTAATCATACTAGTTGTATTTAAATAAAATAAATTGGTAAAATAGTTTCATTAACACATAAGGTATAACTTACCGTAGATTTAAAGTTAAATGCTAACTGTATAGATAAAATAACAATATATTCTTCCAATCGTCTATGCTAACCAAATGGTTCTAAATGTTTGTTTGGAAAGTATTGCTATGGCAACGGCAACACAATGGCGGTGTGACGTCAGCACTTTCCTAGTCTATTGGTTTGGTGCGAGGGGTGCGGAGACCGGAAACACTCAAGAACCTCACGCACTTCGCTATCGGCGCACCACAGGAGAAATGTTTAAAGCTAAACACCTGTTATCTGTGCCTTGTCACATTTGAACCTAATTTCTTTGTACTAAACCGGCAAGACAACAATACACTTGTCTATTAATTTTGTTTTCACTATTTTTAATTAACTACATGCCCAATTTGGTTGAAATTTTCGAATTGAATTCCCTAAAGGTGCGCAAATATGTATTGACTATTACAAATACCCTAATTATCATTATTATACTCGTATTATTAAAAAATAATACCTAGGTAATTTCTTCCACGAAAATAAATATTTCTACAAATTTTGTTTTTACTATATTTAATCATCTACAGGCCCAATTTGGTTAAAATTTTGGATTTACTTTTCCAGAAGATGTAGAAATATGCATTGACTATTATAAATACCTATATTAGTATTATAATCGCTTTTTCTACGACGAGTCGAGTATCTAGAATAAATGAAAAAGTAAAGTTGTATGTTTATATTTCATCTGGATTATTTTGAGAGATTCTGTATTTTTCTAGGTGATTCATTTAAACATTTTCAATAAGCATTGTTCAAAACTGAAGGATATTAACAATTATTTAACTGCAGTATTATTACTACCTATTTACCTTTACCGTCAATAAAACGATGATACATACAAATTTCACCTATCTTTGAATTCAAATCATTAGTTCCCGCGCTTTTAATTTACGACAGAGTCATACTGGGCATATATCAAACAGAACATTTGAACTTATCTGGTTATCTGTGTAACTGCGTATCTATAGAACTGATCTATTAATCCACAAAATTTTATTCCAGTTTCAACTGCACAAAAATTGTCTCCTGTGGTATACTCTCTACTAACAATCATGACTATCATAGTGAGTTAATGGTACACATCATGTTATAATAACACACAATATATGATGCTGTCACACGCAAAAGGTGTTTCTCAACAGAAGAAAACTGTCAAACCGATTGCAAAGGATAATTAATCAAAAAAATTAATTTCTACTCCTGAAAGAGGGTAAAATACATGTAATTTTCCTTATATGGAAAAGCTTAACATAAAATGAAATAGCCGCTGACCTTGAACCTAAACAAATTTTCGTCAGCGACGCTATTTTTCTTTATAATCAGAAACCAGCACCTCGGGTACTATTTTTAATAGGAATTCGCTCCTTCCTTTTTCTGTAGCCGCCATTGAGTTTAGACGACTCAATAAGGTACATAATATTCCCCTGTGGTATACTCTCCACTAACAATCATTACTAGTACCAAAGAGTTAACCGTACACATGTTGTAATATAATGGTATTGTGATGCTCTTTCGGGATAGTCATAGGTCATAGGAAAGCAGGGAATTTGAAATTACATACTCGATGACATAAATAAGGGGAAGAATAAAATGCTGATCCAAAAAATATGCTGACCATTGCTGACCTTGTCTATTCTGAAGGTCAGCAATGGTCAGTGTAGGTCAGCTTAAATTTTTAGCGGACAGCTAAATTGAATTAGGTACTTGGTTTATATATAAAACACCTTATATTTACATAATTATGCCAGATATCACAATATTGATTGAAAATAGGGATGTTCTGCAATGGGCTGCATGTCATTTAAAGTTTTTAGTGAGCAGCTAAATTGAATTAGCTGGCATACATATAAATCGCCTTATATTTGCATTGTTACGCCAGAAGCCACAAATTTAACTACGAATACACGGTAAGCATTTTGGTCAGCATTTTATTCTTACCCCATAAAGAAACCCAATTTATTGTTTAAAAACACTTTCTCAGAAAGGAAATATATCAATAATGGATAATAATATTGTAAACAGCATGAATTTATTAATTATCTTGACAATATATTGAAAATAATAAAAATATGTTGCCTCCAGCTGACTTTTATTAGCGATATACGATCGAAAACGGAAATCAGATTTAAGACAAAGTCAAAATCCAGGATGGCCCTAAACTACCAGAACACTCGATCGGTAAGACTCGAGAAACACACTAGACAGCAAAGGAATTCGACTAAAATTTCTTTAATTTCCAATACTAGAAAAAATAATAATAAAAAGTAGCAATAATTTGCGCGACATAATATAAAGATAAGATAATTCGACTCTGATTATTGTATGCCGCAATCCTATGATATTTTTGTTTGAACAAACAAATAATGTTACACTGAATGCAAAATAACAAAAGCCTACTCTGTGCTGCCTTTACAATTTCGTTGTCCCAGCTGTATGATAACATTGTAATATGCGGTGTAGACAGTCAGAACTGGACTTAAAACATTTTGACATTGTCTTTTCAAATATTTTCAAAGTACCTACAATGTTCGGGCATAACTTTTAATGTAACGTATTAATTTTATATCAGTTTAAACTGCACAAAAATCTTCCCTGTGGTATAGTTTCCAGTAACAATTTAGACTACAAGTGAGTTTACCCTACATATGGTATAATATACAGCGTGATCATAAATGATTGAAAGTTACGTGACTTGGAAAAGTCCGTTTTTTATCAAAACTATGTTCCGCGGAAAAAAATTAGTATTCATTGCTTGTCAAACGAACGTTATGTAGTACCATTACTATAAATTTGCAAGATTATCTTGTTTTTTGCATTTGTACTCGTAGTAAGGCAGAAATGAAGAATACTGTTATTAATTAATATTTAAAGAAAACTGTAATTTTAAAGTTTAGATGGTGACCATAGTTTAGTAGAAATCACATTGTAGTGACAATAAAATCAGAACGATGTGGCACAGTCAATCATATTATGATCACTTCGTATAATAATCCATACAAATATGTGAACCTGTCACACCCAAAAAGTGTTTCTTAACAGAAAAAAGCTGTCAAAACAGAATCCAATAAATAATTTATAAAAATGTGCGATATCTGAAAAAAAATTGAGTTTATGCATATTAAAAACTTTCAAAGATAAGTATATTTTACTAGCTGGACGTTACTTTGTTACTATAAAAAACGTGTGTATAACTCATCCTAAAATATGTAATATTACACAAGAGCTTTTTATTTCGCCGGATAAATTTGTATCGAAATCTTGTTGCCTAGAAATTTGAAAAGAAAAATTGTTTAATAAAATCACGACACCGTAGGTGGAGTTCAGATGTCAAACAGAAATTTATTCTGAGGAAATAAAATGCTCGAGTGTAATTCAATGAGAAAATTTCATTACACAAATAACAGCCAATGGATGAATCGTGAAAATATATATGAGCAATATCTAGCCATTTCAGGTTAGACCGCAATTTTGCCTTTTCAAACAAAAACAGCTGTTATTTTTGAATGAATCAAGATATCGACTTCCGGTCTTCAACAATCGATTACTTTATATAAATTATATATATATATATATATATATATATATATATATATATATATATATATATATATATATATATATAGGGAAAATTTGACGCATCATTTAAAAACATAAGTTTTTGGTTCAGTTCATACTGCTAGAGAATTTAGAAAAAATGCAAATCATTTAATGTGATTTTCGAGTCACGCGCGACCCGGTTTTGGTATTTCGAGGGTTGCAGTAAGGTTTACATGACATGTTTATAAATTAAAAACAATTAACTTAAATGATTTTCATTTTTTCTAAATTCTCTAAGGAATCGAATGCTGCAAGTTTCAAGTCAGTATTTAGATCCGTTCAGGTACTATAGCTGATCAAAGATAATAAATAATAATAACAGTAAAATTTTTCTATTTTCTCGAGGAAAAAGTCTTTAAATATCGTTTTAACAAAGACTTCCATAAAAAATTAATACAAAGTATCTTGTACAGAATGATTTGAAGAATCTAGTGCAGCAAACCGCATGTCAATATTTTAATTCGTTCAGAAATGACAGTTCAATAAACACAAAAAATACAAAAATTTCACTATTGTCTCTAAAATGTTATGTTTGAATTGTGGCCGAACTAGTGCTCCCGAAGAGTTGAAAATTATATGTATAATAAAAATTTATATAAGTAATCGATTGTTGAAGACCGGAAGTCGATATCTTGTTTCATTCAAAAATAACAGCTGTTTTTGTTTGAAAAGGCAAAATTGCGGTCTAACCTGAAATGGCTAGATATTGCTCATATATATTTTCATGATTTTCTCGAAAGCTGTACGACCTAAAAAAAAAATAGATATACCGTTTTATAGAGAATTTTGTGCTCTACAATTTTCATTAAATAAGATTTCTCGTAGTATTGATAATTCATGAGATAAATGCAAAAAACTAAAAATGGCAACCATTTTTTCAAAATGGCGGCCGTCTGCAGCACGCACCACTTTGGCACCACTTCTTATATGAAAGAGAATGGTTACATTGATATGTGTGCAAATTTTCATGCTTTAATCACAAAATGCATAGTTCTTTCCTATAACCGCCGGACTAATAGGCAATGTAAGTTGAAGATATACAAAACACTCATAAAGCTGGATTTATAATAAGGTAACGTAAGAAGTAACGCGAACGCAGTAGGTAACGTAAAAAGATAAGCCAGTGCTAGAACTAGAGAGCATTTATATTAAAGTAAAGTAAACAGCAACGTAACGTAACGTAAGCAAGAGATGCCCATCTTTCAACTTTCTGCGTTGCGTTAACTAAAATCCTATACCGCTAGCCAATCAGATTTCAGCATTTTAAAATTTGGGCAGAAATCTTTATTATCGATCATCACCAAGCGTGAGCGTTTGTAATAAAAATGGACAGAGAAATCATTCAACAAGTTGAATTAAATTCAATTTTGTATGATAAATCATCAAAAGATTTTAAAAATTCAAAAAAAAAGCTTCAAATTTGGGAAGAAATTGCGCTATTTCTCAATACAACTGGTAAGTTTTTGATTATTTCGATAATCATATATTTAAATTGATTACATAAATATATTTCATTAATACAGATTTTGTTTGCACAGAAGTATAATTAATTTTTTTGTTATTTTATAGCTGATATTGTTCAACGCCGTTGGAAAGTATTGAGAGATAGATATGCAAAAGAACGAAGAGACAGACTCTATATTCCCTCTGGGGCAGCAAGCACCGAAAACGAATGGGAATATTTTAAGGCAATGTCCTTCTTGGAACCATTCGTTCGCAGTAGGAAGTGAGTACATATTTTTATTAATATTCTCGCTTCATAGTTGCTAAAAAATTTCATGATTTAGAACATTCAGTAATGTGGAAATTGGAGATAATTCCAATTCTTCCGGGTCTCCGTTAGAACTGGAAGTGTTAGTTGAGGAGCATGAGGTATTGTCGTTGTCGCCAAGCAGCGTATCACACACAATATCACCATTCGAAAGCAACGTTTTTACAGAAGAAGATGAACAGGAAATTCCAATAACAACACCATCATCTTCAAGATCAACCCCATCTCCATTAACACCGACCCCATCTCCATCAACATCGGCACAATCCCCTTCAACGCACACCCCATCTCCATCAACACCGGCACAATCCCCGTCAACACCTGCAACTAAATTAAAACGGCGACGAGAAGAAGTATTATCAGTAGATGATGCTATTTCATCCGTAGCTAGTTATTTTAAAAACAAATCGGCAGTTGATTCCGATTTAGCATATGGGCAGTATGTTGGAGCAGAACTACAAAAATTATCAAAAAGGAAAAAAAATGTAGCAAAAATAAAGATTGCCCAGGTTTTCAATGAACTAGACAGCGATTAGTATATTTCTGTTTTATTTTAATATGTTTTATTTTTATTTTCTTATATTTTGATATTTATTTTATATATTATGTAAAGAATAAACTTTTATTTAAAACTATTTGTTTTTATTTGTAATACATTACATAATATTATTAAATAAAATGTACAGTTACAATTATTAAGTACCTATCTATAAATATTTTTTTATATTCTATTGTGTTGCCACGGTACAGCTCCAGTGGGTGATGTAAAATATGTAGCTAACTTATCTCGAAGAGAATATAAATTTCTAGCAGAATTATTTGTAGACAATCGTCCAACAGACTGTAACGCTGTTGTTTCTTTTCTCCATATGCCATTTTCCAAATCATCTGAATCCACATAACCAGGAGGACAGTACACTTTGAATGCTTTTGGCTTGTCTTCATTTGTTTTAATAAAATTATGAAGGCAAATGCAGGCTTTTACTATTAAATCAACCGTAGTAACATCTGCATTTATAGTTGTTTTTAAAATTCTCCACCTCGCAACTAAAATACCGAATGCATTCTCAATTATTCGTCTTGCTCTCGATAGTCTATAATTGAATATTCGTTGCTCAATAGACAACTTTGTTCCAGGGTATGGTCGCATTATGTACATTTTCAAGGGGAAAGCTTCATCACCAACAAAGAAGTACGGCATATCAATGTCAGTGTTCGGTATAATATTTGGTTTTGGTAGATTTAATGTATTACTTTCTAATGCTTGTCCAAATTTTGACTCACGAAAAACACCACCATCACTTTGCGAGCCGTAAGCACCTATATCCACCAAGGTAAAACAATAATCAGCATCACAAGCCGCCATTAATATTACACTAAATGTTTTTTTATAATTATAAAACATTGAGCCTGATTTTTTTGGGGCCTGAATGTGGACATGTTTTCCATCCAGAGCTCCAATACAATGCACAAAATTCCACTTATGCTCAAAATTATGAGCAATGTCAAGCCATTCTTCTGGTGATGTTGGATGTTGCACACACTCTTTTGAAAGAACCTGCCACAGTATTGAACATGTTTCCTTTATAATACAGTGTACGGTTGTTAAGCCAATGTGGTAGCTCCAAGCTACACTTTGCATTGATACACCCTGTGACAAGTAGCTAAAAATAATTATAATTAAATGACTAACATATTAAACTCTTTAATTTAAATACTAACTGTAATGTAATAGCTAGTCGATGCTCGGGTGATAATGGCTCCTTCCTGCTTTTTTTAATTAAAAAATGTCCAATTTTTTCCAAGAGTTCGTCAAACAAAGGAATGGTCATTCTTGTGTAACGAAAAAATTGTTCTGGGTCCTGCGCTTTCATAGGTAAAAACATATTTACAAAAAAGCCATATTCTATTCTTCTTCTATTAATCGGCCTTACTGAATATTTTCTTTGCTTCCTTCTTTTCTTTAATTTTTTCTTCTTTTTTAATAACAACAAAGTCAACAATGCCAGTAACTCACTATCACTATCCATCATAAATACAAATCAAATTATCGAACAAAAATAATAACCAAACAAAAACCTATCAAACGTAAACACGGATTGACAGCTGATTCAAACTACCGAAGATGACGAAGTTAAACGAAAGATGCCGAAATTCATATAACATGCTCTGATTGGTTGGCAGCATGAAGTTCTGCGTTTAATATAAATCAAGTTATCTCACTGGCGTTACTTTCTACTTTACGTTACCTTACCTACCTTACGTTGCGTTTTACGTTACCTTATTATAAATCCAGCTTAAGACCTGTAGTAACATACGGATGCGAAACGTGGACGCTTACAAAGAAATGATGAAGATCAACTGCGAATTTTTGAACGAAAAATTGTGAGAAAGATTTTTGGACCGATACAAGAAAATCTGGAGAATACGTATGAATTTTGAGATTGATCAGCTAATAGGAGGGGACGATATAGTGCGCTTTGTAAAAAGCCAAAGATTAAGATGGTTAGGGCATATGGTCAGAATGACAGAAGAGAGAAGCCCAAAAAAGATCTTCAAATGGACACCAACAAAAGCAAGATCAAGAGGAAGGCCAAGAAGAAATGGTTCGACAATGTATCAGCAGACTTAAAAATTCTAAAAACCAACAATTGGAAGCAGTTATCCGAGGACAGGACCAAATGGAGAAGACTAGTAGAGAAGGCGAAGACCCACCAAGGGTTGTAAGCCGAAAGAAGAAGAAGAAGAAGAAGACAGGTGGTACCACGACATCATCATTTATTCTCTCCGGCCAGCCAGAACGCAACCCAGGGTGTTGGATTGTAGATTTGGACTCGTTAACTCTAAGTGGGGCATGTATAAGATGCCAACGATTTCTTCGAAAGATTTTGTCCCCTACTTTTACTAAATATGAATTTGGATGATCGCTAAATCTCACTATTTCACCGTACTTACGCAAATCCACAATCCATACCCTGTCCTTAATGATCAATTCGGGCAAAGTTCTTGTACGATGCCTTTTATTATAATTTCTAATCTGTTTATTTTTTATAACATTCTCATTTGATTGTACTTCCTCATTTTTTTTAAAAGTATCTAGCTTGCTTGCATTTCCGCAGGACTGAACCCGTTTTCTAAGGGTGTTGACCTATATGCAAGTAATCCTTGGTTAACATCCTTACATTTAAAAAAAATACCTTTAGCTATTTTTACCGCAATTTCTACTTGACCATTACTTTGCGCATAATAAGGTGAACTTGTTATATGGCGAAATCCGTACTCACTTGCGAATTTGTCAAATTCTGTTCTGAACTGTGGACCATTATCGCTCCTCACTATTTCAGGGATTCCGAATCGGGCAAAAGTTTCTTGGCATATGCGTATTACCTCTTTTTCGGTCATTTGTTTCAAAGGAAAAATTTCGAAAAACCTAGAATAATAATCAGTAATAATCAAAAACCATGAGTCTTTTTTGAAAAGATCTAAAGCAATTTTCTGCCATGGTCTGTTTGGGAATTCCTCAGAGATAAAATTTTCTTTGTGATTAATTCTGGATTCGATACATTCAGGACAGAACTTGATCAAATTCTTTATCTGTACGCTTAATCCGATCCACCACACAGCTTGCTGAGCCCTCAAGCGGCATTTGTTCACCCCTAAATGTCCTTCATGTAATCTTGTTAAAACAATTTCTTGCAATGAATTCGGTATAATTAAACGAGTATTATATAATAGCAAATCCTCGGCAAAAGAAATGTTTTCCTTAAAAGAGAAATACGGACGTAATTCATTCGGTATCTTGTTTAAATTTGGCCAGCCGTTTAAACAATATTCCTTTAATTTTGAACAGATCGCGTCTTTCTCTTGTTCTGTACAAATTTTTTTTAACATACAATCAGTTGTAGGAATGTTATTGATAATAAAATTTACATAACTAGACGTTTCCATATCAAACTCATTATTTGCCTCGTGACTAGGAATTGGGTTACGTGATAAAGCATCTGCCACTACAACTTGTTTCCCTGGTATATAACTTACATTATAATTAAATCGCATAAGCCTAAGTCTTATTCGTTGCAATCTTGGAGTCAAATCATCTAATGGTTTTGTTTGTAATACTTGAAGTAGTGGCTTATGATCAGTTTCTAAAACGATATTAATTCCCGTTATGTAATCTTTAAATTTGTCCGCTGAGAATGCTAAGCTGAGAGCTTCTTTTTCTATTTGACTGTATTTCTGTTGACAATGACTTAAAGTTGTTGAAACATAAGCCACCACTTCTCTATCCCCTGTTGTATTTTCTTGCATTAGCACTGTTGAAAAGGATACTTGTGGCACCAAAGAAAACACTTTCTTTATTTAATCACCGATTACTTTAATTAACTTGTGATTACAAAAACAAATATCTCATGCGACAGGAGCACGGCTTCACTTTAACAAACCAACAACTACGACTGTCAACCAAAACACTTCCGCTTCTACAACCCGCCAAAACATAGTTTTGGTATGACAGTCAGATGTCACCATAGTTCTTACCGCTAAATTCAAATACGAAATGCAATGCACAAATCATTTTATTCAACACTCCCACTATTTGTGCATGTATTTCTTATTTTACAATTAAACTTTGTTTACATATAAATTATATTTAGTAGCGTACGCAGACGCACAATTTAGATATGAATTATATTGAGCAGCGTTCGCAGACGCAAAAACTTATCTTTCACTAATGCTTTCGTAAGAATATCACTCACTTGCACTTCACTCGGTACATATTCAACAACAATCTCTTGACTCTCGTATTTTTCACGAATATAGTGATACCGGACGTCTATATGCTTCGTTCTTTTATGATATTCTGGGTTTTTGACAAGCTTTATCGCGCTTTGATTATCTACATATAAATAAGTACTACTTTCACACGGACGTCCGATATCACTAAGTAGTTTCCTAACCCAAATTACATCTTTTACCGCTGTACAGGCTGAGACGTACTCTGCTTCAGTGGTGCTCAACGTCACCATCCGTTGACGTTGTGATCCCCAGGACACCGGTCCACCTGCTAATAAGCATACGAATCCCGACGTGGATCTGCGTGTGTCCAGATCTCCAGCATAGTCTGAATCGCTATAACTGACTAGGTCCCCATCACATTCTCTACGTTTATACATAATCCCATAATTTTTAGTACCCACTAAATATTTAAATATTCGTTTGACCGCGTTACAATGATTTTCGTCATAGTCATTTAAGTATCTACTCACGGTGCTTACTGCGTAAGCGATGTCCGGTCTACTGACTGTGGTCAGGAACAGGAGCGAACCCACAGCTTCTCGGAATGGAAGTTTCACGTCTTCTCCACTTTCTTCAGCCCTTGTCAGTCTCACTCCAGGATCAGCCGGAACGCAAACTCGATTTGCGTCACTCATCTTGAACTTTGTCAAAATTTTGTTGATGTACGCTTCCTGGTGTACAAATATTGTGTGTGTCAAACGGTCTCGTATTATTTCCATTCCACAGAATTGCTTCACATCTGACACTCGCATTTCGAATTGTCCCTTCAGAATTTCCACAATTTTCTGAAGCTCGGTTCTGTCCTGGCCCATCAGTATCCCGTCATCTACAAATAATGCCAATATTATTTTATTTGTCTGTTCATTTTTAGAAAAGATACACTTGTCAGCCTCGCTTTCAACAAAATTAAACTTCTTCAAAAAAATTACAAATGTCTTATTCCAACAGCGAGGTGACTGTTTTAAACCATATAGAGACTTGTTTAGTTTACATACCACGTTACCGGACTGTTTTACCTGAACACCTTCAGGAACAGACATATAAATGTCCTCCTCTAACTCGCCATAGAGGAATGCCGTTCTCACATCAAACTGGACCATCTCTTGGTTCTCCACTGCCGCTGTTGCCAGGAGGACCCTCAGCGAATCGTACCTGACCACGGGAGAGAAGGTTTCACCATAGTCCAACCCATGCCTCTGGGTGAACCCTTTTGCGCACAGTTTGGCCTTGTACCGCAGACCATTTTCCGTCGTCTGCAGTTTGAATACCCACTTCGAGTCTATAGTCTTCTGGTTTCCCTTGGGCACTATAGACCAAGTGGAGTTCTTCTCATGCGCTTGTAGTTCGTCCTTGATGGCCTGCTTCCATTGCTTCTTGTCCGATGCACTGGTGGCTTCCGCGTAGGTGATCGGCTCCCCACACTCTGTGTAGTGCAGCTCGTACTCGTTGTACCGTTCAGGTTTTCTTAGCAGATTCCTGTTCCTCAAGCCTCGCCTGGTTTGAGGTTCATGTTGTTGCCCAATCGGACCGTCTTCATCGTCCTGGTTGTCTTCACTGTCTTCCTCTGCACTCACAAGTTCTTCTTCTTGTATTTCCTGACCCTGGTTGAGATGCTCGGTGTCGATTTGGTTGGTTTCGAGCCTCTCAGTTGTTCCAGCTTCGAGCTCTCTCTCGTTGAACACTACATTCTTTGACTCCACTACTTTTCTCTTCGCAGGATCGTACAGCCGGTAGTTTGACGATTGACCCTGGTAACCAACCATCACCACTTTTGTTGCCTTTGGGTCCAACTTCCTTCTGAACTGGTCTGGAATATGGATGTAGGCGGTGGCACCAAAAGTCTTCAGATGTGATACCTTTGGTTTCCTACCGGTCCACTTTTCGTATGATGAGGTTCCATCTTTGTCGAGAGAGGTTCGATTTCTCAGGTACACGGCCGTGTTGACCGCTTCAGCCCACAGAAACTTTGGTGTGTTTCGTGCAGCCATCATGGATCTTGCGCTCTCCATGATTGTCCGGTTTTCCCGTTCGATCCGGCCATTCTGTTGTGGGGTGTATGGGGCTGATGTCTCAAGGACTATGCCTCTCTGTGCCAGGTATGTTTTCAAGTTCTGGTTCACGAACTCAGTTCCTCTGTCGACTCTCAGAATTTTTAGTGGCCGTCTTCGTTGATTCTCGACGAGAATATCAAACTATTTGAAACAATCAAATACATCAGATTTATTTCTAAGGAAGTACACATACCTGTAGCTTGTGGCTTCGTCCTTGAGCAAGAAAAAATACCTCGCCCCTCCAAGAGACTCTTCTTGTATAGGACCGCACAAGTCTCCATGGAAAATGTCGCCAGGTTGACATTTCCTTGAATCGGTCACACTTTGGTACGACGTTCTGTGTGACTTCCCTAGCTGACACGCCTCACAAAAGAACTTCTCCAGGTCAGCCTCTTTTGCCTTTTTGATGACCCCCGACTTTAACAATCCACGCATTGTTACTATGCCTGCGTGTCCTAGACGATCGTGCCAGATTTTCAGATGATCCATTGAGGTCACATTCGCTTGAATGTCTGTTGGAACTACAAACAACATTCTGTAAATTTCATTTTGCTGTTTCGTTCCACTCGCAACCAATTTGCCATCTTTGGTTACTCGGACGCCATCATCTGCAAACTTAACCTCGTAACCTTTCGAGGTACACACTCCAACTGAGAAAAGGTTTTTCCTCAGTTTTGGAACAAACAGAACGTTCTCTATTCGTCCGAGCTCCCACTCGTTCCCGACGAACTTGTGGATTGACACAGTGCCCACACCAGCTGCCTCGCACGTGGTGTTGTCCCCCAAGGTAACCGCAACCTTCTGACAGCTCCGCAGTTCCGTGAACCATTCTCTTTTGTAGCATATGTGCCTCGATGCCCCGCTGTCAAGGACCCACACATCACCTGCATCTCGTGTAGATATAAACTCAGGTACATCTTCATTATTTTTTTCTTTATTTGTGACAACAAATGCACTTACTTTTCGCTCGGTCTCTTTCTCATGGCTGTCGGTCTCTTCATTTTTCTTGCTTTGCCATTTCTTCTTAGATTTACAGTCACGTTCAAAATGACCAGGCTTTTTACAAAAGAAACCTGAGTTTTTATTTTGTGTCTTATTTTTCTCTGATTTCTTCTCAATCGACGTAGCAGCGAGTGCGTCCGTTGCTTTATCTAGTTTCGACAGACGTCCTTCCTTGGCGATGAGCCTCTCTTGTAGTCTTGCTACCGTTTGGTCGTTGGCTGCAACATTGTCCCACGCAGTCACTAGGGGATGGAATTTTGAGGGCAAACTCCCCAGAATCTTCGCCATCAGCGCCAAGTCCGTCACCACCTCCCCAACATCCCTGAGTTGAGCGACAATATTCTGTAGTTTCGCGATGTGGTGCACTACGGAGTCCGTTAAGTTCATCTTATACTCATGAAACCGTTTCATCAGTAACAATTTGTTTGCTTCGGATTTTTGTTCGTGTTTCAAGCACAACTTTTGCCACATCGCGTTGGCTGTTGTACAAGTAATTAAATACTCTAGTTGCGAATAGTCCACAGCCGACGCGATAATACACATAGCCTTTGCATTGTCTTTCACCCAACGTTTTCCAGCGTCACCTTCGAGGTCAGCCGGCTGCTCTCGCACTCCTGTCACTACATCCACGATTCCGGCTACAGTAAACACGGTGTTTATTTGGAATTTCCATAGTTGAAAATTCGAGCCGTCGAACTTCACTATATTCTTAGCAATGTTTTCCTCAGCCATCTCCACGCACTTGTTTTTTTTTTAGTTCTCGCGAACACGCGCCACAATTTTCCCCGGTAAACACAGCCTTAGCGTGAAAATACTGGCCCCATAACCTGTTGAAAAGGATACTTGTGGCACCAAAGAAAACACTTTCTTTATTTAATCACCGATTACTTTAATTAACTTGTGATTACAAAAACAAATATCTCATGCGACAGGAGCACGGCTTCACTTTAACAAACCAACAACTACGACTGTCAACCAAAACACTTCCGCTTCTACAACCCGCCAAAACATAGTTTTGGTATGACAGTCAGATGTCACCATAGTTCTTACCGCTAAATTCAAATACGAAATGCAATGCACAAATCATTTTATTCAACAAGCACGCCCCCAATTCCATAGCTTGAAGCATCCGCTTGAATGATAATTTTCTTACGATAATCATAATGAGCTAACGTTGGCGCGTTTTGTAATAATTGTTTAATTTTATTAAAGGATTCTTTTTGTTTATCGAACCATATAAACTGTGCATCATCACATAACAACGCATTCAGAGGTTCCAAAACATTTGATCTATTGGGAATAAATTTTGCGGAAAAGTTAACCATTCCAAGAAATTGCAATAACTTTTGTTTATTGTTAGGTACTGGAAATTCGCAAATCGCTCTTATTCTATCAGAAAGGATACTGACGCCGTTTTCTGAAATTCAGTGACATACAAAATCAATCTTATCCACTCTAAATATACACTTTTCTTTATTCAATGTAATCCCTTCTTCACGGAGTCTCTTCAAAACTTGATTTAATATTCGGTCATGTTCTTCGACTGTTTCAGCATGAACCAAAACATCGTCTACGTGAATTTCTATCCCCGGAATACCTGCGAACAGTTTATAAAATATTTTAGAAAAATATTCTGGAGCACAATTAATCCCGAACGGTAGCCTCGTGAACATATATCTACCGAAAGGGGTGATAAAGGTAGTCAACAATTTACTCTCGTCCTCTAATTCAATTTGGTAAAATCCCGAGTTGGCATCAAGCTTTGAAAAGACTCGCGAATTTTTTAGTTTAGCAAGTGTTACATCGACTTTCGGAATAGGAAATACAGCTCTTTTCACATTTTTGTTTAAAGTAGAATAATCACAACATAATCTAATCCCTGACTGAAAATCTTTTGATACACATACAATTGGACTGCACCAGTCTGTTGGACAATCTACCGGTTCTATGACACCCAATTCTACTAACCTGTCCAGTTCTTTCCTTAAACTTTCCATTAAAGGCAAAGGGACTACCCGGGGTACATTTTGAGAATACGGAGTTGCATTATCCATTAAATTTATCTTACATTTTGCTTTCATTTTACCTAACCCATTAAATAACTCCGGATAAATTTCGAAAGGATTTATTTTATCTTTATCTTGATCCAAAGTTTTAACTTGATTAACCCTTTTTAAAAGTTTAAGTTTCAAAATTTCATTTCTCCCGAGCAATGTCACTTTAAGGCCTTTTAAAATATACGTTCTAACTTTATACACCTCTTCACTATTTTTCAATTCAAGATTTATATATCCAATAACTTTAAGTTTATTTCCCCCTGGGCCGAAAACCAACAGGTTAGTTTTTAATATGCGGTGTTTATAATCATTCGGAATTTTATTATACGGAATACAAGTTATATCTGATCCTGTGTCCATAAAGAAATTTATTTTGCCACCGAAATTGACATTTTCGAAACTAACCTCAAACTGCGACGTCTGTTTTTCGTCTTTAAGATCATAGTTTATAAACTTGACATCTGCACACTCGATATTCTCGTCCTTGCTGATGAGTTTCACGTCATTCCCTTGGCGATTTTTACTTCTGCATACACGATCCCAATGTCCTAGCTTCCCACATCCGCGGCATCGCGAATTTGCAGCTGGGCATGGTCTCCCATCTTGATGACACCTCAAACCACACCGGGTGCAATGGTTTTCCTGTAACGCGGGAGTCTTCCCCTGTGAAGTATCAAACCGCTGAGACGGCGTTCTCTGACGTGAATAAATCTTGTTGACTGTCATATCCTCCGAACCGCTTCGCAGAATTTCACTTTGCTTCGCTAATGAATCTGCCTGTCTTGCCATCTCCACAGCTTTGTCAAGCGTCAAGTCACTACTTAATTGCAACCTCTCAGAGAGCTTAATATCTTTAACACCGATCACAATTCTGTCTCTAATCAACTGGTCTTTCAGCGTTCCATATTCACAACGATCGGTTAAAGTATGCAACGAGGTTATGAAATCATCTACCGGTTCACCAGCAGCTTGTACTTTAGAATTAAATTTGAATCTTTCAAATATGATATTTTTCTTGGGCGTAAAATAATTATCGAACGCTCGGCACACTTCCTCGTAGGTCGCTGTTTCGACATTTGGTACGACTTGCTTTAAAATTTCTTCGGACTTTTCGCCCGCACAGTAGCAAAATAGATCGATTTTCTCTTTATCTGATTTTTGAGATAGGTTCGAGATTGACATGAATCTGTCGAACCTTTTCCCCCAGGTTGACCATTCTTCTGGGTGATTGAAATTGAATGCATTTGGCGGTTTTACTGGTATGCCATGATTGCCATGTGCGGCGGCCGCCATGTTTTGTTCGTCCGGCATTGTTATTGTTCCTCGCCCAAAACTGCACTTTCACGAATTGTGTGTGACCGTGACACAATTTGTTTGATTACAATTCACTAGAACTGATCCCACTTCTGACACCATGTATAGTTATTCATTAGGTTCACAGGTTCATAATAATAATACGCCAAGTACATGTAATAACTGTTCGAGCATGTCCCAAGACTGACCGCTTGTCGTCGCCTACCTCCGTCTCCCGCCAGGCCTATCCTCACGCCTCATTGGCCATTGCCAGTGTCCATCCGACCAACAGTCACTCTCGTTACAGTATTGAAACAAGTAAATATGATCCCGTGTCTTGTACATCATTGATTTTCAAATTCGTCAATTCACAACATCTGCAGGCACCGGCGATTCCCATTATTACTGCAACCTAAAATAATTCAAATTTAATCCTTATATTGTCTTCACAATGATTGTTATTACCTTAATCATCAAAAACTCGTCATCAGAAGCCATTGTCAAAAATCGTTCAATATGTTCTCTTTCCAAAACGGCTGCTTTTTTCGGTTTGTATCCCTTAGATTCACTTTTCAAATAAGCTGTCAGCTTGCTATATTTTGAAATATCTATATTTTCGTTAACTTTTATAGTAGCCTTCAACATGGAATACTTCGACCACGCTGATGAAACCGCATACTTTTTCTTGATGTTATAAAAATATGAAAGCATGACTTCTTCATTTATTACCATTACTCTCCGTTTTTCTCTCCAGCTGTTAAATTCAGCAAACTCTTTTTCATATAATTCCTTAGACTTGGCTGGCAGCAAACGTAAAGTTGCTTCCCGAGCTTCCTCAAAAACTTCAGTAGGAATAGAGTAAGTTTCTTCCATTTTTCACCGAATTCATAAATATTTTCAATGCAACAACAAATAAACGACTCAAACAAACATTCTGTCATAGCAACAAATACCAAAGCATCACAGCAATGCATTTATTTCTTACAATCTTGATCTAGAATTTGATAAATTATAAAATGACATTTTGTAAAACGAATTAATTTTGAATAAAAGTTTTTATTGTGGATAAAACGATATATTGTATTCGTGTTTTAGTTGCGCATTATCCACTCAAAAAATTAAACGGTCGAACTTCGTTCTTGCATTTAAAAATTTTTTCGTGGATAAAACGCCATCTAAAACACTTATACAATAAATAACTATTAATTGTCTGTAATTGTTATAAGTAGTTCTTCATTTTTGATTTGTAGCACTGATGAAGGTTAAAAATTAACTGAAACGTATGCATAGAGGAGATTGAAACAATTGTTGTTTTATTATCCAAATTCCGTCTAAACATCCTTATCACTATAATTTTTGGATACGAATTCTACTAAATTTATATAATAAAGTAGAAATGTGCATACTTTAGTATAAAGTTTGGTTCAAATGTTGATTATTTCTTAGCAACTTATACATCTTTAAAACCCATTAACTGCCAGATATATTATTGTACATCGCACACCTAGATCAAAACTGTACCAACTCAAAAAAACACTTTTTTCAGGAATGTCAAAAAACTTGTTTTCAGGCCGCTATAAGTGATAGGAGTTTACTGCTTTCTTTTATAAATAGACAATGCATAGTATATAAAGTTCAGACTAATACATTACATATAAATTGTCTAATTATGATATAAATGGGATTTGTTGAGATATTACAGTTTTGTACGACAAATTTAATTATTTTTTTTTCATTATTTGAAGTTGAAACCGTTTTGTTGACATTTTTTGACTTGATTCACTTTTAACTGGGCAAAAAGTATAACTGTTAATTCGAAAAAAGTGTAGTTATTTATTTTAGTTTCATTTGGGTCGAGTAAGAAAACAATGGTCTCATAGAAATATAGTTTTTATTTAGTACGAAAAATCTTCCTGTACAAAATTGAACGAAATAAATTTCTTAGAAAACTTCAACAAGTAGTTAAACATATAAATAATATTCTTTTAACCTCTATTAAGTTAGGTAGCTAGCTTAGAAACAGTTTTGCAATCTCTGTCAAAATTAAATACAAAAACAACATAAACTTCTATCAAAAATATGTAATTATTTATAAACCTGACTGTAAACAAAAATTCTAAAGTATAAAATAATTATATTAAAATGGCACTTCTGAGATCAAAATATTTAAAATCACGTTCTAATCCACAAAAATAGTAGGTAAATTCTTATTTTACCTACATAATAATAATAACTTAATTATGTCCTAACACATTTTTAAAATATGAATCATAGTACTGTTTTGGAATTACATTCTTATCAATCAGGACTTGAATGTCGTTTCTTTTCGCATCAGATAATGGAATTTTTTCTGTGTATGCTCGAGTTAAATCAACAGAAATAAATGATTTATTTGCGGATCTTCTCTTGCGCACAAAAATTTTTTTGAATGTATTGTCTGCAAATGATGTTTTATAGAAAAATGCCTCAGGATGCTCCTTTTCTACTCTAAGTATTTTGATGTCATGCCATTTGACTTGAGATCTGTCTTCATCTATATTGAAGTTATTTCCCCATGACTCTTGCAAAGCTTTGACATCGTAAAACTTGTCGTGAGTCATTTCAACAACTTTGTAAGGTCGTCCTGTCTTTTTGGATGTGCGAATCAATGTTGAATATGTGTGCGGTGAGTAGATGGGGCCGGATTTCAAGTGTCTCTTAATTTGTTTTTCAATGACAATATGCACATTGTCACCTTCATTCTGAGAGTGACCGCGTATAAGGAACTTGTGCGTAATCGATTTGACTCTCATGTTGACAACAGCGTAAGCATAGACAGACAACAGATATTTGTTCTTTTGTTGTCCGCAGCAATTATCTGAGTAGAAAATTATGTCAATTTCTTTTTCGAGATTTTGGTCCAATAAAGATTTGATATAATTAAGTATGCAGCTACCAATTTCCACAGCTCCCCTTGCTCCTTCGGTCTCATCCCAAAAGAAACAAACCACATCCTTTGCTTCTAAGTCACTGACAGTAAAATTTAGACAGTTAATTCTAGACTTATAAAAGAAGAGCGATACTTGTCCTTTTGGCACCTGCATAACGGCTTGCAAGTCGTAAACCGCTACAATGGTACCATCTGTCCTGGTCTTATCATTATCTTTTTCTGTCCTTGCCAAAGCCTTTTCTTTGAGATGCTGTTCATAGTTCTGGTATAATGTTAGTTTTTCTTCTTCATTCGCATTTTTATAACTTTCGCAAAGGTCACACTGGTCTTTTTTAGGGATGAAGAAAGAAATATTAAAATCATTATTGAATATTCTGTTAAAAGTTGATGTCGTAGCTAAAGGCAAGCCTTTGGTTTCGCGTAATGCTTTATAATCCCGATATAAATCGGCTAAAGATTTGTCACTGCAAATAAATTCTCTGGTTGTTTGAGCTCTTAGGTAGTGCGATTCAATCCTCGGAATAGAATTTATAAAATCCATGACGCTTTTCTTTACTTCAGGATCAATAGTTGGTTGCTTCCCATGTTTTCCTCTCAATTCGCCTTCTATTACACCTGACTCTGATTTCTTGGAAAGTGCAGTTTTAATAACTCTATCATTCAAGTCAAGAGTGGATTTGAAAAATGTTTTACACACTCTAATTCTTGACCCATTAATTTCAAAATAAAATGCCGTATTTAGACCTCTCAAATTTTGTGTGCTTGAGTATCTGTATCTTGGATTGATTTCTTGTGAGTGTCGTACTATAAACTCTCTCTGCCTTTGAAGATCAGCAAGTTTCCAATATGCATCAAAAAGTTGCTGCCTTGATGGTTCGTCGAAATTGGTTTTACATCTCAGCCGACACTTGTCTCCACAAGGCGGGCGGAGTTTTCTCGCTGGAACTTTCTTTTTTGATTTAGATAAAGAGTGGTAGGCTTTGCCAGAATTTCTTAGAATTTTTGCTACTTTTGTTTTCCACGTGACTGGTTTTCTTACTCTCTTCTTTCCTTTTTTCTCTTCCGTGATAGGCTCTTGGTTTAGGTCAGTATCTTCTGCAGTGACAGGTCGATCAGCATCAAGAGGAGTTACATTTTCTTCTTCAGTCTCAGAATTTGCACTGATGCTGTCGCTTGATGAACTTTTGGAGCTGCTGCTGGTTGAAGATGAAAAATTTGGATCGCATCTGAATCGTCAAAGTCACTTTCGTCACTTCGATTTGGTGAAATATAGTAATCTAATTGTTTGTTTAGCATGTTAGGTGAAGCTATGTAGGTCTCTTGATTGGATTGGATGTTTGAAATTGCCATGGCTTCTTCTATTGGTATAATAATTGGCTGCAACTCCTCGGATTCAGATGGAATATTAAGGCTGACATTCTCTTTATCTTTTTCTAATACCATATTAACTAATAAACGTCCACGCCCAGTCATCTTTCTGAAACAGTAGAAAATATCTGTGTACTCTCAATTATCATCAAAGAGTACCATCTCAAAAATAATCTCTTGAAATGTAACTTGCACTATTTTTGCTACGGTATAGTCAAAAAGCTGTTTTAACTTTTAAAATATATTGGTTCACTTTATCTAAAATAAATTTGTTGTGCTCCTCTAAGAAATAATGAGAATTAAATAACGCCTCAACAAAACTGAAGTAACTAGAAATGTCAAAAGTTTTTCTTCAAAACCGAAAGAAGTCAAAATAAACAAAAAAATGTCACTTACCTCAGTAATTAAAACTGTTGTAAATCAAAATCCAGCAATGAATATTCGTCGAGTCGATCAAGATTTAGTCACCAACACTGTAGTAATTCTAAATAATACCAAACAAAATAACTAATTTTATCAACAAAACTGATGTAACTCGAAATAAAACAGTTTTGTACTACCAACGTACATGCACTCCACTTGATGTCCTGGCATAAACTAAGATTGCAACAGTTTAGGTGGTGGTATTATAGACTCATTCATTCAGCAAAAAGTACTTAAAGCGCCATCTTTTGGAGAATACTCAAGATATAGATAAATCTGTTTTGTTGTTCATGCAACTTCATTTATAGAATCCGAATAAATGAATAACTCAAAAATGCTAATTTTTGAGTTAACACTGTTTTGATCTAGGTGTGCGACATATTTACACCTATACACTATAAACGAGTAAACATAAAAACAATACAATTATTTATTTTTTACTATGCCAAACGCGGCAACACTCTAAATGTAGGCCCACGTTGCATTTCCTACATTGTTTTCTAACATGAGTTTTTACATAAAGCACATTTACGTTATTTACCATCCAATGTTCTCCCCAAATTATGGCCACTAGGATCATATCTTATTTCATGTGGTATACGACTGCTTATAACTGCACTTGGACGTCCTGGATTTTTAGGATTTGAAATAAATTCTTTTTTGAGATATAGGTACTCTTGTAATTTGCCGGTAACGGAAGAACATAACGCCCATTGTTTGAATCCGAACCTTATGGGTTTCCTCCGGATAAATTGTTTTAGATAATGATGGCCATAATATCTGACCATTTACTCATCAACGCAAAGCTTTTCTGAAAATTTTCCAAATTTTTTGAAATTGTTATTTAGTTTATCAATGATAGGTCGAATTTTGAACAATTTGGCTGCCTTATCTGATTGAGAGATCTTAGAATTAACATTGAAATGCAGATATTTTTTATTTCTATGATCCTATTTTTAGTCATACAATTTCGAACAGATTTGATATCGATATCTTCGTCTTCAGACCAGTACATTTGTTCTTGGGTAAAGAATGAAATCTAGATAATAAAAATATTCCAATATAGTCCATTTGCTGAGCATTCTTCTGTGTGTCATACATTTACCAGAGAAGCACCCATGGGGAAGTTGTTACTAATGGTCTAGTGTTTAAAAAAAATTTGGGTGCTTGCCTGGATGAGTGGCAATTTTGGCAATATTTTTGAAAAATGCCCTACTTTTTTAGTTTTTTGCGATTAAAGCGTAAACGGTTAATATTACGACAAAAAGTCAAATTACAAAATTGTAGAGCATAAAATTCAAACTTCCATATACATAATACAGTTTTGGAGAAAATCAACAAAATATGTTTTTAAAAAGCACTCTTTTTAATTTCAGTTATAATTTTGTTTCTTTACACATAAAAACAGCTGCCATTTGTTAACGGGTTGAGATATTAACTTCCGGTTTTTTGCATTCGATTCCTAAAAATGTTTCTCTATAAGAAACAAATTAACAAAATTTTTGTGACTCTTACTTATCTGCCGTGTAAACTTATTCTACGAGAAAAAATAAGAACTTTTTAAAAATTTCTATTAAACGTTGGGTTAAATCCACTATAACTTCTGATCGATTAGTAATATCGACACCCGGTTTTCGGCATTGGATTTGTTAATCATTTTTGTATAAGTTACAGTATTTTTTGTTTTTTAGGGCTATAGGAGAGGGTTTATTTTGAGATTTTCTCTGAAAGTGAAAAAAACATTTTTGTAATCTCTTGAAATTTTTGTGTTTAATCTGCTCTAATATCTAGACGGATTGAAATATGGGTTACCGGTGTCCAGAATCGGATTTTTAAAATATTTCTTTATTGGGGAGATTATATTGAAAATCTTAGGGCCGTGGATAAATGCTATTTTGTTAACATTGTTCCTGCATGTCACAGAAAATTATCGGAAAATTATATTTATGAAGTATGTAAACAGAAACAGGCATGTGAAACAGTATTTTAATGAAAAATATTAAGTCAATGAAATACATTAAACTCATAACAATGGAATTGCATTTCTTATTAACTATGTCATGTGAATAAATCTATTAGTATTACTATTACTACTTATATTTACATATAGGTAATATGGTGTGATATCACTCATTTAAAACTTTAAGGGCAAGTGATAAGTATAATAAATAACTTACAGTGGAATAATTAATAACTCACAGTGCAATGTTAGAATACTTATTACGACAGTCAGTAATTGCTGTACTTCTACTATGACAAAAAATACAACAAGATATTCCGATAATTTTCTGTTACATGCAGGAACAATGTTAACAAAATAGCATTTATCCACGGCCCTAAGATTTTCAATATAATCTGCCCAATAAAGAAATGTTTTAAAAATCCGATTCTGGACACCGGTAACCCATATTTCAATCCGTCTAGATATTAGAACAGATTAAACACAAAAATTTCAATAAATTACAAAGATGTTTTTTTCCCTCTCAGAGAAAATCTCAAAATAAACCCTCTCCTATAGCCTTAAAAAAAATAAAAAATACTGTACCTTACAGAAAAATGATTGACAAGTCCAATGCCGAAAACCGGGTGTCGATATTACTAATCGATCAGAAGTTATAGTGGATTTAACCCAACGTTTAATAGAAATTTTTTAAAATTTCTTATTTTTTCTCGTAGAATAAGTTTACACGGCAGATAAGTAAGAGTCACAAAAATTTTGTTAATTTGTTTCTTATAGAGAAACATTTCAGGAATCGAATGCAAAAAACCGGAAGTTAATATCTCAACCCGTTAACAAATGGCAGCTGTTTTTGTGTGTAAAGAAACAAAATTATAACTGAAATTAAAAAGAGTGCTTTTTAAAAACATATTTTGTTGATTTTCTCCAAAACTGTATTATGTATATGGAAGTTTATTGTACCTATGTTGTAGAGAATTTTATTCTCTACAATGTTGTAATTTGACTTTTTGTCGTTAATCGCAAAAAACTAAAAAAGTAGGGCATTTTTCAAAAATATTGCCAAAATTGCCACTCATCCGGGCAAGCACCCAAATTTTTTTTAACCACTAGACCATTAGTAACAACTTCCCCATGGGTGCTTCTCTGGTAAATGTATGACACACAGAAGTATGCTCAGCGGTTGTATTAATAAGTTTTCGGAGACAATCAGTAGATAAATTAAAATTGTGACAGTGTTTTTCTGTTCTGCAAATATTTTACTTATTCTAATAAAGAGTCATCAAAAATTTCTTCGAAGATTTCAACTGGAGTTTTCCCTTTCAAATTCTGTTTGATGTCGTTTACCATTGAATTTACATTCAAAGAAGTGCTTGAACCACTTGAAAAGTTTGGACTGATTTTTTTCCAAAATGAAGAAAAGGCAACTTTTTCTTCGCAGTTGGTTCCGGTGCAGTTTCTGATACAGTGACGTGTAACTCAACTTCACCACAAACATCTTCTGGCATAGTATCCTGTAGCATACCTTCATCCATGTCCTCGCAGTCCGACACTGTATGACTGTATCTATCTTTTCTAGTGGTAGTTCCACTACGTCAATAACTTCCTCTTCCAAATCTTTGAAAAACTCATCATCATGAAACATATTTTGTATTTCAGCAAGTGTTATATATTTTTACTTCCTTGTACGAAGTAAGGAAGTATTGTAATCGCGAAAAATTTCGGTTCTCAGATTTTGACGGAAATATCCGTTTTGACCTTTTCTGAATCCATTATGACTAGTTTCGACGTGACGTCTGTACGTACGTACGTACGTACGGACGGACGGACGGACGTATGTGTGTCGCATAACTCAAATACGGTTAGACGTAGAGAGTTGAAATTTTGTATTTAGGACTGTTATAGCATCTAGTTGTGCACCTCCTATTTTTGGTTTCAATCTATAAACCGGAAGTAGTACTTTTAAAAAATATTTCGATAAATATTTAATTTAACACAAATTTTTTTATTTTAAATGAAAGATTATGTGATTATTACCTAAAATCGGTATTTTATAAATATTTTTGTATCTGGTATTATTTAGGAATAATTAAAGTATATATGTATAATTTAGTATTTCTTTATCTTGTAGTCCATGATCGATTAACATTTGTTACTACGTAAAATTTAAATGATTATGACATGACAGTGACAATAGTAAAATATGCTTTATATCTTCTTCTGCAGTTTAAATAAAATGACTAAAATATATTTGTGAGTATACTAGTATAATAAGTTAAAAGAATTTTTTATATTATTCTACATTTTAGTTATTAAGAAAAGTATGAACACACAAGGCGTACAAGGAAGTCATGTGGTGTCCACGTCAGATTTTTTAGTCGTAATATTGTCACATATTGTCACAAAACTGTAATCAGAATATATATTATAATAAAAATTATCGTACATGCCAAGGTCCTCAAATGGGTACCGACGTAAATATCTATCGTACTATGTGATACTACAACATATCAACTCACCTTCAGCATAAAATTTGTCTCAGATATTAAATTTTCAAATTACAACAGTAACTTTCCAAATATATTCAAAATTACCCCTGCTAGAGACTTTCAAAATACTGGAACTTGCTAAATTCTCACATAACCACACATAATATTCTTCAATATTAATTTAGAACTAAACAGTATTGTCAACTCAAGGAAATTAAAATTTGTATTGATACCTAATTATGACTTGTGCAATGGTCTTATTATATTTAATAAATATGTTTTCTTTCTTATTAATAAGAAATAAAATAAAACATCACCAGTCCCCATTTGAGGCTTATGGCAGCAAATGGGTTAAACCCAACTGACTATAATTCTGAATCCGATAGTAGCAATCAAGTTTCGTTGTTTTTTCACGAATGTTATCATATTTATCAATTATGGCACGTGGTAAAGCAATAAGCCTTGACATCCGTGATTCAATTAAAAACTACCATTTATCTGGCACCAGTGGTAGAAAGATAGCAAAATATCTTGCATTACCTGTCTCTACTGTTGCGGATATTATAAAAAATATTGTGTAAGTGGTTTAATTGAAATTGGAAAAAGTCCAGAACGAAAACGAGTAATAACGGAACGAAATGTTCGGAGTTTGGTGAGTGTTACTAAACCGACGAAGTAGCTTACGAAATTTAAGCAATATGTGAACAGAAATAATACATAAGTCAGTATTAATTAGTGATGTATCATTGGGAATTTACCGTAGTGAATTTTTTTCCGGGAAAATTCTCGGGATTTTCCCTAAACACGTTTCCCGGAAAAAAAATCGGATATTCCAATTTGAAAATTTTCGGGAATAGATAGAGAAATTCTCGGGCATAAATAGGGCAATTCTCGGGAATAAGAAGGGAAATTCCCGATAACGATAATAAACGGAGAAATTTAACGCAGGCGCAGCATTACCGACAAGCTCAATCTGTCCAAACTTATTTCTTGGTACATTTAGCAACGTTTCATTGTTTAAACTTGGTTTTGTTGTGTCTTTGATTTTTATGAGGAAATTTATCGTAAATTTTTCCACAGGACTTCCCTGGAAAATTTCCCCAGAAATTCAATAAAAAATACCTACCCCAAAAAACTTCCCGGAAAATATCCTGGGAAATTTTCCGAAATATTCGTTCCCGGGAATTTACCCATCACTAGTATCAATAGAGACTACGCGAAAATATCTCAAAAAACAGGGATATAAATTTTATAAGGTAGGTATGTATTTATAATCATATTTTATTACTGGTAAATAATGAAATTTATTTTTTATACATCAGACAAAAGAAAAGCCGTTATTGTTTAATTTACAAAAACAGAGGCGATTAAAATGGGCGAAGGAAAGACAAAATTGGGTTGAGAGACAGTGGGACTCAATAATATTTAGCGATGAATCCTTATTTGACGTGTGTGTCGGTGATATGAGCAAAAAAGTAATTCGAAATAAGAATGAAGCGTATCATATCTGAATTTGTTAAGAATTGACAGCTAATTAAAAACAATAATTTTCAAAATATTGAAATATTTAGATTATCTTTTGTAGAAAATGTTTAAGCCTAGACTAAACCAAGAGTGAACTTCAAAAAAATATAAAGCATGTAATAGAAGAATGTTTGAAAAATTGAGTACAGAAAACCGGAAGATAATATCTGAAGCCATCCCGAAATAACAGCTGAATAAACAGGAAAATTACTAAATTTTATCTATATTTACTTTAAGAAAATTTCCAATTTGTGACTAATTGAGAGCCTCAAAAATTATAAAAATAATTGGTATTATAGAAAATTGTTATAGAAATCATATGCTGGAAACCGGATGGCGATATTTTTGTCCGTTAACATATGACAGTCATTATTGTGTCAAGAGAAAATATTACCACTTGATTTAAATGACTGAAAATTTCCTAAATGCATTTTTATTATATTTTCGAAAACAGGTTAACTAACATAAAAATCCCATGCATCATTTTTGAAGAGAATTTTGTGCTTTATAACGTCATATAAATGTTTTTCTCGTAAAGATAAGCAAAGATGAGTTAAACTTAATGTTTGGTTTATAGTTTATGTTACGTATTTTATTTGTTTTATGAAAATCTCAAGTGTTTGGACCATGTTAGATTTAAGCGGTTTTAAGTAATAAATTGTAACGTGTGACGAAGTGTGACAAGGGTTGGTGTGAGGTGATGCTGACCGTATGTTAGAGATATAAGCATGAGTGGTATCGAGAAGTAAGGGGTGTGAAAGGGCAAATGTGTGTGTGTTTGATAATTTTTATTTAGGGTATTTCGTGAAGTCCTGTACGAAGAAAGTTTATTTCTAACTATCGTAGATCGTTGTGCTACATATTTACCATTCTATTTTTACCACTCCAACTTTTACCACAGCATTTTTACCACCATTCTTTTTTACCGCTATCCTGTTTTACCGTTAACCCATTTTTTACCACTCAATGTTAACCACTCCAACTTTTACCTCTGCATTTGTACCACTATACTTTTACCGCTATTTCGTTTTACCACTAATACATTTTTACCACTCCGTTTTTACCATTACAACTTTTACCACCATACTTTTTTACTGCTTTCCGTTTTACCATTAATAGTTTGTGGGGCTATAGTACGGTTTTGTTAGTGTAGTAAATACCAAAACCGAGTTTGTTGGGCTCTAGTACGGTTTTGTTAGCTTTGTTAGTGTAGAAAATACCAAAACCGAGTTTATGGGGCTCTAGTACGGTTTTGTTAGCTTTGTTAGTGTAGTAAATACCAAAACCGAGTTTGTGGGGCTTTAGTACGGTTTTGTTAGCTTTGTTAAAAAGAGACGGTGGTAAAAATGGATTGGTAAAATAACACGTTGGTAAATATGTTGGTGGTAAAAAGAATTAGTGGTAAAAATAGGGACGGTGGTAAAAATGGATTGGTAAAAGAATACGTTGGTAAATACGTTGGTGGTAAAAAAGAATTAGTGGTAAAAAGGGACGGTGGTAAAAAAATGGATTGGTAAAAGTATAATGTTGGTAAAAAATGGATTGGTAAAAGAATTACGGTGATAAAAAAGGGACGGTGGTAAATATGGAGGCAAATCATCGTAGATATAGGTGTTTGTAAATAACACTGTAAATAAATTGATACATGTGTTCATAGCCTGTATTCCTGTGTTTTATTCATATATATATATATATATATATATATATATATATATATATATATATTTATCCTGACAACTTATCATTGATAAAATACTCGTACATTACAGGAACAACGAGAATAATGTTAATAAGAATTGTAAAAAGTGTGGCTTAAATAATAATAGGTATATATGCTAACAGTTATAGTATTCAAAGTTATGTGGCTATTTTTTTTTGACTTGGTCTGTATCTAATAAATAGTACTAAATTGAAAAATTATCAAGTGTCCGAACCTATAGTTGACGAGGCTTGTATATATTTAGGTAGTTGTACCTAGTTTACATAAGAAAATTAAGATACAATACTCATATAAAATATTAGTAATACAATGTATTATAATATAAAACAAAATCGTTCCGTTTATGAACTCGTCAATGAGTAATGTATCCAGATTAGTGTATGGTGTAAGATTTGATACAAAGATCGATAAAATGTATGATTCAATGCAAAAAACCAAACACAACACTAACTGGGATACAAGACTCGACACTAGGTTGATCACGACGCGTTTTGATCTTTCGATCATCTTCAGGTGACTGGATTTGGAGGATGGGAGGTAAGGTTTTATATTAGTAATTTTAACGGTTGAAAGATTACGTCCGATTGGTTATTAATTTGAATGTTTATTACCGGTTGACTGATTTTTTCTTTAAATATTTCTAAATTTTCGGCTATGTTTAATCTATTACTTTTACTTTGTTGTTTACAAATTGACATGATGTCTTCAATTTTACCTGCTGTATGTTTATGATTTAGTAAATGTGTCGCGTAATTTGAGTCACTTTTAAAATTTTTAAAGGAATTAATGTGTTCTTTATACCGATCTTTAAATTTACGTCCCGTTTGGCCGATATAATTTAGGTTGCAAGTTAAACATTTTAGTTTGTATATACCGCTTTTATTATATTTATTGTTAATTTCAATATTATTATTTATTTGATTTTTAAGGTTATCTTCAGTTTTTAAGGCGATTTCAATAATAATAATAATAATAATTTATTGCAGCATTTAAAAGTATAATACATTATTTGCAATGTCACAGTTACAATAGAAATACATAATTAAGAGGTACTTACAAAATATGGAATACATAGGTAGGTACATTCTTACATAAAAAGATAATTACAAACTTAATTCAGTGGAGACAGACACGTTTAAAAATTAAAATTATAAAATTCTTCAATTGTATAGAAAGCATTGTTTACAAGAATCTGTTTTATATTATTTTTAAATATTTTAAAAGACTGTGTTTTTAGAGGTTCCGGTAACTTGTTATAGAGTTTTAGTGGCAAAAGTTCTGTGGAATTGTGAGATTTAAGTAACCTTTTTTGTGGTAAAACCAATTTATTTTTGTGTCTCGTATTATAATCATGGAAATCAGAGTGCGATTTGAAATTGTTTATATTGCGCTTTGCAAATAGCAAGTTTTCCAATATGAAGCAAGAAATTAAAGTTAAAATTCTTTGTTGGACAAATAACGGTTTACAGTGTGAGTTGTAGCTTGCCTGAGAAATGATCCTAATAGCCTTCTTTTGTAAAACAAAAATTTGTTGGACTGATGGCACGCCACCCCAAACTAATATGCCATAGGTCATGACGGAATGGAAAATTCCAAAGTATGTGGTACGTAGCGTACTTATATTTATAGTTAGGGACATTTTACGTAGTATAAAAATACTTTTACTTAATTTTTGACAAATATCTGCAGTTTGTTTATGCCAAGTGAATATCGGATCTATTTGCATTCCTAAGAGTTGTACAGACTTTTTTTGGATGTTAACTTGTTTTGAAAGACTGAATGTGATATTTTGATTTTTATTCTCATTAATTGTTAATTTATTTGAGAGAAACCATGTAGTAGCATCAGAAATGGAGTTTATATCTTTACTTATTAAGTCGTTTATTTCACTGGACGAGTTTAAAATTGTTGTATCGTCAGCATATAATATAACTTCGGAATCATTGAAAATCGTTGATAAATCGTTTATGTAGATTAAAAATAAGGTTGGGCCCAAGTGGGATCCTTGAGGAACTCCATGAGTTAATATGGAGCTTTCAGAAGCCACACCATTGAACAACACTACTTGTGAGCGATTTTCCAGGTATGACGCAATCAAATTTAGAGGAGGACCTCGAACACCATAATGAAACAATTTTCCTAAGAATATATTATGACTTACACTGTCAAATGCTTTGCTTAAATCGCAAAGCGTAGCACTTACATGGCGATTGTTCTCAAAATTGTTTAACACGTAATTGGTAAATGTATCAACTGCATCAACTGTTGACTTATTTTGCCGAAACCCAAATTGACTATTATCTAAGATCGCGTTATTTTCCAAATATGTGATAATACGATTATTTATTGCAATTTCAAAAACCTTTGACAGAGCAGGAATAATTGAAATCGGACGATAGTTGCTAAGTTCACAAATATTTGATTTTTTAGGAATGGGAATTACTTTGCTAGCTTTTAAGAGATGTGAGAGAAATAAAGCATAAATTTATTATGTGAGTTAATGGTATGACTATGTATGACGCTATATTTTTAACACAGTAAGAGCTAATCTCATATATGTCAGTACTTCTACTATTAGAAAGATTTTGTATTATGTTATATATTTCATTTTCCGAGACTGGTGTTAGGAACATAGATTTATCAGAGCAATGATTTGTGTATTTTAAATAATCTCCAGGTGTAACAGTTGATTGGGGTAATTTTGATATCAAATTGCTAGCAATATTTGACAAGTATTCATTAATTTCGTCAGCAGAGAAATTTACATTTGAGTCATTTGTATTGGGAATAAACTTGTTTTTATTATTTTCTTGATTTATAATTTGCCAGGTAGCTTTAGTTTTGTTTTTAGCATTTATTTTTGTTTTTAGCATTTAGTATAAATCGAGAATTTGCTTCAATTTTTGCTTGTGAAATAGCTCATCTATAATGCTTTCGGTATTTAGTTAAAATGCTTTTTGTGTGAGTGTTTGGGTTATTTTTGTGAATAGAATTGATAAGGTTAAGAATTTCGCGTTTTTTACGAAGTTCGTTTGTAAACCATTCTATTTTAATTGAATTGTTGAATTCATTTATATTTAGTTTTTTCTGGTGAAACGTTTTTTTGAAATTATCTAAGAATATGTTAAAAAAAAACAATAGAAAGACATATTTGAATCTTGCGTGGACAGTACTTCTTCCCAGTTACACTGAGAGAGAATGTTACAAAATTCTTCTAGCTTCTTGTTAGTAATACAGCGAATGTATGTACTTTTATATTTAATATTATATGTTCTGTTATACATAAAACTAAATAACAAGGCATGGTGATCAGATAGGACTGGATCAAAACATTGAATTTTACATGATCTGATATCAATATTAGTTAGAAAGTTATCTAAGCAAGTGGAGGAAGTTTCTGTGATTCTTGTAGGTTCATAGTTCATAATAGAAAGATTGTACGTTAAGATAATATTATTAAATTGATTTTCCATAGCATTGTTTGAATTGAAGTGTATGTTAAAGTCACCACCGATTATAATATTTCTTTTACAGTTTATTAAAGTAAGTAAGATTCTTTCAAAAATATCAAGAAATATTGACCAGTTACTTAACGGAGGTCTATAAATGGATACGATTGTCACAGGTATATTGAGCAAATCTATAGCTGCAATTTCAACTTCAGATAAACAACTAAAATTTTCAATATCAATTCTTCTAGAGACTTCTACATTTGACTTAACATAAATGCAAGTACCGCCATGTTTATTTGATGGTCTGCAGAAAGAGCTCATAATTTTAAAATTTGGTATTGAGATTAAATTAAGTTCATCATAGGTAAGCCAATGTTCGCAGAAGCACAACACATATATTTTCATACTGGTCTAAAAGGAGTTCAATTTCACCCAATTTAGATCTGAGTGATTGGATGTTGAGATGAAGAATCTTGAAGGTGCCCTCTCTCATTATGACGTCTTGACAGTTTTTTGTGGGTTCTCTAAAAAAGGTCCATTTTACTGGGTTTTGCGTACAAAAAAGTGTTTATCCGCGACTAGCCATGGAAACACACAATTATTGATCTTTTTTTGTCTCAAGAAGTTGTATTTCTATAACGTATTTGCTTAGAAACGGGAAGCAGTTAATAATGGATTATTATCTACTACTTCCGGTACTTTAACTCACTTTTATAAGGAAACTGAAGAATCTAAAATTAATATTGTAAATTCACAATTCAATTTTCGCGCCACATAATTTGTAGATAACTTCCATTTCCAGTAAAATCAGTCATGAGAACTGATTTCCTCTCACATGTGAGATAGAATTGCGCATTATTATTATTTTGTTTGATTATTTGCTAATTCTTACTGGTGAATCTTTAAATAAGTAAGTAAATGTATATTTTATTATCATTTGAATGTGACTATTAATGTAGCGTTTTTAAGGTTATAATTGTGACACTACGTTGACTGCTGGCGCACTCGTGCCAGAGTTTAGCGAGGCTTCCACCCATTTAAGTACTGGCACTGGCTTCGTTATCCACCGTACCAGAGTTTGGGAAGGTATTATTAGAGCCACCAATAGTTATTGAAGTTGTGACGGGATTGTTTATGACCATTCCGAATTTCTTGCATTGGGTTACTAAACGAAGATGACGAAGCTATAAATAGGTACTATTGATGGTTGAGATGAACCTTGTACCATATGCAATTCTTTTTTTATCGGCAATGGATTCTTCTATGTAGCCCTCTGCTATCGCTCTGAATTTCCATCCCCCGTGTCGTTTCAACGACAATATGTCACCACCGCTTTCTGAAAATGGTAGCAGAAGTTCGTCGCAGGGAATGTCCCGTATAATATTCGGCATTTGGTAAGTGCAAATATTTTGCTATTATATTCGGCACTTTACTAATTTTATTGTGTCCTATGATCTGTTTCGTAGGTTTACCGTTCCTAAATCCAATAAAAACTTTCGGCATATCTGGAAATGCCACTTATTCAAATAGCTCTTCACAATCTCCATCCAGTTAGGTTAAAAATACTCTGTAAACTGTAACGTGCTCTAACGTCAGAAAATAATTTGTTGCTAACAAAAGAATTTCAAATGTTTTATGGATATTGTTAAATAGGTAACCAAGTATTAATCTCAAAATGTTTTTATTTACTGGCAATATAAATATCATAACTACCTATAATAGGATATAAATGCTAGTCGCGAATAAAATAGTATATGCACCACGTGAGTGAAGTGCATTTTTTCCTTCGGTGTATTGTAGCCCTCCGCTTCGCGTCGGGTTACAATCTAACACCTCTGAAAAAAATCATACACTTCACTCCCTTGTTGCATAATATACTATTATGAAAGTTCCCAGTGGCCAGTTGTTTGAGTCATTTATAACTGAAATATAAATGTTTGGTACAGTTATTTTGAATGATGAGTAGGTGTCATATCTTGATTTAATTGCACTGCAAGTATAATTATTTATATTTAATTTTTTAAGATGTTCTTCAATATCTGATACTTTAACTTTAACCGTTGGTGCTAAGCGTGATACGAAAAAGTGTGACATTTTAGGTACTGCACTTAGTTTGGACTGATTAAATTTGTCAGTATCAGAACCCGTACCAATAGTTATTTTTCTTTCAGATCTAAGCTTTTTACGTTTACTAGTTACAATTTTAAACTGTTCACTATCATTATTTTTATTTATAGGTTCAAATGCTTGTTCCGCTGCTTTACAGTTCTTGTTTTGTTCAAATATTATTTGTTGAGTGTCATCTGACGTTGATCGTGGTCTCAATTTATCAGAATATTTTTGTTTTTGTTTATTTAAGTAATTTTTAGCACTAGTTGTGGCATCTGACGGAGATTTATTAGAAACATTATTTGTAATTAAATTCGTTGTTGTCGGTAATGATAAATTTGGCATTTGTTGTTTGTTGGTTCGTAGCAATGGTAACGTCCTTGGAAGTTCTCACTGACGAGTTTATAATATTATCTTCTAGGTTATTATTTATATTAGTTAAGTTAGTTTTTATGTTTAAGATTTCACAGTTTAGATTTTCTATGATAGAATCTTGTTTCTTTATAAGTTGTATACATACATGCAGCATGTTAATCACACTTGATTTTGTTTCACTGTTGACATTTTCACTTGTACAATTATTACAAAACCACTTTATATTAGGATTTCCAGTAATAGCATTAAATTCACTTTTCTTAATTGATACACATGTAATGTGAAAATATTTCATACAATTTCCAGCACAGTTTACTGCATATTGTTCTTCATAATTAATAATTTTATCACAATAACTACAACTCGTATCGTCCACCATGATGGACATACAAAAATGTTATGATTTTTAAATAGTTTGGTTATCATATGGGTTGATTTACCGATGTATGTGAATTTACTCCATTGTTTAATTTCAGTATCAGGTTTAGGTGTGTTATTTTTATATTTTATGTCTTTATGAATTTTGTTTACCGTGTTTTTAGTGTAACCGTTGTTAGTTGCGATTTGATGAATAGTTTTTAGTTCTTGTTTATAATTTTCTTTATTTAGCGGTATAGTTTCAAGACGATAAAGTAAGCTGCGAAATGCTGCGAATTTATGTTGTTTAGGGTGTTCTGATGTCGCGTGTATTATATTATCAGTTTGGGTTGGTTTACGATATATATTATAATTGATTTTATTTGATGATTTAGAAATGGTTAGGTCAAGATAATTAATTTTGTTATTAACTTCTTCTTCTAAAGTGAATTTAATATTGTCATTGTAGTTGTTTATTTCGTTTAGGATGTCATTAGCATTTTCATAGTTAGTTATACACAATATGTCGTCAACGTATCGAATCCATTTAACGATTTTATATTTTAGTTTTATGTTATTAAGTAAATTATCTTCCATGTTTTGTAAAAATATTTCCGAAAGTATGTCAGAAAGGGGGCTTCCCATGGCTAAGCCGTTATTTTGTTTATAGTATTTATTATTAAATTGAAAATAATTTTTATTAAGTACTGGGGTTAAGAGATCAGTTAGTTGTTTTATAAATTTCGGGTCAAATTCTTTATCGATTAAGGTGTTTTTGATTATTTCTACTGTGTCTAAGATGGGAATATTAGTATATAGATTAGTGATGTCGAAGGATATTAGTCGCGTGGTTTCGTTTATTGTTAGGTTTTTAGTTTCATTTATTAGTTCAATGTTATTTTTGACCGTGTATTTATTTTCTTGTATCCCAGTTAGTGTTGTGTTTGGTTTATTTTTTGCATTGAATCATACATTTTAGCGATCTTTGTATCAAACCTTACACTAATCTGGATACATTACTCATTGACGAGTTCATAAACGGAACGATTTTGTTTTATATTATTGTGACAATGAACTTCGGAAATTCAGATATAATTAATTTTAAAAATGTATTATATTATAACAGATACATTGATTACAATGAATCTGATAAATTGATTATTTCATCATCAAAATACGATATTTCTTCTAGTAATCTCAAAGAATAATAAATATGCACGAGTCAAACGATTTGTAATTGGGCAATGAATATTATGCCCAGTTAAAAAAAACTAATCCTAACTTATCAGATGATGCTGGTAGATTCAACAGTTTTAAGGCTATCTCAGCTATTTCGGAAAATTCATTTCTGCTGTTCTCAAAAATACAAGTGGTTTCTAAATTTTTTTAGTACAAGACTTTAAACAATTCTTCCTATACCTTGTTCCTAATACTGTCCCATCTTCTATTCCTTGTGCGTCTAAATTTTTTAATAAAAATAAATCAATAAATTAATTTATCCCTTTCAATCTTATTTAAATTATTGTTATCATAATGTGGATGCAGATAGTAAGCTGTCACATGAAAGTTTCATTCTTTGTCCACTTTTATCTACTATATTTTTATCTAAGTAAGTCGGCTTGTTTAAACTCCTTACTCCTTCAATATATTAATGACCTTCTCTGTGCAGTTTTAGTCAAGCACATATTTATCAAGTAAATTTGCTATGTAACTGCTACAAGTACTGTGTCAAATAACATGACATACTAATTTGCCCATTTTTATCACGCCACTCGCATTATCCGAAACTACTGCATAAATACGAGTATTTCTCATGTTTTATCTAACAAGCTCATAGACAGTGACGTGCTAAAAGATTATAGACATATGACCTATAATTTTATAAGACTGTTAGAAATTTAATAGATAATTTTAATCTTCAGAGTGACTTAAATCAACTGCAAGAATATTGTAAACGTAACTATCTTTCTCTAAATATTCTGTCGTTAATTTGACAAGAAATCAAAACCCGATTTTATTTTATTATATTGAAAGTAAAGAATATTAATAATAAACAATTAATTTAGGATTTAGGCGTTACTTATGATCCCAAATTGTTATTAAACTTTCATGTCTATTCTTGTGTAAAACAATCATATATGATCTTATAGGATTGATTGTAAGAAACTGTAAACACTTTAATAATCCGGGTGCTCTCATATGCCTGTCGTTTTCTTTGGTTCGTTCAAAGTTAGAGTACGGCTCAATAATTTGGAATCCATTTTGTAAGAAACACATAAATCTAATCTAATAGAAAATGTTCAGAATAAATTTATTAATATAATATGTTATAAATTTAAGATAGAAATCACAGATTATGTAATGAGATTAAAGTATTAAAATATGCCATCTTTGGAAAATAGAAGAACTTACACTGATATGATTTTACTTTATAAAATATAAAACAATCTGACATATTCGAACAATATTATTCAGTACCTTAATATCAATGTTTCGAGAAGAAATACAAAGTCAAACAATTTATTTTATATTTCACTGAGTAAAACTAATAACAATAAAAACACACCTATTTTCCAAATTTAACCATATTGATTTATTTCATCTCACATTATCACAATATAAAAAATCTGACGTGGACACCACATGACTTCCTTGTACGCCTATTAAACTGTTCATACTTTTCTTAATAACTAAAATGTAGAATTATATAATACAAATATATTAATATATAAGTACTACTACTATTGCTACAACTATACTCACAAATATATTTTAGTCATTTTATTTAAACTGCAGAAGAAGATATAAACGAAATTTTACTATTGTCACTACCACTGTCACTGTCATGTCATAATCATTTAAATTTTACGTAGTAACAAATGTTAATCGATCATGGACTACAAGATACCGAAATACTAAATTATAAATATATACTTTAATTATTCTTCAATGATACCAGATACAAAAATATTTTTAAAATACCGATTGTAGGTAATAATCACATAATCTTTCATTTAAAATTTAAAAAATTGTCTCAAATTAAATATTTATCGAAATATTTGACAAAAGTACTACTTCCGGTTTATAGATTGAAACCAAAAATAGGAGGTGCACAACTAGATGCTATAACAGTCCTAAATACAAAATTCCAACTTTCTACGTCTAACCGTATTTGAGTTATGCGACATACATACGTCCGTACATACGTACAGACGTCACGACAAAACTAGTCATAATGGATTCAGAAAAGGTCAAAACGGATATTTCCATCAAAATCTGAAAACCGAAATTTTTCGCGATTACAATAATTCCTTATTACTCCGTACAAGGAAGTAAAAAGATATTAATTTGTAATAATCTTTTATTAATTCATAATTATTTTCTGTCACCTATAATGCACAGCTTATTTTATTTGTATACTTCTTACACTTTCTGATTTGCTCGTTCTATTTACTTTTTTAAGTTAAATAGTTACTCGTCACTATTTTTATATTAATTTTGTATCTATTACCGTATTATATTTTCATTAATAGTGCAACAACTGTAAGAATATGTTATTCTTATAATGAATTCGTGGAAACCTGTAATTGGTCCTTGTGAACAGTTGGTTTTCTGTGTAATAAATAAATACGGAAATAATTGTTATTATTCATTATATACTATTTACGAGTCAAATCGTATAATTGTGAAGTTAATAATACTTACTTACTTAATCCAAAGCCCTTTCTAGCGTTTCAGGTGTAAGTGTGGGTTGATAGGTACTTTTCTTCCTTCTGCTCAGACTTCTGCTTCTTCTGGGGTCTTCTTCCATGCCTCCTTATTTTATATTTGCATAGGTGACTGACATGTTCCCATTTGATTCCTCTCTTCTCTAGATCTTTCTCTACTTCTTCATTCCATGATTTTCTTTGTCATCCTGTTTGCTTTGTTTTTTTAATCTTGGTTCGTATACTTTTCTCGTTGTTCTTTTTTCTCTCATTCTTTGTAAGTGTCCCCACCATCTTATTTGCCCCTCTTCTATTGTATTAGCAAAGTGTTTTACATTCAGAGTTTTTCTAATGTCCTTGTTTCTTACTTTGTCCATTATTGTTTTTCCTTCTATTTTCCTTAGGAATCTCATTTCTGTGCTGTTTAGTTTGCTACGTTGTTTTTTCTGAAGTTGTCCATGTTTCTGAGCCGTAGGTTAATATGGGAACCGCTATTGTTTTATATATTTGTGTTTAGTTTCTTTTGATATTTCTTTACTTGTTAGGATGATGTTCTTTATAGTGCTGAACAATCTACCTGTTGCTCCTGCTTTCTCGTTCACTTCTTCGTCCAGTTTTCCGTTAAGTGTCAGCACTGTTCCTAGGAATTTGAATTTTTTGACTTGTTCTAGAGTTTCGCGCTCTAGCTTGATTGAGAGAAATTATTTTTAGTTCAACGTCAAATACCTTGAAATTATGTTGTAATATAATGTAAAATGTCTTTTTTCTGTATTGTTTTTAAAAACGAACAAAGCAAGTTTTAGTCACTGAAGAGGCAAGTGCCTGGATGACAGTTATTATTTTGTGTATTATTATGCGTCGAGACGAGACGAGACGAAATTTTTAACATCTCGTCTCGTCTCGGATGTGAAAAATTTGATCTCGTCACGATTATTGTTATCTCATCTCGACCTCGATCTCGTCTTGATTTCTCGTCTATTTTTACAAAAAAAATGTTCGTCGATTGACATTAAAAGTTCTATTTTTTGGCAGCTGACAATCTGTGAAATGCAATTAAATTATTTTTTCAGTACCTGCACCGAAAACGCCACCTTTCGTCCCTATTACCAGGGACTAAAGTGAGGTATTTCTGACCGGTCATTAGGTACCTTTTCTACCTAGAGAGAAAAAGTACTTTTCCTCCCGCTTTAGGCGGGATTTCAATTGACTTTTCCTCCCTAGGGAGCAAAAAAAAATTAAAAATTTCGATATTAACAAATTGTTGAACAAAGTAAATAATTTGAAAAATTCGGGAAATCTCGACGAGAATGTTGAGATTCGAGAATCTCGACAATATAATCTCGTCTCGAACTGTTTTTTTTAATTTTGAGACGAGACGAGATAAGATTCGAGAAAGTCTCGTTCTCGTCTGCATCACTAATTTTGAGCAAAAAACTTATTCAAAATTACTGATGTTATCTAAGTAAAGTAGCAAAATCACTATCTTCAGTACTTTATCATCATTATGATAAAGGATAAAAATCATTGTATTATAAAATTTATATCTAGTTGTTTTTTCTACGCAAAATTAATAAAAAAATTGCAACTACTTAAAACACCTCCAACATTTCCAAACACCAATCGACATATCATATATCTTCATAATAAGTTATTTGTTGTGGAACCTTCTCACAATACCATAATGACATTCTTGTTAGATAAAAAACGTAGTGCTAGTTTAGTAGTGTTTTGAAATTGCATTGAGTAAATAGTGGAATAAGAGTTCAAACTGTAGCGTAAATCTGCGAATTCATACATGTTTTGCAGGGTAGAATAGTATCAGGTGCTGAATACAGAAAAAGAATTAGCTTTAGGGAGCGAGATACAAGGTGCGTAGCGGAAAACAGTAGAACTTGGTAAGGATAGAGGGCTAGCGTTAGAAAACGTTTGCTGTTACGTTTACGTTTGCGAAGCAGAGCAAGTATTTTCTCCTTTCTTTAAATGATTGTGAAGAGCACTTACAATTCTGGGAACAACTCGATTTAAATAATTAATAATATAATTTATGTATTTTTTATTTTAAACAAAAACCATAATAAAATTATTTATTTTTATAACAGTAATTAATGTAACAGAAAGATACCTTTGCATGACATAAATATCTAATTTTGTAAAATATTTAATTTTGGATTGCTTTGTTCTTCTTTATTTTTCTGTTTACTTCTTTGTATCAACTGAGTTTCAAATTTTAAATGTCTGAATATATTTAATTTTATAAATAATTTAATTATATAGGTACTCTCTATGAACAAAGCAAGGATCATTTGTTGCCAGTGAAAAATTGGGCATACAATTTCTTAATTGTGTATAACATAATTCAGTGATCTTCTGTAAAATACCGTACTCAACTTTAATTTTATTAAAATTAATCGAAAATACTTTGAGAAGTAGAAGTAGTTTGACAACATGTATGGCAACTTCAGAGGTATTTTTAAATGTGATATCTGATCTTTTTGTAATCCAAAATCTTTTTGTAAAATGCAATATTCGTCTTCAATAATATTGAATCACTTTTACAAAATATTTGTAAACATATGTCACAATTAAATTTTCGTAATCATTTGTGTTTTGTGTACTATATAACCGGTAACATACACAATGGAACTGTTTTCCAAAGAACATTGTTCAACACTTATAATGTGTTCATTTATTGTGTCATTCTCATTATCTTGGCTCGAATCACTGTCGGTATCGGCATCGGCGTCAAAACTACAAAAGGCTCATCTCTAGATTTGTTAAATGCTTCTTGTAAAATATCGTATTTTACTATAATATTTATATCTCATCATCATCTATTCCACAATAGTTGTACCCCCCCACCCTCTACACCTGATAATGGAAAATAAATGTTCTAAAGGGTCTTGTTGAAGTCTATTTGTTAGTAAATACTTTATATTTTCGTTTTTTAAATCATCCCATATTAGTAATGTGGCTTTAATAAATTGTGAGTGATAATCCTTTTAAACAGTGTATATTTTGATTTTGACTTGCATTCTTCTTCAGAATTTTAAATGAATCAACTATTTTTAAATATTTCAGAATTTTTATTATTTAGTAATAATATCTCAATTATGCATCCCATGTAATTCTCTGAGATATTTGTATTGAGTATGTAAGTAATTTTTGAACGTACTCAGGATGTGGCTAGGATAGACTTACGAAATATCACTAAAATGACAAGAATAAGATATTTTTAAACATCCCTTGGACGATTCTTGTCAAGTTGGATTGTTAGTAATAGTATTCAATAAACCACAATCAAAATGCACAAGATAACTTCTAAATATACAAAATTGTGACAGATGACAACAAGAATGAAAGAATCCAAGAATTAGCAATAAGAATGTCACTTAAAAAGTGTAAAGTATGCAACTTGCACTGCAGCAACTTTGGAGTCTCAATTTCACTTCACACAGCCCCGGTGACACTGTACATTTAAATAGGCGTTACGTGTCTAGAACATATATGGTCTAAGCTCATAACCTAGGAAACGACCTATGAACCACGTAATTGACAATCGGAAATGTCAATTTCCCAGTGTAGTCAACTAGGAAAAATGCAAAGAACACTGGCTTTCTTCAGCATTCTACAATAAAATCATCTTCAAAATAACACAATTTATTTTAATGAATATTACTTCCCACGATTTTCATGTATTAAAGCCCATAAACACCATTGATATATAAAATTTTTGAAATAAATATGTGCGACTAGCGCGCCATCTGTCGGTAGTTTGTGTAGAAAAAACATCGTAACCTCAAATTTAATGATCAGACTACAACAAACTACAACTTGAATGTATTTAATGATAGTTTTATTCGCTACAAAAAACATTTTACAAACCTCTTGCGGGAAGACACCGTCCCAGCATTCGCGTAAATGAAACCCTCGCTTCGCTCGTGTTTCAAACGTCCGCTCATGTGGGATAAAAAATCATCCCGCATTTGGTGACTTCAGAAGCTGTCAGACAGACATATTATGTACGAAACTTTGCAATACCTACACTCTGACAGAGACAGACTGTGACTTTTTGACTAATTTTCTATATTTTTATAATACTTAGATAATATTGATAAATATAACCATACACGAAGCTTAGTTCTTCAAGATTTAATGTCTATTTGCTAGCTTCCAATATTTGTCCCCAGATGGAGATCTCTTAGGAAGAGTTACCTATTTCCCACGTCCATGCACAAAATTAACAGATTCCATACAGTTGCCTAGCTACTAAAATAAACAATATTATAAATATTATTGTTGTTTCACCGTACAGTAGGCGTATGATTTATTTCTGACATTTGATAATTATTTTTCGCCATAAATTTATTGTATTAGGTATATTATACAGGGTGTTCATTTTAAGTGGCGCACCATTGCTATCTCGAGAAGTATAAGAGGTACGAAGTTGGTTAAATTAGCAAACAATTTCTATTTTATATGACTACTTTAATGAACGAAAGAAAATTTTTTTTAGACCAGTGGTTCTCAAACTACGGGGTGCAACTTTCTTATTTCAAATGGGGACCTATTTTTTTATTCGCTTATTCGATTCAGTATTTTTTTCTGAATTCAACGAGATATTACTTTCATACCCTGGCATAACAAGAACATGAGAAAAACGCTGTTGAAAATTATGATAATTTAATTAAAATCTGAGTGTTACAAGAGTGCTATGGAAGAAAACAATTGAATATTTGTTTCATATTAATTGTTATTTGATAATGAAAAAGATTCTTTGATTTTAATTAAGAGATCAGGACCGCTACTGAGTGTATGAGTTCAAGGTACTAAGTACTCAGTAGGGTACAAGGTGGAGGTAACTACTAGTGCTGGGATCCGGCTCCGGATAGTTTCGGTATCGGATCCAAAAATATCCGGATATTTCAAGTTATGTGAATACTTTACTATCCGGATAATAGACCGGATATCGGATCCGGATATTAGATCCGGATATTGAATCCGGATATCGAATCCGATTACCAGGTCCGGATATCGGATCTGGATATTAGATTCGGAGAAAAGAAGTGGATGATTAAATCTATTTTAAATGTGAGCAGTAATGAATTTTAAATTCGGATTAAAGAATTCTATCTTAGGTCTGACTTTGGTACTATTTGTATTCATACATTTTATTAAAAAATATTTGTACTTTTAGTAGTATCCTAGTTCTATTATAATATCACAAAATTAGAGTAAAATTAAAGAGTCAGATTTGTCGACTTCATTTGTGCTCTGTGCTGTAAAACGCCATAATGTTTTTGTAGCTGTACTATGCCACTTAGCTAGGAGGAACATGGAACTACGGACATGGACAATAAAATCTTTTGAATTTGAAAACATTCATTGGAATAATACCCAATTTTATGTTTCTGTTTACTTCCTATTAAAGTTATGTTATTATTCTGGTGGAAGTATTTGCCGCATAACTGTCAAAAATCCAATACTATTTTTGCAAATTTTGATTACTCTTACTCTCTCATTCTGAAACGAACTATAATTTTTATTTTTATTAAATTATATTGTGACGTTTTAACCAATATTCTGGACACCATCAAGGTAAAGTGTAAAGTACCGGCTTAATAAACAAATTTTCAATATCAAATTAGTTAGAATTCTTGCTACCCTCCTGAAGAGAAGTCCCGTGCAGAAAACGGCTGAACTCCGGCAAGCTACAGTGGAGAAAGAGGGGGTTCGTGCTTATTCTGAAATGGAACAGTGTAGACCTAAATAAATACTGGGCGCCAGTTGGCCAACGCCAGTTCAACCAAGCCGACCAACAAGCTGAGAGGGGAGGAGGTAAAGACTGAATAAAGGTTTCCACAGAGTGACGCAAGGCTTATTTAAACTGAACTACGGGTTTATTTAGTAAAAAAGATATGACACACTATGTAGTATCTCAAACGATTAATTAATTAAAAAGACGATACGCGTGCGAGAACAGAAAATATAACCATGAAGTGAACTGTTAACATAGACTGAAGTTGGGAGTAGTTCTCCGTTATAGACATGAGGATCGCGCTTTAAATCTAAGATTGTAAATGAAATCGGCGCACAACTTCGCGCGGTGTTTCGGTGGTCGACCAGCGGACACGTTCAGCGAGCGCAAAGCAACAATATACAAGTGACGCGAGTCCTACCGCCTACAATGTCTAACGACGCCCTACTTATAGTAGTAAATTAAATAATTGAAGGACTAAATAACAACTACTCGCACGAGCAATCGGACTTTGTACATACAAAAGAACATCGATGAGATAAATATAAGCAAAATGTTAATTCTAATCAGCTTTTGCCAGAAATTATTGTAACATAAACTAAATTGCCAAATAATATGACTGAAGTAAATTTTAAGAAAACTTGGACTCATCCAACTACTAAAGTGAAAACTAATGATAAATAATCACGTGATCAATGACAATTATTGTAAATAATTAAATCGTGAAATATGCAAAATTAATAATTACGAATTATAAATTAGTACAAAGAGGGTGGGCTTATCTGAAATTCGGTGAGGAGAGCTGTTTCCAGTGAGATCGGTTGCCTTCCAAATCCTCACGGGTTGGTCGTGTGATCAGCCAAACTAGCGTACTTCCTGTTCGAGCACTTTCCGAATTCAGGTGGTATAAATTTGGAATTTGGAGTAAAGTAGCTAGTCCTTTGCTCTTTAAATTTCGTCCTCACAACAAGTATGCGTAAACCGCAAGCCCAGACCAATAATTAAAAGCCTAAAAGGTATCACAGTTTAATTATGCGCCAGAAAAGAATCACAATGAAAGATGAAATAACGTCACTTCATGAACGAATTAAAGTGATACACAACCATTAAGTAAATTATAAAACATTTTAAAGATAATTACCTTAGATGTTGATGGCTTAAAGTGTGATTATAATATCGACCAGTGAAATGTTAATCCGGGAAAACCCGTGGAAAAATATATTTTCCAACCAAGAAGATTTCTTCTAGATCCCTCTGTACTCGAGGTTAATCAATATAAACCAATATATATTTCCAAATATGTGTTTAAAAACACCACAGTAAAATAATTAGAAATCTTCGACTTCACAGAAATGGCGATTATCAATCAATTGACCGGGAAGATGAAGAAATTCTCACGAGTTGAGCGAGAGAGAGAAGAACGCATTGAGCAATGAAATGTTGAAGAGAGATGAACGATCACCACCTAGCGCAAAATATTATAAATAAATATTTTAGCTAGCGTAAGACTAACTTACACGAGCTTACAATAAACTTTTGAAACCTAAAGTAAGAAGTTGCTGACAAAAGAAAAGTATTGTTACATTTTATAATTAATATTATGCCTAAATAACCCATAAGCTAACTCCGAACTAGTATAGAAAACTTATCATCTTAATAGAATCTAACAGTTAATTTTAAACGCGCCTTTATACGAGTGACTGACAGCGCTCAAGGTGAAACGTATGACAAGATTTATTCACAAGTGTCAAAAGTTATAAACAACTACTGTTGAACTGACATTTCTTTTAAAATAAGCTATTATTTATTAAATTTGGATGAAATATTATTTAAATAATTATAAGCGTAAAGGTAACTGTATCATGAATTATTTATGAAATAACTAAAATAGAGCATTTATATTTTAGGTAGATGGAACACCAAAATCGAATTGTAACAACACTCCCCTTTCCCGAGCAAAAGAAATTTTCCTCGAAAATTTCTTTAAATTGACTACATATTAATACAAACATAATTATACCGAATTAACCTAACAACGAATTTTTTTTAAAAACTTTAATATACGAGAAGACCAGAGAAATAACCAGTTAAGTTTCAAGTTGTGTAGTGTCCGTCTTTAAATCTTTTCCGCTCCAAGTTCCAGGAAGAACGTCACCGTCGAGAGTTTTTAGTTCATAAGTGTTTGAGGACACTCGCTTATTGATTTTGAATGGACCAATGAATTTATCGGCGAGTTTCGCGGAAAAGAATTTTGATGCGTCCGATAAAACATAATTTTTCCGCCAGACCAACTGCCCAGGATAAAAACTTACGTCTCGACGACGAAGGTTGTACCTAGATTTTGATTTAATATAGGCTTTTTGTAGCCTTTTACTTACGTCCCTAAACAGTTCCCTAAAATTACACGCCCTCTCAATAATTTTATTCTTGTCAAACTCAGAACTTACTTCTGATTCTTCGAAGTGCGGGGTATTGCCTAGTAAAACCGCTTCTCGTCCGAAATTTATGAAGTAAGGTGTCAAGCCAGTGACCTCGTGTTTGGCGGTTCGAAGAGCACAAGATACTTTAGGGAGAAACTTGTCCCAGTTTCGGTGATTGTCTGATACATAAGAGATTAGCATCGTCTTCAGAACACGATTAATGCGTTCGGTAGGATTTGCTTGCGGGTGGTAAAAAGCCGTATAAGATGGTTTTACACCATACGAGGACAAGAGCTTCGTGTATTCGTTGGACCGAAACTGCACCCCGTTATCTGATATAATTTTTCGAGGCACTCCAAAAACCAAGAATACATTCTCTTCAAGATGACGGACAACATTCCTTGCATTTGCCTTCTTCAAGGGGAAACACAGGGGAAATTTGCTGAAGCAATCAGCTATTACCAAGATATAAGAGTTGCCCTGAGTTGTCTTTGGCAAGGGGCCCACCAAATCGACACATAGAACTTCCCACGGCCGTGAAATCTGCGAATGACCTCCCATCTGACCTACCGGGGCTCTTTGTTCTGGTTTGGTTCTAGCACACACGGAACAACGCCGAACATAAGCGGAGATATCAGACTTCATTTTAGGCCAGTAGTGTTTTTGGGCGACACGGTGGTACGTTTTGAAGACACCTAAGTGACCACTAGTAGGTGTATCGTGGCACTGTTCCATGACATTTCTTCGAAGATCTTTAGGGACTACCTTTTTCCATCGATCTGCCGTATCTGCAAGGTCTGCATAGGGAATTTTGACCAGTTTATACAACTGCTCATTTTCAATTCTAAAATCTGGAAAGTGTAAAGGATTCTCCTCAACCGAACTAAACAACCTATTGTACCACGAATCTTTACACTCATTCACGATAGCACAATCCACCACAGGTACAGAGCGAGATAGCGCATCCGGGACATCATGGTCCTTACCCTTCCTATGTATTATTTCAAAATCGTATTGTTGAAGACGGACTGCCCACCTAGCTAATCGTCCGGACGGATTTTGAAGATTGTTCAACCAAAGGAGAGAGTAATGATCCGTGATAGCTTTGAATCTGGTACCCTCCACGTAAGGTCGAAGTTTTTCAATGGCCCAAAGTAATGCCAACAGCTCCTTCTCCGTAGTCGAGTAATTTTTCTCCTGGCGATTAAGAGAACGGGACAAATAACAAACGACCTTTTCTCCTTCGGGATATTCCTGGGTCAGGACAGCACCTAACCCAACATTTGAAACGTCTGTTTGCACTATGAACTGTCTAGAAAAATCAGGACACGATAAAGTTGGGGCTGAGATCAGATGATCCTTGATTTTCAACCACGCCTCTTCGCAATTGTTATCCCAACTGAATTTATATTTTTTTTGTAAGAGCTGTGTTAAAGGAGATATTATCGAGGAAAAATTTGGAACAAACCGCCTATACCAAGACGCCATTCCCACAATCCTGCGCACATCAGAGACATTTTTAGGAGTTTGAATATTAATAATGGCTTGAACTTTTTGCGGGTCGACGTGAAGTCCGCGCTTGTTAACCACATAACCCAAGTACTTTAATTCTTCCCTGCAAAATTGGCACTTTTCCCGTCCTAAAGTCAAACCTGCGGCAACTATACGATTTAAAACCTCTTTCAACACTTCGAGGTGCTTTTCTAAAGATTGTGTCACAATGACAATGTCGTCCAGATAAACAAAAGCAAATGGCTCGAGATCAGGTCTAATAACTGTGTCCATAAAACGTTGCCACGTCGCCGGCGCGTTATGTAAGCCAAATGGCATCCTTTTGAATTGAAAAAGCCCTCTATTGGGCACCGTAAAGGCGGTATACTTTTTTGAGGTCTCGGCGAGCGGTATCTGCCAATATGCAGATTTAATATCTAATGTCGTAAGTTATTGAGCATCCCGCAATTTATCTAATGTACTTGAGACATAGGGTAGAGGGTAGGCACCACGTTCTGAGACGTTATTTACCTTGCGGAGATCAACGCAAAAACGATATGTTGCATCTTTCTTAGGAATCATAAGAATAGGGCTCGACCAAGGGCTCGTTGATTTCTCAATAATACCGTTAGCTAACATTTCATCGAGTTGTTTATCCAGGTGCCCTTGCATTGCAGGCGATAAAGGGTAATACCTTTGCTTAATAGGGAGAACGTCTTTGTCTATCTTAATAACATGTTCCACCAATGGAGTACAGCCAATTTTATCGGGTGACATCTGATCAAACATTCTATCTATCAAAGTGCTCAATTTATTTTCTTGTTCCGGTAGTAACGAAGAACGCGACATAACCTTATCAACACTATCTACCATAACGGGGTTAGCAGAAAAGGACCATTCACCCCTACGAAGGTCGGGTACAATCCCCATAGTTTTCCAGAAATCCGCTCCTAATATTACACAATGTTTTAACGACGGAACAACCATGAATCTTATTAATTTAACCTTATCTCTAAGCTTTACGGGAGCAGTAATTACTCCAGGACTAGTACAGCGATCCCCGTTAGCTACTGTACAGCTAGATGAAATTGATTGTAATTTTAGACCAATCGTCTAGAGGCTCCAGAGTCCAACAAGCCATGAAATAATTTTCCCAAAATCGAAATTTCAAGATAGGGACGCTCATCACCTTGCACATGCGCAAGGATAAAGTCTAATTGCGCGTTGGTAGTGGTGGCCGATACTGAAGAGTTCCGGTGACGTAAACGGCCGATAACGTCTACCGATGAGCGTTTCCCGACCTACATTTTGGACAGGAGTTAACGGTAACATCAGGCTCTCCACACTTATAACAATGGCGCTTACGACGAGCAGTACAGTTGATAGCAAGATGACCTGGTCTATTGCAGTTCCAGCAAGTACGTGAGTTATCCCGATTAATAGTGCTAACACGAATTGAAGGCGTACTACGCGTGGTCGATGACTCCCCGATGAATGCTAAGTCCGGTTCTAACGATTGACTTTTACGAGGAGGTGGTGCGTAACATTCAATAGACTCTTTCCGTTGGTCAAGTTTCTTACATAACTTCTGTAATTCTGATACCGAAAGTATGTCGTGCAAGCCTAACTGCGTTTGGTAAAAGGGTAGTATATTACGCATTAATATATTAACTTTGTACTCTTCAGATAATTTCGATTTTAATCGCGAGAATAATAGAGTCATACTAGCAATATATTCCGCGATTGGTTCACCTAAACCCTGAGTTCTACGTTTTATTTCCTCAAACAATTTTTCTTCATAGTTAACAGGCAAGAATTCCTCGCGTAATGCATTAGCAAGATCTTCCCAAGTACAGAAAAGGTTTTTATTAGCTCGAAACCAGACGAGTGCGCTTCCTTCAAATAAATCTACTGCAGATGCAATGAGTTCTAGTTTAGAGATATTACGTGCACTTCGTAGTTCGTCAACGCGTTCCAGAAAGGAATTGACCGACATATGCCGACGGTCACCGCTAAATTTTAGGCCCCATTTTAATACTGGTACCGATTTACCCTTGAATTTAGCTGTAGCCTCCAAAGCGTCGCAGTCAGAAGAATCTGAATCTGAGCCAGAATCTTCGGATTTTAGCTCTATTAATGAAGAAGTTAACAAGGGAGCGCCCATAGCTGATGTCGAATGTTTATTTTTTTTTGCCGCTGTTAAAAGATCTGACTCAAGAGTCACGAATTTTAACAAGATTTCAGACCGTTTCTTAATTTCCACATCGGTTGTTGTTACACATCTATTTACTCTACTTATCGAATGTGATATTTTCGTCTGGATCTTTTTAAAATTACTAGATTCTTTTGTATCCGAAAAGGACGCAATTAAAGATGAAATATTTGTAACTTGTGACTGAAGAGCCGAATAATCTTCTTCAAATTTAAACGGGTACTCGGGGAACCGAAAGCTTGAACTCTTTTCTAGCTTTAATAAGCTTCTGAGAGAATGTCTCATAGAATCTACTTTATCACTAGCATCGTCTACGCCTCTAATTTTTAACTCGTAATGGAGTTCCGTTTTTCCTAACCGATTCACCTCTACTTTAAAATCCATCTTGAAATTCAAACAAAACAAAATCAAACTAACTAACAATATGACGAACCCTATTTTACTCCTATCAAAGAAGCAAACTTACACTAAACTATACCTAACCAATAACTAGAAAATAACCTATTATCTAACCGATCTTAGCTACAAACCAGAAAACTAAAAACTAAGAAAATTACACGATTTGACGAAATAGCGTGACTCTGTTCTAAATTGAATGACTTGAAATAATTCGGGCCCCACGTTGGGCGCCAATAATTCTTGCTACCCTCCTGAAGAGAGATCCCGTGCAGAAAACGGCTGAACTCCGGCAAGCTACAGTGGAGAAAGAGGGGGTTCGTGCTTATTCTGAAATGGAACAGTGTAGACCTAAATAAATACTGGGCGCCAGTTGGCCAACGCCAGTTCAACCAAGCCGACCAACAAGCTGAGAGGGGAGGAGGTAAAGACTGAATAAAGGTTTCCACAGAGTGGCGCAAGAATCTACGGGTTTATTTAGTAAAAAAGATATGACACACTATGTAGTATCTCAAACGATTAATTAATTAAAAAGACGATACGCGTGCGAGAACAGAAAATATAACTATGAAGTGAACTGTTAACATAGACTGAAGTTGGGAGTAGTTCTCCGTTATAGACATGAGGATCGCGCTTTAAATCTAAGATTGTAAATGAAATCGGCGCACAACTTCGCGCGGTGTTTCGGTGGTCGACCAGCGGACACGTTCAGCGAGCGCAAAGCAACAATATACAAGTGACGCGAGTCCTACCGCCTACAATGTCTAACGACGCCCTACTTATAGTAGTAAATTAAATAATTGAAGGACTAAATAACAACTACTCGCACGAGCAATCGGACTTTGTACATACAAAAGAACATCGATGAGATAAATATAAGCAAAATGTTAATTCTAATCAGCTTTTGCCAGAAATTATTGTAACATAAACTAAATTGCCAAATAATATGACTGAAGTAAATTTTAAGAAAACTTGGACTCATCCAACTACTAAAGTGAAAACTAATGATAAATAATCACGTGATCAATGACAATTATTGTAAACAATTAAATCGTGAAATATGCAAAATTAATAATTACGAATTATAAATTAGTACAAAGAGGGTGGGCTTATCTGAAATTCGGTGAGGAGAGCTGTTTCCAGTGAGATCGGTTGCCTTCCAAATCCTCACGGGTTGGTCGTGTGATCAGCCAAACTAGCGTACTTCCTGTTCGAGCACTTTCCGAATTCAGGTGGTATAAATTTGGAATTTGGAGTAAAGTAGCTAGTCCTTTGCTCTTTAAATTTCGTCCTCACAACAAGTATGCGTAAACCGCAAGCCCAGACCAATAATTAAAAGCCTAAAAGGTATCACAGTTTAATTATGCGCCAGAAAAGAATCACAATGAAAGATGAAATAACGTCACTTCATGAACGAATTAAAGTGATACACAACCATTAAGTAAATTATAAAACATTTTAAAGATAATTACCTCAGATGTTGATGGCTTAAAGTGTGATTATAATATCGACCAGTGAAATGTTAATCCGGGAAAACCCGTGGAAAAATATATTTTCCAACCAAGAAGATTTCTTCTAGATCCCTCTGTACTCGAGGTTAATCAATATAAACCAATATATATTTCCAAATATGTGTTTAAAAACACCACAGTAAAATAATTAGAAATCTTCGACTTCACAGAAATGGCGATTATCAATCAATTGACCGGGAAGATGAAGAAATTCTCACGAGTTGAGCGAGAGAGAGAAGAACGCATTGAGCAATGAAATGTTGAAGAGAGATGAACGATCACCACCTAGCGCAAAATATTATAAATAAATATTTTAGCTAGCGTAAGACTAACTTACACGAGCTTACAATAAACTTTTGAAACCTAAAGTAAGAAGTTGCTGACAAAAGAAAAGTATTGTTACATTTTATAATTAATATTATGCCTAAATAACCCATAAGCTAACTCCGAACTAGTATAGAAAACTTATCATCTTAATAGAATCTAACAGTTAATTTTAAACGCGCCTTTATACGAGTGACTGACAGCGCTCAAGGTGAAACGTATGACAAGATTTATTCACAAGTGTCAAAAGTTATAAACAACTACTGTTGAACTGACATTTCTTTTAAAATAAGCTATTATTTATTAAATTTGGATGAAATATTATTTAAATAATTATAAGCGTAAAGGTAACTGTATCATGAATTATTTATGAAATAACTAAAATAGAGCATTTATATTTTAGGTAGATGGAACACCAAAATCGAATTGTAACAACTTTAAATAAGAAGCTAGGCTTCGATTTGTTGATTCAATTTCATCTTGAAGTATAGAGACTAAACTCAATACCTGGATCAGAAACCAATACTCTGGTGTCTTAAACTCAATCCGATACTCGGATATCCGGATCTAGATTCGATATCCGGATCCAGATCCGACACCCGTATATCCGGATCAAGATCCGACACTCGGATACCCGGATCCAATTTTTTCAGATATTGACAGCTCTAGTAACTACGGACACGTGTTTCGACCTTATTTGGTCTGATCAGTGTAGTATACTAGAATCTTTTTCACTAACAATTAATTTGAAACAAAATATTCAATTGTTTTCTTCCATAACACTAACTAACAATCAGATTTTAATTAAATTATCATAATTTTCAATAGTGTTTTTCAAATGTTTTTGTTATGCAAGGGTATAAAACTAATATCTCGTTGAATTTAGAAAAATATACTGAATAGAATAGGCAAATAAAAAAAATAGGTCCCCATTTGAAATAAAAAAGTTGCATCCCGTAGTTTGAGAACCACTGGTCTAATTATTTTTTTTCGTTCATTAAAGTAGTCATATAAAATAGAAATTGTTTGCTAATTTAACCAACTTCGTAGCTCTTATAGTTCTCGAGTTAGCAATGGTGCGCCACTTAAAATGAACACCCTGTATATGAAAACGACGTTTAATGTAGTTTATCGACATTATATTAAAGGAGTTCTTTTGTACCTGGTAACATTTTATATTCTAATTTTTATAACACTTGTAGTCCATGATTGGTATATTCGTTTCTACGTAAAATTAAAATTATATGAATAAAATATCTGATACATATTTATGGTCGTGAGGAAAATAATGTAGGTACATAACTCGCCGTAAAGTGTAATATCGAATGGTTGTGAGATTTCCAATTTCGGCAAATCCCCTGCGTCAATATTCTCGCCCACATTCTCATCATTCACTTTCCTTGCTCATTATGTAATATAAGTATAGGTACCTACTATTAACAGCAAGTCTAGCAATTAAAATAATCTATCACGGAAAAGTGTGGTTACATGTTATTATACTCCAATTAGCTGTATTGTTTGACTGCATTGTTCATGTTTCCAACAAAATAATTACTATAACAAGATAAATATAAGTAGGTAGTTACTTTTTACCAGTGATAACTCCCGCTTAACATTATTCTATTAAAACATGTTTAATTTAACTGGGCCCGAGTGGTTGGATTCCATTATAATAACATCTACCATCCTGTAATTGGGAGTTAATCCTGTAGGTTAGTTACCACCAAAATAATTTTTTTTGACAGTTGTAATGTGCAGAGGCGGATAGGCTATATAAGGGCGAAAAGAAAAATTCCCAGTGGCCTGAAACTTAAAAGTGGCCTTGATCTTAAAAATTAGCTGTGTTTGTAGTTCTATGTTTTTTAAATTATTTGTTCTATGCTTCAAATACTTTATTGTGAATATGAATTTAAATTGTTATAATTTGTTACGAATAAGCAAAAACAAAATATACTAACTTATAGAATATTTTATATTGTTTCCAAACTTTTACTTATGCATTTCAAAAGTAGGTATACCCAACCCAAGTGTGATAATATTAATTAAGGAGTGAAGGAATGGATAAATAAAATATCCTTGTGTCTTAATCATACTGTTCTTTAATAAAATGAAATTTACCGACCGGTTTCGATCATTAAAATGATCATTATCAAGGTAATAACCGGAGAGACTACAAAGACAGAAAAAAATATAATTAGAAAAGCGCAACATAAAACTTTACAAATACTTTTTAAATAAATAACTTACACAAAATACTACAGGAGACGTTGAATGCAAATGAAAAAATATAACATCATTTTATATTAGTTTTAAATAAGATTTTAAAAAAATGAAAAACCAAGCTTTGCGAAAGCGAAACTTAGCGATACTGCTGGATCATTAATTGATAGTGTGTCAATCTGTCAATTGATCAATAGATCGAGCAGTGGGCTATGTTTCAGGTGTACCTGGTCGTTTTAGCATAGATCTTTATTTCATTTCATCGATTTCTTTATTTCTAAATTTTCAAGGAATTCGAGGGATTTGCCGTTTCGTTTTAAATGAAGTATTTCATAGTTGCAATCAATATCAAAATTGTGTCCCGTTCAGGGCCGGCGCGAGGGGTGAACAGTGAAGCGGCATATTTTTGAGGGCGGCATTTGAGATGAAAATATTTTAAAAAAATATAGTGATATATATATATATATATATATATATATATATATATATATATATATATATATATATATATATATATATAAATATTTAAATCATTTGTAATTTTGAGAATTTGGTATTAGTCCAGTCAGGAGAGGTTTTGACTGAAGACTAATACATAACCAAATGAAATTTGGCATGTGAGTAGTTAAGAACATACAGAAACAAAAAAAAAATTCGCTCCACCTGGGTATGCTCCGCTTCCCACAAAAATTTTCAGTTGAAACTCAAAATTTTCTTGTAACGCATTTTCCTCAAAAATTATCAAAGATTTTGGAAAACTGTTTTGACAGGATGAAAGCTGAGGAAATTTGCTATCAAAATGGATTCATAGATATTGAAAATATTGAGAATTCTTCGAACGTCTGCTAATACTGAGTTATGATTCTTTAAAAAGCAAGTTTCTCGGTATAAACGGGGTCGGAAATTCAAATGTTATTAGTGTAATTGAAAGTGGAAGCCTCGACGAATAAAATCTTTACAAAATGATGTTCTTTAACGAAGTTATACCATATTCATTCTGTAGCGGCGAATGTTTTACGTCATTCTCAATGTAGCGCCTACTATACAGAAAATTCTCAAGTCATTCGAATATTAAACGGCTGAAGCCTACACGGTGCTACTTATGAAAAATTTTCAAAGACCATTTTGATAGCAAATTTCCTCAGCTTTCATCCTGTCAAAACAGTTTTCCAAAATCTTTGATAGTTTTCGAGGAAAATGCGTTACAAGAAAATTTTGAGTTTCAACTAAAAATTTTTGTGGGAAGCGGAGCATACCGAGGTGGAGCGAATTTTTTTTTGTTTCTGTATGTTCTTAACTACTCACATGCCAAATTTCATTTGGTTATGTATTAGTCTTGGGTTTCAGTTAATTTTTGACTCTCCTGACTGGACTATATTCATATTGTCAAGAAAATTAATTGGGTACTAGGAATTAGGAAATAGTACGGACACATATTCTACCCTAATTCCGCGAAAATATTACATTTTCTGTCCACTCTATTGTTGGGATCTTTGATCTTATGCCGCCTTCTCGTCAATTGTTGGTAAATGTACACATACACACGCCAAAGGAAACCCCTGATGACTGTGAGCTTGCAGACTTTTATATTAAAATATTTTATATATTCTAACTTCTTGGGAAGCTGGCTTAACCGTTGTTTAATAATGTGTGTTACGAACGAAGGCATAGTGCAATATAGAAGATTACTGAATTAAATTTATTAGTTTGTGCACTGCTAAAATCACATACGTATCAGGTATGTTTTATTTTTAAATAATTCAAATAATCTATTTCTATAAAGTAGTAATTATTACAGCATGAGTGAGCTAAAAAGAAAGAAATTATCTGGACATGAATATAAAAAGAAAAGATTAGCAAAGGAAGCTGAAAAACAAAAATATCTGGTGCAATTGAACACTATTTTAAGCCATCTACATCAAAATTTGTATTATATATATTTTATTATATTTTATGTGATTATAATAAAATATCATTTAAAACTTAAAATGTGTATACATTTAAAAAAAAACACCATTTTTACCTTCTAACAAAAGGCGGCAAATTTTATGTTCGCTTCAGGCGGCAAATTCGTACGGGCCGGCCCTGGTCCCGTTTCAATAAGATGTTCAGCGAAAGTGGAAGTTTTGTTGTTATATAGTTGACTTCTTTTATGTTCTTTGAACCATGTTGAAAATTGCCGCCCTGTCTTACCGACATAATTACTGTCACATGTGCCGCAAACACCTGATTGATCCATCAATAATGGCCTGTCAATCTTTTTGCAAAGTTCACTTTTTAGGTTAGATAATGATTTAAATGCTATATCTATATTATGCTTTCCTGTGTGATCTTTTAGCTTATAGCTAATATTACCTAAGAAAGGTAAACTAATTCTAATAATGTCATTATCAATTGTAAGTTTGTTGTTTACATTGTATGCGTTTTTTAATTGTAACATATCTCTTTCTCTGAACTAGTTTGTCGATTATAATCTGACCAATTTGTAAATTTGCTTTGAACTTATATTGACTTGACGTTTTGATTTGCTATAAAAGACTTTTTTACATTGAATTTTGCAGCCTCTAAGAATTTACCAGAGAAGCTAAAAATAGCGCGAAGATAATTGAAATTTTTAACTATTTCAACGTTTTTGTCGTTGTAAGTGATATTAAAGTTGAAGGTAGGTCTACCTCTTTAGAATGCCAGGATTTTAATCTTCTCTGTGTTTACACAAATAAAATTTTTGCCACAGTACATTTGTAAAAGATTTAGTTTACATTGCAGATCTACAGGGGAGTCACGCAGTATAACAAGGTCGTCCGCATAAACTAATAACACAATATCATTGTGTTCATCAACATTCAAACCGCGTTGATTGTTGTCGCGAAAATATGACTCGATGTCATTAATGAAAATGGAAAATAGTAACGGGCTTAAAATTAATTAATTAATTATTAATAATAAATAAATAATAGCAACGGTCGCGATATCTATTGTACACAAATGTTTTCCTTCGCGATTTGTACTGCGTACGTCCATGTCAAGTTGTATAAATATAATGTATCCAATAGGGAAATGTTCGTAGAATATAATGCAAAAAATTTGAAGTCGATATTTGTATCCGTTCAAAAGTTCCAGTTCATTAAACACAAAAAATACGAAAAAGGCTAGATTTTCTTAATTTTCTCTTGGAAAAATATTAAAATTTTAGCTTAACTAATGCCCTAAAAGATTTTTAAATAATGTACCTTATAGAAAAATGTTCATAGAATTCAGTGCAAGAAACCGTGGGGTTTATATTTTTATCCGTTAATAAATAACAGCAGTTTTTGTGAGGGGAGCGCTTTATTTGCCCAAACCGAACTTTTATTCTTATAACCTGTTATTTCACCAAACGAAATTTAACTTACACGGGTATTTGGCCGAACTGTTATTTGACCAAACCAAATCGTCATTTAACCAAATTGCCAAAGCGACAGACGCTAGTGACATCTTTAGTACATTAGGAGATCCACTTATTTGCCCAAACTGACCGAATTTTTATTCTTATAACCCCGTGTAGGATAAACTTCGTTTGGTGAAATAACAGGTTACAAGAATAAAAATTCGGTCAAATGACCGTTTGACTGTAAAACAGTTTGGGCAAATAAGTGGATCTCCTAGTGTACTAAAGATGTCATTAGCGTCTGCCGCTTTGGCAATTTGTAGAAAATTGGCAAAATTGTAGAATTTGATATTAATTAATTTTTTCAGTAGAGCAGTTGAAATTTGAAAATAATGATAAAACTACGTATATTGTTATAATATAGTTTCTAATGTTTCTTCTAGCACCCATCAATAAAATTATACTAATTTGTTTTATTTATGTTTAATAGTACAATCAAAGGACACTCATAAAATGTCATGGTTGGGGTGCTACAGGCCATATAAGACGAGATTGCAGAAAAAACGAAAGATGCAGGAGTTGTGGAAAGCCAAAAAAAATTCGATGAAATTCCAAATTTTGTACTTGCAAAATAGAAAATAATAGTATTTTAAAACTTTTAGTAGACACCGGTTCGGCAGTTCCATTAATCAAACATAAATTTATAAAAGGGCAACATATAGAAACGAATAATTTCGGTACGTTAACATCAATATCAAGTAGTGAGCTAATTATTTACCGAGTAAGTAATATACAGTTTTATTTTAACAGTTCATACATTCCGTTTGATTGCGTAGTGTGTTTAAATGATTTAAATTTGAACGCAGATGGAATTTTGGGTCCACGGGCGCCGACTTTTTAAAATTTCCTTGGGGGCAAAATTTTGAAGAAACCTTTAAGAATACAGAAAAATTATACAAAAAACAAAATTTTGAAAGAAAAGTATAAACCCAAAACAAAATGAAATTGTAAAGGGTTCGGCAAGAGTCGGGCTGAAACTTCTCCCAATTATTAAATACCTAAAGATAGAAAAGAATTAGATATCAGTGAAAGGCAAGAAAATAATCACTCAAAACATAAAAAATTTAAAACATAGAAACTTTTCTCTAAATATTTTCTTTTCTGAAAACAATTTTTCAAATTATAAAAGTTGGATTCGCAAATAAAAGAAAAAACTCTTGCCGGCCCTTTTTTACAAAATAACTTCATAATCATAGTTTAATTACCTATTTGAATTGTGTAACAATTTAGAATAGGTATTTAAATAAATTATAAAGGTTACTGCAAATTGTTATTTTTATTCTACATTCCTATAACTATAAGCGCAAATGTTTATAATAATTATCCTATAATAAAATTATGGTATTGTGTAAAATATACCCTGTATTAAAAAATTTGAATGTTTAAGGAGGTACTGGTCCTATCTGCGAAATATGAGCATGATGTAAAAATTTAATATATTGCACATTATGTACATCTCTACAAATGTGCATGTAAATTTGTATGCACACTTACTAGCTCGTATTTTATGATCTTCCGGCATTAGTAAATAATAAACCAAATTCAAATAATAAAAAAAGTTAATGCATAAATGAAATATAAATGAATATACTCCGTGTATATTCAACTCAAAAATTTTTACTTTGGAACAAACATGGCGGCTACAACTTTCGACCAATCCACTCTCTTCATATACCTATACTCACCCTAAGGAGCAAATTTCCCGCTCTTCAACTATAGATTTTTCTTTGAACTAAATCGAAAAGTAGGTGGTAATGTTATAGAATAAAAACAAATAGCTGTCAAGTTAACAGTTTCAAAATTAAATGTGTAACAGCGATTCGGGATCACAATCAGTTCAAGAGATAAAAAACGGGCCGGCAAGAGTTTTTTCTTTCATTTGCGAATCCAACTTTTATAATTTAAAAAATTGTTTTCAGAAAAGAAAATATTTAGAGAAAAGTTTCTGTTTTAAATTTTTTATGTTTTGAGTGATTATTTTCTTGCCTTTTACTGATATCTAATTCTTTTCTATCTTTAGGTACCTATTTAATAATTGGGAGAAGTTTCAGCCCGACTCTTGCCGAACCCTTTACAATTTCATTGTGTTTTGGGTTTATACTTTTCTTTCAAAATTTTGTTTTTTGTATAATTTTTCTGTATTCTTAGGGTTTTCTTCAAAATTTTGCCCCCAAGGAAATTTTGAAAAGTCGGCGCCCGTGGACCCAAAATTCCATCTGCGTCCAAATTTAAATCATTTAAACACACTACGCAAACACTGTTTTTTCTCATGTGAATTTTTAAAGGTTATTTTAGTAATAATCCGTAAACCGGAAAAAGTACGTGATTTGAAGAGCAATTAGGTTTTTTTTATTAAATGTCTTCTTAATAAATTAAGTGTTAAAGATATATTTTGTTAAAATATAAATTAAAGAGTTTGTTACTACCTACAAACGGTACCAATTTTAAAAATTTTCTGTATTTGGTATATTTAGAATAATGGTATACCTACCTATAGCCTAGTGTTTTAAAATTCGGTATTTGTTCATGATAATTCGAAATTTTTTCGTACCTACGTAAAAATTAATTATGACAGCAAGAAATTACGTTAGAGACATTTTGGATTACATCTGGTTCTGTGGTTCAAATAAAACCATTAAACTAGATTGTTGTGAGTCTATTATGTATTTTGTAGGTAGATACGTAGTTATTATATGTATTTTGTATAACTATATGTGAGTTGAACAATAGAATTTTTAAACTTCTAATATTAAAATGTATAAATTTTTTGAATTTCGTGGCCAACTTTTAAAAAAAATACTAGTATCATTTACTTCTATCCAAGAGTTTTAATCAAAGTAATGTAATGACCTTCATTTATGGATGATCCATTGTGAAATATTGCACGATGTACTTTGAATTTCGTATTTTTTATTTTAAAAGTACCTTTTATATTATAATTGTTTTTAATTTTTAAAATCACAACCTTTCCAAACGATAGCACTTCAGTTTTCGTATCCTTTATCGAAGTTATGCTCTTGAATATCAATTAGTGGCATATCTTGGTTCCTGCCATTGACTGCATACAGAGCATGAAATCAACAGTATGGTGTAATAATAATAAGAACCAGGTAGTACTGTGTCATTTAATTATATGTATATTTGTATTATTAAGCATAAGATATTTTAGTTAGGTTAGGATCTCGTTTCTTACTGAGTGTTCTGTAGATCTCGGTCCGATTACTCTTGCCGTCGTCATATCTACCGAACGACTTAATTCAATTTATTTTATTAAATTAATTTATTAGGTACATATTATTTTATTATAGTATGTTTTAAGGTAATGCAAATGTATTGCTTCGTACCGCAGTACTGTGCACAAATTCGTTTGCCACTTCTTCAATATTTAAGCATTTTGTATTTTCACGATGAATATGAAGCATGGCTAAATGATTCAAATGAAGACATAAAAATGATCGCTCAGCAATAGACGTTGAAGTAGGAATTGTTTTTTTTACACTCACTTAGCATTTCACTTACAGCTGTACCCTACTCGTTTTATTTTCGTAAAATAATGTACTACATCATTCAAACATTTAATTTCAAATCCGTCTTTTCTGGCTAAATAAAAAAACATGTCTCTGAAGTGTAAGACGGTATGTATGAAAATCAGTTTGATACAAATCGGCTAAAGTGTAGAATAGGTGTTTCACTTTTTTTTGTGTCAATCGGTTCATTCCTATTCTCTGTCCTAGAATAAAGCAAAATTAGGCCGCGGAAGCAAGGATTTGGGCCGATTTTGTTAGTTTTTAGGATAAAATTTGGGACAACTGTCAACACTGGTTATGCTGAAAAATTAACAGATTAAACATGTGATTTAACGTTTTTATACATTTATATAATGGAGATATCAATAAATAAATATATTTTTCACAGATATAAGGCTTTTAATTACCTGTTTTTCTTAGTTTTCGAAATTATTTGATATAAATACAATATTACATTTGTTTTAGATTAATATAAATTTCAATAGTGTTTGCCATGTTTTGTTAGCTTTGTTAGTGTAGTAAATACCAAAAACCGAATTTGTGGGGCTTTTGTACGGTTTTGTTAGCTATGTTAGTGTAGTAAAAACAAAAACCGAGTTTGTGGGGCTCTAGTACGGTTTTGTTAGTTTAGTAAATACCAAAACCGAGTTTGTGGGGCTTTATTTTTAGCCATTTTGACACATTCAGGTTAACATACAAAAACGTCATTTTATTCAATTTTTTGCAATTTTGACACATTGAGGTTAACCAAAAAAATTTCATTTTCTTAAAAAAATCATGTTAAAAATTTTGCTTGTTTAGGTCTTATTTAAGCATAATAAACGATCTCCTAAAAAAAACGCATTTTCTCTTAAACACCTATTCTACATTGCAGCCTAGAAATCAATAACAGCCTTAACATCTTCTTTTCCAATAGCAAATTTCTCCATTTTAATTAAATGTTCCATCGTCTCAGTCCCAAATCTATCTTTTAAACTACTTAATTAGTGCATTTACACATTCAACAAAAATATACTTGGCTTTAGAAGTTCGACTTTCCTTTCACTTAACCTCTTTTTGACAAAAGGACAGTTGACCGTATGACAGTTGATTGACAGTACGAGTTTGGTTATATTACAATTTAGAGCGAATATTTAGGTAAATTAATTATGTAATTGAACAAAAATTACAGTATATTAATAAAATTTCTTGCAGAAGAACACTATGGATTGTAATATGAAGTTACATTTACTAAATTTTGGATGAAAATCAAATCGATTTTCCATCATCATAATGACTATTTTTAAATGCGAGAACACTATTCTTTGTTGTTAAAATGAGGTTATAACAGACTTTTGCCACGTTTTTATTATTATAACTGTATACATCAACAAATGTCACTAATGATAAAGTAAAGTACTTTTCGTTTACACGATATTTCAGAAGTGACTTTCATTAGTCAAGTCTGATTTATTTTAGACTTGACTTTAGGACGAAAAGTAAAAGTCGATAGTGTTTACACATGAGCAAAAGTCGCCTTTTCAAAGTCAAAGTCAAGTCAAAGTACATTTTAGACGTACGTGTAAACGTACTCAATGTCTGATCTATCACTTCATAAAACAGTTGCTTATATTTCTGTTCAGGCGTCTCGAAATGGTGTGTAGTATAAGATGTGTCATCTAAACGTTTAGGGATTTATCTTCTGCGTGGTAAAACCGGAGCTTCTATTTCCAAATCTTTCGTTCTTTCTACACATTTCTTCCACATCAGATCAAAATCGTTTTCTCGTTAGCTTTGCAACGATATTTGAAGAATATTAACTTTATTCGCTACATCTTTAAAATTTAATGATGAACTTTGAAGTTGTGAATTGAGTAATTCAATTTTTTCAAAAATAGTGATCATTAAATTTATTAAAAAGAAATACTCAAACTGCAAGAGTTTGGTTAGAAAACCATTTGCCTTCGCTCCAATTTCACCTCTTTCGGTGTAGATCGTTCAAAAATGATAACACAACCCCGTAGTTTGCTTGTAAAGTGAGTAAAGAAATAATTCTTAGACACCATCTGGTTGGACAAAATGGCCGAAGCTGTTTAACACGATTTATAACATTAACATCATTGTTATTAGGCTCTGTTCAGAGTGCGAGCGCCGAGCGTCGCGGCGCGTCGAGCGTTGCGACCGCGTTGCGTCAGTGCCGCGTTGGTGTATTCAGAGTGACAGCGTCTTCCAGGCGTTTGGCGAACAAATCGGCAAATATATTGAATTTGAAAAACGTTTCCAATACGAAAAGTTGCATTCATGTTATTGCTAAAGATACCATATTACACTAGGAAGATTAAAAAGAAAGTTGGAATTCATTCTAAAATGTGAATGACGTTTATTTGGTTCGTTCCATTGTTTATGTCATAATCTGTGAAAATAGCTGGATATATTTTTAAATTTCAATTATAAACACTTCTGAAATATCTTCTAAACTCATGTTGAATACTCAAAACGCCGAGGTAACGCTACGAAAAACAATCCGGATTGTTTCGAACGCTGACGCTATATGGGCCGCTTTACGTACGCTAGACGCAACGCTCCTGCAACGCTCGCACTCTGAATCATTCTACTTAAATACATTGGATTGTTTTATTTTTTACGCGACGCTGAACGCGACGCGACGCTCGACGCTCGCACTCTGGACAGGGCTTTAGAATGAAAATCATTTTGTAGTTTATTGAAACATGCCATTCTTTTAGGTGAATTTCTGACGAATGTGATCAGTTCTCGCGAAAGTATTAAGTGTTGTAAATGATAACTAGTTTATAGTTTATTAATTACGTTTTATTCATGAAATATTGCTTGTACAAATCACACAATATGTTATTCTTTTTAGTTAGTAACCATATATCCCTGTTATTATCCTTAAGTTAGCTACACGTCACTTACAGGTGTTACAAACTGTAGAATACAAAAAGCTCTAAGACAATATTAATTTAAATAAATAACAGATAATGATTAATTGTAAACACTACATTTCCTCCCAGCTTTACTTTTGAACATGATAGTCTTTGAGATAAGTCGGAAGTCGTCTAATACGTTGTGGACGGGGAGTCTTCATTTCATTGCTGTCTTGTTCTATTGATGATTGGTCAGAAGAGGCAAATATAGAATCGGAATTTGCAGGTTCTTCATGGTTCGGGCTGCAACGGTATTTAGTTTCCGTTTCTTCAGGTTTGCCATCGGGGTTGATCAACTCATCTGGTATTGATATGTTGTCGGGGTTTATCTTCTTGAATAGAGACGAGTTTCTTCTGACTTGTTTATTGTTTCTTTCAGCTGTCACAGTAATGCCATGAACATCTGTGACTACATAGAGTAAAGGATCGTATGGTGAAGTATATTTATTTTTCACAGTTTGTTTCAGAATTACGACATCGTTTGGTTTCAGATCATGGGGCTTTGTATTTCTTTTATTATCAGCATATACCTTAGCTTTCTCTTTTTTGTTGCTGTCTACTTCCTTGTATGCAAAATCATGGGTATTGCGATTATTTAGACTAGATATTTTAGTTCGAAAATTATAGTTAAGTATAGTTTCGGCTGGACTTTTGTTCGTGGTAGTATGAGGGGTTGCTCGATAGTTAAGTAGAAATTCTTCAATCTCATGTTCCCAATGTCTTACCTTCAATTACAGTTGTTTGTATGAATCTCTTCAGAGTGCGCATGAAACGTTAGACTGCTCCATTCGCTTCAGGCCATAGAGGGGTAACTTTTCGGTGTTGGCATCCAAGTGACTTTAAGAATTTTGAGAATTCGGTCCCTTGGAATGGCGGTCCGTTATCCGTTTCGATGCAATTTGGAATGCCAAACAAATATAATATTTTCCGTAGTTTATTTATAACCGTGATCGCAGATGTCGAGTGAATTATTTCCACAATTGGAAATCTAGAGTGTTCGTCCAATAACACCAACGCATATTTGCCATTGGGATATGGTCCTGCAAAATCTAATGCAATTCTTCCCACGGGTGTTCCGGTATTGGGGTTGATACTATTGGATCTCGAGAATTAGTTGGAACTGTACTTTGGCACGGTAGACAGGATTTTATTTAGTGTTCAACATCTTTGTCTATATTGGGGAACCAAACTTGTGATCTCAACAGTTGCTTTGTCTTAATTACGCCTTGGTGTCCTCGATGTGCGAATTCTATTATTTGTTTCCGTAATTTGTGTGGAATAACGATTCTATCTCCTCTAAGAATAATTCTATCGGACGTTATAGATAGTTCTTCTTTTATTTTTAGATAGGGTTTTAAATGCTCCGTATTCCAGACTGATTTACTTTCTAGATTTAGTGTTTGAATGAGCTCTTGAAGCTTGAAGTGTCTCGTCTTCCTTTGTATATATGCTTATGTCATCTCTGGTTAACGCTACGGGAATCGCATTATCACTGACAAAATTGATATATTATTCAACGTCCATATTTTGTCTAAATTGACTGGACTAAATGGTTACTGCCGCAACATGCTTTAAATAATAATTTCACTCTGAAAGTAATATTTTCTGATGAGTTTATTTTTACGCGAGATGGAATACATAATTTTCATAATGACCATTATTGGGCACAAGAAAATCCACATGTTGTACGAACTAATTTTACAACATCGATTTTCATTGAATGTTTGGACTGGAATAGTCAATGGAATGTTACTTGGGCCGCATATATAACACAATTACTTATTATTTTTACAAAATAATTTGTCAGAATGATTAAAAGATGTTCCACTTGATGTGCGTCAGCGGGCATGGTATCTACATGATGGTGCGCCACCACATTACACTCGAAATTTTCGTCAACATTTAAATGAAGTTTTTGGGGATAGATGGATTGGTCGTGGTGGTCCTGTACCTTGGCCTCCTAGATCTGCCGATCTGAATCCTCTAGATTTTTATTTTTTGGGCTACTTTAAATCGCTAGTGTACGACAATCAAAATGCACCTGAAACTGTTGAAGAACTGCTGCAGAGAATTGAAAATTATAGTTAAGTATAGTTTCGGCTGGACTTTTGTTCGTGGTAGTATGAGGGGTTGCTCGATAGTTAAGTAGAAATTCTTCAATCTCATGTTCCCAATGTCTTACCTTCAATTACAGTTGTTTGTATGAATCTCTTCAGAGTGCGCATGAAACGTTAGACTGCTCCATTCGCTTCAGGCCATAGAGGGGTAACTTTTCGGTGTTGGCATCCAAGTGACTTTAAGAATTTTGAGAATTCGGTCCCTTGGAATGGCGGTCCGTTATCCGTTTCGATGCAATTTGGAATGCCAAACAAATATAATATTTTCCGTAGTTTATTTATAACAACATTTAAATGAAGTTTTTGGGGATAGATGGATTGGTCGTGGTGGTCCTGTACCTTGGCCTCCTAGATCTGCCGATCTGAATCCTCTAGATTTTTATTTTTTGGGCTACTTTAAATCGCTAGTGTACGACAATCAAAATGCACCTGAAACTGTTGAAGAACTGCTGCAGAGAATTGAAAATGCAGCCGAATAGTCCAGTCAACGAATGGGTTGTAGAGCACATGGAGGGGGGGGGGGAGAATTTTTCTCTTGAGGAATGTGTTGGGGGTAGTTTGGAAGTAAAAATACTAAAAGTCTCCACCCCTACCACTCCCACTTCATGGCGTGAGGGCGGTGGAAAAGTCCCTTTTTTCTGTTTTTCGCTTATAACGCGAAAACGATGCATCGTACGATGATAAGTAAATTAGCAAAATAAAAGATAATTAAAGGGATAAATAGCGGGATAAGAATGGTGTGGCGGCCCCCGAGCGATTTCATATTGGAATTGTAAAAACCTTGTCAGAGCTGTTAAAAGAATGGGGCATGCATGTTTATTAGCTCAGATTTTCGACTTGTGCAAAAACTATGATCAATATTGCGTTGTTTTTAGGTTATTTTAACATTTAATTATTTTTGTTCAGTTCAGTTCAGTTTTATGATTTGAATCAAGTCAATCGATATAGTCGGAGTCAAAACTAGTCCGTAGAATGATTTTCAGATTTTTAAATAGATCCTAGGACCTCAAAAGGACCGACAAACGCGAAAAAAATAGTTTTTTTGAGAATAAAATGGTTCTTTGAAAGGGTTTTTGTGCATCGACAAAAAGCGGCCAGATAGCATAAGTAGCCCTATTATTAAGCTACATTTCCCACTTAAGCGCATGTAAATATCTTCATTTGTTAGCCTGAGGATTCAAATTAAGTAAATATCGATTAAATAAAAAACTATATTTATAAGGGTGGATGGATATATTATATTTAAACAGTTTACATAACGGTACTTTTTTAACACCAGAATAGGATTTTCGTTGGTAGTAGTTATTACTACTCTTTTGGTGTCAAAGATAAAATATGTACCATCAGCTTTCAGCAATCAAAATTAAACATCCTTCATAGCCATGCAACTTTCTACGACAGCGTAGAAGGGTCAGAGTAAATATTTTTGTATGTTGAATTCCCGACTTTTAAACTCGGGATTCCAACTTTTAAACTCGGGACCCCGACTTATAAACTCAGGATCCCGACTTTTAAACTCGGGATCCCAACTTTTTAAACTCGAGATCTCAGCTTTTTAATCTCGAGATTAAAAATTGGGATCCCGACTTTTAAACTCTGGATCCCGACTTATAAACTCAAGATCCCGACTTTTAAACTCGGGAGCAAAACTTTGAAACTCGAGATCTCTGCTTTTTAATCTCGGAATTAAATAGCTGAGATCCCGAGTTTAAAAGTTGGGATCTCGTGTTCAAAAGTCGGGATCTCGAGTTCAAAAGTCGGGATCCCGAGTTTAAAAGTCGGGATCCTGAGTTTAAAAGTCAAGATCCCGAGTTTAAAAGTCGGAATCCCGAGTTTAAAAGTCGGAATCCCGAGTTTAAAAGTCGGAAATTCAATATAAAAAAATATTTACCCTGACCCTTCTACGCCGTCGTAAAAATTCTATCCGCGCATTTTTCTGACAATACGTTTAATAATAGGGCCAATTCACTTTTATCTATGTTACTTGAAAGTGAATAAACTTGAACCTTCTTTAGATCATCAAGATGAAAACGTTTATTAATCGAATGATGTGTACAACAGCGATTTTGCTTCGGTATAAAAATACGAGTTGCTACAAAAACTTGGATGCGCGCTTTGATCAGAACAACGAATAATCAATCTTCTGGAAGCTATTACGCGAAAAACGTGAAAATTTTTGACAATATTATTATAAATATTCGGTTGTTTTTGATAAAAAAGTATTAGTCCTGGACCTGACTATGGTTCTGTAGAAAAAGTTGAGTAGGGAGAATTTTTCTTCAGGAATAGTTAGTAGATGGCTTAGTGAGTGTTTTTTACTTGGGTGGTCATTCCGCACCTGGTACATTTTCAGGCTATGACGTCATGAAGATGGCATCCGCTTTAATTCAAAAGAACCCAATATCTTTGCTAATACTTACCCGATTTGCATGGAAATTTCGACAAATTGTTGTAATTATTATTTATAAAGTGAGTAGCAATAAAAATTATTGTTATTAAATTGTAAATAATATAATACAAAATAAAATATCAAGAAAATTTGTTTTTACCTCTCGCCTCATATTCTATAAGAGAGGTACCTATTGTAATGGGTCAAAATTTTCGAATATCAGTTTTTAGTGAATAAGCACGTTTCAGGGTCTCTAGAATACGAATTTAATATTTTCACAATGATGTCTGTGTGTGTGTGTGTGTGTGTGTGTGCGCGCGTGCGTATGTATGAACGTATGGACTGACGATTTTTCGTCCACGATAACTTAAAAAGTATCAATCCGTTTATAACCAAATTTCATATTTAAGGTTTTAATAAGTATCTTAACACCGGATAACATTTTGGTAGAAATCCGCAAACTGGAAGTAGTACTTTTTGAAGCTTGATAAAGTTTTCCTTAAATATATTGGTACATTATTTATTTATGACAATTTTTGCAATTAAAAATAAAAGAAAATATAATTACTATGGGTACAATTAATTATAAATACAATTTGCTGAATCTGGTAGTATTTAACAATAAAATAATTGTTAGTGATTATCGGGAATTAAACAATATAACAATTCCTGATAGATACCCAATCCCTCATATTCAAGATTTTACTTATAATTTACACAACACTACTATTTTTTCTAAAATTGATTTAATTAAAGCCTACAATCAAATCCCTATGGAGGAATCTTCGATTCCTAAAACTGCTATCAGTACTCCTTTCGGTTTATTTGAATATGTTTTTATGCCATTTGGATTACGCAACAGTGCTCAAACGTTTCAAAGATTTATTAATGAAATCATTCTTGGTCTTGATTTTTGCTTTGCGTATATTGATGATTTATTAATAGCTAGCAAAAATTTAGAAGAACATAAAAATCATTTAAAAATTATTTTTAAACAATTAGAAAAATATGGCGTTTTAATTAACAAAAATAAGTGCGAATTTGGAAAAACTGAGATTAACTTTCTTGGCCATCACATTTCAAAAACTGGTATTAAACCTCATTCTAAAAAAGTTGATGTTATAAAAGACTTCCCTTTACCAAAATTACAAAAGGAACTACGAAAATTTTTAGGACTAATTAATTTCTACCACAGGTTTATTCCTAATTGTGCATCTATTATGCAACCAATTAATGATTTAATTGATAACTCTAAATCAGGAAACAAACCTGTTATTTGGAATGATACAGCAATTCGAGCTTTTCAATGTATTAAAAAAGCTTTAATTAATTCAGCTACTTTAACTTTTCCTAAACCTGATGCTCCCATTAACATTATGGTTGATGCATCCAACACTGGATTAGGAGCTGTTTTACAACAATTCGTTAATAATTCTTGGAAACCAATAGCCTTTTTTTCTCGCACCTTAACTTCTACAGAAAGCCGTTATAGTACTTTTAGTCGCGAGTTACTTGCAATTTATGCTTCTATAAAAAAATTTCGTTATTTTTTAGAAGGTCGTGAATTTTTTATTTTAACTGATCATAAACCACTTACTTATTCTTTAGCTAAAAATTCTGACACTTGCTCTCCTAGAGAAATAAGACATTTAGATTATATTCTTCAATTTACCAATGACATCAGACACATTCCTGGAAAAAATAATGTTGTTGCTGACACTTTATCTCGTCTTAATATTAATTCATTTTATTTAGATTCTAAACTTAATTACGAAGATATTGCGAAAGAGCAAATTAATGATCAAGAACTATTTTCAATAATAAACAACTCTACTACTACCTTAAAATTTAAAAATTTTACTTTACCTAACACAAAATTAATCCTTAAATGTGACATTTCAACTAACTCGTTACGCCCTTTTATTCCTCTAAAGTTTCGTAAAATTGTTTTTGATCAAATACATTATATTTCTCATCCAGGTATTAAAGCTACTTTAAAATTAATTACTAGTAGATTTGTTTGGAAAAATATGAATAAAGATATAAAAGCCTGGAGAATTTCATGCATTAATTGTCAAAAATCTAAAGTCAATATTCATTCTAAAGCTCCCTTACAATCTTTTTCATTACCATCCAAGAGATTTGATGAGATTCATATTGATCTTGTTGGTCCTTTACCTTGTTCTAATGGATTTCATTATATTCTATCCTGCATAGATCGTTTCTCACGTTGGCCAGAATCAATACCAATTAAAGATACTTCTGCCGAAATAGTTGCTAAAAATTTTGTGTCGGGATGGATATCACGTTTTGGTGTTCCATCATTTATAACTACCGATCGTGGAAAACAGTTTGAATCTCGTATAATTGAATATTTATTTAAAATACTCGGTTCACATAGAATTCGTACTACTTCATATCATCCTCAATCTAATGGTTTAGTGGAACAATTTCATAGACAATTAAAAACGGCTTTAATGACTCACAACTCTCTAAAAGATTGGTATGATAAGTTACCCATAGTTTTATTAGGTATTAGAACTTCTATTAAAGAACCAATTAATTGCTCTGCTTCTGATTTGGTGTATGGAAGTTCTCTCCGTTTGCCTGGAGAATTTTTTGACAACCAAAAAGACATTTATATTAAAAATTTACCTGATTATGTTCATAAATTAAAATCTTTCATTTCTAATTTAAAACCTATTCCCACGAAAGCTGCTAGTGGTAGGATATTTTTGAATAAAAATTTATTTACTTCCACTCACGTTTTTGTTAGAGTAGATAAAATAAAAAAGTCATTACAACATCCATATGATGGACCTTATGAAATTATTGATAGACAATCAAAATATTTTAGGTACTTTAAATATTAATTCAAAAAAAAGAAAATGTTTCAATTGATCGTTTAAAACCTGCATTTTTCATGAAATGATATTTCAAATTACTCATTTTCTTGAGGGGGAGTAAATGTAGCAACTCGATCTATTTACCATTCTAAAATTAATTGGGTTCATACATCGAGTTGCTAGTTTTGAAAATAAATGAGTTGTTGTTAGTAACGATAGAAGATTTTGTTCTGATTATATTCATAAAATTGTAACATTTATCAAATTAATAAAATAGATTTGTTCCAATAATTATTATCTATTATAATATACAAATACTAACATACATATGAATTAATTAATTATTCAAATTACTACAACCACAATTTGCCAACGGTAGGTAAGATTTACATTAACTTCCAGTTTTTAAATACATAAATAACGATAATAACAGATAAAAACAGTATTAATAAAAAACCGCGATATTTATCAAAAAACTTCAAATTACTTTAACTTCTGACCTGTCGAAGATAAAGTAGTATATATTACATATTGTTGAAGGAAATTTAATACTCTACAACTTTCTCTGAAAAACATAAAGCTGAGGTGTTAGAAGGACAAGTTTACGAAAAATGTAAGGTAAACAAATGTAATTTGGAAATTATCAATTTTTGCTGGCAAATATCTTGGAATCTATAACACCTAGGAAAAGTATGAAACCATCTTGTAGGAAATTTAATTATCTTTTATTTTGCTAATTTGTTTATTATCGTACGATGCACCGTTTTCGCGTTATAAGCGAAAAAGAGAAAAGGGGCATTTCCACCCCCCTCCCACAATGAAGCGACAGGGGTAGGGGTGGGGACTTTTAGTATTTTTACCTCCTAACTACCCCAACACATTCCCCAAGAGAAAAATTCCCCCCCCCCCTGGACTAGAAATAATAAAGCAACATAATTAATTTCGTCAGGCTTCTTCGGTATCATTAATACAACGTGCCACATTATGCATTGCAGTTAACGGCATTAATGTTGTACAATGCTTGTAATGGATTTGTTAGAATTTCTGTTTTTTTTGTGTATTATAGATAATATCTCCCAGTCTCGACAAGGACCAGACTTATTATTGTTATATGTTATACACTCACCGGCACGGAAAACGGGTCACTTTTTCTTTTGTAAACATTTTTGTTATCCCGTGATTATTTTATTTAACTATGATATATTTTATTAAAGGGTATTATAGTCAAGCATTTCGTATTATAAAATTAATGTTTTGAAGATTTACTAATTGTTTATTAGCAAAAGAAAAAATTATGTACATAAAAACAATAAAAAATAAGTTGAAAAAAAATTTCAATCACATAAATAAACACAATTCGTTTATACTTATAACGCGTGTTCCCTCTGCGTACTTCATGATCTTGGTCAATCGTAGAGACATACTCAAAATGAGGTTCCTCATGCCATCTTGAGGGATATTATTATATGCATCTCTGAGTTATTCCAGCGTACTAAGTCTCGGGTACACGACTTCGAATCTTTATATCGAGCATATACTACCCAAATTATATTGGATTCAGATCTGTACTCCGCGCTGGACACATCATACGATTGATGTTAACAACATTTATGAAACCGTTCAAGATTGCAGCAGCATGAGGGCGCGCATTATCGTGCATCAAGATAAATTTATCATCTTAATATTGTGCATAAGGGACAACATTGTCGGTCAGAATATCTTTTATGTACCTATCGGCATTGAATATTACCATAGAACAAGGAATAGACCTATCAGGAAAATCACTGATATCCCAGTTCACACCATTACTGATCCTCCCAAGAATCTTACAGTATTGCTGAATGCACAAGTTTCTCAATTGGTCGTCACACTTTTACACATCCATATGGTGACATTAAAAAATATCGGGATTCGATAGTGACTAAAACACGTCTAATCACCTTAATCCCAATTTACACGCTTTCCAAAAAAATACAATCGAGCTACTCGGTAATGTTGGAGAACGTGTGGTCGCATGGCAGGCCATCGTGCCAGAAAATCTACTTCTATTACTCTTCTTCGTACAATACGTTCACTATTATTCACAGTAAGCAATTGTAGTAATTATTTATGGACCTGCACGACAATTATTATAGTGCGATTTCGACGCGATGTCAAAACAAAAAATCGAGCATTTCTGTTGCTTTTGCGTCTTCTCAGGCCTATTCCAGATCTTCTGGTGTACAAATCTGTCGCCAGAAAACGTGTATAAACGCGTTAAATAGTACTAAGTGATACATTGTACCGTTTAGCTACGAAATGTTGACTTCTTTTGTCTTCGATGAAAGTGATGATGGAAACTACAATTTCTGCATTCTGTGCCATTTTGAAAACATAGACCACATCACACCACATCAAAATGGCAAATAAACAATAAAACAAATGATGAAAAGAAATAATACCAGCATAATCAATAACTATGCATTTTATAAATTTTGTGATTTCGGTATGATGCGCATATTAAAAGGAATATTTAAGTAAATTGTTAATGTTTGTAAGAGTTGGTAATGGAAGCGACTTCGAGAATGTCTAGTTAACATATAGCAATAATAATATTTCGGCATTCGTCCTCAACATTAATGTTATTACCTTTTTTTCTTAAAAAAAATAAGTGACCCGTTTTCCGTGCCGGTGAGTGTATGTTACACCTGAACATCATCACCTGGTGACAGTGTGTCGTGATATTCTCAGGGGAAGAGGATTAATTTTGGGAAAATGTAATGGTAAATAGTGCTACATGCGAGATTTTTTTAGTTCAATGTCAAATGTCTTCAAATGAAATTTCGGATTTGAATAACTTTTTTTGTGTCAAAATATATTAAAACTTAATGTTTACTTCCACGTAAGTTAAAATAGTATTAATTTAAGTATAAAATGGAATAGTATTAGATTTTTATGATTCTCAATGGAGGGAGTAACTACCACCATTATCTCTCTTCTATCCGTGTCTGGGTGTCTGGTGATAAGATCAACTAAATTTAACGATTTCACTCCAAACTCCAAACCGATGTGAAAACATCAACAGTATCACATGAAACAATTCATAGATAAAAACACCAGACAACTGTAACAACTACTTACAAAAGATACAAGGAACAAGGCGGGAAATTCAGCTATTTGTTGTTTTGTTTTTATATATTAATTAGATTCAACACAACATGATACCATTTAGATAAATTTTTTGTTTCAGTGCGTAAATTTACACTTCTTATTATTTTATATTAAAACATTTCTAGATAATTTATATTTTTGAAGTTAGAATAAATGTCTAGTATTCTTGATACTATTAAAGTCAAACCTATTGTGTACAGTTTTTTTTATTAGTAAGCAAACTACTAAACTATGTGACAGTTGCCAAATAAATAGAATCTTCAAATACATCATCGATAAACATCAACAGAAAATGGCAAGTTCTGCATTTTATTCCGTTACTTTATCGTAACATAAAATATTTATTGCTGAGTTAACTATACGGTCAATTTCGATAATACTTCACATACGTATTCATATACAAGTTGTACCATAACTTTAGGTACTTATTGAAATGGAATATAAAATTCAACGTACTGGTTCCGAAACAAATTTGTTTTTCGAAATTCGTATAAGTAAATGTAGTTTTCTTAAGAAGAATATTTTAAATACCACTGGATACTATTTATATTTGTCGGAGTACGAGCGTCTTTTAGTAGTTTTATTGATCACGTAACTGATCGTAGGAACTTTGTTCTTTGAGTCCTGCACAGGGAATTGAGTGAATTTTAGTGCCCTTTTGATGGATCAAGTCAAAAAAAAATTTTAAGTCCATAGACATCGTCAAAGTTGGACATTTCTAAAATTAAAATTTATTATTTTTCACCGGGGTGCTGGAGGGGGGCGGAAGGGGTTGTGCTAAAATTAGCAGACTTGACTTTAGACACTTCAAAGTTTTTCGTCCACAAAGATTCATCGAAATCGATTAAAAATACGCCGAGTTATAGCGGTTTGAAAATGGTCGAAATTTCACGAATTTCAAAGTGTTTCATTTTTTTCCGCCAGTGTATATCACATCCCAAAATATTCATAGCAGGGGTGTTTAGTTTAGCGATGAACATGGTCAGTGAAGTTGGCGTATACATTAAAAGATATTGGATAAATGAATAGTTATATTAAATTTGCTCATTTTTTGCTAAAAATTGCTAATAGTTTTACATTTTTTGCTCTGCCCGTTTTAAAGTTATTTCCCATTTAACCTATATACGCTAACTTCACGTGGCGTATACATGGGGTAAAATTTCAAATTTGTTAACACTATCTTTTTTTGCTCATTTTTTGCTATTTATTGCCGTATTGATGAAATTTTTTGCTGTTGTCCTTCATTAGTTATAAACAAAAAACCTTTGTATACGCTAACTTCACGTTGCGTATACATAGCGTAAAATTAATTTTTTTTCTATACTATAATAATTTGCTCATTTTTTGCTATTTATTGCTGTATTGATGAAATTTTTTGCTGGTGTCCTTCGTTTGTTATAAACAAAAATCCATTGTATACGCTAACTTCACGTTGCGTATACATAGTGTAAAATTAAAACTTTTTTAACGCTATAATATTTTGCTCATTTTTTGCTATTTATTGCTATATTAATGACATTTTTTGCTGTTCTCATTTATTTTATAAATTAAATTAGCTGTTGTATATGCTTTTTCTCGGTTCTCATATGCATAAATTAAATACACAGATAGTATAAAATTAAAACTATCTTAATGCTATATTTTGCTCATTTGATTTGCTATTGCTATATTCATGAAAAGTTTGGATGTTCTCATTTATTTGTTATAAATTAAAGATATTATTATTATTTATTAGTTAAGTACCTATAATTATAATTTTAAATATAATTCTTTATTATTTTATAACATTTTGCTCATTTTTGCTATTCTCATTAATTTGTTATAAAAGAAAATATCCATTGTACGCGTTTTCTCCGTACTGTAAGTAGCTATGTAAAATGCACGCAGCCATGGTGTAAAATTAATACATTACTAATATTAAGCTCATTTTTACTTCCCCGATCTATGTAATAGAAGGAAGTATTGTAATCGTGATTTTTTGACAGTTCGAGATTTTGGGGAATCTTCACGATTTAGACCCTACTGAAGCCAAAAATAGTTATTTGTTTCATTAATACAAAAAATGCATGGTTTTGGGACGAGTAAGACGGTTGCCGAGCGACGCGCAGCGGAGTTCGGCGATCTTACGAGTCCCAAAATAGCATTTTTTGTATGAATGAAACATAATATTTTTTCGCTAGTCGCTTAAATAAGTAGATGTAATTTTATAATTTCATTTAAATTGACATATTACGCAACAATTAAAATTAAAATGTATAACCATGACAACAACAATGTTTTTTTGTATTAGGAAGAATAGATTACTTTTCGGTACAATTGCTATGGTGATCATATACAATCCCCAAATGGCCTCCTTTTTTTACAAAAATTTGAATAATTTATTTAAAAAATCTGACGTGGACACCACATGACTTCCCTGTACGCCTATTACCACACACGATAGTATTTTGATAAAAAAATTGTTTATAAAGTTGGTACCACTTGTTGAATAAAGCTCATTAACGAATTTGAAGTCAGATTTTGACTCAAGATCTTAAATATAAAATTTCAGTCCAAAATTCCAACGCGTTTTTAAGTTATCCAACATCCAGACTGACCGACAGACCGACTTTTTTAAAAATTATGTTTTTTGGGTTCAGTAGGGTCTAAAACGTGAAGATTCACCAAAATCTCGAACTGTCAAAAAATCACGATTACAATATTTCCCTCTATTACATAGGTCGGGGAAGTAAAAATTGACGATCGGTTAAATGTTATATTTATTTTTCTATGTACTAGCATTATTTTCCCGAGAGCTTTAATGTGAAACTACACACGATAGTATTTAAAAAAAAAAAAATAAGTTATATTTATAAAGTTAGTACCTAACCTACCTACCACTGGTTGAGTAAAAAAAATCTGCTGTGGCCAGTACACAACCTCTCGCCTAATTCTGCTTATTCTACTAATCTCGAGACTAATCTAAAAATTAGTTTTACTTACATTTTAATAGTTTCATGTTCATGTAAGATGTAAACGATAATGTAAACCAAGATGCAATCAAAATATGTCAACTGTACTGTTACTGTCAGAATAATTCAAATTTTATGTAGAAACAAATTTCATATCATGGACAACAAGATAGAATATTAATTGCACTTTATTTTATTGTTAAATACTACCAGATTCAGTAAATTGTATTTATAATAATTAACTGTACCCATAGATAATTATATTTTCTTTTATTTTTTAATTGCAAAAATTGTCATAAATAAATAATGTACCAATATATTTAAGGAAAACTTTATAAAGGATCAAAAAGTACTACTTCCGGTTTGCGGATTTCTACCAAAATGTTATCCGGTGTTAAGATCCTTATTAAAACCTTAAATATGAAATTTGGTTATTAAAGGTTTGATACTTTTTCAGTTATCGTGGACGAAAAATCGTCAGTCCATACATTCATACAAACATACACACACACATACACACACACAGACATCATCGTGAAAATAGTAAATTCGTATTGTAGAGACCCTGAAACGTGATTATCCACCAAAAATTCATACTCGAAAATTTTGACCCATTACAATACCTCTCTTATAGAATATGAGGCGAGAGGTAAAAATTGAATAATTTTATGAAAAACAATCGAAAATCGCATAAATGTCATTTATTACATTTTTACTAAATTTATCTCCCCGAGTGCTTTAAATTGACACCAAACTCGGTATAATTTGAATAATTTATATTAAAAAAAAATTGATGATCGTTTAAATGTTATTTTTGTTTTTCTACTAGAATTCTTTTCCCGAGAGCATTAATTTGATACCACACACGATAGTATTTTGAATAAATAAAAAAAGTTATGTTTATAAAGTTGGTATCACTGATTGAGTAAAGCTCAGTAACGAACTTGAAGTCATATTTTGGCTCAAGATCTTAAATATAAAATTTCAGTCCAAAATTCCAGCGCGTTTTTATGTTATGCAACATCCAGACAGACCGACAGACTAACAAACCGACTTTTTTTAAAATTATGTTTTTTGGCTTCAGTAGGGTCTAAAACGTGAAGATTTACCAAAATCTCGAACTGTCAAAAAATCACGATTACAATACTTCCCTCTATTACATAGATCGGGGAAGTAAAAAGGAGCTTAACGTTAAACATCACTCCTGGTGGGAGTTCAAGCGTACATTGGAGCAGATATACTTTAGCTATTTTAAACCTGTAAATTATGTACGAAATTGGATTTTAGTATTACTATTATAAAAATCTGCTGTTTCCACCACAGTACTTTCCCGACTATATAAGTTTTAATAACTTATTTCGTAACGCCTTTAATTTTATGCTTTATTCAGCAAAATTTAAATAAATGAATATTTTTTCCCAAACTATTTAAGTATAATTTGAATAATGTAGGTATTTAAAAAAATTGACGATCGGTTAAATGTTATTTTTATCTTTCTACTAGAATTATTTTCCCTAGAGCTTTAATTTGATACCAGATACCACATACGATAGTATTTTAATAAAAATAAAATAAGTTATGTTTATAAAGTTGGTACCTACCACTGGTTGCATAAAAAAATTTGAATAATTTTTTTAGAAGCAATTGACAATCGCATAAATGTAATTTTTTACATTTTTACTAAACTTATGTCCCTAAACTCTTTAAATTGACACAAAGCTCGATATAATTTGAATAATTTATAATAAAAAACAATTGACGATCGTTTAATGTTATTTTTGTTTTTCTACTAGAATTCTTTTCCCGAGAGATTTAATTTGATAATACACACGATAGTATTTTGATAAAAATAAAAAAAGTTATGTTTATAAAGTTGGTACTACTGGTTGAATAAAGCTCATTAACGAACTTGAATTCAGATTTTGGCTCAAGATCTTAAATATAAAATTTCAGTCCAAAATTCCAACGCGTTTTTAAGTTATGCAACATCCAGACTTTTTTTAAATTATGTTTTTACCTCTCGCCTCATATTCTATAAGAGAGGTATTGTAATGGGTCAAAATTTTCGAGTATGAATTTTTGGTGGATAATCACGTTTCAGGGTCTCTACAATACGAATTTACTATTTTCACGATGATGTCTGTGTGTGTGTATGTGTGTGTGTATGTTTGTATGAATGTATGGACTGACGATTTTTCGTCCACGATAACTGAAAAAGTATCAAACCTTTAATAACCAAATTTCATATTTAAGGTTTTAATAAGGATCTTAACACCGGATAACATTTTGGTAGAAATCCGCAAACCGGAAGTAGTACTTTTTGATCCTTTATAAAGTTTTCCTTAAATATATTGGTACATTATTTATTTATGACAATTTTTGCAATTAAAAAATAAAAGAAAATATAATTATCTATGGGTACAGTTAATTATAAATACAATTTACTGAATCTGGTAGTATTTAACAATAAAATAAAGTGCAATTAATATTCTATCTTGTTGTCCATGATATGAAATTTGTTTCTACATAAAATTTGAATTATTCTGACAGTAACAGTACAGTTGACATATTTTGATTGCATCTTGGTTTACATTAACATGAACATGAAACTATTAAAATGTAAGTAAAACTAATTTTTAGATTAGTCTCGAGATTAGTAGAATAAGCAGAATTAGGCGAGAGGTTGTGTACTGGCCACAGCAGATTTTTTTTACTCAACCAGTGGTAGGTAGGTTAGGTACTAACTTTATAAATATAACTTATTTTTTGGGTTCAGTAGGGTCTAAAACGTGAAGATTCACCAAAATCTCGAACTGTCAAAAAATCACGATTACAATACTTCCCTCTATTACATAGGTCGGGGAAGGTAAAATGATAATATTAGCTTTATATAGAAGATATAACTTTTAACAATATCTCTAAAATTATGAAACTATGAACAAATTAAATATTTTTTTTTACAAGTTTTATTAATTACTTAAAAACCAAAGCAACGATTTTCTTTATATTTTCATATCTCATGTAGACGTATCTTGTCTGTTTGCATAAAAAATATGAATTCATAAGACCACTATACTTTCAAGTTAATATAGGTAATAGTATTTTGTGCACCTAGGGAGGGAAGCGTGCTATTACTCCCGCGGGCGAAGCGGCGGTCCGAGCGAGGGCGCCGGCTTCGCTCAAGGGTGTAATAGCTAGACGGCGCCCTCGCTCGGACTCGCCTGCGGCTCGCCTTCGGCTCGGGTCGCCGCTTCGCCCGCGGGAGTAATTGCTATTACTCCCGCGGGCCAAGCGGCGGCCCGAGCGAGGGCGCCGGCTTCGCCCAAGGGAGGAGATTAAACACAGTAAACAAAAAAATACTCAAATTTCACTATTTTCTCTCCTCCCCCTCCCCCTAACCCCATTGCCAAACCCGACAATATGGTTTCGAAGATTTTTTACCACATTTAGAGCCAAGGCTAATCAACAATTTGGAGCACTCAAACCTTTATTTTTTTAAATTTCCGGCTTTGGAGCTAATATTACTGTACTATTTGCTCGTTGGCTGCCAATTGAGCGTACATGTTAGAAATTCTATAACTTTTGATTGGTTGAAGATAAAGTGTCAAAAGTTTGTATCAAATTGAAGGAAATTTAATGTTCTACAACTTAGTTTTAGACAATTTTTATCTGAGAAACGATCGTGAGAGGCACTAGAAGCAAATGTTCGACAAAAAGAGTGGATAAAAATTATTTTTACGAGAATTATCGATTTTCAATAACGTATATCTCGGAAACCGTTAGGAATTCGACAAATATGTATATAGACAATTTTATAGAAAATTTAATTAGCTTTCATTTTATATGAAACATTTTTTTCCTACATGCACCGTTTCCGAGATATAAGCGAAAAACAAAAAAATGGAACCTTTCAACCCCCCTCCCTCCTTTAGCTCACCACCCATGGGTGGGGACTTTTAGTATGTTTACCTACTAACTACTCCTAACAAATTCCCGAAGTCAAAAATTATCGCATATTCCATGCACTCTACAATATATTCATTGACTGGACTATATCTTTAGAGAACGCGGTAGAAAACCGTTACTTGCACTAGCTATTTTAATTTATAACAAATAAATGAGAACATCCAAACTTTTCATGAATATAGCAATAGCAAATCAAATGAGCAAAATATAGCATTAAGATAGTTTTAATTTTATACTATCTGTGTATTTAATTTATGCATATGAGAACCGAGAAAAAGCATATACAACAGCTAATTTAATTTATAACAAATAAACGAGAACAGCAAAAAATGTCATTAATATAGCAATAAATAGCAAAAAATGAGCAAAATATTATAGCGTTAAAAAAGTTTTAATTTTACACTATGTATACGCAACGTGAAGTTAGCGTATACAATGGATTTTTGTTTATAACAAACGAAGGACACCAGCAAAATTTTTCATCAATATAGCAATAAATAGCAAAAAATGAGCAAATTATTATAGTATAGAAAAAATAATAATTTTACGCTATGTATACGGAACGTGAAGTTAGCGTATACAAAGGTTTTTTGTTTATAACTAATGAAGGACAACAGCAAAAAATTTCATCAATACGGCAATAAATAGCAAAAAATGAGCAAAAAAAGATAGTATTAACAAATTTGAAATTTTTGCCCATGTATACGACACGTGAAGTTAGCGTATATAGGTTAAATGGGAAATAACTTTAAAACGGGCAGAGCAAAAAATGTAAAACTATTAGCAATTTTTAGCAAAAAATGAGCAAATATAATATAACTATTCGTTTATCCAATATCTTTTAATGTATACGCCAACTTCACGGACCTCGATGATCAATATTTTCGATGAAGGTAATTATTTTATGACCTTCGGATATTAAATACTACATTACGTGGGTACCTCGAATCAAGATATGAATACCTAATACAAAATTATGTACTTATAAAACATGAAACTCATAATCTTATAAAAATGTGACTAACTGGCAGGACTGATAGTTTAGCCTGACGCGGCCTTCTTGTTCTGTTCCCATTACGTATAGGTGTCTTTTATGTAACCCCACCCTCACTGCTTTACCTCTTCGTGGAGTCAGAGCACATTATTTTAAAGCGCTGCATATTGCTTAAAAATAAAATACCGGAACGTTCATGGTTAGTATTGTGCCAGCGTTGTATAGTGCATGGTCAATTAAATACACTTACATTGTAAAAACTATTGTTCGCTAAGAAAATTGTTTACTTCCTTTGAAAATAGATAATTGTAAAATGGGGTCACAATTAAGTACGGCGAGCATTGACAAGTAGGTTTATATTTTTTTATTTGTTATTTTGGACAGTTTATGACATTAAACTTCAAGTGTGGAATGAATGAGTGTGTTACAACCTATTGCGTGAAGATAAAAATTAATTATTTTACTGACTATTTGATCACCAAAACTACATGTAAAATGGAAATGGTTTTTGGCCAATATTTCGTGATGTGCACAAAATTTTATCGCAATAAGTTAAAAATATTTTCTAGAAGATTATTTATTTTGGTATGTCACTCTTTTAGATCAGAAATTACAATGAAAACAACGTCTAGAAAGGAGTAGGGTATGAAATCCTGTTGTAGTGTTGAGGGGAGTACATTCGCCCACTTTTTACTTAAATGCAATTATCTTTAATTTGTTTAATGTTTTTTTCTTTAGATTTTTATAGCTATTAATATAACAAGAATATTATGCGATTTATAATACCGAGGATGTTGTTAAGCGACGAGGTGAAACCGAGTCTCTTTGAACATCCAAGAAGGCTTAAAACGCATATATTCACGTTTTATTCAAAGCTTAATCGTATCATCAATGTTAAAACAGCTATGTTAAAACAAATCAACCATTTTATCTGTCAATTAGTTGACAATTCGCGTATTATGGAAGGTTTTGATGTTATTATGGTTGTATCTAACGTATTAAGTCCGTAACTAATGAATTAACGTATTATGTTGTTTATAATTATCAATAAATGTTGGATATTAAAAGGTAATAACAGTTGATGATACGATTAAAATACTAATAATTTAGTTTAGACTGTATGCTGCCGAAAATACAGGTCGAAATAAAAAAATAAAAAAATGTTTAATTATAGTAATTATTGTTTTAATAAAGTTCTGCAAATGGATGAATCTGCCTCACCATATCGGTAGGATACTTTCGTCCCTTGGGTGGGATACTTTCATAATTGTTTATAACTTTTTAATGAAAAAAATTATAAAATAATAACACATTTTGTGCCTTGCACAATATATAAACAAAAAAACAATTTTAAAAAATTATATTTTATTTTTCATATATTTACAATAAAAAATTTAATTTGTTTTGTGGGTGAATGATATGTTCTCCATGTTTTTTATTGCTTCTTAATCAAAATTGAGAATTTCGAAACAATATCGAACTTATTTATATTAAAACAAAAATCCAAGTCGTCTCATAAAACTTTTTTCAAATTTTTCGTAATTTAATTAATTCAGGCCGGAATGTAGCTGGGGATGATAGTATACAGATTTAATGTGTCGAACAAAGGCAGCAATTATTGCGAACGCGCTCTGAAAGTGGCATCGTATTTGTAAAATATTGTATTTATAAATAATCATACGCATTATTTATATACTGTATAACATTTTACCTACAGTGCGACGCATGTATTTTAATACAGTTTGTTTTTTAAGTGCCCTAAATTAAACATGTAAAAGTAGTATTTTTCTCTTTATTCGGCATTTGTTTTTAACAATACTATGACAAAATTTTAAAATATCGATGCGTCGCACTGTAGAATAAAAATTAAATATTATTGTAAAAAAATACCCATGTTCTTACATTAGCATTTGATTCAATATTTAACAAATTGTATAGCACAGGTTACATTACGCTCTTAATTATACAAGTGATTTTAGTAGTAAATATCAGAACTACTACTATGACGAGTGTAAACCTGTTAACTATGGCGAATGTACCTAACATACTTGCTAATTTTCTATTGACGGTAAGACTTTGCAAAAAAATACATCAAAGGTTTAGGCTCGCTAAAATCATATAGGATACAATAATTTTAATTAGTTATTAAAATGTACAAACAAAAATAAATGGCTTATTCTGAAATATTAAGAAGATTTTTAGAATTAAAAAGTTAAAAAATCCTATCGTAAAGAGCATATTTTTTCAATTAATTTTTAAAGACAACACAACACATTTCTTGTCCTTTTTGCACAGTTTGAACACTCACATCAATCTACAAAAAAATTAAACCCTAGATTAGTACCATTCATGAAATATAAATGGTGGATGAATGTACTCCCCCCTCGCCCCTATATGTTCATCACAAACGAAACTTGTCAAGTTAACATCTTTGGACCTTTAATTTCATTCTAATAACAAAATGCAGTTAAAAACATCATAATGACAAACATTTAAACACGTTTTCTGAACATTTACAATTTTGTACTTGTGTCAATATTATGGCAAATGGGAGTATTGCACAGCCAAATAAGAGTAGCTTAGGTAATTTGTTATTTGCACAACATAATGTGTTTGCATAAAAGTTATCGAATCAAGATAGTAGCAAGACAAATATGATTATTCAGACGAGTCGGCCCTTTCTTTGCATCAATCTCCGATCTTAATCTTAAATACTTAAGTGTATTTTTTAAACAACATTAGATTGCGATTTTTGCTGTTTGATTTTTGTTTCACATTAGCATAAATCACATATAAAATTGTTTTATTATCACAAAATGAAGCTATTATGTTGCACTTTAAAAAGGAAAAATTAAAAACATATTAACAAGCGATAATGATGGCAGTTATTATAGTAAAGCAGAGATATGGAATGAGACGAGGTACGTCCTAGTTTTAATAACAATCATTATAAAACTAAATTACCTGACATTATTTCAATATCAACATTTATAAATTATAAAAGTAAAAAAAAATATTTTCATAACGTTGGTACCTCTACTGTACAAAAAAATAATGTTTGTTACACCGAGTTATAGCTGATTGTTGTAATTTATTTTACGCACAACTGTATCAAAATTGTCTGTTTACAATTTGGTTACCATGGCAAACATTTGCTTTACGCTCTTGGGCGGTAAAGTAGGAAAATGCGTCCATGGGCGATAAAGTAAGTAATTCATCCAATCAAAATTAATTGATTGACACAGGAAATGCTTTTTGTTACCTTACGCCACCTTGAAATTTTTTAGTAATAAGTATTTTTGCGTGTTTTAAATAACTAATTACGAATAATTCACAAGAATATTTAAATATGCAGTTGTGCGTAAAACGTTGTACGTACCTCTGGCCGAAAGACAGATTACATCCTTGGACGAATAAAGGTCCTCGCAGCGTCAGGCCTCAAATTTCGTTCACAAGCGTAATCTTTTTCTTTAGGGCCCTCTATACGTAAATAACTATTTATCAAATAATATTATAGTACTTTTCCTTTTTTTGGTTACATGCAATAATTTTACCGATACATGTAAAATATATTCTAAATAAAGTATTTATCAATGAACCTTACTAAGCGATACATACATTATTATAAACTATAATCTTACTTATTATCTCATGATGAGTTTTGTATTTATGGTACGATTGACGATTCTCTACTAAAACGAGACAAGACGGAAGATATTTCATTTCACCACGTCGCGTGAAAATATATTCTATATTTACCTTTTATTTAAAAATCATATATTATGATAGCTGTCATACTGTATAATGAATTTATTATTCAATAACAGCTAAATATTAGTTAAATACTATTTCGAATGATAATTAATTATGACACTTATGCTTACGATTCGCGAATTTTTTATTTACTTAATATTTCGAAGCCCTTGGATAACCATCTCAATTAGTACAAACAGTACGCAAGAAAAACCCACACTTTGCGATAGAAGGGAACTTTTTTGTACATAATTATGTACTTTATGTCTACATAAGATATTTAGGAAGGGGAGTCACACTCTGTAATGTCTAACGTTTTAGATTGATATTAGAAGTAGGTATTAATTATGTATCATGAAGTATAAGTATCGTTATAGATAATAGAAAATTTAACGTGTCCGTTGATATTTTTACATATTTAATATGTAATATTATTATATGTATATTTTAATATGTAATATGACTGGATACGACCATAAACTTCAATGTATATCGTTAGGTTTTATTCTTTTATTTAAATAAAAATGTACATTTTCAATTTTTTTCAAATGAATTTGATGACTTTTTAAATAAATATTTTTATTTATTAAAATTACGTTTATAGTACCAATATACATACTATATATAACAATTTTTTATATGAGAACTTTTGTAGTATTCGTGTAAAGTATTATGATGTAACCTAAAACCTATATCTATTTCCCAAATCATTGCCTGTTCGATGCTGCTATTTGTGACAATCAGTTCTTATTATAATTTTAAATGTTATAGTATTACAAATTACAATGAATGTAATACATACATTGTCCTAATGTACAGTTAGTAAAATTAATTTTAAATAAAAAGGAAAAATATTAATTTTTAAATCTGCAACAAAATATAGTTTGCTGTTTCATAACTTCGAGTACATACGTGTATGTTGTTTGATATGTTGACTACGAATCAAAAAGAATATTTTTAAAATTCTAAAAATGAAGGGTAGTTTACCTGCAGCATTTTTTGTACTACGGCAGTGGATTCGTTTTTCTGTTAAAAACAAACAATGAAACAATAGAAGTAGGTAGGTAATCAATATCTTAAATTACATAATACTAGTATAATACAAACAAAATTTAATTATTTTTAATGAAACAATAATTACTCCACCCAGTGGCAGTGGAAACGAAAATTTTTTGACTTGGAAACATGGAAATTAATTTTGCGATTTAAAAAAAATTCTTTTTGATTCGCAATCAGCATATCAAACAATATATACCCTTAACGTATATACCTGAAGTTATGAAACACCCTGTATAGATATATTGATTTTATTTAAATAAAACATAGTTTTAAGTGGAATGTCACTTTAAAATAATATATTTAGCTTTTTAAAAACATGTATAAGGAATTTTTAATACATTTTCTAGAATGAAAAATCACAATTATTGTCTATTTTGATGTATTTATGTCGCAATTTTGAAGTACTCATCATGAATTTCAACTTTTCGATATGAAAATCTAACTCATGAATAAATTTCTATAAAGGATCAAACAGACGCTTGACGCCATTTTTCAAAATCGACATTTCCGAGTGGCTCTCCTTCCTAAATAGGTTCTATAGACCTAAAGTAAATATGTTCAAAATATTTTCATTTTATCATAAAGTGCATGGTTTTTAAAAATGTTGCTGTATACCGCTTGTACTATAGCCCAGTCAATTTATACACAAAACAGAGTTCGACCTTGCAAAAGGTCATGTAATTCTAATTTTTTAATATGTTGTTAGGACCCATGTTAACAGTAAGAAACCAAATTTGCAGCTTCGAAAGACCTGTGCGACCTGCGTAATACGTAAAAACCTGCAAAATTTTCGGAATTTTTTCAGTTTTGCCTAATAACTCGTAAACTATATTTTTTCCATATATAGTCGATCGTATTATTTTTAAAGTACATTAAATTTGCAACAATTTAAGCCCAACCGCAGCTCTGTACGTCTAATAGTTGCAGAGATATGGTACTTTAAAAATTAGCAATTTATTTAAAAAAATGAAAGTTGAGAAATTTTAGCTTTTTTCGGTATTTTTGTGTTTAATTAACTGTAACTTCTGAATGAATAAAAATATTGTCTTCCGGTTTCTTTCATTAAATTTTACGAACATTTCTCTATGAAATACGTTATTTTAAAAACTTTTTAGGACGTTCATTAAGCCAAAATATCAAATTTTTTTTCGAGGAAAGTATTCAAATATTTTGTATTTATAAATTATATTGTGTTTAATGAGCTGTAACTTCTGAACGGATAAAGTTATCGACTTCCGGTTTCTTGCATTCAATTCTACGAACATTTCTCCATAAGATGCAGTATATTAAAATATTTTTTGGGTATTAATTAAGCCAAAATATTAAATGTTTTTCCGAGAGAAAATTGAGAAATTTTTAAATTTTTAATATTTATTGTGTTCAATGAGCTATAACTTCTGAACGGATAAAAATATTCACTTCCGGTTGTTTTTATTAAATTCTACGACCATTTCTCCATCAGATACAGTATTCTAAAAAGATTTTAGGGTGTTCATTAAGTCAAAATATCAAATGTTTTTTCGAGAGAAAGTAAAGAGATTTCTAATTTTTTTAAATATATTGTGTTTAATGAGCTGTAACTTCTGAACGGATAAAGTTATCGACTTCCGGTTTCTTGCATTCAATTCTACGATCATTTATCTATAAAATACATTATTGTAAATTGTTTTTAAAGTGTTCATTGCGCCAAAATATCAAATGTTTTTATAATAAATATGAAAAAATTTAATAATTCTCTCGAAAAAAAATTGATATTTTGGTTTAATGAACGCCCTGAAAAGTTTTTAAAATAATGTATTTTATAGAGAAATGTTCGTAAAATTTAATGAAAGAAACCGCAAAACAATATTTTTATTCGTTCAGAAATTACAGTTAATTTAACACAAAAATTACGAAAAAAGCAAAAAAATATCAACTCAAATTTTTTGGGAAAAATTGCTAATTTTTAAAGTGCCATATCTCGGAAACTATTAAAGGTATAGAGCTGCGGTTAGGCTTAAATTGTTAAGATCGACTATGTATCGAAAACGCATAGTTTACGAGTTATTAGGCAACAACTGAAAAAATTCCGAAAATTTTGCAGGTTTTTACGTGTTACGCAGGTCGCACAGGTCTTTCGAAGCTGCAAATTTGGTTTCTTACTGTTAACATGGGTCCTAACAACATATTAAAAAATTTGAATTACATGACCTTTTGCAAGGTCGAATGTATAAATTGACTGGGCTACTAAATTTTTATAAGTATAGTATATATTAATATTCAACCCTACAGGGGGCGCGCCCGATCTCTCAGACCGATATACTTTTTATATTTATTTAATTAAAATGCGTGTGACTTCTACTCTTCACTCTTCAGTAGCTTCTTTATTTGATCATCTGAGTCTCTCTAATTATTTTATTATATTTTTGATAACAAACTGTAATTTTGGAGTCAATTTTCTAGTTATAAGTTTTACTTATAAGTATAAAAAAGAATTTTATCTTTACCGTGAATAACGTGATTCTGTTTAAGTGGATTATTTATTATTTGTACTCAATTTCGTCATATCATATTTTCAACAATATAAAAATAATTAAACTGTACGTTTTCCATTAATAATTGACAATAACAAATGGTAATTATTGTTATAAATAAGTACTTAATAATTTTGATAATATTTAAATATTAAAAATTTTCACGCGCCCTCTGTAGGGTTAAAAAAGTAAATAAAAAATTCAACTGCTAGCTGAATTGTTAAAAGTTTTATTTATGTATACCAAAATTCTCAACCGTACGCGATTTTGCAGCAGACTACATTTTACACTACTCAAAATGTGCGTTACGGCGTTAATAATTTATTTTCTTAATTGTTATAAACAATTAAGTAGTTACAATGCAAAAGTGTCAAAGTACATAGTTATGCCAATGTATGTTTAAAATTTCATATCGATACTATAAATAGTTTGCAAGATATTAGAAGATAAAGATAAAAAAATATTAATTTTATTATTTTTCAAAAAGGGTGAAAATTGCATGTGGAGGGTTATTCCAGACCCCAATGTAAACCCGCCCTCCGAAAATCGATAGAGCAGAAAATTCTGAATCGGGTAATATAGGTTTTATCGATTTACCATTTCCGGATCGGTTCAACAATTTTTTGATGAGATAGAAGCGCTTGGGTCCCGTACTAATATTGATATAAGTTATATGACACTATATCAACAGAAAAACACACTTTTAAGTTATCTATCACTTGAGATGTCGAGATCCCGCCAAAAAAAAATTCAAATTTTCATAGTTATTTTCACATAATAAACGAATGATCATTTATATTAAACAGGGGCAGAATTCGATTCTTCGTTATTAAATATAACTGATATTAAAAAACGGCCATGTAATTCTGTCTGCATGAATTACTATTTTAGTTTAAAAATTCACTTTTTCCCATAAGGAAACATTAGTTCCATTTCGGTAGTGCTCACAGCATTGTGATTGGTGATTACTGAGCATGCGCATTCAATAATTAATATGGTCTATAACGTCCCGAATATTTAAAAAATGTATTAAATTAGTAAAATTATGTCATTTTCTTAACAAAAGCAGAAATACGTATATTTTAACTAGTAGTAAAATAAAAAATTTCTGAGATAAAACTACAGCCATCTACATAATATTCATTCCTCAATGCAAAATTATTACATCATATTTTAATGAAAAGTAATGTTATAATTTATTTTCTTGGATAAGAAACAAAAAATGTTTGTATTCAAAATTCTTAAATAAAACATCTATCATATTATAACCATAACGTTCACATATTCATAATGTAATGTATGATTGATAATAATTATTCAATTTCCTTGTATGCCAAATTATCTGAAATTTTTCCTCAGAAGTCAAAATTCTTCTGTCAGCTTTGATCTTCCAGTAACTGTACTATTTCGAGTTCAGCAAAATAATTTATGTCTCAAATTAAGTAAAAATCGTCTATTTGAACACTTATTACAGAGATTACAAATACAAGAAGGAAAGGGTTTAAGTTATAATAAATGTATTTTTTAAAAATCGCACTCAATGCACAAAAAGGTGTGGAAATTTTTTTCCACACTAAATGTTAAAATAGTTATTTACGATACAAATGCGGGAAGATTATTGTCCCACATGAGCGGCTTTTTTAACGGCTTCATTAACGCGAATGCTGGGACGGGTCTTCCCGCAAGAGTGTTGTACAATGTTTTTTGTAACGAATAAAACGAAACATAATTCATTAAAATAATCATGTATTTGCGAACATACAATAATTAAATACAGCAGTGTTCAACAACAATCACAGGTTGCTAAGTAACTTTGACAACTGTTTTGTTTGTAAACATCTCAAAAATATTTGTGTAGTTTATCCGATTTTCAAGAATGTCTAATTCAGATTCTGATTCTTATTGTACTCCTCCCGATATTCGGGAAGGTGCAAATATTGCAAGATATAAGGTTATACCCGAAAAATCGAAAGAACGATACGAATCGGTATATAAAAAATTTAGACTGCGGTGTGAGTCAAAAAAAATCCGTACCTTCTCCGAAAATTGTTTTCTTGCTTATTTTCATACTCTTTCTATGACAAGAAAGAAATCATTATGTTATTTTTTTATTTATTTATTTATTTATTTTTAATGGTAACCAACCTATTCAAACTATTCGATGTTGAAGGCTTGTTTAAAATTTCATGACCAAATTGATATATCCAAGTTCCATAATTTAATTGCATTTTTAAAACAAGAGACTAAAAACAACACACCAAAAAAATCTCGAGTATTAGATGAAGATCACATAAATAAATTTATTGATGAAGCTCCGGATTCATCGTTCCTGTTAATAAAGGTAAATTTAGTGGTAAATTCAATTAATTATTTATTAACTTATATTACCTTTTAATTTAGACTGTTGTAATAATGGGCATTTCTGGTGCGTGCCGACGTGAAGAACTGTGTAATATGTCCATAAACGATGTCGAATTTAAACAAGGTGTAATTATAGTTACTATACCTGTCACAAAAACTAATGTAAGCCGACAATTTGTGATTGTAAAGGAATTGTGGATTACAGTGCTGCAAAAATATCTAAATCTGAGGCCAAAAACGAACATTACACATTTTTTTTAACTTACCATAATGGTAAATGTATAAATTCACCAGTTGGCATTAATACATTTGGTAAAATACCATCTAAAGTTGCTGCCTATCTTAAGTTAGACAATCCTAGTGAATTTACTGGACACTGTTTCCGAAGAACTTCAGCCACTTTACTTGCCAACCATGGTGGCGATTTATTAGCTGTTAAACAGCAAGGAGGATGGAAATCTTCAAAGGTGGCTGAAGGTTACATAGAAAACTCGTTACAGAGTAGGATAAATTTGGCGCAAACATTAACACAAGAGAAACGTCATCTGCAAACAAACAAACAAACAGTAACATAATGCGACATCCGAAACTTTAAATGTTTCTACAAGACTTACTCAACCAAATAAAGTTGTTCCAGGAGTTTCAATTTCTACTGGCAATCAGTGTACAATAAATGTTAATGTAAATCACAATTATTCTTCAGAGCCTAAACTATGAGCAGTGTGAATCTTCCTGGGAAACTGTAGTTGCTAGCTGTTTGTTGTATTTGTAAATAAAATAAATTGTATAATAATAAATATTATGTTGTGTACTACTTACCAGATTTTTTAATAAATAATGGTTGTGCACAATGCTACAATGGTATGTGGTAATGTGGCACGTTGTGGGTTGTGTTCTACAGTCCCAATTAAAATTTGAGGTTATGTATGACATTTTTGTAGATCGTAAACAGATGGCGCGCTGATCACACATTTTATATTTAAATATTGGCGGTTATTGATGATTTTTGTGTATTTAATATAGCGGGAAGTAACTTTTAAAAGAATAAATTAGATTATTTCCAAGATGATTTTACTTCACATTGTCCAGAAAGGCCAGTGTTTTTGCTAATTTTTCCCGTTTATGAACAATGGGAAATTGAAGTTCCCGTTTGTCAGTAATAATAATAATAATAATAATAATAAATTATCTTTATTGACCAAAGTCAAAGGCGAGGTTCAGCCAAGGCTGTTCTTCCACCTAACCCGCATACAAAATTTTGACAGAAATAATTTTGACAAAGAAAAAATTGTAATATTTTAAATAATAATATCACAAGAAATATTTCAAATTAAATTAAATCACCTGAGATAGACATAGACATACACTTAGTACCAATACAAATTTTGTGAATAACTACAAACTTATGAAATTATAAGCAATATAAAATTGTACTTACAAATTATTTTAACATTGTAAATGACAAAAAACAAGAAAATAACAAATTTAAAGAAAATTCTTAACATTCCTCTTAAATGTATTTAAAGATAGAGACTTCAATGACGAAGGGATGCTATTATATAAATTGGGCGCTAAATACGAAAATGAATTTTTAAATTTAGATTTATTACAAGGTGGTACAATATATAAATCTTTAACTCGTAGAGTGTAATTATGTTGTTTATAAACAAGTTTATTGGCCAGATATGAGGGGGTACCTGTCAGCCTGATTTTATGCACTAGGCATAGGTATGCCATTTTTACGCGGTCTTCAATTGATTGCAAGTTTGCTAAAGTACGGTAATGAGATATGTGATCGTACTTGCGCACACAATAGACAAATCGTAGACATGAATTTTGAATTAAGGTTATTCTATTTTTGTCACTCTGAGTGAGATTAGGAATATAAGTGCAAGCACAATAATCAAACAAGGAAAGAACAATCGAATTAACAATCCGAAGTTTTATTTCTGAGTTAAGCTCGTGTCGAAACTGATATAAATGACGTAGTTTTAGTCTAGCAGCTATAAGTTTTTTATTTAAGTGTTCTCGAAAATTTAAATTCCTGTCAATATGAAGTCCCAAAACTTTTATAGAAGAACTACACTTTAGTGTTACTCCATCTAGAACAATGTTAGGTATAAAATTAGTGCCGAAAACCAGCATTGAGGATTTTTTTGCATTAATTTTGAGGCCATTACTTTTTATCCATGCTACTAAATGCTCAAGTTCTTCGTTAACCATTGTACACTGATCATTGAAATTTTCTGGATTTATAGATGCAAGTATGTGAGTATCATCAGCATACGAATGCACTGCACAAAATTTAAAGATTGACGGCATATCTGCCACATAAATCAGAAAAAATAATGGTCCCAAAATAGAACCTTGGGGCACACCACACTGAAGAGGAAACACAGAAGAATTTTTTGTGTCCACGTTCGAAGACATGCTAACCTCAAAGCATCTTTGATTTAAGTAACTCCTGCACCATTTTATTGCACTATCGGAGAAATTATAATAATTGAGTTTCGCTAGAAGCATACTGTGATCAACCATGTCAAATGCTTTTGAAAAGTCAATTTGTATTAACATTGATATTTTGGATTGATCAAAATTATGTAAAATTGAATCCAAAATATTTAGAAGGCAAGTATTAGTGCTGTATCCACTTCTGAATCCAGACTGAGAAGCTGGTAAGATATTGTTTTTAACAGCATAATCCATAATTTGGTCACAGCATACTCTCTCAAGTACTTTAGATAGTGCAGGTAGAATACTTATTGGGCGCAGACTATCAAAAGTGGAACAGTCCTTTTGTTTCGGTATTGGTTTAACGATTGCTGATTTCCAAATATCAGGCACAACTGATTCTAAGATGCATGTATTAATTATATGAGTAATATAATTTATAATTTGTGGCAAAATCATTAGAATCATTTTTCGGGAAATGCCGTCTAAACCCAGAGCGTTAGATTTCTGTTTTTGTAAAATTTGTATTACCGTGTCATTGTCAATGCAACTAAATGAAAAAGTTTGACCATGTTGCTCCGAAAATTTGTTGTTCAGATAAATATCTCTAGAGTTATGGTCAATATTGGAAGTACCAACCTTGTTTAATAAATACTGCCCATATTTATCTGGTTCACAAAGGATCTCTGGAATTATCTTTGCAGGTTCAGTTTTAACACCCATGAGTTTTAGATTATGCCACAATTTTCCTGAATTATGAACATTAATATTCACCTGGAACTCAAAAAAAGCTTGCTTTTCATGACGTATCGCTGCTGTTGTTAAGTTACGAAGCTGCTTATAATAATTATGTTTAGATTCAGTTTTATATTTTTTATACTCAGCCAACGCTTTATCTCTTTTATTTTGCATAATTCTAATCACTGGTGTGATCCAAGGACAATAATTTTTATTTGTCCATATAGTTTTAACAGGTGCATGTATGTCAAATAGCTTAATGATATTATTGTTTAAATAATTTACTTTATCATTGACATTATTGAGTGTTAAAATGAAGTTCCAGTCAACACTTTCACAGTCCGCAAAGAAATTCTCAGAGTTCAAATTTTTTAAATCTCTATATGTAAAAACTTTAGAGGGAACAGTAACTTTAAGCAGATTCAGAACACAGGACACACAATTGTGATCAGAGAAATTCGTGCAATCAATAATATCAGCGTGTGTACACAAAGAGATATCCGATATTGCAATGATATCTAAGAGTGATTTAGAAGCAGGTCGTGTATAACTGGTCACTAACTGATGCATCCCATATGCAGATAATAGATTTTTTGTAAGCAGTTTACATTCACGTCACCTGTACAAAGTAAACAGTCTGCTTGAGGTGAGAATTCAGTAAAAATAGTATCTAAAATACCTAAATCTGATCCGAATTTGGATTATAAACTACACCGACAATAAATTTCTTATTATTAAATACAAATTGAATCCATAGGTGTTCGATACTGTTATCCACTACAAATGACGTATCTAAAATTTTGAACTGAATGCAACTACGTAAATAGAAAGCAACACCACCTCCACGTTTTTGATACCTATGCTTACTTATTAAGTTATAATCATTTATATGGAATAAATCAGATGTAGTGGTGTCACTTATCCAGGTCTCCGTAACTGCTAACATATCAAAATTTTGTTCATAGACAAAATCTTTAAATTTTAAAAAACATGAATTTAAAGATCTAACATTAATTTGGCCACATGTAAACATAGTGATACAGTGGTCAATAACCTTAGAATAAGAAACAGGTGTTTATGACGTTTTAAAGCAAAAATTGACCAAGTTAAACAAATTAACTCGCAAGAATAAACCACCACAGAGTTCATTGACACAGAGTACGTTCTGGCTCAGCTGTATAAAGAAATAAATTTATTTCACACAATTCTATGTTTTATCATATCAATAGCGGGAGTGTATAGGAAAATTACAAAAACAAAAAGCTTGCAGATAAGTTAGATCAGTCTTTAAAATCGAGATCACTGCACTTGTTTATAAATAATTTCTTGGGTTGCCCATTTTGAATGATATTAGCAAATATGCGACCATCACTGGTCCACACATTGTTAGAAGAGTACTTATCTATTGCTGCTTTAACAAGGGCCACTCTGGTTCTGGTGAGGTCTTCCCGGATCGTTATACCAGAGGCTTTTAACTTTTTCTTCTCCTTAAACACTAGGTTACGGGTGTGATAACTCACGAACTTCACAATAACAGGCCGATTTTCGTCTTTCTTAGGTTTCCCCAAACGATGGCAGCGGTCAATATCATTTATTGAGATATCAACATTAAGTTTGTTACGACAAAAATTAACAACACAGTCATCAATGGATTCATTGGGTGTTTCTGGGAGCTTAAAAATACGCAAATTGTTACGACGCGTGTACTGCTCCAGATCATCCGCACACCTTTCGTACGCTGCACATGACTCTTTTATCACACTATTTTCTTGTTTGATACGACTAAGTTCATCTTCTAGCTTTTTAAATTTGTCTTCATACACTTTTTTTACTGCTTCAGTCACTTCTTTTACGATTATATCAATGAAAGCTTAATTCGAACTTAATTTGGTTAGTGATGTTGTGATCATCGTTGTAATTGTTTCACGATCGTCACGCGTAAGCATTTTGTACAGCAATAACAGAGAAACTACAGCGAACAAATTATAAATCGAACACTCCGAATTTAAGATTTTACGATTTCAATAAATGTTGCCAGAACACACTTAGCACGTCTAGCTCAGTTGACTACTCATACTAGTAACGTGTGGCAATTGTCATTTCCAATGTTATGAGTACAAAAACTTTTTTTAACAATTAGTTTATTAACCATTATAAGCAGTTTTAACCGTACAATAGTTTTTGTCAAAATTTAATTTACGCAAAGATTAATTACGTCACAACGGAGCTGCGAACGCTTTTTCAGACATAGTGCATCTTAATAATAATAATAACTTTTTATTTAAGTGCAATAAAATGTTTACTATAATACACGAAAAATTACATACATAAAACATACCGCATATTTAAATCAAGAAGTGTTATATTTAATGAACCTTAGAACAAAGAAATTAATAAGAAGCTCTTATTGATGCTAAAGTATTATTAGAATTGTATATGCCTTTTGACTTATGTAAACATACTGTATATCTACCAGCATCAATAAAATATTATTATTATTATTATTATTGTTCAGCCGGTAATGTTATGGCAATGGGTTTCATGCTGCCGTCTCTCCCGACTCCCAACTATATTACAAATAATTTCAAACATGCTCAAAAATATCTATTCCACAATATACGAAATGATTTGAACTAATTTTGTCTCAGGCGGTTTAGACGTCACTGCTGATTTACAAAAATGTAGCGGTTTAAAACATTGTTTCATATAATTGCTTCAAACCAATATATCACATCACCAAAAACAGATAATTTGTAATTACACTCAATTTTTTACTTAAAGAAAATCTAAAACAATTATTATTTTAGCTGTAGATAATAATCATAGTTTCTGATATTTTTTAACGCAAACAATTTTTGTATTCACAACACAGTCAAATTGACCCTTGTATATATCTAATAGGCTGTAGGTAGTTGAATATGTTTGTCTATTGTAAAAATGGTAATTTATGAGATAATGCGATGAAATCGTATAATATAAAAATATATTAAATCAATTTTAATACTAAAACACAGTTGAATACATAAGAACAAATAAGGAACTAGTGTTGACTGATTGTTCTACAACTAGACAGGTCTGTTTATTACCTCCATTTACCGTGTCAACTAATGGAACTTAATAACATTCATTGGACTTTTTTCTTTGCCCATTCATTTCAAAAGCGGTTGCATTTTTATTTAATTATGTATACAAAAACAAAAATAATAAAAACAATTCAACACCATCTTTCACAGGCAGTCCTGCATAAATCCGTAAATGTATAAAAGGTTGCATTTATTTTTGAACATTGTTTGAATTGTTTACTAATTAATTGTAGGTAGTGTTTTAATTTTAACAGTTTTATTTTTATTTAATAAGCATGAATCGATTATCATTGTTTGATATTGAAATTGAACCTACTCGAATTTCTTTTGCAAGTTTACTAATGTTTTTTCTTTGTTTCAGAAGTAGTGAAATAACTTTCACTCTGCATGGAAAAATTCACCGGGGTAAGTAATTTTCATTTTTATAGTAGTAAACGTAAAACTAAAGAGTCGAGAATAAGTTATGGGTCTCTGCGAATTTACTTGATGTTAATACCCCTTGGGCCTTGGGCGGTTTACATTTACAGACCTTTGGGGCAGTCCATAAATAAATAAAATCATTTTCTACGTGATAATAATTTTTATATTTATATAACGAATTAAAAGGCAAAAGAGTAACTACTATATATATTCAAAGATTTAAAATGCAACTTTCCAAAATACATTTATTTTTCATAATTAATCAGAATCAACAAGAACCTATTTTTGTTACAAAACATTAGAAAAAATAAAAAATATATGCCGTATATATGACTGCTATCTTCAAAAATACCTAATATTATAACATTAACAATTTGAAAACTACAATAATATCTAAATGTTCGTAGAATTTAATGCAGGAAACCGGATGTCGATAACTTTATCCGTTCAGAAGTTACAGCTCATTAAACACAATAAACACAAAATATTTGAATACTTCTGTCGAAAAAAAATTGATATTTTAAAAAGTTTTTAAAATAACGTATTTTATAGAGAAATGTTCGTAGAATTTAATAAAAGCAACTGGAAGACAATATTTTTATTCATTCAGAAGTTACAGTTAATTAAACACAAAAATAACGAAAAATGTTAAAATTTCTTAACTTTCATTTTTTTGAAAAAATTGATAATTTTAGAAGTGTCATATCTCGGAAACTAAAGGACGTACAGAGCTGCGGTTGGGCTTAAATTGTTGCAAATTTAATCAGCTTTCATTGTATAGAGTGGTCATGTCGGTAGGACGCATAGCTTCCGAGATATAAAAGGACTACGGGCGGGGACTTTTGATATGTTCACCTCCTAACTAGTCCAAACAAAGTTACGAAGTCAAAAATTGTGTTCCACGCATTTCCCTCTATACCTTTTTTTGAGCATTCGTTGCCTGGACTACATTTAATATATAAAATTACAACATTATCCAACCTTGCAATTTTTGTTTTCAATTTATATTAAGATCATCAAACTGTTTTAAAAGATATTGCAAAAGTAAGCAACAAATCTTAAAATAACAATTAACAAATACAAAACTATCGACTGATATCTTATCTTGTAGTTGAACATAACACGTCCAGTTCGAGTTTGAAATTTTCCTTTTTAAACTTTTTATAAAATACGTCATAATTTTTCGTATCTATATCAGGAATATTCATACTGTCGGTTTCCTCAGTATCGTCATAATTTATATTTAATTCAATTTCTATAGGAAACATTATCTATACTGGTATCAAGTTTTCCCCAGTAGCAACTCGAATACGAACTAAATGAAAATCTAATTTCCGTATATGTAGCTTCTAGATTACTAAATTATTATTATACGCATTATCATAGACGTTATACTACCTACTATGATGTTTTGTATAATATCAGTTCCCATGACCATATATATGAAACTAACAGTTACCTAGCTATGAAAATAAATAGTATCAAACATCCGTTTAACTCGTGCGTTATGTTAACGGACACGGCTTGAAGCGTGTTTGAAATTTTTGTTTCACCTTTTAGTAGGTGTTGTCTTTAATTTTTCCTTGTCATTAAAGGTCGTTTGTCCCGATCTATAATTCTGGACAGAATTTTTAAGAATAAATTTGTGGACAGAATAATGTGTACACAAATTATATGTATGCCACGATGCATAATTTGAGACATAATTCTCGTCATGGATATCTTAGCATTCCAATTCACCTGCTCTTGAGTCCACGACATTGTATTTCACCATAAACAATAAACACACAAACTAAATTACAATATTTTAAATGATAAAAGATAAAACACAATTAAACTTGCTATCTGTCAAACATATATCTGCTGGATATATAAAAAAAAACAAATACAAATAAGGGTGACCGGACAAAACAGAACAATGAAAAAACAGAACATGAAAAAACAGAACATGATAAAACAGAACATGAAAAAAGAGAACATGAAAAAACAGAACAGTGAAAAAACAGATCAATGAAAAAAGAGAACAATGAAAAAACAGAACACTGAAGAAACAGAACAATGAAAAAAGAGAACAGTGAAAAAACAGAACACTGAAAAAACAGAACATTGATAAAACAGAACATGAAAAAACAGAATATGAAAACATAACAATGACAAAACAGAACTCAAGAAGGGTTTTGTTAGCATAGATTAGTTTATGTCAAAAAACGGAGTTCTGTTGGACTCAAGAAGGGTTTTGTTAGCATAGATTAGTTTATGTCAAAAAAACGGAGTTCTGTTGGACTCTAGAAGGGTTTTGTTAGCATAGATTAGTTTATGTCAAAAACGGAGTTCTGTTGGACTCAAGAAGGGTTTTGTTAGCATAGATTAGTTTATGTCAAAAAACGGAGTTCTGTTGGACTCAAGAAGGGTTTTGTTAGCATAGATTAGTTTATGTAAAAAACGGAGTTCTGTTGGACTCAAGAAGGGTTTTATTAGCATAGATTAGTTTATGTCAAAAAACGGAGTTCTGTTGGACTCAAGAAGGGTTTTGTTAGCATAGATTAGTTTATGTCAAAAAAACGGAGTTCTGTTTGACTTAAGAAGTGTTATGTTAGCATAGATTAGTTTATGTCAAAAAAAAACGGAGTTCTGTTAAACTCAAAAAGGGTTTTGTTAGCATAGATTAGTTTATGTCAAAAAACTGAGTTCTGTTGTACTCAAGAAGGGTTTTGTTAGCATAGATTAGTATATGTGTTCTGTTTTTTCATGTTCTGTTTTTTCAGTGTTCTGTTTTTTCAGTGTTCTGTTTTTTCACTGTTCTGTTTTTTCATTGTTCTGTTTCTTCAGTGTTCTGTTTTTTCATTGTTCTGTTTTTTCATGTTCTGTTTTTTCATGTTCTGTTTTTTCATGTTCTGTTTTTTCGTGTTCTGTTTTTTCATTGTTCTGTTCTTTCATGGAATCACAAATAAGATATACTCTGCGCTTACTACTGCACTTTTTCTGTTTATAAAAATATAACATTTTCTAATTTTATAGACAGAAAAGTAACTTTGACAAAAATTTGTGTATGCGCCGGTTAAACACTTAACCGTTAGTTGCGATGCAAAAATATGATGGTATTACGTTTACGATATGTATGAACTGGGACTATAACCCCATATTGCAGAATATGATGCATTTTTGCTTTAAAACTTCATTATCTGCTTTGTTTCTTTTACCTAAAATAATACTGTTATAAAAAATTTGCAACAAAAAAATACAAATTTACCTGTTACTACAGTTTCGATACGTGTGGGATCACTTTAAATAATAAATAATAAACTGGTCTTTTATCAAACCATTTCATTATCTTTATGTTCATTCTGTTGTTTTCCGAACGTTTTGCCTCTTTTTAGTTTCTTGGTAAAGTTTTTCGGTATACCTTTTTGGTTGCATCGTAACGATCCACAATAAAACATTTTCTAGAATATAACTTTTCCACTAAAGGTATACTACTAGAGAAAAAATTATCTGCGTATAATAATCTTTCTTCGGTTTCCTTAATTATCTTTAATAGTTTTAACTATGACTGTGAAAAAAATCGATTGATTGATCTCTTGATCGATCTTTAAAAAAACTCGATTTGCTCTTTAGTTTTGAAAAGATCGAAAAATTGATTGATTGTAAAATCGATCTACATAAAAGATCGATCTTTTTATAAAATCGATTTATGAAAATTCGAAAAGATCGATTTTTGCAAAATCGATTTTTATAAAACCAGTTATCTAAATATCGATGCAAAAAATCGGTCGATCGAAATACAAAAGTACTCAACAGAGTTGTTTTATATTATTTTTCTTTATTGTTTTTGTAACAAAAATCAGTACCTACTGATAATTTTTGTTTTGGCTACATGTAGAGGAGACTAGGGAGGGTTGATACGTAGGGAGGCTTGATACCCTATCATATTTACCGCCAGGAAGTTAATGGGGAGTCGACTATTTTATTACACTATCGTCCAATAGATTGCAGTGTTTGGTGAAAATTTGACAGATCTGTGATGATCAACAGGTGTCCTATACATAAAAATGTGTATTTGTGCCTGACAATGTAAGTATTTGACTAACATTTATAGGGTTTTAATTTTTATTGTATAAGTTTTGTGCACAATGAATTATTTCGCATAAAAGTAAAATGAAAATAGTATGTGCTCTACAATTTGCGTAGCTTCAAATGTAAGGTTAAGATTGTTCTGCATGTTTTTGTAATTTTTGGTACTTGGAGAGGTTTGATACTTATTAGTCTGAGACACTTGATACATGGAAAATCTCGAATTTTGAAAAAGTTGTGCGAAAATCTACAAGGGAAATAAAAACAATAATATCAATGAAGACGATACAGACAGTGACGAAAACGAAATAGAAAACCAATATGATGATGCTGTAGCATGTAGTAATTGCAACTCATTGTACTTACAATCTAAACCTAATGAATTCTGGTTGAAGTAGTGTCAGATCTGTTCCAGGTGGTCGTATACGGAATGTGCTGGGGTGGACAGAAGAAGTAAGATATTTATTTATGACATTTGTAAGGTGTAAATATTTCAAAAGAATTTTGTTTTACGTATCAAGCCTCCCAGTGTACGTCTCATCCCTCCCGTAGAATGGGAGGCTTGATACGTTTTCTTGTTTTTTAAATAATTATTTCCAAAAGTTGTATTTATATAAGTTAAAGAGTGTTTATTTTATTTTTGTTTGTCAATATACCAATGAGTATATATATATATATATATATATACAGGGTGTCTATTTAACTCGGGCCACTATAGGTAATTCTTAAACTAGAACAGATACGACTTCGATTAAATTAGACAAAAGTTGCCTTATCAGAGTCTACTTTAATTTTTTGGCCAATTTACTGACTGTCACACCCACTACTGTTGCTTCTTTATATATATATATATATATATATATATATATATATATATATATATATATATATATATATATATATATATATATATATATATATATATATATATATATATATAGTCTCCCCTATACTACGTTGTCGCTTTTCTACTGTTTCTTCCCATTTCTGCAGTGGTGATTGGTGAACTGTCTTTTTCAGACTTAAAATCATAAAAATCTTAAATCAACGATGTCACAGGAACAACATCAAAATGGCACAATAATTTCCATTAAGCATGCAATTTTAAATTGTTTTAATATACATGAGTATAAGAATTTGCAATACAAAATGCTCAAAAACAATTTTTAATTATTAGAAATTTCTTTGCTAATACAAAAATTTCATACTTATTTATGCGAAAATCGTATATTTTTTTTATTTTAGACATTTTTGAACACAGGCGGGCAACTACCTAGACGCGGCTCTATATTCGTGAATCACAACGTGATTCGCATAGCCGGTACCTATGTACCGCGTAGCGTAGCATTTAAGGAAGACTTAAAGTTTAAGGGTTGCACCAACTGACCATAAAACAAAACAGATACCAATACATATGTGCTTATGATAATGATTACTGATTATTATTTTAAACTATTTATATACACCACGATACTTGATAACAGACAACAAAAATGTAAAAATAATTGCAAGATATAGAACAGGAAACGAAGAAAAAAGAAATAAATACTGGATGAGAGACGACGACAGACAATGCAGAATATGCGGGAGAGACTTTGAGACAATAGACCATTTAAGAAGAAACTGCAACGAAAAACTATACAACGGCTAATCAACACAACAAATTCTACATGACGGAAACCCAGACACGGAATGGATGAAAAAAGTATAAGTACAGCCTAAGAATAAAAAGTATAAAATGTTGAACATAAAAATATACTTACCACTGTAAATGTAAATACAAATGTAATATTGTAAAGATTTTGTACACCGAAAAGTAACAATAAACTATTTACTACTACTTACGATTTTTGTTTTCAATTTCGATTTCATATTTAAGAAAAATCGATTTTTTTACGACTGATCGATCAATCGCGACAAATCGATTTTATCTTAGGATCGAAAATCGATTTCAAATTTCTAAGATCGCGCAGCCCTAGTATTGATTTCAATGTATAAGTTCTAGATTTGTGTCTCCCTTTCCAGTGTACATTTTTTCATACAATAAGTATATCTCAATTCTAAACACAACTTATACAATTTAATCCATTACTGGCCAAAATTAAATCAAAAAATATTTTTCTACTCACATTTGCTTATCTAGACGTAATAAAGTGAATAAAATGAAAAAAATTGTGATAGCCAGTTTATAAAAAAAAGTTGTCCCATTTAAGGGACAATGGTATAATACACTTAATATTGCCAAAATTAAATCACAAAAAATTTTTTTTTTTACTAACAATAAAATGAAAAAAAAAAAAATTAATATCCAATTCATAAAAAAGCTGCCCCATTTAAGGGACAATGGTATAATAAGGTATTTTTCATATAATTACATAAATATTCAATAAATATAATAAGATTATAATATTTATTTCGAGTGAAAAAGAAGGAAACAAAAAGGATCGTTGCACCGATTACAATTATTATTTGTTTTCTTATCGCAATTAGCACATCTCTGTTGCGATTGGTACCACTAAACGATTACCTTTATCAAATCTTATATCGGCAACGTCCTCCGGCTAATTTAATTTTTTATGAGCCTGTGCGTTTCTTAGAAGTCGGAATTGTCTCAGATAAATGGAAAAGAGTAACGTTAAGAAGGGATGCATTTTCCTCGGGATGCGCCAACTGGTACAAGCTGCATGTGTGTATCACTGCTAGGTACATCTAAAAAATGCGTAAACAAAGGCCAACATCATTTTCTTCGATCTTATACGGACTTTAGATCATATCTACGGCATTCGTATATGAATTATATTCCGAAATAAGTCGTGGGATTGCCACCATAATCATTTTCTTCTCTTTACTTGAAATTTTTTTGACATTTCCAAAGGGTCACAATAAAACCAAATTAACCGGAGGACGTGTAAGTGCCGATATAAAATTTGATAAATGTAAACATTTAGTGATACCAATACAACTCAGCGGAGATGTACTAACTGCGGTAAGAAAAAAAAAAAATGTAATCGGTGCAACGTTCCGTTCCACGATTTTTGTTTTCATCCGTTTCACACAAAATGAATATAGTCCAGTCAATGAGTGCCCAAAAGAGGGGTGTAGAGTGCATGGAATATGCGAGAATTTTTGACTTCAGGAATTTGTTAGGAGTAGTTAGTAGGTAAACATACTAACAGTCACCGCCCCCTAGGAGGTGAGCTTAAGGGGGCAGGGGGGTCGAAAGGTCCCATTTTTTGGTTTTTCGCTTATATCTCAGAAACGGTGCATGTAGGAAAAAATGTTTCAAATAAAAATGATATCTAATTAAATTTCCTATAAAATTGTCTATATACATATTTGTCGAATTCCTAACGGTTTCCGAGATATACGTTATTGAAAATCGATAATTTTCGTAAAAAAAATTACCCTACTCTTTTTGTCGAACATTTGCTTCTAGTGCCTCTCACGATCGTTTCTCAGAAAAAATGTCTAAAGTTGTAGAACATTAAATTTCCTTCAATTTGATATATACTTTTGACACTTCCTCTTCAACCAATCAAAAGTTATAGAATTTCTAACATGTACTCTCAATTGGCAGCCAACGAGCAAATAGTACAGTATTATTAGCTCCAAATCCGGAAATTTAAAAAAAATAAAGATTTTAGTGCTCCAAATTGTTCATTAGCCTTTACTCTAAATGTGGTAAAAAGTCTCCGAACCCATATTGTCGGGTTTGGTAGCGGAGGGCGGAGTGCCAGTACCGTATGTTTTCTCACAAAAACGAATTTAACTTTTTAGCAGATAATAATATCGACTTCCGGTTTCAAGCATTCGATTCTGCAGACTTTTTTCTATCAACAATATAATTTTGTAAACTTTTGGAGGCCCTATTTTAGCCACAATTTAAACAAAGAAAATAAATGAGTTTTAGTATTTTTTCAAATTCTTGTATTTAATCCACTCTAATATCTGAACGAATAAAGATATCGACTTCTGGTTTCCAGCATTGGATTCCTCGGATTTTTTTCTGTAAAAGTCATTGTAACAAAAACTTCTAAAGAGCTAAAATTTGAAGAGAGAAAATAGTGAAATTTGAGTATTTTATTTATTTATTATTAAATGGGTTCATATATCGACTTTTTGTTTATAACATTTTATATAGAATTGTTTTGAACATTTAAATCTTAAAACCGCAAGTCCATTTCTTTATTTGTTTAGATATTATAATTGATGAAACACTCTAAACAAAAAAAATATTTAAATTTCACTATTTTCTCTCCTAAAATTTCAGCTCAACAAAGCTCTTTTAGAAGTTTTTGTTATAATGTCTCTCACAGAAAAAAGTCCGAGAAATCCAATGCTGAAAACCGGAAGTCGATATGTTAATTCGTTCAGAAATTAGAGTGGATTAAATACAAGAATTTGAAAAAATACTAAAACTCAATTATTTTCTTTCAGCTGCATCATTAGCAGGTTTATCAACTCTTATTATGAAACTTGGAAAGGAAATCCTCTTGTTTGACTTTCATTTCACTTTCCAAACTGACATTGATATCCACACATCTCCTGAGTCGATATCGTCGACTCTGTTCAGCTGCTTTTGTGCTCTCTGATGTGTCAGTGTACCCATCAAAAACCACTGTACAACCTCTCCCATGATAATGTGTCTTCAGAAATCTAACGTAACCATCACAAATGATTGATACAATTGTCTATTTTTGCCACACAACTTTGTGGACTAGGAATCCCACATCAACAACAAATTCAAAGGTAGTTAAATCAACGTCCTTATCAATTTCCTTAAACAGTTTGTATAGTGCTGACTTTCTGCAATTCCTCATTCCACTTTCGTTGAAGAATGCCGGGGGTAGGGAGCCAGTTCATATTGCATTTAATTCTTCAAATCCTCGTCCGATTTCTTGGTGATGGAGATTCGCTGAAAAACTACTTTTTCATTATTAATCTTTATTGTCGAATTCATTGAAGAAAGAGGAAGTGCGCGATCTTTACGTGACAGCTTAATATTTGTAAATGGCAAGTTTGCCAATTGTAACTGCATCATTACATAAGATTATATTATCTCCCACGACTCCTGTCGCAATTGACATGATTTTCTCGGTTCTCAGAAAAGGAGGGTGATTATCAAACCATTGTGTAAGCTTGCCAATGTCACTTGCGTCTCGACTTTGGCGAGCTTCTTCAAAATCCTTGTGCTGCTCACTCGATAAAAACAAAACACTACAATATTCGTCGAGCGAAGCACATATGTCTTGAGTTGCAGTCATCCCAATTACCCATTTACTGAGAGCACTATCTGTCGTAACTCTATCACGGGTCATTCCACCTCGGCTTGAGAATAACCACATTAAGGTTGTCTCAATGGTCATGTCTGACCACATACCGGTCCAGAACCGATTACTCCTCATAGTGAAGAGCCTTTGTTCACAAACTTCTCATACTCATCTGGTGTCAACAGAGTAGAGAGGGTTTCCATATCCTGTACATATAAGTGGCAAGACTTGGCATACGGGAAGTGTCCAGCAGCGTGAAAATAGGGTATCATTCGCTTACCTCTGGAAACCGGAAGTCAATATGTTAATTCATTCAGATATTAAAGTGGATTAAATACAAGAATTTGAAAAAATACTAAAACTCATTTATTTTCTTTGTTTAAATTGTGGCTAAAATAGGGCCTCCAAAATTTACAAAATTATATTGTTGGTAGAAAAAAGTCTGCAGAATAATCGCAATACACGCGTTCACTTTATGACAAAAAGGAAAATATCGAACATTTTCCTAACTCTGTATGTCAAAGTGACTGTCAATAGTATACGTCTTTTCTTGCAAAATAATATAATACTACACTTCTTCTAAACTGGACAAAAATTTTGCTCAGTTCTGGTTGTAATGTACTTACCGCAAAATAGCAACAAAAAAACAATAAATACTGAAAGAAAAGGCCGATACACGCAAATTGTGACATACAAAAATAATATATTAAATATTTACTTACAATTATTATCCGGCCGGTTTTAACTAAAGTAATTACAAGCAACAATAAAACAATATGTTGGGAGTGCGCAAATACCGTGGAAAACGTTCTATTTCCCTTGCCGTGTGATGCAGAGCTCCTCGTGTGTCCAACACGTGCTGTTTGTTTGTAGTAAACAAAAAACTACGGTTGTCGGGTTGATGTTACGCTGATCGGACGTGAAACAATCCGCAGACGATGATTCCAGGTTGTTATCCCAAAATGGCAATATTAAAATGCCGTGGAATAAATAAATTAAACTCTTTGCTTTACTTTACTTGAGTTTAGCAAAAGCACTCACTCCATTTTTCTTTCTTCTCCTTGTCAACCCTCACCGCATGTGTTCGCTTCCATCGCTGGCTACACTCACACTGACACAAACTCAATAGTCCTGGACCTGACTATGGTTCTGTAGAAAAAGTTGAGTAGGGAGAATTTTTCTTCAGGAATAGTTAGTAGATGGCTTAGTGAGTATTTTTTACTCGGGTGGCCATCCCGCACCTGGTACATTCTCAGACTATGACGTCATGAAGATGGCGCCCGCTTTAATTCAAAAGAACCCAATATTTCTGCTAATACTTACCCGATTTGCATGGAAATTTCGACAAATTGTTGTAATTATTATTTATAAAGTGAGTAGCAATAAAAATTATTGTTATTAAATTGTAAATAATATAATACAAAATAAAATATCAAGAAAATTTGGTTTTACCTCTCGCCTCATATTCTATAAGATAGATACCTATTATAATTTCGGATTATTAGAGGTCTTTAAAAAATAGTACAATGTATCTTACACAAAAATGTGCAAGGAATCCAATGCTGAAAACCGGAAGTCGATATCTTTATCCGTTCAGAAAGTAAAGTTGGTTAAACACAAAAAATATTTAAAATTCTTAAATTTTGCAATTTTGCAGTTGAAGATAATAATTAGATTTTGGGTTATTAAGGGCCTAACAAAAAATTTAATATAATGTATCTTACATAAAAATGCCCAAGAAATCCAATGCAGTAAACCGGAAGTCGATATCTTTCTCCGTACAGAAAGTAGAGTTGATTAAACACAAAAAATATTTAAAATTCTGAAATTTTGCAATTTTCACTTGAAGATAATAATTAAATTTTGGGTTATCAAGGACCTTACAAAAATTTAATATAAAGTATCTTACGTAAAATTTACTAAGGAATCCAACTCCGCAAACCGGAAGTTGATATCTTTATCCGTTCAGAAAGTAGAGTTGATTAAACACAAAAAAATATTTAAAATTCTTAAATTTTGCAATTTTCACTTGAAAATAATAATTAAATTTTGGGTTATCAAGGGCCTTACAAAAATTTAATATAATGTATCTTACGTAAAATTTACTGGGGAATCCAACACTGCAAACCGAAAGTCGATATCATATCTTTATCCGTTTAGAAATTAGAGTTGATTAAACACACAAAAATTTAAAAATACTAAAATTTCATTTTTTTAAATTGTTTTTTTCTGCAAAAAGCTACTCTATAGTCCGTGCTACCATATATATTCTTGATTTAAACACAAAACTGAAAAATAAAAACATTGATAGCATGTGCCACCTTGATTGGTACCTTTTTATAATTTGATGATGGAAAATCACTATTTACTATAAAAATCGTTATTTTGTGCAATAATGCTACTTACTTAGACATTGCTATCACATTTATTCTTGGTCTACACATAAATCTGCAGAACAAAAAAATCATAGTCAGCATTTGCCACCCCAGGTAGTACCAAAAAAGTAATTTGCTCATGGACTATAATAGAAGGCAGTTTGATGCCGAAAAAAAATATCCCAGTAATTTTATTGCAGCATGTAATTGTTTAAAATGTGCTAAATCCTCCTGCACTTGTAGAGAAAATAAAGTAAGCTGTTGCTCTTTTTGTAAATGCAAAAATATTGAGGGGTAAATATTCGACTTGTAAAAATCCTTTTTAGATGAAGTTGAAAATATTTTTGTAATATTATACTAATGTACAAAGTACAATACAGTATAAAAATGTATATAAACATAATAAATTTTTTATTTTTGGTACTATCATTGTATTATCTTTTAGTCCAATATTTATAGCGATTTTGTTGCAAGATTATATACATACATTATATACATACATACCTACATTATATTTTGTGAATATATGGAGAACAAATAAAAAAGTGAGTGCTTTCCAACCTCATAATTATCTCGAGTGGAACACGAGAGCTAATTACGTTGTTGTAATGCACGATAAAAAATTTCCTGGGCATGAATTAATGCACGAGTGAATATTCGGTAAGAAAATCGCAATGACACCGCCGCTCTATATTTTTAAATTCTTTTTACAATAGAAACTTGAAATAATTACTAAATTTTTATGTTACATTAATAAATATGTATTAATTACTTTATTTATTGCTTATTTGCCCTCAAAATGACAATTTAACCAATTTTTAATTTAATTTCAAACTGACATATGACAGAAAAGTTTCCACTTATTAATTTCATTTAAGTTATTCAAGCTACTAGTAAAAAATTTCCGCAAAATTTTTTATATAACCATGGTTACTATTATTGTAATGAATTGGCTGTTATTTTTTGTGTCATGCGATTTTCACAATAATTTGTCGAAATTTCCATTCAAATCAGGTAAGTATTAACAGAGATATTTGGTTTTTTTAAATTAAAGCGGGCGCCATCTTCATGACGTCAAAGCTTGAAAATGTACCAGGTGCGGGATGGCCACCCAAGTAAAAAACACTCACTATCTAACTATTCCTGAAGAAAAATTCTCCCTACTCAACTTTTTCTACAGAACCATAGTCAGGTCCTGGACTACAAAGCCCACCTCACAGTACATTACATGGTTAACTGTTTAAGGACGTTCACTACCAAATCAAGTTTCTATAGATGTTAATCAAATTTTTACTGCGTGTTAAGAATGATCTAATACACGTACAGTTAAATTTTTATTAACGTCTGACGTCCAGAAAATGAGATATTCGCCTCGAAAGTCTGGCATTTTAACACGTGAAGTATAGGACGGAGGATATCAAAACCAACGTTTTAATTGATAGCTTCATTTTGCTTCCATATATTTTAATAAAAAACTAATACAAAGTAGTTCAGTATGTTTAGAATTTTATGTCAAACGACGAAAGCGATCTGACGTCCAGTTTCAGAGTACTCGTATTTCAAAATGAGCTGTAACAATGACCTCGACAACGAAAAAACTCGACGAAGAGAGGCAGCGGCAACGCTGCACGCTTCATTTTTACATTGCGGAGAAGGAATAAAATTGCGCCAGCACGCGATTGGTAAAAAATCAAAATTCAAAATAGCATTTAAATTTCATGTTACGGGCTTGATACTCCATAGTTATAATTATTTGGATATGATGACTAAAAAGTATTATTGAAGTATTGAACTCAACAAAGTATTGTTATTTCAATTTATATTTTATGATTATATGCTGTATTTGAAATAAACATAGGCGTGTCCAGACAATTCATCGCAGGAAAATTCATCGCGGAAAGTTCATCGCGGAAAGTTAATCGCAGGAAAATTCATCGCGGGGAAAATTCATCGCGAGGTAAATTAATCGCAGGAAAGTTCATCGCGGTAAAGTTCATCGCGGGGTAAATTCATCGCGAGGTAAATTCATCGCGGGCAAGTTAATCGCGGGAAAGTTCATCGCGGGGAAAATTCATCGCGAGGTAAATTAATCGCGAGAAAGTTCATCGCGGGAATGTTCATCGCGGGGAAAATTCATCGCGGGGAAAATTCATCGCAAGGTAAATTAATCGCGAGAAAGTTCATCGCGGAGAAAATTCATCGCGAATATATTTATTGTAGTAATGTGGAATGGTATGTTGTGTTATGTTAATCCTTATTGATCACGAATTATTTTATAATATGAAATTTAATATTTTCCCTTACAAACTGCACTTGAAGAAAGTTCATAAAATTCTAACGTTTGCAGGTGTTCTTTGGCTTACAATTTCTATAATAGGATTAAAAAGTCATTTACCATTCGTTCACAACATCAATAGCTAAGAAACAAAAGTGTAATACTGCAAATTTCGAAGAAAGATATAGAAACTCAATAACACTTGAATATATTTAATACCTCAGGCCTCAGGTATACCCAACTGGTGTAACAAAGTTCTGTTGGACTCAATTAGGGTTTTGTTAGTATTGATTAGTTTATGTCAAAAAACGGAGTTCTGTTGGACTCAATTAGGGTATTGTTAGTATTGATTAGTTTATGTCAAAAAAACGGAGTTCTGTTGGACTCAATTAGGGTTTTGTTAGTATTGATTAGTTTATGTCAAAAAACGGAGTTCTGTTGGACTCAATTAGGGTTTTGTTAGTATTGATTAGTTTATGTCAAAAAAACGGAGTTCTGTTGGACTCAATTAGGGTTTTGTTAGTATTGATTAGTTTATGTCAAAAAAACGGAGTTCTGTTGGACTCAATTAGGGTTTTGTTAGTATTGATTAGTTTATGTCAAAAAAACGGAGTTCTGTTGGACTCAATTAGGGTTTTGTTAGTATTGATTAGTTTATTTTTTAAAAAACGGAGTTCTGTTGAACTCAATTAGGGTTTTGTTGGTATTGATTAGTTTATTTAAAAAAAACGGAGTTCTGTTGGACTCAATTAGGGTTTTGTTAGTATTGATTAGTTTATTTTAAAAAAACGGAGATCTGTTGGACTCAATTAGGGTTTTGTTAGTATTGATTAGTTTGGGTACAAATGTGCAAATCGAAGTGTGAAAATTGGTATATGGGTAGCTGGACATTGTGGTGCGGGAACTTTTATACGCTGTGGTTTTTCGGACGTGTGGTTATGGTTTTTATACGCTGTGGTTTTCGGTGGTGTGGCATTTACTCTTCGAGTAAGTTAAGTTCAGAAAAATGTTAGGCAAAAATATTTTCTAGTTTTAAAAAATTCAAAAAATCTTGTTAAAAATACCTACTCTTCGAGTATGTTGGGGTTATGTTCAGAAAAATGTTAGGCAAGAATATTTTCTAGTTTTGAAAAATTCAAAAAACCTTGATAAAAATACTCCTCGAGTATAATGTTAGACAAGAATATTTTCTAGTTTTAAAAAATTCAAAAAATCTTGTTAAAAATACTCTTCGAGTATGATGGGGTTAAGTTCAGAAAAATGTTAGGCAAGAATATTTTCTAGTTTTAAAAAATGCAAAAAATATTGTTAAAAATACTCTTAGAGTATGATGGGGTTAAGTTCAGAAAAATGTTAGGCAGAAATATTTTCTAGTTTTAAAAAATTCAAAAAATATTGTAGAAAAACTGTCGTACCTACAATCCCTAAAACCATCGTGGTTTTCAAATGTGCACTTCTGCGCTTATGCAACTGTTGTTAATAACACGCAACATTGTGATTTATTTGTCTGCAAAGAAGAATTTACAGATCATGAATATGTCTGAAATTAATTTTTTGGCGATTAATTATCATCGCGATGAACTTTTACGTAATTAAGTTACCTCGCGATGAATTTATTTCGCGATGATCTTTCCCGCGATTAATTTACCTCGCGATGAATTTTCTCCGCGATGAACTTGTCCGCAATTAACTTTCCCGCGATTAATTTACCTCGCGATGAATTTTCCCCGCGATGAACTTTCCCGAGATGAACTTGCCCGCGATGAATTTACCTCGCGATGAATTTACCCCGCGATGAACTTTCCCGCGATGAACTTTCCTGCGATTAATTTACCTCGCGATGAAATTTCCCCGCGATGAATTTTCCTGCGATTAACTTTCCGCGATGAACTTTCCGCGATGAATTTTCCCGCGATGAAATTTCCGGGAATCAAACATAGGTACATAGGTACTTATTAATAAATTAATATTTGGATTTAGTTCTGTAGTATTTTTTATTTTTATACGACTTTTCTGAAAATTTCTATTAATCTATACATAGAGGTACACCATATATAGATTTATTATTATCTTAATCAATAGTTTATTAGAAATGTAGTTTTATGAACAACTTATAACTAAAATAACAACCTTTGAAAAGTTTATAATAATCAAATAAGTAAAAATGTTAGATCTTGTTTACTGGTAATCTTATAAGATTCAAATTCAGGTTTACTTTATAGTTGTAAAAAAAGAATTGTTAATATTTTCTTTAAAAAATTATTAATTTAAATATGAATTTGCAAATACAAATTAATAATTAACGGCATTCAAGGAGCCTTTATTTGCTTTGGTTTAATTTTTTTTGTTTATTTAGTTATATTTATCTTCAAATCCAACTGACTATAATTATGAATCCGATAATAGTGTAATTTCAAACCGGGTCAGTCTTATGAAATTAATAATAAAAATATGCAAGAATTATTGTTCTCCCTTCTCATTCGTTCCCTGCGCAACGTTGCCAGCTTGCATTCACACCGCTTCGTAGCTGTGTGAGTGCACACACACTATGACACACGGAGTAAAGAAAGCACAGTCAGCTATGAAAATTTTTCTTTAGAAACCGGTTATCGTAGCATGCGCTGTATATGCTCAGCGCGCTCAAACTTTTGGGCTTGATTGTAGGTAGTGAACGTCCTTAAAAATATTTCATTTTTGAACAGTTTACAAAAAAACAATAGCTTCAAGTGCCCTTGGCAGTTTTAAAATGTCAACTTTTTATATGACACATTGCAAAAAATAATTTATTATTTATATTGTTGTTTTATAAATAATACACATAGAATTGTTTTTCAACCTACGAAAATGTGCAAAAAAGAACGAGTTTAGGTTATGTTTTTTACAGTAAAGTACTATCTAACAGTCATAAAATATAAATATAACCCTAAATAGTACCTATATTAATCTTATAAATTTATTTTTATGTTATTAAATTATAGTAATACAATTTAATTTTGTAAGCGTCCTATAAAAGGACATTGACCGGTATTGGGTTAATATTGTGGTACCTTCATTATTATGAGTCGTCCGTTCAGAATATTTTGGTCATGTTTATGAGAAAAATATATTACGAGTACCTAGGTAATATAACGTAGTGGAAAATTTACGTAATTGAAAATAAAGTTGATACCTACTAATCGTGGGTATACCTAAATTACATAAAAAATGTCTGTTGACTTTATTATTTTAATTAATATACGTACTTTCATTAAAGACTAGGATACAATGCAAAAAGTGTAGGTATAATGTATAATATATTATATTGAAAGTCAAACTTAGAGGATGAAAAGATGAAATCCCAATTACAGGACGCTTATATAATAAAATATATGTGTTACCAATTTATTATCAAATATAATATTATATTGAGTAAACATGAATGTATGTATGCAATATCTATTAGGTTTCATTATTATCTAGTATACAATAAGTCATAGTTTATGCACCATTGGAATACATAATGTTAAAAATATACGTGGATAATTTTAGTGAGTCAATTTTATAAATATTTGTTTATAAAAAGTAACAATGTTTTTTTAGCCAAGGCTAGAACTTGTTTAAATAATTTATGTAGATTTACTTAAAAATAAAAAATGTAAAATAAAATATGAACTGCAAATATAAAATATTAAATAAAAAATACATGCTCTTATAGTGTAAATATGCATTAAAAATTCATGCAGCAGCATAATTTACATTTATTAATAAATTGACATTTTAATACATTTTATGTTGTCGTTTATATCTATATTTAAACCACAAACGAATAGTGAGAAAATAAATAATTTCTAACAAAGATAACAGTGAAAAGCCCATAAAAAGTCCAAGGAGGCCACCACAATTGGCCAGAAAGTCCGTTTGTCCGTAGAGTTCACTCCGTTGAAGAGCTAAGAATTGCGATTCTTTGAAAAATATGTCCACTTGAGTTGTTATTAGCGCGCCTAATGTTTGTAATCTTTGTATCTCTCTGAAAAAATTAATAATCTCATTGTAACCTCTGTGATTTCTATCTTGTAAAGGTCTTTAGGGTGATCCTCTACCCATGAGAGAACAACAAACATTGATTCCGCACGCTATTATATTATATTGAACAGAACATTTATAAGTGAATTAACTTCAAATTTTAATGTATTGTCACGAAAGCTTGTATCTGTGAAATAACCGAATTTTTTAAATTCGTTTTAAAATAAAAGATACCTATTTGTGTTCCAAAAATATCAAAAATTGTCAAAATTCAAATAAACATATTTCGATTTTAAAGTAAAATTTTAAAAGTCTGCATCTTGTATTTTGTAGATTGTACTTTTATCTTTAACAATATTTTTAGATGATTATATTTAACAAAACAATAAACGCTGTGGAGTGGCGCGCGATATCCATGTTTTTGGTTGTTTTCTGGCGCGGTAGAGGATCGTCTTAATATATTACTCTGGAGTAAACTTTTCGTCCCAAAGACCTGACACTGCATATGATTTGACTTCGTGCATGTCAGTTTGCGACATTTCAGAAGTGTAGTGTAGACTTGAGCACGACGGTAGACAATCACAATTCATGAAGATATCACGAGTAGTGTCCAGTTTTTCTCTGTCCTTTTTATATTGTCCAGGTTTTATGTTTTCCTGTACTTCATAATCCAATACTGACTCTGACAAGTACACTTTTATAAATATATGAAACTGTGTGATGTTTAATCATAAGGAATATAATAAGAGCCATGAATTTAACTAATGGCTCAAATTATATTTGCTTTATTTCAGAAATCTCAAAATAATACAGTTTCTACAGGTTAAATGTCAACAAAGTGTGATCATGGTGGATGTACCTATTGTGATTTTATCAAATTAGGCGAGCCTGTCACCTCCTTGAAGCAGAAAAACAGTTACCTTGAGTATGAACAACATTTTAGTTAATCATTTGTAAATCAAAATAAAAGTTTAAAAAGTATAGCCAATTTCTGTCAATTACTCACAACTGTTTTGTCAAAAATTGTCTTTGTTTTTTCAGGGTTCCTAGAATACTCTCGATTTTACTTTTTTTCTATTTCACTCTTTTCCCCACTACTACGACTGTCTAAAATCAGCCCGAAACTCGTACTTTACCGCATGCAATGTCATTTTGAAGTTGAAAAATACTGTAAAAGTGTTTTCGTTGCGAGTAAACTGTTAGTTTATTATTGACTTCAAGGTAATGTTTTTATAATCATTAATAGAGAAAGAATGGTTTTACAGATGTCTTTTTAAAATTTTAGACTTTCCATAAATTGGAAATTTTTATGGATTTTTCGGAATATTTATAATCATGTACAATTTTTTTATTCAAATTTAAAAGGCACAACTGTTAATTGATCCTTTAAGTATATAATCCTATTGAAATACAATTTTACCATTCTTGTACTGGCCACAAATCACACGCTACGTTAATACGTTTTGTGCTGGATTTTAGGAGGTAGACAGACCTCTTAAATGAATTCTTATAAGCCTTCGAAGTATTACTGTAGCACAGTATCCATGTAAAATGTTGTATAATATACACAAACGCAAGACAACTGCCTAATTAGCTCGGCGGTCATTTCCTGCTTTCAGCAGTAAAAACTGTTTTATCTAGAGTTGCTTGTAATGTAATATACCTTATCCGATCATATTGTATGGAATAATTGTTCTTATCCAATAAATTAGATTTCGCTAACAACTTACTTTGAACTTCTCGTATACAGTCAATTTTCCCATATCCACATATTCTTGTACTATTATCACCTACAAAATCATATTTTAAATTTAAAATAGAAAATACAAAAACATTCCTTACGTGGCAAATAAAAAGGCACGCAACCACAATAGTGCTGCGTAATATTAGCGTTACACTCTCCTCTACAGTTATTTTGAGTGTACACTTTATAGAATCTGAGAGACTTTTCATTAGAAAAGTAACATTTTCTTACGTGTGCAGGTAGAGATCTAACATTTTGTTCAGTTCTGGTTAGTTCTGGCCGGACAATGATACTGACTTTTCTGTTGAATGGAATTAGGAAATATTGTTCACCTACTTTTGGTGTCTCCGCCGGGTTATGAAGTGTCATCTAAAATAGTAAGTTGTGTATCTAGTGCGCAAAGGAGGCAATTGCGTAGCCGAGCGCTAGTTGTCTTTGTGCACAAGTTGCACACGATATTTTTTGTCATATCTACAGTTTAAAATCTAAATAAGTATTACCTCCATTATTTTTATTATCATAGGTATTTATAAACGTTATTTACGTGGTTTATATTATATTTTATTTAATTTTGACAAAATAACAACATGTTATAAATTTATTTTTGCGAGTCTGAAACGTCAAAATAATTTAAAAACTATCTAGTCCACAAGTGAATAAATCTTTATTTCGAATTGATGTTAGTGTTGAAAATCATAGTTTGAAATGTCAATATTGAATAAAGAAACTTATTATAAATACAAGTTTAATTTAATTTTCATTTATGCTTCTAACTTCAGACTATGTGGCCCCCATTTTGCGCACGAAAATTGTACCCTGCAAACGCAAATACAGTTTGCGTGCGCAAAGTGAATTTCTCCGCACGCATCTACTTTGCGCACGCATATTCGCATAATTAAGAAATGAGCCCCTTCGCGCACGTAAAACAGCCACGAAAAAGGATACTTTTCGTGCAGGTTTGACAAAAATAAATTTATAGATGATGCAGCTGATACAAATTAAAATTAAATAAATACTAGTAGGTACTTACTACTTACTTTGTATCCAGATAATGGTAAACCGCAAACATAATCCAGTTCCATTAAATAAGAAAACATATGAATTCTAAGTCCAGATATTCGTCCATCTTTAGCTGTTCTTCTTGGATATGCACTCATTTTAAGTTCAGGTAGATACCCATCTTCAATATTCCAGCCATCGTTTATAAAACCGTCACTTATGTATTTTGTATTTCCATTACTATAAATTATTAAATTGTAAATTATATAAAAATTAAAGTTAATACAGTATAAGGTAGGTAGGTTAGATACTTAGTACCGACCTAGTACCTACTACCTTCTTACCAGAATTAGTATTGACCATAATTATGATTAGTTACTGTTAATAATTTGTTTAAGTTTAGAGTGACGATTAGTTTTTTTGATGAAATTAGTACAAAACAGCAATACCTAAATTTACCTAGGTATATATTTTTTGAAAATCTGTTACGGTCTGCTTTTATTGAAAAGTGAAAACAAAAATTAAATTAACTATAAGAAATGTATTTGAATTTGAATAATGATAACAATAATTGAAAAAATATGTTATACTTATAGCTTTATGGAGGCCCAAAAAAATAAATCAGTATAATTATTCAGAACAGTATGAAAAAAAATTCAGTACAAAATATTGTTTTCAGTACAAGGATCTGAAAATCAGTACAGTCAGTACTATACTGTCAACATCAGTACGAATGGTCACTCTATTTAATTTGACACTTTAAATTTTTTTTGTATAAAACAACTTACATTTGGTCGGTGAACATGTCGTCTTGATTAAAAGAATTAAATGAAAAACATAGTCCTTCTTCCGTCAGTTGTTGAGCGAAAGATGATTCATTTATTTTCAAATTTTGCCATTTTACAATACTTACAGTATCATTCGGTGCCATCTAAAATAGAATAAAAATAAAAAAACTTTATTTAAATATATAAATTTATTTATTATTTGAATTACTTTACGTATAGAGTCAATTGCTGAGTCATCTGTAAAATTTATTGTACTGTAAAATGATACATTATCATATTCTTCTAGACTACAAACGAGAGATAAGTCCGAGAAGAGCTTATAGCTGTTAAGAAATTAAAAGAATTATTGTGTTGTATAATAAATGTATGTACAATAAAACGTTGATAAGTTTTATGATCTGCGTTTTCTACTTACTCTTCTTCACTTAGATTTTTCCTATTTCTAAACATTTTGGTGTAATTACATTCATTATGCTTAATTTTATTGACAGGACAAACTGTGACTGCTGGAAATGGAATTTGCCAAATTGAAATTTGCTCCTTTTCGAAACTGATAATCACAGGATTATCTTTCCATTTGGTCCACGTTTTACTGATTAAAAAAGCACATGCCGTCACGCTCAAAATTAACATTATCAACCACCAAATTCTAAAAACACACATTTACTTATTTATTTTTATGTATTTATGACAATTAAGTTCAAATTCAGTCAGATACACATGTCACTTTATCTGGAAACTAAAATTGCGAATTTAAAAAAATTCCTGCAGTTCCGTGAAAAGTGAGTTGAGTACTATCTGCCATTAAAATAATGCATGAAGTTGTAAATCACTCTGTAAGAGGCTGAATTACATTATACTTTTTTCGTCTAGATTCATGCTAGATTTCTAGTTCAATTTCCATCCGAGTTTCATACTTTATTTACGAACATTCATATTCAAATTGATTTTTTCCGAGTTAGAATTTTTAAAGGTTGGTCAAACTGACTGCACACTGAACTGCGCATGCGTAGACAAATCTAGTACGAATCTCGAGTAAAAAAATAGAGCCAGGCGTTTTCTATGGCTACGAATTTCTCGAATGAATCTCGAACTAGAATCTAGACGAAAAAGTATAATGTAGATCACCCTAACGGCGTCATTTGAAATTATTCAAATTGAGAAACAAAACAAGTGTCATAAGAGAAAATAATTTTGTATAACCTTTGGTCACTCTTTTCAGTTACCATTAATAATTTCAAAGGCACTTACTTTTCAGCTGGACTTTTATCCTTTGCACCAATATAACTTATTCCATGCAAAGTTGAGCTTGAGCAATAATCATTCAAAATTTCCAGAACAATATGTGGTTCTTTATTTTTTGTTTGTTTAGTATTCGTCACTGCTCTATTGGAAGTCCTTTCTGTAGTGCTAAGGTCCCCAAGTACAGAAACTTCTAATCTATTCTTCGTATTTAACATTTTAAATTTAAAGTTTGATTTGTTTTAAAACGAAAGAAATTAATTAAAGATAATCAGTGTACATGCATGGTTGAAAGAAGTTAGTGTAATGATAGTATTATAATTACATTATCATTAATATAATTAATCAATATTAAGCACTTAAGTTCCAGGAAATAATTCATGTTCCAATGTTTATTTAACATACGTACATAAAATCACACACACACACACACACACTTCTCCATAATTACATTGAATATGTGTGGCTTATTTTCATTTTACCGCAATGTTACGCAGTAAGTTAGTTCACTTCTGTTTTCTTGTGTTATTCAGTTTGCACTAAGTACTATATTTTAGTTGTTAAAAAATAAGTATTACACTTTTTTTAAATATGGCAAAAATGAAAATCCCATCCGATATTTGCTATATTTTAATGGCATTGAACTGAACTTATTGATCATGCAACAAAAATAATTATTTTATATTCGTAATTTTAAGGGGTGTTTTCTCAAGATGCACATTTTTAAAACCACTGAATTGTTGATGTATAATGGATATCTGATTACGAATAGAATAAAATAAAATTTTAGTTAAATGTCCAAAGGCAAGAATGTCAAATTTATGAAACTCCATTTTAAAAAGTGACCCAAAACTGTTTAAAATCCTTGGAAATTTAAATTGCTGTAACAACACAGCAAGTATATATTTATTAATGGATTATTAGGTATTTATCTACATTTTATGTTTTTGTCTCATTCGATATTTAAACCACAAACGAATTGTGAGAAAATAAATAATTTCTAATAAAGATAACAGTGAAAAACCCATGAATAATCCAAGAAGGCCTCCACAATTGGCCAGAAAGTCCGTTTGTTCATAGAGTTCACTCCGTTGAAGAGCTAAAAATTGTGACTCTTTGAAATATATTTCCACCTGGCTGATTAATAGTTTGCCTTCTTTCAAATCTTGTAGGTAGCTGAAAATTAACATAATATTTACAAATAAGAAATTTTTCATGGTAATTGTTAAACAATCATGGTTCATGGATAACAAGATACTGAAGTTTAATACTCTAAATTATAAATAATTCTTTAATTCCTAAAGTACTAAGACAGAACAATTTACAAAATACTAAAAATTAATATATAATCTTTCATTTGAAATAAAAAATATTGCGATAAATTAATTATTTATCAAAATATTTAAGAAAAGTACTACTTCCGGTTTAGTGATTGCTTCCAAAAATTACTGGGTTCTTAAGATTTGTATTACGACGTTATATACAAAATTTGGTTGTTAAATGTTTGTAACTTTTTGAGTTATAGACGACGAAAAAAATGTTACATACAACCTAACGTACACACACACACACACACACACACACAAACAAACATACATACATACACACACGCGCACACACACACGCACACACACGCATAGAGAGAGAGACACACACACACAGACATCATCTCAAAAATACCCATCACAATACCTCCCTTATAGGATATGAGGCGGGAGGTAAAAAGATAGAAAAAAGAATGTAAAAGAATACTAAAATATTAGCGTATAGCTGAATAAAATTTGCTTTTTCCTACATTTTAAGTTTTACATGAAAAATGTTGTTGAAATTTCTTACTCTAAATATGCAGAATCAGTATTGTTGTCAAAATTTACTGAATCAAAAAATGATTGGATTATGTGAACTTCAGTTAGCGATGTTTCAGCAGTGTACTGCAAACTAGAGTACGATGGCAGACAATCACAATTCTTGAAGATGTCACGAGTCTTTTCCTTTTTTTTCTATGTTCTCTTCATAGAGCTCACTTGTTGGCACTTCCTGTACTTCAATATCCAATAATGCAGCTGATAATATAATAATATAGGTAATAAATAATTATAAATTAGGGGAGACCGGGGATGAAAGTAAAATTTTTTCGTTTTTAATTTTTGTTTTCTAAACCTTTACAAATTTTGTGCATCCATATTTATTAAACGATAGACCAGACATTCAAGTTACATTGGAAATTTATTAGATATGTTTTGTCAAGCAAGTTAACAAAAAAAAATATATATGTGGGCAGAGACATGTGTTACTTTCAACCTCAATGTTGGGGAAAAAAGTAACAGTCATTGGGGTAAGATGTAACAGTTGATTATTGCAATAATTAACAAGAATATGTAGTTTTTTTTTCCATATAATTTATCAACAAAACTGTTAGAAAAATATAAAGAAACATAAAAGACAATTATTTAATCTATAAAGCTATCATCTGAGTCGTAATTTCTACATAAGAACATTTTTGAAAATTTAAAACAGTTAACCTGAGCCCATAATTTACATTGGAGACACTGCACCACTGCTCCCCAGACAAACTGCATGAATAGGGTTCACAACACATGAGGCAGAATGTTGCGACAATCTTTTTAGGTTTCTGGACTGTGGTCACTCCGGTTTCATCCACATTCCAGATATGTGATGTACTTAAGTTGTATTTTCTGTTTTCTCAAAACAGCCTCCAACTTACCAAAAAAATTCTTGACATTAGCCTTATTAAAAGATGTGGCCCGGCTTAAACTTGTAGCCTCAGGTACGCGAATTGATAGAGTGGGATTTCGTTTCATGAATGAGTTTGTCGCTTCTTTCTTACATAGCAAATGAGAGTAACGTGACAAATATTTAACTCTTTTGTTACTGCTCTAATCGGGCTGTTTTCACCGATGACCAAAGAAACTCTTTTTATCAAATCTGAGGAGACAGTTCCTCGATTTGTTTTCAGTTTATAAGCTCTCATCTGCAAGTGGCAACATCAATTATATACCTAATAAAAATAATATAATAATGGAAAAATATGTTGGGGTTGGTTGTAACACTTTGTTACTATCAGCCCCAATGGTAAACTAAAGAAGTTTAGAGGAACATTACACATAACCACAATTTTAATGGTGAATTGTATCATGCCGATTGATAGCTAACTAAAAATAGATTAAAATCATGTACTTACATTTTGATTATTATTCAAGAGCTTCTAGTAAAACCACTCATAAGAAAACACAGCGAATTTACTTTCAGCCGAAAAGCAGATACTAATTTTGTCTTGAACGTATTCTCAACGACAATGGCAAAACTCTACTTCGTGTCGACAGATTCATGTCTTTAAATGCTATAATAGCATTTATAGTGTCATTTACCAAAAACTACGAAAACTATAGGCGATGTTACAACCTACCTCTGTTACTTTCATCCCCGGTCTCCCCTACTTACATATTATATAAACTTATAATAAAGAAGATTATGATCAATCATGCAGTATCAATTTAACTATATCTACAAAAAATCTTCCCTGTCGTGTACTCTTCACATTCAAGAGTACTTGTGATTGACTGCTGATAACCGCACACATGGAACAATAACTCACAGTGGATATGTAGAGCTGTCACACCCAAGTTTGATACAGACGATTTAAATCCATACAGGAGTGACGTCATAAAAAACAAGCAAATTATTCGTATGAATCAAGATTTTACTTTTTAGTACAGCATGAGTTTGGTAGATGGTCTTTCTCTATAAACTTAATATTTATTTTACCATTTTAATACATCGCATGAAATCTGTAGGAAATAATCAAAGATTAATAAAATAGAACAAAACTAAATAACAAAACACGTTAACCTCAAAATTTTATGTTGACACTTGACACAACAATAAGCAGAAAATTGACAAGTTGTCAGCAATAAACAATAAAAAATGATATGTAACGAACTTTTGTGAATCTAAAAGAATAATATGTAAGAATATATATTTCATGTAATGAATATAGTACGTTTCAACTTTATTTGCTTTACCTGAATTTTGTGTTACAAGAGGGGAGATAACAGAACAATAGAAAGTAACCGCCGTATTCTGGTTCAAAAGAGTTGTATTAAGTGCAATTTAGTAATAACCATTTTTTTGTGCGATACGAAACCAATTAGTCCAGGTGCCAGGGCCCATTTTTGCACTTGATTACTATCAAGCTAATTTTCCGTGAGTAGCTTCATTTTGATGAGACGCCCAACAATTTCCTGTACGAAAACTCGATTGTGGTAGGTTTTTTAGTAAACTAGGTACAAAAATTTGTGTATTTACATATAAAAAAATTAATATTCATCTGATAAATCTTCATAACATAACAATCACACATCGTTGACGTCTATGGTAGTTGCGATTTATATAGTAATTATTTTTATATCAAGGATCTGCACTACTACTTTTGAGCGTAGGACCGGGATAACGTACCACGCAATTTGTAGGACAATCTGACTGTTAAATTATATAAATATTAATTAAGTTAAAAAATAAAAATCAGCTGGTTAGTAATCATTTTTAATGACTTCGTTATCGATACATGTTGGAAGGAGGGGACTCTTTGATCAAACCATACATTTTGTAGGACAAATATTTTTTCGAATAATTTAGATAATTATCACCAGATTTAACAAAAAAAGCCCAGTTAGTAATAAATTTTTGAGAATAATCAAATCAACATATTTTATCCCTGCTACCCCTATTACCTACCACAATCGAGTTTTCGTACAGGAAATTGTTGGGCGTCTCATCAAAATGAAGCTACTCACGAAAAATTAGCTTGATAGTAATCAAGTGCAAAAATGGACCCTGGCTCCTGGACTAAATGTCTAGAGGCAGTACCTCTAGGGTGGTCATGGAAACCTGCTTACTGAAACAAATGTATAATAAAATTATTTAATATAATTTATATTTCTTATTCTATCACAAATCTTATTATTAAATTTCACTTAATACATCTCTGTTGCGGCGGCTTCTTCAGAAGTTTATTTTCTATTGTTAGTGTTATCTTCCCTCTTGTAACCCAAAATTCAGATAAAGCAAATAAAGTTGAAACGTACTATACCATATTATACAAATAATTGTTCTGCTACTGCCGTTAAGACACAAATTGATAAGCCCCGCCCCTTATGACATACGATATGCGAATAGATTTATACGAGAAAATGTGTAAGAAAGAGATAGCTTATTTAGTGAACGTGGTGGATAGAATTTATCTGATATGACGTCACTCCTATATGGAATTAAATTGTCTTTATGCACTTTCACGTAACGAGTCTTTTTCGGCACTTGTTATAAAAATAACTATTTTGTTTACATAGTCTTATTAAAACCACGAAGACTTGTAAGAACCATTTTTTGTAATTTAGTTTTTTGAATTTAAAAGTGCATGAAGAGTATTATTTATTTATTTAAATAAATAATTTTATTCTTTGTATATTTATGTGTAATAAGCCGCGCACCGAAATAAATTCCCAAATAAATAAATCATTTAAAATTATATTGTCAAACTTTAAAGTATATGGATGCGTTTGTAATGTTTCTTTGTTGTGTCCTTGTTACATTTTCGAATATTTATTTAAATTTATGCAGCTTACACCTTACTTTGAACTGTTTCTAAACAGTCTGTTTTACCATATCCACATATTCTTGTTTCATCATCATCTAGAAAATCACAATTTCAGTCTAAATTAAATTCAACTACAAAACATTCCTTACGGGGCATATGAAAAGGTACGCATCCACAATAGTATTGTGTAATATTAGCGTCACATTCTACTCGACAGTTATTTTGGGTGTAAACTTTTAAAAATTTAAGTGATTTTTCGTTAGAAAAGTAACATTTTCTTGTTTCTGGTGGTAGAGATCTAAGATTTGTATCAGTTTTAGTTAGTTCTGGACGGACAATGATACTAACTTGTTTGTTAAACGGAATTAGGAAATATTGTTCAGCTGCTTTTGGTATTTCAGCGGGGTTATGAAGTGTTACCTATAAAAGTATATTTTTATTTATAGATCTTAGTGATAAAGTGATATGAATTAAAATAAATTGAATTAAACATATTGAGGTACTTACTTTATATCCAGATATAGGCAAGCCACAAACGTGATCTATTTCCTTTTTTAATGTGTGGAGATTAAAACTAAGTCCAGATATTCGTCCATCTTTAGCTGTTCTTCTTGGATATGCACTCATATTAAGTCTAGAATAGCCATCTTCAATATTCCAGCCGTCATTCGTAAAATTGTGGTCTATGTAATTTGTATTTTTATTTCTATAAAATATAACATAATAAATTGTTTCCAAATTAAAGATAGAGTTGAAGGTAAAAAATATATTACATTTTTTCTAATAAAATCCTGGTAAATTTAATCAAAATAAAGTAGTGTTAAAATAATAGTTTTGAATTGTAATTTGTAAATGTTGACACTTCCAATCACTTACATTTGGTCAGTAAACATGTCGTTTTGACTCAACGTGTTAAAAGAAAAACATAGTCCATCTTCCGTAAGTTGCTCTGTAAAATGTTGAAACGAATTTTTCCACAAAACATTTGATATAATTTGTTCTGTGGCCATCTAAAATGTTATAATTAATATTAAAAATATCTTTCATAAGTAAAGAAACTAGATGATTTTTTAATTACTTTTCGTATCGAGCGAATTACTGATTCATCAGTAAAATTTATTGTACTATTGGTGTCGCCGTCGTAAATTCGATTACACACTAGAGATATGTCTGAGAAGAGCTTATAGCTGTTAAAAAATAAAATTTTATTCAGATATGAGTTTAAATACTCGATAAAATCCGCCCAATCAGTTGTAAGCTTTAATAAGCTTAATTAACATGCCCACTAAAACTGAGCACTGGTGGCCGAATGGAGCACCCTTCTTTAGTATAATAAAGCTTCTTTAATTTACAGAAGAGTGTTATTCTAATTAGAAAGGGACTAAAAACCAAATACGAAACTGTTCGCGAAAGTTGTGGGATAGTAACAATTGATGCTATATGTTTGTATTTAAATCTTGGTGCTTTTGGGAGTCGTTTTTGTATGTTTCTTATAAGCATGATCTAAGAGTTTGACTTACTCTGCGTGACTTAGTTTCTTTCTATTTCTAAAATTTTCGGTGTAATTATATTTAGATTGTACAATTTTTTTTAAGTGGACAAACTGTGATTGCTGGAAATGGGATGTGCCAAATTGGGGTTTGCTCTTTTTCAAAACTGATTAGCACAGGACTATCTTTCCATTTGGTCCACGTTCTACTGATTAGAAAAGCACAAGCTGTTAAGCTTAAAATGAACATTATCATCCACCATATTCTAAAAATACAGAACATACATTTACAAATTAGTTTCATAAATTTGTTTTACTTTCGTCAGGTTAAAAACACTTTAATTAACTAATTTGCGTTATCATATGAACTTCATTATTTTTTTACGCAATAGTCTTTGTTTCACCCCTTTTATTTTATAAAATATTCACAGCATATGAAACTACATTTATTTAAAAAATGATAGACCACATTGTAAATAAACTTCAATATAAAATGGTTACCATTAATAATTTAAAAGACACTTACTTTTCAGCTGAACTTTTATCCTTTGCACCGATATAACTTATTCTATGCAATAATCATTCAAAATTTCCATAACAATACGTGGTTCTTTCTTTTTTATTTGTTTAGTATTCGTCACTGCTCTACTCTATTAGTCCTTTCTGTAGTGCTAAGATTCCCAAGTACAGAAACTTCTATTCTATTCTTCGTGTTTGTTTATTAATTGCAGGAACGGTGATTCCTGGCTTGATCTTGATTTTCACTTTTAACTCGTATTATTTTCACAACAAATAAGTGGACTGTATCTTGTAATAATTGATTTTTTATTCAATCTTATATCTGTTTATTTTATCATTACAAAAAAGAATAATAACATAACAATAAATTCTCATGACAACCAGACAAAAATTAACAAAAGAATGAATTTGAAAACTAAGCGCCAATGATGATTTGCAAAGAAATTAATAGATGGCGTTGTCATATAAATTCAAATAAACGCGCCTAACATACCGGCCGCCTTGAAAGATGTGAATTACATTTTCAATAATTATAAAAAATTAAACTACAAATTAAATTAATATTATTATTAACTATGATGTATAAACAAATATTAGTTATAATTTATAGGGAGAACACAAATTTGACGTATGGATCGTTTCACTACGGCGTTTCTAGTCTTGATGCTTACAACACGAATGTTGCCATCATTTCCAGGGTGTACTTCGACGATTCGTCCCATCGGCCACTGCATCGATGGTACATTGTCTTCTTTTAAGATGACAACCGTGCCAATTCGAAGCTGCTGTTGATCTTCAGTTTCGTTTGTTTTCCACTTGCTTCTGGTTTGGAGTTCGCTCAGATATTCTTTCTTCCAACGTGTCCAAAAATCTTGTACAATTTTTTGCAGTCGTTGAAAATGTTTAAGTCTATTTTCAGGGACTTGTTGATAATTTTCATTATCGGGAAGGGAGATTGGAGCCCTACCCACCAGAAAATGTCCAGGAGTCAAAGGATCTAGGTCTTCAGGATTCGAAGATAATGGGCAAAGTGGACGGGAATTTAAAATACACTCGATCTGGCACAAAATTGTAGAAAAATCTTCATATGTAACGTGTGCATTACCAAGAACTCTTTTTAAATGATGCTTAACTGATTTTATTCCAGCTTCCCAGATGCCACCGAAATTAGGAGAACGTGCTGGTATAAAATGCCATGAAATTTCATCTTGAGAAAGAAAATTGCGTATAGTTTTCGATTCATTTTGAATAAAAGTATATAATTTTTTCAACTCGGCGCAAGCACCAACAAAATTTTTGGCGTTGTCAGAGAAAATGTTTGATGGTTTACCACGTCTGCTAATAAATCTTTTTAAACATGAAATAAAACCTTCTGTTGTAAGTTCAGTAACAGTTTCCAAATGAATCGCTTTTGTAGCTAAACAAACAAATAAGCATACATAACTTTTAATGTATTTTGGCCCTCTAGTTTTTCTATCTTTAATAAAAAACGGCCCTGCATAATCAACACCCACGTTAAAAAAAGGAAAAGTCTGTGTTACTCTTTTTTGAGGTAGATTACCCATTAAATAGTTTAAATTTTGTGGTTTTGCTAAAAAACAAGTTTTACATTGACGAACAATACCTTTAGCTATGTTTCGTCCTGAAATAGGCCAATAATTTTGTCGTACTGAAGACAATAATAATGTAGGACCACCGTGTAATAATCTTTCATGATACTGTTGAAATATTAATTTTGTTAAATTGTGTTTTGTCGGTAACAATACTGGATGTTTCTTGTCAAAATTGCAGTCAGAATTTTGCAAACGACCTCCTACGCGAATTATTTTATTAATATCCATAAATGGATTTAAAGAAAGTATATTACTTTTTACATTAATTGGTTTACCTTTCGCTAATTGGTTATACTCGTTAGAAAATGATTCTTGCTGTGCTATACGAATTATTGTATTTAAAGCAAACTTTAATTCTTCTACAGTTAAACTTTCAGAATGCTTAGCTTCTGGATTAATCGAGGGTTTAGCTTTACAATTATTTACAAATCTGAAGCAATACGCTATTACTTTTTGTAACTTGTCTAGTTTTGAATATTTATTAAAAATATCTAGCTCATTTTTGATTAATGTCATAGTTACAATCACTCGTGATTCTGAAATAATTTCTGTCTCGGTTTCACCAACCTTCACGCTTTCGATTGGTAAATTATTTTTTGTTAGCCATTCTGGCCCTAACCACCAAATATTACAATTATTAAAAGAATTTACAGGCATGCCTCGCGAAATCAAATCGGCAGGATTATCTTTTGATGATACGTGGTGCCAGTCTTCTACATTTGTTAGTCGTTGTATTTCGCTAACCCGATTTGCTACAAAGGTTTTCCATCTATTAGGATCGGCTCGTAACCAGCATAAAGTGATCGTTGAATCTGACCAAAAATAACAATTTTCAAATTTTTTCTTTACGCAACTGCGTACCATATTTACTAATTGAGCTAACAATACTGCACTGCAAAGTTCTAATCTAGGTATTGTCAACTTTTTGACTGGCGCGACTCGACTTTTTGCACACAAAATTCGCGTATAATATTGTTCATTCTCATCTTTACTACGCACATAAACAACTGCACCGTATGCTTTTTCGCTGGCATCAGAAAAGCCGTGAAGTTCAATTGAAACGTATTTCTTTACTATGACATGTCTCGGAATCTTTATGTTACTTAAAAGCTCTAAATCATTGCGAAATAAATGCCATTTGTCTAACAACTTTTGAGGAATAGGATCATCCCAAGATAACTTTTCTAGCCAAAGATTTTGCATAAATATCTTGCCTACAATAATGATTGGACCCAACAGACTAAGCGGGTCGAAAATTTGCGATATTTCCGATAGTATCGTACGTTTTGTAATCACGTTATCATTTTTATTTATTGATACAGAATATTGAATTGTGTCTAAAGTGACATCCCAGCCTATCCCTAGAGTTTTATTATATTGACTTTCTCCTAACTGTAAAATACTATAATCGATTTTTTCGTTAACTTGAAACTTTTGACAAAGATCTATTTTATTGCATAACCATTTTCTTAATACTAGACCAGCACTTGCAAAAATTTTTGAAACGTCGTGCTGTAATTGAATTAATTCAGTTTGTGAATTTGCTCCGCACAAAAAATCGTCGACGTAAAAATTATTTCTAATTGCTTCGCATGCCGCTGGATATTCATTTTCAAATTCGGATGCAAGCTGATGTAAACAACGTATTGCAAGAAATGGACCGGACGCTGTACCGTACGTAACAGTTTTTAGTTCAAAACATTGTAAATTATTTAATTGATTATCGCGCCAAAATATTCGATGAAAGCGACGTTGACTTGTGTCTATTAATACCATTCTGTACATTTTAGAAATGTCAGCACTCATAACGTACTCGTACATACGAAAATTTAAAATTATTGATAATAAGTCGTTTTGAATTGTAGGTCCTATATGTTGTACATCATTTAATGATAGCCCGTTGTTAGATTTCATTGACGCGTTAAAGACAACCCTCAATTTTGTGGTACTACTACTTTCTCTTACAACGGCATGATGTGGAATATAATAATTTAATTCTTCATTATCAACTGTTTCTTCTATCTTTTCCATATGACCGAGTGACTCGTATTCTAACAAAAATTTTGAATATTCGTTGAATAACTGTGGATTTTTCAATAGTCTACTTTCTTGTGCGTAAAATCGCTTTAATGCAAGTTCTCTAGACTGCCCTAAATCTGTAACATTATCTTTAAATGGTATATTCACTACGAACCTATTTTCTTTGTCGCGTTTAATAGTGTCTGTAAAATGTTGTTCACAGAATTGTTCAGATTTTGATAAATTTGATTTGACTTGTATATCTTCGACTTGCCAAAATTTTGTTAATTGTTTCTCGAGATTTACGTCACAAGACAGAAGATCAATAGAATCGTGTTTTCTTTGGTTTTGATAACCAAAATCTTTAACTTTTCCCGCTAGAATCCATCCAAATTTTGTTTCGTGTAATATTAATTCAGTTTTGGGGATATTAATTTGGTTTTTACCCAATAACTGCCAAAAAATGGAAGAACCTAACAAAATATCAACTGGATTTGATGCATTGAATGTTGGATCCGCCAATTGTACAAATTTAGGTAATTTCAAATTGCGTCGACTAAACGAAGTTAAAGGAATATTTGAACTAATTCTATCCATAACTAGACACGAAACTGATGCATTAAATTTATTGTAATTAGAATGTATATTAAAATCTGCAATGAATTTAACATTTTGCATCATTTCACCTACACCACTTACAGCATATTCCGCTTTCCTTAAATTCAAATTTAATTCATTACATACCTTTTGACTAACAAAATTACTCATGGCACCACTATCAAGGAGAGCACGATATTGATGAAAGTTCCCGTCAGCATCTTTAATAGAAATCATTGCAGTTGACAACAATATTTGTCCTAAAGTTGACACATTTGCTACTGTGTCTATTGTATGTGTGGATGATGTTTGTAGGATAGTTCCTTTTGACACATTGCCAGTTCCGGAATTAGTAACTGTCGGATTTTGGAAATTATTATTGGACGATTTAGTAGATTGAACATTAGGTGCATCTCTATGTAATAAAGTATTGTGAGGTTTCCCACATTGTCTACATTTAGATGATGAACAACCTGAGACATTATGGGACGGTTTTAAACAATTCACGCATAGATTACGTTTTTTAATTTCTTCATATCTCTGAACTGGGGTAAGTTTCAAGATATTTTCGCATTTGTAAATAGAGTGATTGCCATTACAAAGAAAACAAGAAAATTTTGAAACAGTATTTACATGTGCTGTAGAATAATTTGGTTTTTTACTATCTGTTTTGTAATTAAATTTATCTACTTTAATGTTACTTAAACTTGTTTTGCTTGCTTCAAGTTTTTCTAATATTTCACATCTATTTTTTAACATTTTAAATAAATCATTAACGGTTCTAGCATCTTTTAATGTACAATATTTTTCCCATTCGCGTTTACTGACTGTATCTAATTTATCAGTAATTATTGGAATTAGGATAGCATTCCATTCACCAACTGGTTCATTTAAATTACGAAGAGCTTCCAAATTGTTATTAATATTATTGTATAAATTTCTCAGTTCCTTTGCAGATTCTTTAAATAAACGCGGGAAATCTAAAATAAGCCTAACATGATTGTTAACAATCAGCTGACTTTTCTCATACCGTTCTCGTAGGATTCGCCAAGATAACTGATAATTTTGATCAGAAACAGGTATTGCCTTTATCGTCTCTAAGACATCTTTTTCCAGACAAGAACGTAAATGATGCATTTTCTGAACGTTGCTTATAATAGGATTTTTCTCAATAAGCGCATCGAAACTGTCACGGAACTCGACCCATTTATTGTAATCACCATCAAAAGTTGGTAATTTCATTAATGGTAATTGAACTTGTGGATAAAATAATTGGTTATTGAGTGTATTTGAAGGCATATTATTACGAACGTTATTTAATATTTGTGTTTCCTCGTTATAATTTAAATTATTAGCAGACATGGTTTGATTAGCGGATTTATTAGATTGATTATCATTTCCCTGTTCATTAACATTATTGCTTCTAACAATTTCATCGCGATTATCGGCATTTTTAACTGACATAGATTGTCTACTACTTGCGCACGAAATGATTGATTGATTGTCTGAATCAGAAAACTTTTGCAAAATTTCTTCCATACGAGCAACTAATGAATAATAACTTGTTTCAAAATTCTCACGTTCGGTATCCTCTTCCTCGGTGACACCTAGTATTATTTCTATATCGGCTTGGACTTGGTTAAATAAATCTAATTCACCCACCAAACGATCTAATCTTGTTTTAATTTCATTACAAGTTACTTTGTTAATATTGTTTAAATCTATTTTTTCGAAAAAATTATTGCATCTAGTCAAAGAGCTTTTGTGTTGCCCACGTTTTACCTTTAACTTTGCCAAATGTTCCGCCATTTCGAATGTATTTTACCTTTTCACTTGTAACACCCTTGGCAAATAACTTGAATATATCTTCAACTTGTTTCAAAGGCTGTGCCCCAGACCTCTGTAGAATCTTGTCGTGAAAAATCCGGCTCGATGTGACCAAAATGTTTATTAATTGCAGGAACGGTGATTCCTGGCTTGATCTTGATTTTCACTTTTAACTCGTATTATTTTCACAACAAATAAGTGGACTGTATCTTGTAATAATTGATTTTTTATTCAATCTTATATCTGTTTATTTTATCATTACAAAAAAGAATAATAACATAACAATAAATTCTCATGACAACCAGACAAAAATTAACAAAAGAATGAATTTGAAAACTAAGCGCCAATGATGATTTGCAAAGAAATTAATAGATGGCGTTGTCATATAAATTCAAATAAACGCGCCTAACAGTGTTTAACATTTTAAATTTAAAGTTTGATTTGTTTTAATAGTCCAGGCATTTTAGATAATGTTTTGGCAAATAGGGGAAAAAAATGATAGACAGCTGAATTTTGGTATATACGCTCATAATGGCTTCTAGTTTTACATACTAAAAGTCCTAAACGATATCGCGTGTGCTTCCATTGCTACGACCTTGAAAATGAGATTTTTGCGTATACCTCACGAACGGTGACACCAATTAAAAACTTTTTTTACGAAAATGTTGGTAATTTAATGTACTACAAAAAGGCCCTTACCAATTTTATCGTCAGTTTATTTATTTCCCTCAAAATCGGGAAAAGGCTAATCACCGTTTTGGAATCGTTGAGAGCCCATGAATTAGACTTCCGGTTTCAGAAAAATAGCTGCCATTTATGAATGGAATATACTATCGACTTCCGGTTTGCGGAATTCAATTCCTTTTATATTTTTCTATTAGACGTATGCATTTTTTAACTTCATCAGGCTTTGGTTTAGCCGGAATTTTAAGTTATTTTAATTTTAGTATATTACTAATTTTTTCATTTATTATGTTTAATCGAGTGTTATTTCTGAACAAATAAAAATACTGACTTCCGGTTTTAGATTCCTTGAACATTTTTCTATCGAATACATTATACTACAAATGTTGAAACATCTTCGTTTAGCCGAAATATAATGATATTCTTTAAGAGAACACAGCGATATTATGGATTTTTTAAAATTTGTTGTGTTTAAACAAGTCTAATTTCTGAACGAATAAAAATACCGACTTCCGGTTTTCAGCATTCGATTCCTTGAACATTTCTCTATTAAATACATTATACCAAAAATGTTGAAACATCTTCGTTTAGCCGAAATCTAATGATTTTCTTTAAGAGAGCACAGGAAAATTATAGACATATTTTTTATTTGTCATGTTTGAACAAGTGTAATTCCTGAACGAATAAAAATACAGACTTCCGGTTTTCAGCATTAGATTCTTTGAACATTTCTCTATTAAATACATTATACTAAAAATGTTAAAACATCTTCGTTTAGCCGAATTACACTTGTTCAAACATGACAAATAAAAAATATTTCTCGAAGATGTTTCAACATTTTTGGTATAATGTATTTAATAGAGAAATGTTCAAGGAATCGAATGCTGAAAACCGGAAGTCGGTATTTTTATTCGTTCAGAAATTAGACTTGTTTAAACATAACAAATTTTTAAAAAATCCATAATATCGCTGTGTTCTCTTAAAGAATATCATTATATTTCGGCTAAACGAAGATGTTTCAACATTTTTAGTATAATGTATTCGATAGAAAAATGTTCAAGGAATCTAATGCCGAAAACCGGAAGTAAGTATTTTTATTTGTTCAGAAATAACACTCGATTATGAGCATATATACCAAAATTCAGCTGTCTATCATTTTTTTCCCCTATTTTTTTTATAATTCCTGGACTATAAAGCGAAAAAACTAATTGAAGATGATCACTGAACAGCATAGTTGAAAGAAGTCAGTATAATTATTGATTCTACAATTATACATTATCACTAATATAATAATTAATCAATATTAAGCACTTATGTTGCAGGAAATATTTCATGTACCAATGTTTATTTAACAAACTCGTACATATATAGGTGCATACGTACATAAAATCACATACAAACACTTCTCTATAATATTACTCGTACATTGAATATGTGTAGCTTATTTTCATTTTACCGCAATGTTACGCAATAGGCTTTGGTTTTAGGTCAATTCTCCTATTTTTTGTGTTATACTGTTTGCACTATCAGGGGCGGATCTAGGATTTTTTGACGGGAGAGGCCACAGGCGCCAACAGAATTTATTCTACGAGGCGAGGGGGGAGGCAAGACCAAAACATATAAAAAATAAAAATGTTATCCACGTGGCGGATCTGTGAACGATCCCCGCTGAGGATAAACAATTATTTATCTAGTTAAAAATGTGTTCTCTAGTTAAAAATCATCGATTTAGTAAATAAGAACTATCCTGTCTAATAACCAAAGTTGCTAAAGCAAAAATACACTCGAGGAAAATAAAAACGCACCACTTGAAAATGCACAAAAAATGACAAAATTTCAAAGTGCGATATCTCGGCTGCATTTCGACGAAATTGGATGAATCTTCGAATTCTGAAAACGTTGAAGTCTTATCTTTAATGTGATGATGATAGCCAATGTGACAAAAATACACTACAGCACCTCCCACCCCCTAAGAAAAACAACAACAAAAAGGTCCAACTTTGGCAACTCATACGCAGTGCCAAAAAAATCGTGGACATTATAGGCCAACAGGGTTACTTACGATGATTTGGCGCGAAGTTATGAATTTTTGAAAAAAAATGCCTTTTTTAGGTTTTTGTCAATAACTTGGCGAATTTTGCACGAAAATCAATAAATTTTGGATTCCCGAGAACGTTGAAGGTTTCTCTATTCGGCCCTGTAAGTTAATCTGCCACCAAACCCGATCCACCCCCGGAGAAAAAAACATATTTTTGACTTAAAAATGTTCAATTGTAGCAACTTGTAGCTCAAGTTATTGTGGACCTTATTGCCCAACAGGACAATAAAGTTCAATCCTTTTCCTTCAATTTTCTCAAAATTTCAAGTACGTGCGATAATTTGGCACGACGTTAGGAATTTTTGAAAAAAATTGGTATTTTTGTGCTTTTTGGCCATAACTTGTCCGATTTCGCACCAAATTCGTTTATTTCTTAAAACATCTAAGAAATAAAGGTTTTTAAAGAAATAAAGGTTTTAAAGTCACTTTTAGATAATAATTGTTAATGAAATTCAGAAACCTCAAAAAGGCACTTTTTTTTCAAAAATTCATAACTTCACGCCAAATCATAGTAGGTCCTTGAAATTTTGCGGACCTTGAAGGAAAAAGTCAGATCTTTAATGTAATGATAGCCAATGTGACAAAAAATCCGCTCCACCCCCTCCCACCCCCCTTAGAAAAAAATGTACTTGATGTCCAACTTTGGTAGCTCATACGCAGTGCCAAAAAAATCGTGTACCTTATTGGCCAACAGGGTAATAAATATTAAACTTTTTCCTTCAAGGTCCGCAAAATTTCAATGACCTACGATGATTTGGCGAGAAGTTATGAATTTTTGAAAAAAAAGTGCCTTTTTAAGGTTTCTGAATTTTATTTAAAAAATCTGAAGTGGCCTGCACATAACCTTCCGCCATATCTAGACTTAAGGCTAGTACCGAGCTCTCCGTTCGACGGATCCGTTTGTCCGGTGACGGAATAACTCTCCGTCTTGTGGTTCCGAGCTCTACGTTCAAACGGATGATTTTTTTCTAAACGTAACTAACTTCATATTGGATATGTTGACAACATATAATTATGTTCAGAATACTTATATTAAAATTTGTTGTATTATTGTCATGTCAAAAAAAATTGTAATAATTATCCAAGAGACGTGTACAATTGTACATCAACTTCTCTGTCAACTGACTGTAAATGCAAACGATGATCCTAACCAAAGAATACAACAAAGACAACGATATGGAGAAAGACAGAGAAAGAGAAACGTCCGCTCGCCGGACAAAAGTTGAGCACGATCCGACTTTTTTGCGGAACCGGACTTCTTATAATATTACAAAGCATTTGATTGGCTAGGCGGATAGACGGATCCGTCGAACGGAGAGCTCGGTACTAGCCTTTATAAACATAAATGTACACTATACAAACCGGTGTCCCTTTAAAATATACAAATAAAAATCTAAAATATTCAAACACAGAAATTTGCATCACCTTAATCAAAAGATTCGTTCACAGGAAAACTCTTTTGTGTTGAAGCCATCCTAAGTTCAATTACTACATTTAATATCTTACTTACTTATATGGCGTTAGTATGTCAATTTGTCACCCGTCTCACCTGTCAATATTTTTTACGCAGAAACAAAAATCAACCGAACATGGATTACAAGATTTCAAAGTTTTATCTGATAAATTAATTTTTTAATTTTACTGCAGTTCTTTAAGCCGCTACACTTGTGTCAAAAATATAGTGAAAAAGGGAGCTTGCTATATTACAAACTGAGCTCTTGTTAGTACACCTACACTGTTCATATTTTATATATACATAGTTAAGACATGGCTCTAGAGTGCTAAGAAATTATATTTTTGAAATACGTAATGGTATTTTAGAAATAAATTAGTAAAAATAGTCAATTTGGCCGATTTTTTACTATTTTTTTTTCGTCAAATGTGTATTTTTTTTTAAATAAATATTTTCTTAGCACTCTCACGAACAATGCAAGGAATGGACTATTTAAAACAAAATTAATAAATATGCAATAAGAAAGACATCATTTGTAATATTAAAATACATAAATTAATTCTTATTTTCTCTAATTGTTGTCGCAACAATGTATTGTATGAATTTTCAATAAAATAATGCTTCGTAATTACTTATGGTAAATTTCGGATTTTTATTTTGAGCAATGTAGCCAGAAGCTTGAATTCTGATTCTGTTGAAGCAATATTGCGTTCAACAAGTGTAGAGCCTTAATGCTACCAGATAAAGAAAATTTTTTTATAACGTAAGTTGCAAATAACTTTGCCTCTTATTCTTATTACAAATAAATACTATATTTATCCAAATTTATATAAATTTTTGACAATTTATTATCTTTTTCAATATTAAAAAAATATCACTTCCGGTGAAGATATTTGTACCAAAATCTAATGAGCTCTTCCTATTCGTATACAATTGTAAAATACCAAATATCAAATTTTTTGGGTAATTCGTATTTGAATTATGTGACATACGGCTTCGGCCCGGACCACACACATACATGCAGACATCATCGAGAAACTATCAAAAATTAGTTGTAAGGACCCTAATTCGTGGTCATTCACTTAAAACTCACAACCCGATTTTTTGCATGATTCCAACACCTTTCTTTACAGGTAAGCGGAAAGTAAAAAATTTATATACAATAAATTTTTCAAGATATCCACGATCATCATCATTTTTTGCTCAAGGTACAACTTTTATCTTTTTAAATCGGATTAGTTTGTTATATGTTACTTTTTTACATACTTGTATATTGTTTTAAATAATTATTTCAATTTTGTAGGTTATTTCTAATGACAGTAGTTGTCCAAAATATGAATGTTTTTATTTTTGAAAATTACATAAGTAATATTGTTGAACATATTATTACAATGTACAGGAATTACTGTAAGCAAAAAATGTGTCTCAATAATAATTTAAACGATTACATGCATCGGCAATTTAAAAATGAATACTCAATTTATTTGTTTGATAGCTTTTCTGTGAAGTAAATTGTACCAAATTATCTGATAAGTGGGTGCTTTTTGACATTTTTAACATAAATAATTACAACATGCCGTAAATGTCACTGCGATAAAACCAATAAATAGAACACATGTATGCCAGGAAAGTTATTTATTGATATAAATATATCTATTCTATCTGTCACATAAAATATGTGAGGCATACACGAAACCTTCTAATACTTTATTATAATTAAAATTAGTTAACAAATTAATATTTAATTCAAACAAAAAGTAAGGTTAAATGATGTTAACTAGGAAAAATGTTGAGAGCAATGGATGTATTTATTTTGATTATAAATATATTATAAATAAAACACAATGCTGGGATGCAGTCAATTTATTAAAATTCAATGAACCTCGAACGGTTTCGGCCCCACGTGGGTCATCTTCAGGAGCTACCAAAAGTATTTAGCCCAGTCAATCTAGATTTAACCTGGAAATGGAAGATAGAATTCTAATTTTTTGCACAGATGTTCCTTATAACGTAGTATAACTCTCCTAGAAAGTCCCAAGGTTACCGACGCTTGCTTCCCTCGGGATAGGCGAAAAGGTCCTAAGGGATGGCAAATCATATATGCAGACATAAACTCGTATAACTTTCGATCGGAATGACGTAGACACGTCAATGATAGCTCAAAATGTTGAGAATAATGTGCACTATACACGTAGACACTCAAAGTTAAATATTATGCCATAATAACCGGTCTAACAACTGCAGACACACAAAAGTGGTTAACGCACAAAATAATTTACGCATTTTAATTATATATTCTTATTATGATTAAATAACATGGTTTTACATTATTTTTTACAGAATAGATACAGAGAGAACACTGTTGCTTTCAGAGGTGACGTGTTTAGTACCGGGAATAATAATAAAATTGAAAAGAAAAATTATATAAGTGTACTATTTTACGGATTATGTACAGAGGTAACCCAGTCAAATGGTAGAAAATAGGGAAAAGTTTTGAGATTGTTTTGAAATTTTTATTATTAAATTCTTCGAACATTTCTGTATAAGACAGATGACTTTTAAAAAAATTTGAGGGCCAAATTTACGATTTTCTACGAGACAAAATTGAAAAAATCTTAGTTTTTTAATATTTTTTGTGTTTAATGACTAATAACTTCTAAACTAATTAAATTTTTGACTTCCGGTTTCTTTTATCAAATTTTGAGAACGATTCTCTATAAGTTAGATTATTTTAAAATTTTGTTGAGGGTATTTGTTAAGCCAAGAAATAAAGTTTTTCTTCAAGAGAAAATTGAGAAATTTTAGTTTATAAAATTTATTTTGTGTTTAAAGACCTGTAGTTTCTGAAATAATAAAAAATTTGACATCCGGTTTCTTTTATTAAATTCTCCGAACAATTCTCTATAAGATAGATTATTCTAAATTTTTTGAAGGCCTTAGTTAAGACAAAATTTTAAGATTTTCGTCGCGAGAAAATTGAGAAATTTTAGTTTTTAAAATTTATTTTGTGTTTAATGACCTGTAGTTTCTGAACGAATAAAAATTTTGACATCCGGTTTCTTTTATCAAATTCTCTGAACAATTCTCTATAAGATAGATTATTTTATTTTTATCTTAAAGGCCTGAGTGAAGCCAAAATTTTAAGATTTTCGTCGCGAGAAAATTGAGAAATTTTAGTTTTTAATATTTATTTTGTGTTTAATGACCTGTAGTTTCTGAACGAATAAAAATTTTGACATCCGGTTTCTTTTATCAAATTCTCTGAACAATTCTCTATAAGATAGATTATTTTATTGTTATCTTAAAGGCCTGAGTGAAGCCAAAATTTTAAGATTTTCGTCGCGAGAAAATTGAGAAATTTTAGTTTTTAAAATTTATTTTGTGTTTAATGACCTGTAGTTTCTGAACGAATAAAAATTTTGACATCCGGTTTCTTTTATCATATTCTCTGAACAATTCTCTATAAGATAGATTATTTTATTGTTATCTTAAAGGCCAAAGTGAAGCCAAAATTTTAAGATTTTCGTCGCGAGAAAATTGAGAAATTTTAGTTTTTAATATTTATTTTGTGTTTAATGACTTGTAGTTTCTGAACGAATAAAAATTTTGATATCCGGTTTCTTTTATCAAATTCTCTGAAGAATTCTCTATAAGATAGATTATTTTATTTTTATCTTAAAACCCTGAGTGAAGCCAAAATTTTAAGATTTTCGTCGCGAGAAAATTGAGAAATTTAGGTTCTTAATATTTATTTTGTATTTAATGACCTGTAGTTTCTGAACGAATAAAAATTTTGATATCCGGTTTATTTTATCAAATTCTCTGAACAATTCTCTATAAGATAAATTATTTTATTTTTATCTTAAAAGCCTGAGTGAAGCCAAAATTTTAAGATTTTCGCCGCGTGAAAATTGAGAAATTTTAGTTTTTTAAATTTTTTTGTGTTTAATGACCTGTAATGTCTGTAATGTAATAATCTATCTTATAGAGAATTGTTCAGAGAATTTTGAAAAAGACACCGGAAATCAAATTTTGTATTCGTTCAGAAACTACAGGACATTAAACACAAAAAAACTTTTAAAAACTAAAATTTCTAAATTTTCTCTTGAAGAAAAACTTTATTTTTTGGCTTAACAAAGACCCTCAACAAAATTTTAAAATAATCTAACTTATAGAGAATCGTTCTCAAAATTTGATAAAAGAAACCGGAAATCAAAAATTTAATTATTTTAGAAGTTACTGGTCATTAAACACAAAAAATATTTAAAAACTAAGATTTTTTCAATTTTCTCTCGTAGAAAATCGTAAATTTGGCCCTCAAATTTTTTTAAAAGTACTCTGTCTTATACAGAAATGTTCGAAGAATTTAATAATAAAAATTTCAAAACAATCCCAAGACTATTCCTTATTTTCTACCATTTGACTGGGTTACCTCTGTACATAATCGGTAAAATTGTACACTTATATAATTTTTCTTTTGTTTTTATATTATTCCCGGTACTATACACGTCACTCTCTGTATCTATTCTATACAAAATAATGTAGAACCATGTTATTTGATCATAATAAGAATATATAATTGAAATGCGTAAATTATTTTGTGCGTTAACCACTTTTGTGTGTCTGGAGTTGTTAGACCGGTTATTATGGCATAATATTTAGCTTTAAGTGTCTACGTGTATAGTGCACATTATTCTCAACATTTTGAGCTATCATTGACGTGTCTACGTCATTCCGATCGAAAGTTATACGAGTTTATGTCTGCATATATGATTTGCCATCCCTTAGGACCTTTTGGCCTCTCCCGAGGGAAGCAAGCGTCGGTAACCTTGGGACTTTCTAGGAGAGTTATACTACGTTATAAGGAACATCTGTGCAAAAAATTAGAATTCTATCTTCCATTATTAGGTTTGGCTAATTTTTGTCTAGATTGACTGGGCTAATTATAAAAGTAATATAATATGAGTAAATTTTGAAACATTTACAAACTTACATGATATGTCGTGAAAAATTACAAAAGTATGTCATGATATATAAAAAATAAATAGATAAATATGTAAAGAACTTCCTAATATCCATAATGTTGCCTAATTAACATAAAAACAACATTGAACACTTTCTTTGAAACTGATAATTTACGCTAAACGTACCTCTTTATTGTAGCTTATAGAATGTAGCTGTAAAGTTTTATTTTTATTTTAAGGCGTAACACGTGCTTTCACGTACCATCTATGGTTTTGTAAGTGTAAAGGGCGAGGTAGCGATAAGCGAGCAAAGAGGCTGGCACAACTCCTACTCCCTAAATTTCAATCAGCCAATCAGGAGGAAGCAGAAAAATAACAGCTCATTCGTTTGTAGATATTTAAAAATTTGCATTTGTATTTGAAACATATCTTGTAATATTAATATATTGGAAGTATTCAGTTAAAATTATAAGTACAGATAGATTTATTTATCTAGTACGATACTGTTTGATTGAAAATTGAAATATTAATAGTTATTTAACAAACTAGTGTGTTAATGAGGGCGATTAATAATTGAGACATTTTAACGCGTGAGAGAAGCAAACGCGTTAATTGTTGAGATTATTAATCGCCTATTAACAAATGAGTTAGTTACAATATTTTTCCGTTGGTCATACCTTCTTAATTTGAAATTTATTAAATTTTATTCCATAATAAATTAGGCTAGTACCGCTTTAAATGTTCACCACAATTGTATCGACAACAACAATCGAACTGTTTTCAGGGAGAAGCGGGTGCAGTCAGTTCACTTAATATTGATTAGCACTACTAAATCCCAAGGTTTTTTCGTTTATAGAATGATGTTATTATTTTTATATTCATTTTAAAGCAATTCTACGTAAATATTATTTACCTAGAAGAGTGAAAATCATTTTTTCTTTTAATTCTGTTTTGCATTTTGGTAAAACTTAGAGCTGGGCAATATAATACAATATTACGTGTTTTGAACGCAACCAATAATTCGTTGATTAATAAAAATCATGCATTTATAAGAAAAAATTGTTTATTTGGAATGATTGTTGCAGGTTACAAACTTTTATAAATATAAATCATTCATCTTTATATCTCTTAGAGGTAAATTTCGTTTTTGTCTACTATCTATTATATCTGGTAAAAGGCAGTTATAGTAAAAATAATTTAATTTGGGCGACATATATTTTTCCAGAAGTACTCATCATAGCATATCTATAAAAATAAATAGTTTGATAGTTTTTATAACACAGGTACGTACCTGCTTATAATTTACACATACTTTATCAACCAGCATTCCTTTAGGAGTCCAAAATATAAAGTAACAAAACAGTTTCCTTGTTATGTGTAATTGACCTTGTACTTGGAAATAATACACGTGAGTCATATGTTGTATTATTAAAATATTAAATTACGGGCATTTAAATTATGCACCTATGAACGCTGAAATAAGTAAGCCTTGCCGCAAAACAAAAACAATAGTTGAAAACAGTTAGGTACCTGTCAACAATCAATGTAAATTACAATAAAATATCTCTTAAATCTAATTATAATAAAGAAAACGCGTATTACGAATAATTAAGAAACAATTAATTTATTAGAGTACCTCGCGAGGTACTCCCGCGGGAGTACCTAACTTTAATTTTATAAAAGATGTTCAAAATGTTGACAGGTAACTGCTTTCAACTATTGTTTTTGTTTCGCGGCAAGGCTTACTTATTTCAGCGTTCATAGGTGCATAATTTAAGTGCCCGTAATTTAATATTTTAATAATACAACATATGACTTTTTTATACTACCGTACCGTAAAGCAAATTTAATGTACTTTTCAAATTCGTAATAAAAATACAATGTTCCATTTGAAATTTGCTATGACTTCCTCAAAAACCGGAAGTGATACCAAGGATTCACATCCGCTATAATTTACTACACATGAACTGTATAAATCATGTATTTGACAAAAAACGCTAAATCAACAAATAAGCGAGATAAATGCTGGTCCATTTATAAACAGACACCCTGTATATAGGTATATATACTTTGTTTCGATTGATGGCGAATTTGTAGTACATGATAAAAAACTACATCCGGCTTCTTTTAAGTCATTTTCTGAGATACTAAAACCAGTTTAATGTTAATATTACCTACTTTAGGAATTTTTAAAATTTTATTATTTACCTGCCCAGAAAAGAAATATGTCTATTTTCTATACTGATATGTTTATCAAATTCCGGGTCACTTAAAAAAAATATAAGTGAAAAGATAGGGTAAAATATGAATAAATAGTATAGGTAGGTACGTACCTGTTATTTTGTTTATCAACATTATTGTGCATTTCTTTAGTACAACTGTAAATTAATACATTTTATAATAATTGGTACCTATTTTTGAAAATTACAATAAAGTTATGGTAGGACCATAGCAAATCGGCATCGAAAGCCTGTTTTGGACCCGAAGCCCGGGACAAAAATATTTCAATCCTCTGTATAGAAAACAATGCATCCAATGGGTATTGACTTTAGATAATTTAATAGGGTCGTTAACCAAAATCGAAATTATTAATAATGAACTTAAAATTCATAAAAACATTATCATATACGATATACGAGTACCAAAGGTATTCAATTTTGAAATCTGCCAACGCCAAAGATCGTGCGTCATAGTAGTTGCTGTCTGTCCCAATAAGGTTCAAAATCCCGAAGCTTATTAAACATATTTTAACAACATAAATATTTATTAAAATTTATAAAATAAAAGAATTAAACGAAGAATCAGAAAAAAAAATTCCCACAAATGGTTAACGAGACTATTATTTTTATCAAGAATAAACAGCTACACCTCTGGTATACAAATACGCGAATATTCTTACAATGTTAACAAAAACTCAAGAATCTGCTTCGAAATTACTACAATGTCACAAAATTGTATAGTCGACGAATTAAATAATTTGCATCCCCCTGCACCCGGCTCGTATCAGCCCTGATAATATAATCTGGCATGATCCTACATCAGCTTTACTAATATGTATTATTTTACCTATCATTTGTAGATTTTTCTTCTTTATTTTTCGAAATCGCATTGTCATCTTTATTTAATATTTTGTTCTTTTGAGAACGCCTAAGTTTTAATTTTAACGATCTTCGTTGTTTTGACAACCGTGGTTTACGGCTTAAATTTCGGTCACTTTTCGCCATAATAAATAAATTTCGTGAAATTTAGAAAACCTTTAACTACTCAGATACTCAGAAAGCCAAAGTAAGAAGCCACAACATAATTTCGCTTCACTATCCTCCCCTCGATCATCTCTCCGCGACATGCCGTAGGCGGGACTTGATGTCTGGCGAACATCGACGCACTACTAGCGACACCACTGTATATAAAAATGAAGTAAATTGCCCAATTTAATATTACAAAATACACGTGTTTATATTAAGATAGTATCTTTGTCTTTGTTCTAAAACGTTACTTATATGATTGTGAAGAGTGCTATGGAGCTATTTTGTTAATTTTAAAAACAGAAATAAAGAAAAAATAAGAATAAATATGAGTGAAATTGGTCATGTTCCTTAATTTTTAATAATAAAACTCTAAGCAATAAGAAGATTTCGACTTCATAGCACTCTAGAGACATCTACTATCTAGCCATATATAAAAAATAAATAGTGTAGGTTTAAAAGCAAGGGCTCAGTTTATAATATGCCGAGGTCACTTTTCCGCTATATTTTTGGTACAAGTGAACCGCCTTAATGGTACCCAACCTACAGGATTAACTCCCAATTACAGGATGGTAGATGTTATTATAGTGGAATCCAACCACTCGGACAAAGTGGTATTATTGTCGGTTGTACTTGGAATCGAACTGGAGACCACTAGCATGCGACAAGCATGCTAGGCGGACCCCTTACCGCTGAGCAAACCACTGGAAGAGCAAAACTTATACATAGCAAATAGAAACTATTTAAGAAATCAAATTTCTTTATGTTCCACCAAGTACCGACTACAAATTCTCTTTCAAAAATTATATATTTATATAGTGCAGTTTATGGCATGTACAAGGCACACCAAATTATTTTATTTAAGGCTCGGGTATAGCTACTATAAAAGTGTCGTTCGTACTTTACTAATAACTTAATTCAGGTGCACTTTAGAGCAAAAATTTATTTACAAAAAATGTCTATAATTTTATGCTTAACATCGGATTGATTCAAAAATTTCAAAATTCTCAAAAAAACATTTCAAAATTTGATATTTTTTTTAAATTAGAAATTGGGAATAGTTTTTGAAAAAATATTGACAATCCGATGTTAAGATACTAATGTAGATTATGTGTAATTTTTTTGAAAAAGATATTTCAATCGTAGCATGAATTATTAGTAAAGTACGATTTTTGATGTTTTTCTAGACTTTCCCTTATTCAAAACAAGTGCGAAAAGTAAGAAAAGACAATACATATATTTAGTATACTGTAACCAAAATTTGGTTCATAAAGCACTCGAAATGCACGAGTAATTAATTTAATAAGGAACTACAACACGCTAACTATACTAGCACCTTAAAGTTAAAATAATACTATGCGAGTATTTATTGTCTACACAGTACGCACAGAGCAACATAACTGTATCTATGTGGAGAAAACGCATGTACGTGCAAATTTTTATAAAAAAAAAACATTATCAAAACCTGTATTAAATAGTCAGTGCGTTAACTGAGTTCATTGATCTTTCTCATTTGTATTTGTTGGCAACTTACTCTACAGTGGAGTATTACGGGTGAGTGAAATTAAATTTTCAGTTTTTACGTTTAATTTTATGTCAATATGCGGATTTATTGTGCGCGGTTTAAATTCTAAACTCTGTGATTTCTATAAAAATACTTCTTGTTCTTTTGACTTTGATATTATTTGTATAATTGAATCTTGGATTAGTGACTCTATTTCAAATAATGAATTATTTAATAATAATTTTACTGTGTCATACCGCTCCAATAGGAATTATGTAAGGGTTGATCGGGAGAGAGGTGTTGGAGTTATTTGTGCGGTTAATAACGTGTTAGGATCTTCTGTTATCAACATACCACGACTCGAATTCTAAATTTGACATTATTTGTGTGAAAATTCAGTTGTCGGTCAGTAATTGGATATTTATGTGTTCGTCTTATATCTTCTACCGCCCGCTACCACAAGTGACATTATTTTTGTTGTTGTTGTAAGGATGAATGAGCATAAAAGAAATGCCAGACGACGTGATTAAGCACTAGACAGAAGACAGAACTGGTTACAATTAACATTTTTTATCAATTGTTGGTTGACCGTTAAAAAGTATGGTGGTTTTCCTGACGTGGTTTTTTGTACTATTTTGTTACATTTTATCTCTTGACGACTCTTTAAGAGCTATTTTATTTAATAACATTACATACAATTTAATGTATACTATTTTTAAATCCTTTATATTAACTTCATCGTCGTGCGTGCGTACGTAGGTAGGTAGAGTCCGCCCAAAATAGGAAAGGACACATGGCCGCTACTGCGCATGTACTATCCAACCTAAAAATATTAACTGCAAAACATAATGTGCATGTCATACCCATATTTGGGAGAATTTAATTCTGGTTCTTTCTCCATTTCATAAACATACAAAATATAAACGTCAAAAACATAACCTTAAATTTCATAAATGTTTTAATATTCTGTACTACTTCGTAATACCCCTCCATTTTCGACTTGGACTCGCCCAAACGAAAATTGGTTTATGCGCAAGTCCTTTCCTATTTTGGGCGGACTCTACGTACGGCAAAAAAACAAAAGTCAAAAATGACCCACTTCCCGGGATCCTATCGAGCTGAAATTTTGCAAATAGACTTTTGTCACCTAACAATGCACTTTGGCATAAAAAATCTGATGTGGCCAGCACAAGACCTCCCGCCATACCTCAAACCCATTTCCCCATATCCAATCAATCTGAAATTTGATACATAGACTCGTTGTGACCAAACACTTACTTTGGCACAAGAAAAAATCTGATGTGACCAGCACAAGACCTCCCGCCATACCCATTTCCCCATATCCAATCAATCTGAAATTTGGTACATAGATTCGTTGTGACCAAACATTTACTTTGGCACAAGAAAAAATCTGATTTGGCCAGCACAAGACCTCCCGCCATACCCTACTCTTTTTAACTCTTTCTTGAAACACACTATCTAAGAAAGAGTTACAATGAAAACAAAAATATAAATAAATATCGATCGAGTCTCATATAGGTACTTATAAAGAATTTATAGTCAAAAACTTTGTTTTTACGGGTTCATTTTTTTAAAGTTTCTATTGTAAGTATGTACCTAGCAGAAATTTATATAAATAACAAGTATTGCTAGTTTACATATTATTTTTAAGTCCTTTATATTAACTTCATCGTCTTGTCTACGTAGGTACGTACGTACGGCAAAAAAACAAAAGTCAAAAATGATCCACTACCCGGGATCCTATCGAGCTGAAATTTTGGAAATAGACTTTTGGCACAAGAAAAAATCTGATGTGGCCAGTACAAGACCTCCCGCCATACCCCAAACGCATTTCCCCATATCCAATCAATCTGAAATTTGGTACATAGACTCGTTGTGACCAAACATTTACTTTGGCATAAGAAAAAATCTGATGTGGCCACCACAAGACCTCTCGCCATACCCTACGCTTTTTAACTCTGAAATTTGGTACATAGACTCGTTGTGATCAAACATTTACTTTGGCACAAGAAAAAATCTGATGTGGCCAGCAAAAGACCTCGCGCCATACCCATTTCGCCATATGGCACAAGAAAAAATCTGATGTGGTCAGCACAAGACCTCCCGCCATACCCATTTCCCCATATCCAATCAATCTGAAATTTGGTACATAGATTCGTTGTTGTGACCAAACATTTACTTTGGCACAAGAAAAAATCTGATATGGCCACCACAAGACCTCCCGCCATACCCTACGCTTTTTGACTCTGAAATTTGGTACATAGACTCGTTGTGAGCAAACATTTACTTTGACACAAAAAAATCTGATGTGGTCAGTACAAGACTTTCCGCCATACTCATTTCCCCATATCCAATCAATCTGAAATTTGGTACATAGATTCGTTGTGACCAAACATTTACTTTGGCACAAGAAAAAATCTGATGTGGCCACCGCAAGACCTCACGCCATACCCTACGCTTTTTAACTCTGAAATTTGGTACATAACTCTTTCTTGAAACACACTATCTAAGAAAGAGTTACAATGAAAACAAAAATATAAATAAATATCGATCGAGTCTCATATATAAAGGATTTATAGTCAAAAACTTTGTTTTACGGGTTCATTTTTTTTATTAACAATTGTATTATTGTGTGTATAAATTGACTGCATTCCCGTCTAATTACTATTTCTATCCGCTTGCCAGTGGCCAAATTACTGTCCCCTTACCTTATTGTCTACAAAGATCAGAAGTATACTAAAGTCACCTTCAAGTGGTGTCAATATTCAATGTTGAAGACTACAATTAATATTTATAAAAATAACGATATTTCAAAATAACCCAAAATTAAAAGCGTTTCTGAAACGAAAACATCTGACGTGGACACCACATGACTTCCTTGTACGCCTATTAAACTGTTCATACTTTTCTTAATAACTAAAATGTAGAATTATATTATACAAATATATTATTATATAAGTACTACTACTACTGCTACTATACTCACAAATATATTTTAGTCATTTTATTTAAACTGCAGAAGAAGATATAAACGATATTTTACTATTGTCACTGCTACTGTCACTGTCATGTCATAATCATTTAAATTTTACGTAGTAACAAATGTTAAACGATCATGGAGTACAAGATACCGAAATACTAAATTATAAGTATATACTTTAATTATTCTTAAATGATAGAAGATACAGAAAAATTTATAAAATACCGATTGTAGATAATAATCACATAATCTTTCATTTAAAATAAAAAAAATTGTCTAAAATTAATTATTTATCAAAATATTTTTAAAAAGTACTACTTCCGGTTTATAGATTGAAAGCAAAAATAGGAGGTGCACAACTAGATGCTATAACAGTCCTAAATACAAAATTTCAACTTTCTACGTCTAACCGAATTTGAGTTATGCGACATACATACGTACGTACGTACAGACGTCACGACGAAACTAGTCATAATGGATTCAGAAAAGGTCAAAACGGATATTTCCGTAAAAATCTGAGAACCGAAATTTTTCGCGATTACAATACTTCCTTATTACTCCGTACAAGGAAGTAAAAATGATGAGCATCAACCGAAAACATCAGAAACATTTACCAGACAAAATATAAATAAATTTTTACACGAAGCACCCGATGATATATATTATTTATGCTTTTTACTTCCACGTTGTCATCGCCAATAATGTGTACGTGGGTTTAATTTAGGATAAATACAGGGTGTAACAGCCAACGCCTATATTTTCTTTATTTTTATAGTTACAAACAAATGTTAAATAGCAAAGTTGTAGCTGACCAAGGGGGACATCTGATTAAAGAATAAAATAATTTTTTTTAACCAGTGGTTCTCAAGTTACAACACAAAATTATATTTTTTAAAATGGGAATATACATATTTTTAGGCCTATTCGGTAGAGCATTTTTTCTGAATTCAACCATGTATTCGTTTTATATCCTTACATAATAAAAATTTTGAGAAAAATTTAATTGAAATTTAAATAATTTCTAATTTTTAATATTAATGTCGATTAATGTGCAGTAATCTATGGATGAAAAACAAGAAGTGACAAATTAAATATGGACGTGGTTTCTTTGGATATCTCGCAAGCTTGTATGGTATTTTTATTTATTTTTTTAAATTTATCACTTCTTTTTCATCCATAGATTACTGCACATTAATATTAAAAGTTAAAAATTATTAAAATTTGAATTTTTGAATTGAATTTTTCTCAAAATTTTTATTATGTAAGGATATAAAACGAATACATGTTTGAATTCAGAAAAAAATACGCTATCGGATAGGCCTAAAAAATATGTATATTCCCATTTGAAAAAGTATAACTTTGTGTTTTAACTTGAGAACCGCTGGTTTAAAAAATTATTTTATTCTTTAATCAGATGTCCCCCTTAGTCTGCTACAACTTTGCTATTTAACATTTTTTTGTAACTACAAGAATAAAGAAAATATAGGCGTTGGTTGGTTTCGCTGTTACAGCCTGTATATAATATACCTACACGTGTTAAATGATAAGCATTTATTTAACTCGCAAAACTCAACAACCAGTTTGGTTGACAACCGCCATCCTCATCGCCATGTCGATCGTGCAGTGTTGCCAACATTTCATAATACAAATATAATATTATTTATTTATTAATACATAACAGAATTAAGAATAGTTTTTTATGTTACATATCAATGTTGACAGTATCCTTGGACACGAATGGTGTTGGCGCACATCAGAAGATTACACCACAGACGTCGCTGTTGACGTATCTGCGCGACATTGCCGGCATGAAGGACACCAAAGCGATGTGTCGCGAGGGCGGTTGCGGAGCTTGCATCGTAGCTGCCACTTTCACACACCCACATACCAATAGAAAAGTTACTAGGGCTATCAATTCGGTAAGAATAAAAATATTTTTAATAGTCCAAATAATAATATGTAAAGTTTATAGTTACCGCTGTAATGTTTAAGTATTTCATTATTTAACAGTTGCTAAAACTATAGAAACGAAAGTTGCATCCCAAGAAGCAGCGAACGGAGAGTCAATCATGGCGTGGGCTCCAACGTAGCCGAGCGCTAGTTGCCAGTTACCTGCAATATTTATTTATTACTAATATTTTATTTTTACTTCCTATTTCTAACGTCAGAAGCCAATATCTTTTAAATTATGTTTAAATTGTGGTAAGATCCATAATAGTTATATTTTGGAAATTAAAAAGGCTTGCTCTATTCAATATATTTATTTTAATATCGATATTGATGTGGAGGTGCTTCATGTAAGAAATCTCTTGGATTTGTCCAAGATGGTGTCCAGTATTTTAGTCTCTACGAAGCGTTAAGGCGCTATGCTCTGAATTGAGAAGTTTGCACATCAATATAGACAAAAAACAATTACCAAACTGACGTAAAAAATAATTTTAATTTCGCGCATTTCCTAGAGTTTTTAAAACAATCTAGGGATGTTTCGTAATTTCATTTCTCTACTACTTGACAAATCATTCCAAGTTGCGACCACGTTCTTTCATTCTACGTAGTGTTTTTCAGCTATTTTTGAGATAAGATGTTTTATCTATTACTTTCTTTGTGGTATCTGATTTTAGGAAACCAGATTACCTAACAGTCATTTTTTTGGCTGCTTTACTTTATGGCAACTTTTGGCTTTATTTTTACTTATATGATAGCAGGTATTTATTACTTATTCTGCCGTCCCTGATTAAAGAGCAGTATCTCCAGTATTCATATTTTATAGAAAATCAAGTTTGTTTCTTGTTGCTAGGCCACCAGTTAAAATTTTACGTATACGATTAGTTTTACGAACATATGTTATTTTTTGGGCTCTTTAATATTTTCTTGTTACTTTTTAGTTTTTTTGGTAATTATGGTGTAAATTGGTGATTACTGCCTTTTTATGTAGTATGTGTAATTAGATTTCTTAAATTGTTCGATATTAAACAGCAGTAAAGCTATAAATTTGGAATTACTGCTCTTTAGTGTAGTATTTAAGTGTAGAAGTAACTATGAATTTATGTGGCTTCAATTTTTCAATTAAAACAAACATCTTGAAATGATTTTTCATGGCGAATTATTTTTTTATTGGGATACAATAATACTTACAATGTTATTAAATTGCATAAGAATGGACTGGTTGCATCAACAAAAGTTTTATTTTCACCTGAATTTAAGTAGACAGTTTGGATTCAAAAATTTGACAGTAGGTCATATAAAATATTCCATCAAGACATAATGTCTTATTATATATATATATATATATATTATATAAACACGAAATGCTTTTATTTGTTTAATCCAAGTTTAAATTTCAACTTATAATTAAAATATTGGCTACGTTAAATATCATAGTCTGTTCTTAAATCAACAGCATCATCATTCACTGGAAGAGTCTCCCAAAACTTAATTCTATTTACTGGAATTAGAGATGTCAAATTTTGTAATATCATATTTTTTCTTTCTCCGTTAATACCTCTTGGTTTTGATATGTGTTGTGCTTTATTAGAAAAACCTCCCTTTGAAGATTTTAGCTTCAAGAAATTTAGTTCGTAATTAGTATCTGAAGAAAATTTGGTTTTATACGATAGTACATATTGGCCTCGTTCGACAACAACTTCAACCATGTCTTTTAGATAAGGTCTTGGTTTGGAATGATTGATTTTATATGCTGAAGAATTATCAGGCCAAACAAAAAAATCTTGCTGCTTCATCTCTTTGATATCAACTTTACCTGAATTAGAAGATTGAACACAACTAACAAATTCGGCAAAGTCATAAACCTTCTTCATTTTTTGCATAGACAATTCAACCTGATGGTGAAAACTGTCAGCTGCTATAAATGTATGACCTGGCTCAAAATAACGGAAAGTTATAGATTGTGCAACTATATCTTGTGAATTAATTATATACACAAGGTATGAAAACAAGGCCCAATTTTTGTTCTGTCCTGCGCAATTATCCAGCCAAATAATAATATGCTGTGTGTCTCGCATATGTAAAAATAAGGCATTAAAGGTGCTAATTAAGTCTTCATTTTTCCGTCCTGAAATACACTCATGCCATAGACAAACAAAGGGCTTGAACTTTTGTTTTTTTTCCTACAGGAACGAAGCTTTCGTTAAAGACAACAATTCTTTGACAAAAAACTACTCTTTTAAACATATCAATTCTTGGTAGCATAATAACTTTTTGTAAATCGGCAGAAAAACACACTGTACCTTCAGATGTATTTTCAGCGTCAATTCTGTACTTTTCACGAGCTTCTTTGGTCTTATTTTTATGTTCCACCCAAATATTGCAGGTATTGCATTCAGAACATAAATTATTTTCATTGTGCTCTGGATTATGAAGCTTAAAACCTTCGCAAATTTCACATTCCTCGTGTCCTAAAGCAGTGAATGATATATTATAATCTTTTGACACCCATTTTCTGTACAACTCATATGAGCACTTTTTTACATGTGGGTAAGTTTTAATAAAATCACTGTGCATACTTCTAATCGTTATATCGCTTGGTAGATATCTTTTATTTGGCGCATGTTCTCTTCGATAATGTGAAATAGTAAAATAAAATGATTCCACGTGATTTTTTATTAAATTTCTGTCTGTTTTTGGAGTTTTAGGATGTTTGCCTCTTTTATCAAATGCAGGCAGAATATTTACATCGGCATTTTTACCCAAAATATTAGTAATTGTTCTATCATTCTTTCGGTCATAGCCCAATTTAGTCAAGAAGAAAATTTTACATACTTCCTGCATTTCTCCATTTTCATTTTTTTTTAAATATTTGAAGGTGTTGTTTCGCATACTACTTTCTCCACCACTTCGTCGTTTAACCTTATGTACGGAAATACTAGAATTAATAAAAATACGGCGTTCTTGCCAATTCATGGTCCAATATTGGTTATTAATTGTCATACGATAGTCATCAGTGAATTTTGCATTGCAAGCTTTTTTGCACTTTTCGCAACTTGGCCGAACATTATGTTTGGATCTATTCTTCTCTAAATTGTATTCTTTTCTTTCTTTTACACTCTTGTCAAATTTTCTTCGCTTTCTTATTTCTCCTTTCTGTGTAAGTTCGACTGAAGTTTTGTTGGTGGAAGCAATAACATCATCATGAGAAGTAGTACCGATTTCGATATTCTTTCTTTTTTTAATTATTTCCTTCAAAGTTAAATCATCTGATGAGGTGTCCGAATCTGAAGATATATTGCCCAAGAAGTCAGGATCATCAAGTGAGTCATCTGAGAAATTGCTAGAATTGATTAGCAAATCATTATTTTTATTTTCAACATCAACAATCATCGAACGTAATTCATGTTCAGGCAAATCTGATCCAAAGTTCGCATCAAAGGAGGGTAAAATATTTACTTCTATGTCGTCAGTATCATCAGCATTTGTATTATCAGGGATTATTGCTGTTTCTAATAATTCGGTTTCGATAATATTATGGCATATTGACGCTGGCTTCAGGTTGATCAAATCTGGCTCATTGGAATATATGTTACAAGAATTCGTAACAATGGTGTCTGCAATTTCACCAGGAGCATTTTGAGCTGCATTGTGAGGTAAACGTAAAGAATCGGTTTCAATAATTATATTGTTTACTACTTTACTTTTATTTACTGGGTTCTTTAGATTTTGTAGTACCATATCAACCATTATTTTGCCCCGGTGCGATGTCATTGTAATCAATGACCAATTCTATGGAAATGAAAAACCCAAATGAATTAATATTATTTTTTGTTTGCTAGCATAAACAGTTAAGTACTAGAATAATTGTATCACTTACTTGATTTTGTCATACGTTCTTTTCTCTTGTCTAACAAATAACAAATTAACCATGAACAATAAATACACACTTTTTATCGCTTCTATGTTAGTACATAACCTCAAAAACATCAACAAACACATGACAAACATGTCAATTTAAATTTTTGACAGTTCATTGGTTCACTGTTTACTGCTGCTTGCAACTTCTGCGCATGCGTATTATGATGAACACTACACTAAAAAGCAGTAACTCCTACATTCACAGGAGATACTGCCTTTTAGTCTTTTTGATGGCCCCTACTGCATTCTAGCGTAGAAATTCATGACATTAGTGGACATACTGCAATTTAAATAGATATTTTAAAATATTTACAAGTGTTAATACTGCTTTCTAGCGTAGCTAGGTTGCAGATAGGGTCATTTAAAACACTGTAAGAGCAGTAACTCCAAATCGCAAAAAATTGGAGATACTGCCTTCTAATTTAGGACGGCAGTATTATTCTATGTAGGTACGTTTTTGCTTATTACTGTAATTTTCAGCTGAATATTTACTGCCGAAACGACCTGCATTAAAATAAATATATTAAATAGATCCAGCAAGCCTTTTTACTTTCCATATCTCTTAAACGAAGAGTTTGCGAGGAAGTTTCTAAATGAAATTTTTCTTGTTTTGAGGTCCTACATATTTAAATTTAGGCTTCTTAAACCTGAAACACCTTGTATATTGTACAACTAAACGTAAAGTGAAAAAATATTTTTCAATTTTAAATAGGGTTTGTTCATAGAAGCAGATCCAAACCATACTTATTTTTCTTATATTACAGTTTAAGGTGGCGCTTTCAGACAGTAATTTTTATGCACTTTTTCTGTATAAATTTCTGCAAATAAGAACAAGCAATAGGCATAAATAATATATCAATAGAATCATAAGAGTTTCTAGATTGCCTTATGCTAAATAAGAATACCTGAAAATAAACACAATTTGCAGTAGAAATGAAAGAAGAGGAACCAAAATTCATCAAATTGCAATGAATTTTATGCAAAATAAACAATTTTACAGACATAATTTTTAGAATAAGGCAATTAGGAATTTATATATTATCATTGTGAAACTTAATTTTCATTGTACTCGTAAGTTACATCGTTTATCCGAAATTTATGCAGAAAGCATGTGCAAAATGAGCCATGTAAATTAAAGTGGCGTTGACTTGGCACAAGTAGTTACGGAAAAAAATATTTTTTAAATCAAATTATGACGTATAATATGATTTTGACTATTATCGGGTCAAAAACATTAGGTACCATTAGACTTCGTGTTACGGTTTTTTTCACTTTTAAGTGCGCCCTTACTCCCTGTTTAATATACCTACAGGTTGTCCGGTTTTCGATCCTCACCATTAATTGCCATTTTAGTTGGCTGCTTTAATTATTATACATTCGTTTTTCAGTAGATACAGCGATATTACTTATAACTTATTTTCTTTGAATTCACAGTCGTCCTAAAAAAATTTATAGCTCGTACCGTTTTCGAGAAATTCATACTTTTCTTTCAATTTACTTTTTAATATGTTTAATTTACGACTGTAACTAGTTTGATTTCTTGCAAATTGTTATGACTTTGATTCTATTGATAACATTTTAAACAATTTACTTCTTCCTAAAAGCTCAATCATGAAAATTTTGTGCAAATAGCACTTACCTGACATTTTAAGCCAATTTTGATATTTAATACAGACTGCATTAACAATTTCTTTAATTTATTGTTCTTTGAAATTCCTGATATATTTTCTTAATTCGTAAAAGTCATAAATAATTTTTAAACAATCTAAAAAATATCAGTTATTAATTTCGTAGGTCTATTTAAAAATTGAATCTGTTCCTGATCGTCATAATCTCTTAAAACAGTTAGAATTTCAGATATGTCGGCAAATGCATCAGCTTCATCAGAATTTCTTAAGTTTAATTTGCAATGGATACATTTAAATTTATGTATGCATTTAAATATAACATATCCCGCATAATATACTAAACTATTCATTTCAAAAACCGATACATCTCTGGTACTATGAGACGACTCCACAGCACTACTTTTCTCAATTTCATTATCGGAATTGTCCACCACTTTTATCTTCGTCTTCGCATGGTTCGGCTTCCACTCCGGTGTCGGCGAAACTCTGGATATTTTCTGGATTTTTGTCAATAATTTCCGAGATAATATCATTTAAATCTAGTTCTTCATCCTCATCTATTTCGCAATTTCCACTGCCGCTAGTTTTCAACATTCTAATATTCATATTATTTTGTAACGCTTGTCGAAATGATTTAGTTGTTGAATTGGCGTTGTAGCTCCCTTTGTTTCTCAACAAAAAAAAAAGATTTTCAAGAGGATCTTGCTGTAAACGACTTGTTAAAAGAAATGAATAATTGTTTTCTTTAATATCCTGAAATAGTTGTAATACCCTTGTAATTGTTTGAACAAGTCCATCATAACAATAAACATTTTTTCTCTCTTTATTATTTTTGGTATAAATTTTTATAGGTGACAAATAATCTAGAGATTCTATGAGAGTCAGGATAACTAATTTATTTCTATCAGAAAGTGTCCTACGGTAAGAATTTACATCATTCAGCACTCGACTATTGAGACAATCAAATAAATCATTAATTTTTCTTATAAAAATATTACAGTATTTTCTGCTGAAGATGAACGCAATTGTCTTGTTTAAATTGCAGTATCCATTGCTGTCGACATTTTTCTGCTGAGTATTTGCGTGGCTAACTTTACAGACATTTTATCGAAATTATTTGTGTATATGTGCTTTTCAGTTAAAAAAGAAGCAAATTTTGATTGTCTATCCAAATTGAATGTTGCTCTAATGTCATTCCACGAGATTCTACCAGAATTAATACAAATGTCTGTCGACATAAGATTATTTCGAACAGATTTTATTAGATGAGGGTAATCATACAATGCATATATTTTTGAACCGTTCATGTGGAAAAATGGTTCATTTTACACCCAGTAGTTCGTCACATACTACAGCATTTACATGAAGCCCAATACGTGAACATTGCGCAATAGTTTCAGTAATTAATTCTTTTAACAAATTACCTTTCACACCATCTTCTGAAACATAATAAGATATTGGTTGCCACGTTATAAACAATCCGCGAACCATAAACACTAGTCCATGATTTGCTATCTTTGCACATCGCCCTAAATGGTCTAAATCCTGAAAACCCTCTATTAAATCGTGTTGAATAATATTCTAAATATCTTTTTACCGTAATTTCGTCCAAAAGAAGAACACAGTATCTCTCTTTTGGTTCCATAACATGGACTTTCAATTCAAATTTTTTAAATAAAGCTGTATCTAATCCAGTCCCTAAATGGATTCACTTTTAACCATGCTCGAATTGTTCGTGGAGCTGGTAGAGGAAATTTAGATACATCGCGCTTATGCGTATATGGTGATGGTGATTTATAATAATATGATAACGCTATATTTTTTCTTGTGATGCATTATCATATTCAAAAACGTCTACTACACCAGAAAATGGTGGATAAAAGCCATTATACGGGTTTGGAAGATCGACGAATAAGAGTCCGTAAAATTAAGCAATGTATAGGCATCTCTTATAAACGAGTTGTTCATATTTTACATAACGTTTTAGGGTTGACAAAAATATTCTCAAGATGCGTGCCGCATTTGCTGAATTTAGAGAAAGAACGCATTCAAGCAAGAACCTCAGTCGATAGTTAGAATTTAAGGTCGCGCTCCTGTATATATGGTTGCGTACCAACAGTAATTAATTTTATTCATGGTGCATTTAAAATTGGTAGACTTTAGCAGTCCAAACATTGCATATATGTGATTCTTAATTGTATACCTAGGCTAATGAACCATTCTTGTTTAAAAGAAGTGCTTATTTTTCAGAAAAATACATTTTATTTCCAAAACTATCACATTTACATCTTTATAACATACTTACTTGACTAGAGAATTATATATGTTATCATAAGAAAAAAACAAAAAACGTAAATATTGACTAAGACTCAAATGCACCATGAATAAAAAATAAAGTGGTTTGAATAGCACGCGACCACTAAAATAGTTCAAGCATTATCACATAGATGGCTGCTCGTCGTTTAAAATTTGGCGCTATAGATTCAAAGTCCGCATTGCATTATTTATGTTATGTTATGATTTCGTTAAAAGCCCTTTCATAGTTTTTTCTTATATCTTGCGGTTATTTGTTATTGTTATTATGTTTTAGTTGTTTTCTTGTTTTTTGCGTTATTGTTATTTAATTATTGGTTTTGTTGTTTTTAATGTGTTGTTGTTATTATTATTATTAAACATTGTTCACTCGGGAACTGTGTCCGTGGTATTATATTATTTGTTGAAATGGGGGGAAAAAGTACGAAGCACAGTAAAAAGAAGAAAAATAATAGATCTTTCGCTCGGAAAAGGTGGAATAAACTTAATTGCGTAGGTAAATAGTACATACAAATTTGAATTTTTTTAGGACTAACGTATATTACATGATTCTACTTTTGCACTTTTCCAGTAAACCAGTAAACGAAAGATAAATAATTGAATAAAAAAATGACACTTACTTTTATTATGTATCCTACTTTTTTACATTGTTGTCAACAATCAGTTTGTATTGTATAAATCTGATATCGTCAACGTCTATTCGAAGAATTCGAGAATGATTAACTTTCTCAAAACTGACCAATCAGAATAAATTGAGTATTTTGGCAAATTATTTTATTGATTTTATTAGTAATTTTTGTATCAAGTGGATATTTTAAGTGTGTATATCAATAAACATAATTTAAAAAAATTATATATGTAGCCATAAGCTTTGTTATTTATTGACAATTTTTTTAATGTTTATATTTCGTTATGATTTAAATAATCAAATAAGTTAATGTGAAACTATTGGTTACTATGATAATCTTATAAGATTCAAATTCAGGTTAACGATGCTTTATATAATTATTAAAAAATTGTTAATTTATATATATATATATATATATATATATATATATATATATATATATATATATATATTTATATTTTAATTTAGAAATTTAGATAATAAAAATTTGTTTCTTGTGTTGACAACTGTCAAAAATACTCGGGTATGCTGGTATGCACTTGTGCAAATACTCGGGTACACTGCATTTGTACACATACCTACTCACTGATACTTGATTGTTTTGGCTCGAAATTTAAAAAATACTGTAACCTGATTGGTTGAAATTTTTCGAGGGAAATAGTCAGTTATTATATCATAAGAGCTACGTCGAACCGCAGGAGGCAAAAGTATTTTCTATTATTTTTGATGATCAAGTGGTATACAATTTCATGAATAAAACAAATTTAACAATTTTATTTATTAACATAATTTTTAAATTAATTTTAAATATTATTGTTTGTTGTGTCCTGGTTACGGTGGATAAACGCATACTATGTCAATATTAAAAAATATGCACTGGAATAGTGTTGTTTATAGATAGTTTCTATGATTTTTGTGAAAAATAGTGCATTTTAATTGGTTAAAATATATAATGACGGAAATAGTCACTGATATTTGATTGTTATTAAAAAATTATTGTTACCTGATTGGTTAAAATTTATTTTTTCAAATGATTCTTAAATATGAAGTAATTAAACTCACCAATATAATAAAAAATTATTAAATTTTCAGACTTTGCTAAAAATACTTAGGTACCAAAACTTTAGCAAAATTCCGGATATAAACTAAAATCTTAATGTAAAAAATTTCATTATTGAATTAAACATATACAAGATAATTATTTATGTTTGTTAATATGTACCTACTAAACAATGATATTATTTAATAAAAAAATTAACAATTATAGAAAATAATTATGTATAGGTAACAGGATTATTGGTATAGTTTGAGAAAATTTGGAAATAAATGGAAAAAAATGTTATTTTTGCGCAACTATCAAAATTTATTATAATCCATAATTAAATGATACAAAATATTAGTAATTGTTATTGTTGTCATGTTGTATTGTTGTGCGTTTACAGAGCCACAAACCCGAGCGCCAAGCGCTTCTATCTCGTCAAAAAATTTAGAACCTTGAGAAATGAATAGGTATAATTTCTACGACGGCGTAGAAGGGTCAGGGTAAATATTTTTTTATATTGAATTCCCGACTTTTAAACTCGGGATCCCTACTTTTAAACTCAGGATCCCGACTTTTAAACTCACGAACCTAACTTTTAAACTCGGGATCTCAGCTATTTAATCCCGAGATAAAAAGTCAGGATCCCGAGATTAAAAGTCGGGATCCCGAGTTTAAAAGTCGGGATCCCGACTTTTAATCTCGGGATTAAAAAGCTAAGATCCCGAGTTTAAAAGTCGGGATCTCGAGTTTTAAACTCGGGATCCTGAGTTTAAAAGTAAGGATCCCGAGTTTAAAAGTCGGGAATTCAATATAAAAAATATTTACCCTGACCCTTCTACGCCGTCGTATAATTATATAATTTTTGCTTTACGTTACATTGTTGTCCCGCCCGACACTTCTTGACAAGCTTGCACAGGTTGCAAGTTCTATATTCTACGAAGTGCTACCGGCACCGGTCCGTGTATTTTCCTTTCATACACTATAAAATTCATATCTAGCCAACCAATTATATTGATTTCCTTAGTAAAAATAATTTTGAACCTTCCTTTATATATCTCGTGCAGTACGTACTGCAAAATTCCTTACAAAACGAGATTTAGTAGCAGACTACATTTTTCACTACACGAAATTTACGTTGAATTTTATTACTTTCTCATTTGTTATAAACAATACGTCATTCTTGATAAATGTACTACACCTACACATAGGTACTTAATAAGTACTGCTTGTATAAAAAAAATTGAATAAAATATCTTCACTAGTTCACAAGAAATTACAATTGTTAGTCGGAAAGTTAAAAAAAATCACCAAAATTTTAATTTCTAAAAAAAGGAGATAATGCATTTTTCGGATTGATGACAATTTAGGATTTTCGTATCTTTTTATATGTAGAAAGAGAAAAAAATCTGAATATAATATAATTTTTTCAGAAAGGGTACACCTATATTCATTTCTCAAGTTTCGAAATTTTTTGACGAATCGGGACTATAAATTAAATGGATAAAAATATGTCAAGATTTTTCTATAAAATAAAAATTCATGGCATACAAAGTAAAAACTATTATTAATTATTATTATAACATTACATTATTTATGTTGTTTGTTGTTCGAAATATTTATACCTATCTTCTTACGTGTCCCAAAAAATGTTCATACGGGAATTTCTCTCGAGAATCAAGAAACGAAAACGATCCAAATGTTCTTACCGAAATGTACAGTGGCTATGAGTGGGGGAACAATGTTGCGATTGGCTACACTAATACAAGCGTATATACAGTATAATATGTACAAATTTTATACTATGCTGCCATCAGTCGGTCTAGAAACGAAATAGCACTGCAATCCCGCGACGTTAAGAGGAATTCAACCGATTTAAAGAGGCGATTCATGACCATGGATGAGACCTGGATTTACCACTACACATCTGAAACAAAACTTCAATCACAACAGTTGACTGGCCGTTGGGAACTCGTTCCGAAGAAAGCAAAGACCATTCATTCGGCTGAAAAGATCATGGCACCCGTTTTTGGGACGCCAAAAGTTTTGCTAATTCACTATATTGAAAAAAAAAACGATTACAGGACAATACTACACAACATTTTGAACAAGTTTTGAATTGAAGTTTCAAATCCTTCCGCACTCACCATATTTACCTGATTTGGCTTCCTCTAACTTCCACCTATACCAGAAACTAAAAAAATCCTGGCTGGAAAGAGATTTCTGTCATATGAAGAGGTAACCGAGACTGTAAACGGCTATTTTGAGGTCCTTGAAGAAAGTTTTTTCCTCACTTCCGGGAGGAAATCGAAAAGCCTTACAAATGTTGGGCCAAGTGTATTGAGCTTCGAATGGATTGTTACGAAAAAAAATAATTTGAGCCAGATTTCTTTCGTTTTCCATTCCGGAAACTTTTCAATCCAAGAATTTGATGTTAACGGATTAGGTTCTTCTGTTATTATGAAAAACATATCGGTTATAAATAATCCATAAAATCATACGTATTTTATTTTGACAATTTTTTCACCAGTTTTGAGCTAATAAAGTGTTTAATTAGGTTTATAATAATAATACAACCGCGCTTTTTGGTACTTGACACTAACTATATTTCAGTACTGCCAACTTGGTTGTACTTATGTAACTGCCTCATACATCTCCCTTTCTCAGAGAGTTATAAAATAACACAATATAATTTACATACAACATAATAAATATTTCATTTTTACTTCCTTGTACGGAGTAATAAGGAAGTATTGTAATCGCGAAAAATTTCTGTTTTCAGATTTTTATGGAAATATCCGTTTTGACCTTTTCTGAATCCATTATGACTAGTTTCGTCGTGACATCTGTACGTACGTACGTATGTATGTCGCATAACTCAAATACGGTTAGACGTAGAAAGTTGAAATTTTGTATTTAGGACTGTTATAGCATCTAGTTGTGCACCTCCTATTTTTGGTTTCAATTTATAAACCGGAAGTAGTACTTTTTTCAAATATTTCGATAAATATTTAATTTGAGAAATTTTTTTTTATTTTAAATGAAAGATTATGTGATTATTACCTACAATCGGTATTTTATAAATATTTTTGTATCTGGTATCATTTAAGAATAATTAAAGTATATATTTATAATTTAGTATTTCGGTATCTTGTAGTCCATGATCGATTAACATTTGTTACTATGTAAAATTTAAATGATTATGACATGACAGTGACAATAGTAAAATATGCTTTATATCTTCTTCTGCAGTTTAAATAAAATGATTAAAATATATTTGTGAGTATAGTAGCAGTAGTAGTACTTATATATTAATATATTTGTATAATAAGTTAAAAGAATAAAGTCAGATTATTTATATTATTCTACATTTTAGTTATTAAGAAAAGTATGAACAGTTTAATAGGCGTACAAGGAAGTCATGTGGTGTCCACGTCAGATTTTGTATATACATTATATAGTTTAAATTCCTTAAATCTGTCTGGAGCTCTTCTAGCTCTAGACGACTTCCTGGGGGTCCTGGAGCTGGGACACAAGCTGTTGTTGTGTTGACGAATCTTCGGCTTGGCTCTCAGGGTTTGGTTGGGGGTTGCTTTCCTGGGCTTCCGGCACCAGGGGCTGAAGATCCCTCCGGTTTCTTCTTATTTGTCCGCTTGTAGTCTCGACCCAGTACGACCTTGGTTTTGAACTTTTACGCATAATAATTCCTTCTTGACCGTTTGTGATGACCCACACCTTCTCTCCGTCTTCTAATTCACGAACGTCTTGGGCATTATGTCGTTTGTTGTAGTATTTCCTTTTTTGCAGCTTTGCTTTTGAAATTCTTTCTTGCAGAAGTGCAGTATTTGGTATAGTGGGATTTAGGTTATTAGGTAAATTTGAAAGTCTTTCTTTTAGGTTTTTTGACATCAAGAGTTGTGCTGGGGAGAATCCATAGCATGAGGGTGTGTTTCTATAAGCTAATAGACCGATATGATGATCATAGGATTTTTAAAGGATATTTTTAATGGTTTTTACTCCTGCTTCTATGAACCCATTGGACTGTGGGTACTTTGGACTGCTCGAAACCCATCTGAAATTGTATTCTCTTGCGAATTTTTAAAATTCAAAAGAGTCGAATTGTCTTCCGTTGTCACTACGGACGCATTCTGGTATTCCGAACCTACTAAAAACTTCCTTCATGTGAAATATGATGCCTTCGCTTCGAATTCGGTTAAGCTTCACAACTTCTGGGTAATGTGAATAATAATCTTGAAGTAGCAAGTAAGTATTGCCATGCAATTCAAATCAGTCAACTCCTACCGTATGCCACGGCTTCAGCGGTATTTTTGATTGAAGTATGGGCTCGGTTTGTGGTTGTCGATATTTTATACAAATATTGCAATTGGTTACTGCGTTTACTATCATATTTCTCATTCCGGGCCACCAAATAGTACGAGCTCTCTCTTTACATCTATTTATACCCATATGACCGGCATGAACTTCTTCGATATATCTATTATATTAAATGAGCAAGGAATTGTATGTTTTTACGGTCATGCTATCTCGAAAACGGCTCTAACGATTTTCTCGAGAGTTGGTATATGAGAGGTTTTCAACCTCAGGAATCTAACGGACCAATTCAAATTTTCCAGAAAACTCGTTTTCATCGAGTTTTTCATTGTTCAAAAATACACTAGGCGACGCCTACTCGAATATTTTACTGTATATACTTCTGAGCGTATGTAATTGCCGCGCTGTGACTCTACCTATGACCATACCTATTAAATAAAATTTTTAATTCCCACATAAATTCTTACCTGATGTGAGGTGGTCAAAAACTCTACCTATGGCCATACCTATTAAATAAAATTTTTGATTCCCAAATAAATTTTTACCTGATCTTAGGTGGTCATAATCGGTACCTTTGGCCATACCTATCAAATTAAATTTTTGATCCCCACATAAATTCTTACCTGGTGTGAGGTGGTCAAGAATGGTACCTATGGCCATGCCATACCTATTAAATAAAATTTTTGATTCCCATATAAATTCTTACCTGATGTGAGGTGGTCAAGAATGGTACCTATGGTCATACATATTAAATTAAAAAAATTATTAACATATAAATTCTTACCTGATGTGAGGTGGTCAAGAATAGTACCTATGGTCATACCTATTAAATAAAATTTTTGATTCCCACATAAATTCTTACCTGATGTGAGGTGGTCAAAACCGGTACCTATGGCCATACCTATTAAATAAAATTTTTAATTCCCATATAAATTCTTACCTGTTGTTAGGTGGTCAAAATCGGTACCTGTGGCCATACCTATTAAATAAAATTTTTGTTTCCCACATAAATTCTTACCTGATGTGATCTGGTCAAGAATGGTACCTATGACCATACCTATTAAATAAAATTTTTGATTCCCATATAAATTCTTACCTGATGTGAGGTGGTCAAGAATGGTACCTATGGCCATACATATTAAATAAAAAAAATTATTATCATGTAAATTCTTACTTGATGTGAGGTGGTCTAGAATGGTACCTATGGTCATACCTATTAAATAAAAAATTTTATTCTCACATAAATTCTTACCTGATGTGAGGTGGTCAAAAACGGTACCTATGGCCATACCTATTAAATAAAATTTTTGATTCCCATATAAATTCTTACCTGATGTTAGGTGGTCAAAATCGGTACCTGTGGCCATACCTATTAAATAAAATTTTTGATTCCCACATAAATTCTTACCTGATGTGAGGTGGTCAAGAATGGTACCTATGGCCATACTTATTTAATAAAATTTTTGATTCCCATATAAATTCTTACCTGATGTGAGGTGGTCAAGAATGGTACCTATGGCCATACCTATTAAATAAAATTTTTGATTACCATATAAATTCTTACCTGATGTGAGGTGGTCAAGAATGGTACCTATGGCCATACCTATTATATAAAATTTTTGATTCCCATATAAATTTGTACCTGATGTGAGGTGGTCAAGAATAGTACCTATGGCCATACATATTAAATTAAAAAAATTATTATCATATAAATTCTTACCTGATGTGAGGTGGTCAAGAATAGTACCTATAGTCATACCTATTCCACATAAATTCTTATCTTATGTGAAGTGGTCAAAAACTCTTCCTATGGCCATACCTAATATATAAAATTTTTGATTCCCATATAAATTCTTACCTGATGTGAAGTGGTCAAGAATGGTACTTATGGCCATACCTAATGCAGAATAATACCGTACCAGATGTTTACCAAGATGAAGATTTTTTCCTTGAATATTTGGAAGCCTTTTACATTAGAAAATCGTCAAATTAGCTTTTAATACTTAAAATCATTTACTTCTGTTTGTTATGTTTTACTGCTGGTTTTTCAAAAATTTATTAATCATTTGTTATTTTAAAATTTATTATTTTGTATAATTTATTAAATAATATTTATTGTGTTAAAAATGTTTTAATTTTATTTCAACTAAGTAACCATTCCAACATCCTTTTAAATAGGTAGATCAAAAAATAAATTTACAAAAAAAATCACAAAAATGATGTTTAAAGAAAATTTTATAATTTATTTTCATCGGGGATAGATAAAAGTTAAGATGACCGGAAAAATATATACATGCAATTTTTAGTAATATAGCATAAGATAAGATATAAAACAAAGCAAGAGTTTGGCTAATGAGACCAGATCGTAGATCGGCATCCCGATATTTTTCTTCTTAACTGAGAAGGTATAATTATTTTGTCTTGATAGGTTAAAAGATCGTTTTTGATGTTAATTTCATGTCTGTATTTATAATAGTGTTTTGTAGGCTCAGGAAGTTTTTCTTTAGCAGGCCACCCTTCTAATACATATTTAATTATTTTTTTTATTTTTCATCTGCTTCTTGTTCAATACTTAATTGGTTATGAGAAGTTTTAAGTACATTTGTCGCCTCTTCAACCAAAGCAATAAATAACTCTTCTCTAAGCACATCGTCGCCATCGTTCTCTTGTATTGGGGATCGGCTTAGGGCATCCGGTACATAAAACTGATTGCCTGGAACATAATTTATTTCATATGAAAATTTCATCATTCGCATCCTAAATCGTTGTAACCGAATACTCAGTTCATTGATTGGTTTTGTTCTTAGAGTAGCGATCAGAGGTTAATGGTCTGTTTGTATTATGATTTTTTTTTCAGTATAAATTGTTCTAACCTCTCACAAGTGGTAACGATCGCAAAGGTTTCTTTTTCAATTTGTGCATATCGCCTTTGGACGTCATTTAGTGTTTTTGAACAATAGTAAACAGGCCTCCACGTTCCACAGGGCTGTTTTTGTTCTAGCACCCCGCCGATTCCGTATTGGGATGCATCTGCTGACACTCTTCAAAACATTTCTGATGTGATTCATTCCAAACGAATGTATATTCGTCCTTCAATAAATCTCTTAAATCTTTTGTCTTCTCGGAAGCGTTTTTAATAAATTGTTAGATATGTGAACATACCTAGCAAACGCTGTACATCTTTCTTGCTCTTAGGAACAGCGTATTTCTAGATTGCCTTGACACATTCAGGATCTGGTTCGATCCCTTCACTCCCAACGACGTATCCGAGGAATTTGATCTCGTTTACGCCAAAATAACACTTCTTCCGGTTTAATGTTATTCCAGCTTCTTGTATTTTGGATAATACTTTAACAAGCGTTTTGTAATGTTCGTCCATGGTATTTCCCGGTATCAAAATGTCGTCTGCATGGATTAAAACATTTTCTTCGTCTCATTTGCACTCTTCTCGGTGTTTGAATACTGCATGGCTCTGCATCTTCTTTCAATTTGATTTCGTATTCGTATCCGCTCAGCGTTCCTAACCCTTGGAAGACGTGTTGATATTTTGTTTCGATTTTTTCTTCTAATTGCTTTGTGTTTTCAATTTCTTCTTGAGAAACTGTATTTATACATTTCTTCTTCCACTCGATTATTTGTAATTTTTCTATTGCTGGTCTGCCCAACAAATTTTCTCTGATGTCGGCTACATACATTCTCAATTTTGTTGTCTTGCCATTTTCTTGCACGTGTGCGAAAATTTTACCGAAAGTTTTTATTTGACTTTCACCTGGACCAACAAGCTTAGTTTTTGTTCGGTGAAGCTTATACTCACTTCTTAGTTGATTGAATGACGTTTTCGACAAAACGCTGTCGTCTGCACCTGTGTCAATTTTTAAATCAATTTTCTCACCTGTAGTGAAAATTAAGACTTTCTTCCACGGTTCGTTTCTGACAGTTCCTATGACAGCTATTTCTGCTATTTCGTTTTCGTCTGACGAACTACTAATCTCTGAGTAGCTTACTTGAACTTCTCTTGCCTTTTTGGTTCTACAGAAGCTTTTATAATGGCCTCTTAAATTACATTTGTGGCATTTGCTATTATAGCCGGACAGTTAAATTTCTTATGCCATGGTTGTGCTTCGCACCTTGAACACTGGTTTTTATACTGTTTCGTTTTGGATTTATTCTCGCTCGATCCACTGTGGTATTGTTTTTGATACCTTTTATCGTATTCCTTATGTAGGGAAACTTAGGAGATTGAGTTAAGTTGGTAGTTATGAATGGCGGCATAAAATATGTAGTTGTATTACCAAGATATAATTATATGAAAGCTGAATAAATAAATAACTAGATCATAAAAATAACAAGTGTGTTTTACATTATAAATCACAACACAACTCGATCACATAATAAAGATTACATGGTGTCAGGTGTGATAAAAGAAATCACAAAGAAATAATAAAAAAAACAACCTACAAAATGGCCGACAAACAAGAAATAGATGAAATGAAGAAAACAATTTCAGAGTTACAAGGTATGATAGCTAGATTGCTGGTACATACAAATGTCGAGTACAGACAACAGACAATGATACAAGTGCCACAACCCGAAAAGTTCACTTTCCAAAAGAAAGAATGGGCTACGTGGTTAGCAACCTACGAACGTTATCGTATCGCAACATCTCTGAATAGACAACCCGAGGCCACACAAGTCAATAACTTGTTTCTCCACATGGGCAGTCAAGTAGATCGTTTGTTGAAAACGTTAGGAAAGAAAGCAGATGACATAAAAACATATGCAGACGCAATCGAGATATTCTCCAACCACTATGTAAAGAAAGTAAACATAATGTATGAACGAGCCAAATTTAACATGCGGTACCAACGAGAAGGCGAACCGGCAAGAGAATTCATCACCGATGTAATTCAATTGGCAAAATCGTGCAATTATGGATCTCTGAATGACGACTTAATTAGAGACAGACTAGTAGTGGGGATATCCGATCATAAACTGTCTGAAATCCTACAAATGGACGAAGCTAAACACTAAATAAAGCAATCGACAAAATAACGCAGTCAGAGACAATCAAAAACCAAAATATGGACAAAAAACAACGAGCATTACAACAAAAAGGTAATGGCGAAATAAACAGAGTTCAAAAGAAACATTCAGATTTCACAACGAAGAAATCCAACTACTACAAACGTAATCAGAAGCAGGAAGACAAGGATCAAACAAACAAGAAAAATACGTATCCCAAATGCAACAGATGTGGTGCAAAACCGAGCCACGAGTTAAAGCAGTGTCCAGCACTTCGAGTACGATGCAAAATCAAAGGACATTTTACAAGTAAATGTCGCACAAAGAACATACAAGAAGTGAGCCAGGATACAGGTTCAGAAACACTTAGCGAATCAGAGTTAGTCCAAAATAACGGCTCAGATTACGACTTTGAAGAGATTAGACGAGTGGGACAAATAACAGACGGAACAATTAAACCATGGAACATAAAACTATGCATCAATAACCAGAACATCTCATTCAAAATAGATACGGGAGCCGACGAGATTCTCTTGTCAAAGCAACATTAAATAATAATAGTTCAGCTCTGCGAGCCTTGAAGGCTCATGGCTTGGTGCACCACACTTCTCCACTGGGCTCTGTCCGCGGCTTTCTCCTCCCATCTTCGTATTCCCAATTGGTCGATGTCTTTTTTGACCGCGTCATACCACTTTTCCTTAGGGCGGCCTCTTCTCTTCTTTGCTACAATGTCCCCTCTAAAAACTGTCTTTACCATTCTGCTCTCCGTCATTCGCACTACATGACCAAACCACCTGAGTCTTTGAGCTTTTATCACGCACGTTATGCTGCTGTCCCCGAACAGTTCCATAATCTCCGCGTTCGTTCTGCGCAAAGTCATATCACCACACTTTATGCCACCAAAAATTGTTCTTAAAGCTTTCCTTTCCCAAATTTCTAGTCTACTTTTGTTTGCTTTGTTTAGGATCCACAGCTCGCATCCGTACAATACTGTCGGTCGGATAATAGTCTTGTAAGTTCTTATTTTTGCTGCTCTTGACACTGCTTTAGATTTGAGGAAATTATACAGAGACTCTATACACTTGTTGCCTTTTTGTATTCTGGTATTGATTTCGGTATCCTCTACATTGTTATTTGTTACGGACACTCCCAGATATGTAAAGCAACATTACGAAAAATTAAAAACAAAACCCGAACTAAAAGGCACAAACGACAGACTATTTGCAGTAGGAAATCAACCTCTAAAAATACATGGAGTTGCACAGATTCCTATTAAATGGCAAAACAAAACAGAAACAATTAAAATGTACATAGTAGATACAGAACATAACCTACTAGGCAGACCAGCAATTTTCAAACTAAAACTAATAAAATGGATAGAAGGGGTGAGTAAACCTTTAATACCTATTGATTATAAGTCACAAATTGTTACAGAACACCCAAAATTATTCAAAGGACTGGGTAAAATCAAGAATAGAAGCTACGATATTAAAGTAATTGAAGAGGCATCTCCATTTTCAATTAGAACACCTAGGAGGATTCCTATTCCTCTTATGAACAGAGTCAAGGAAGAACTACAAAGGATGATCTCTGAAGATATTATTGAACCGGTAGAAGAACCAAGTGAGTGGTGCGCACCGACAGTCGTAGTATTAAAAGAGTCGGGGCAGATCAGAATTTGCGCAGACTTCACTGAACTCAACAAATATATCGTACAAGAAAAATTATTACTACCGTCAGTGGACGAAACACTGGCTCAACTTAATAAAGCAAAAATATTTACCAAGTTAGACGCATCCTCTGGATTTTGGCAGCTAGAGCTGACAAAACAGTCAAGAAAATATATGACATTCATAACTCCATTTGGATGTCATAAGTACAAGTAGTCCGGCGGCTTAGTGAAATTATTGTGCACTTCGAGCCAAAAGCAATTTTAATCTTTTTTCTTATTTACCATACCTTATTGAGTATTTTAAGGGATGGAGGCATCACCGGAAGTGTCCGCGTCAGCCGCCATTTTGAAAAAATTGTCCCCGTTTTTTGTTTTTCGCGTTTATCTTGCAAATGGTTTACATTACGAAGAAAACACAAAATTCTCTACAAGATAGATTTATATAGATTTTTTTATAAACGGTACTGTTTGCTAGAAAATCAAGAAAATGAATTTTGCATATTTTCGAATTATTTATAAAGTCGTTATTTTGTCATAACACAGGAAAATGGCTGTAATATTTTATCGGATAAAGATATCGACTTCCGGTTTTAAGCATTCGATTTCTGAAACATTTTTCTATAAAAGACATAATTTTCAAAATTTTAGAGTTTCTGGTGTAGCCGCAATTTAATTATATTCTACAAGAAAACAAAATAAATATTAGTCATTTTTGTGTTTATTCATCTTTCATTGTTTCAACATTGGATTTGTCGAACTTTTTTCTTTTAGATGCATTATTTCAAAAATTTAAGAGGGCCTTGTTGAGCTGAAATTTAAAGAATGTAGATATATTTATTCATATTTTGAGTTTAATTTGCTGTGGTTTTCGAATGGATTAAAAAATTTACATCTGGCTTTCAGTTCTGAATAGAAACATATATGTAAACACAAAAACCGAAACCGGAAGTGATATTTCACAGATTTACTGCAAGATAATTTTAGTGTTTCTTATTTATTTTATATAATTAACTGTAATTTTAATAATATTCAGACCTGAAAGCCAGAAGTCAATATTTTAATCCATTCGAAATCTACGGCTAATTAAACTCAAAATATGAATAAATATATCTAAATCGTTTAATAATGCATCTAAAAGAAAAAAGTTCGACAAATCGAATGCTGGAAACCGGAAGTCGGTATTATTATCCGTTCAGAAATGGCAGATGAATAAACACAAAAATGACTAATATTTATTTTGTTTTCTTGTAGAATATAATTAAATTGCGGCTACACCAGAAACTCTAAAATTTTGAAAATTATGTTTTTTATAGAAAAATGTTTCAGAAATCGAATGCTTAAAACCGGAAGTCGATATCTTTATCCGATAAAATATTACAGCCATTTTCCTGTGTTATGACAAAATAACGACTTTATAAATAATTCGAAAATATGCAAAATTCATTTTCTTGATTTTCTAGAAAACAGTACCATTTATAAAAAAATCTATATAAATCTATCTTGTAGAGAATTTTGTGTTTTCTTCGTAATGTAAACCATTTGCAAGATAAACGCGAAAAACAAAAAACGGGGACAATTTTTTCAAAATGGCGGCTGACACGGACACTTCCGGTGATGCCTCCACCCTTTAAAATACTCAATAAGGTGTGTTAAATAAGAAAAAGAATATTAAAATTGCTTTTGGCTCGAAGTGCACAATTCACATTATATATTACTGTAAGCCGCTGGACTAAAGAGATTACCATTTGGCATCACGTCCGCACCAGAAGTGTACCAACAGATAATGAATGATTTGATTGGTGGACAACCTGGAACCCTAGTACACATGGACGATATCGACACCTCTCGGGTAAAAGGTCGTAACCCTCAAAAATATAAAAATTTAGATTTTTGTGGCATAATACATTTTACACAGTTCTACACTTTCTTGTAAAATGGTGTAACCCTCCCTGACACCAAACAAAAATTATTTAGATATTTAGTTTGTAGTAACCCTCAAAATTCAAAAATTCAACCGAGTAAAGTTTAATTTATGCCAAACTAGATAAATGATGGTTACGACCTTTTACCCGAGAGGTGTCGATATAATAATATTCGGCGACGATCAGAAATCACATGACCAATACCTACATAACATTTTAAAGATCTTGGAAGAAAATTGAATCACGTTGAATAAAAACAAATGCGAATTCAGTGTACCGAAAATAAAATTCTTAGGACACGTGATTGACAACCAAGGATTGAGACCAAGAGAAGACCCTAACAGCAGCAATTTAACAATTTGAGCGACCAAGAAACTTAATAGAGTTACGTCAATTCTTGGGAATGGTAAATCATTTAACGAAATTTATTAAAAATTCAGCGGACGAAACGAAAGAATTACGCGAACTACTTAAAAAAGAGAATGTATTTTTATGGACGCCTGCTCACGAGAATTGTTTTAAACGATTGAAACAAACGCTAAGTACACCACCAGTTCTCGCAATGTATGACGTAAAACTCAATACAAAGATCTCAGCAGATGCATCATCATATGGCATAGGCGGGATTATGGAACAACAACAAGAAAACGGGGAATGGCGTCCGGTCCTATACACATCACGAACTTTGACAACACTGAACAAAAGTACGCACAAATAGAGAAGGAAGCTCTAGCATTGGTTTGGACATGCGAACGATTGCAACAATATCTAATCGGTAAATACTTTACTCAATGTACCGATCATAAACCGCTAACTTCCATACTCAAAACAAAACCAATTAATGACCTAATAATACGATTCGATTTTGATATCCAATACGTACCAGGTAAAGAGTTCTACGCAGCAGGTGCTCTTTCAAGATGTCCATTACAGAATGCTGATAAGAAAGAAGAAGATATTTTAATGGAAAAAGCATGCAACATCTACGTAAATTCAGTGATAAATGAAGTGTCAGGAAAAATCAATACGACAGAAGAACAAATGATTGAAGAACAAGCTAAAGACAAGACACTATCTACAGTAAAACTCTATCAAAAAGAAGGATGGCCTAATAAAGATAAATGTGAAGAAGGTTCACTGCAATATCATAAATACAGAATGGATATATCAATCCATAAACAGTTATTATTATATAAAAATAAAATAATTATTCCAAAACATCTTATAAAAGATACTCTAAATAATATACATACGGGACATCAAGGTATGGATAGATGCAAGAGGAGAGCACGATCGAGCATGTGGTGGCCAACATGAATAACCACATATAAGAGATGATACAGAAATGCGAGGTATGTTTAAAACACAAGAACGCTGTTACCGAACAACTTCTACCAAGCGAATTACCGAAGAAACCGTGGGAGAATATTGCAGCGGATTTATGTGAAGTTAAAGGCAAGACATCTTATAATTCAAGATTTTTATAGTAAATTTCCAGAAATAGTAGCTATGCGAAAAACTACCAGTACTGAAATAATCAAAAAGTTGAAAAATATATTTTCAAGATACGAAATTCCGAAGAAGTTGAGAACGGACAACGGACCACAATTTGTTTGCTATGAGTGTTACGCTCAATTTTAGGTTTAGTTTCATTTTGCATTCATGTTTCGTGTTAATTTCATTTTGTCATTTTCATATGCACCGTTTCAGTCATGTTGTCACCTAAAACTTCAACATTGTTAGTCTGAGTCATGCTTTAGTTAAAACCTTACCTTAAGTGGCGTAGTTCGTCTCATTGTTGTTATTTAATTGTCATACATCTCATCTTATTCAATTATTTCTGTATTTTTACTTCAACTTTCCCGTTGTTGTTTATCGGCGTTGACAGCTCTTCATTAATTAATAAATTCTTGAGTACGTTCGTTTAGCTTCACGTAGTTTATTCATTGCTTTATTATTTTATTTCAAAATATTTACATTTAAATTTATTACACAATTATTGTCACAAACTCTATATTTAGCTAATTTTTAAAAAAATACTCTTCATAGTTTATTTTTCTGTACAACGAACGTAGTTTTTGGTCTATTTTTATTTCTTCATGGTATGCCCCTTTCCGGTAGGCCACTAGATGAACTCGTAAGCAACCCTGGTCTACGAGACACCCCAATTAATGGATATTAATTAAAATGAAAGCTAATTATTGGCAGCCTTGGCTTGATTAAACGACTTAAGTCAGTTCTTTAGCGACCGTTGAGGTGTGAGAAAATTGATTAGCAACCGTTAGTTATTGGCTCTGGGTTTTCGAAATTATTATTGGAATTAAGAAGCTCTTTAGCTACCTAAAATTGGGGATTTGTGCTACAATTTTATTGGGAATTCATTTCCACGGGATTTTCCCGGATCTGTTACACACCAGTCGCTCTTTTGTCACTTTTAAGCCACACAACATCTAAGGTAAAATTTAAGTCGTTTATTCTCGCCAATGGTTGCTTAATGGTTGGCTGAAATTAATTAATGCATTATTATTGGCGGTAGTTTAATAGTAGACATGTGGATTGCTAACGATGATTCTTTCAGGCTTTTTATTTTCCGTTTTTATTTTCCGTTTTTGCTGTCCGTTTGGTTTTCGTTATTGCTCAGTGCATTAACGGTATCTGAGGCTTTTGTGGACGTCTTCCTGGGTAGTACGAGAGTTTGAGGCTCGGAGAGGGCTGGAGAAGCGTACGAAACGAGCATTCCGATTGAGTCGCCATTTTCCTTCTACCATCAAGGACCAAACTCGATCTGCCGCCATTTTGCCACTCCCACGCCACTGTCTGCCTTCAGGACTACAGATAAGCCACCTGTTTCATTTATTTTTATGTTTATTTGAAGGGAAATATTTATCATAAGTTTAATGTATATAAGCCTTACCTCAGAGTACTTAGTATTCGTTTTAACGTAGCCGATCACGTTGTGAAATCCGATCAATCGATTTTCACAGTTTTAATGCGTGTTGTTGACGCAACCTTTCCGTAGCTCGTGGTACGTCGGTTTAAGCTTTTAGGGCCCTCGTATATCACTTGTTTAGCGCTGTACGTCATCGGAACGCCCTTGGTCGACCAACGGAATCCCCCCGTGACTTTGTTGTGCGCCTGTCATATTTTACCGTTTGGCGAAGCCCTGGTTAGCTTGTCCTGTGCACCTGCTACGCGATTTAGATAATTCTGTTTAGTTTACTTCATCGTTTGATCTGATCCCCGATCGTATCTAGTTACGTAATTTTGTGTGCTCAGTTAAATATCATTTTCTTTGCTATATTCGTTATTTGTCAAATCAATGTAAATTAACCTTATTTTAATTCAAGCAAATTTAACTCTACTCACTTCACATTATATTATAAGATATTTATACTCACATTTATTCTGATTAATTTTCAATATACGATTTTGTGTTAACCTAACCTGCTAGCAATTTATTTTACGTTTACCTCGTACCCGTAGTGTTTGTTAGTCAACCTTGGGGGTTGAACTATATGGCGACTAGCTGGCGCCCTTAAAATTTAGTGAATGCACCCACAGAACAAAAAGATAGATAAGAAGCGAAAGTCAACGTTAAAAATCTAGAAACGCGATAGTGCTGCGACCCGTGTTAGCCTGGCAAAGTATACACACACACACGCACACACCCTCAAGATACCTTCTATAAAAGGCGCGAATTTACAAAAATAATATATTTTATTTTAAAATAATAAAACAAATTAAGTGCATTCTATTGTTTTATATTGAAAAGAAAAAATATAAAAATAACAAAAAATAATTATAAAATTGTAACAAAATCACATTCTGAACATAAAAAAAACTTGTTGATAAAGCAAGTTATACACAAAAAAATCATACTCTAATATATATAAATATTGCAGCAGTATATGAAAATAACAACAATATAAAATAAGTCTATAAATAAACATATCACAATAAGTTGGTAGAAGTAAAATTAGGAACTATCAGGAATAACAAAAAAAATGATCCAAAGCAACAAAGTATTATATTACTTTGTTCTGTGCAAAATTTTCGAAAATTTTTTGGTTCGTTGTTTTTTAGCTTGCGAAGATTGTGATCTTTGATCTTTGCAATATTTAAAAATTAAGAAAGATATAGCTTTGTTTAAAAAACTGTTTATAAAAGCCTGCTTGTGCTCTAAACATGTATACCAATCAGTAGATACTTTATTTTTCACAATTGATGTTAATTTTGTTATAAGATTTAAATCACAGCCATGGTCTTTTAAATATAGATAAATAATATCGTATATATTTTTTAAGAATACCATAACATTTTCGCTTGTATACGTTAAAGATTTCTTATCGTTTTTATGTTCTTTAAATGATGTGTATAAATGACTAGGTCCTGGATTGTCGACAAAAATATTTAACACGCATATTTCACAATGTGACATATTTATTTCATTTATAATATAACCGCTGACATACGCCAATGTCTGTTTTTCGTAAATATTTTCATCTAAATTGTCTGAATTCATTAAAGAAATATTTACATCATTGCTTTCGGTGTCATCATTAAATTCTGTATTTTCATAAGAAGAAAGCAATACTTCTTTCAAATTATCAAACAATACGCCGTCATCTTCTTCACAATTAGAATTATTGCTGTTTGTAAAAGCATCGTCTTCGAAATGACTTTCGCACAAATAGAAATGAGTAGTATTTGTATCTGAACTTATTGAACAAAATTGTTTTCAAATATTATGACGATCTTTATCGGTTCCTTTGGGAAATTTGAAAAAGTGTTTGTTGCTATAATTGGCATTTTTCACGTTAATTCTGTAACTATTACTACATACTGGATATTTGCAGGCATATTTTACACGACCCGGTAACGACATATTAGAGTATTTTACTCAACGAAAATGTTATGGCAAACTTAAAAATATATAGATATAGGTGTCCTAAAACTTACATCTTCTAAATTTGTAATCGGAACGGTGGCGAACACAGCTTCCGTGGATTTTATTTTTCTCTAACTAAAAAAATTATCACAATAATATATTTTACCTTGCAAATTATATTTTTTACCTTGTAAATACTGTACATATATCTTCAAATAACATAGAGCTAGTCTTATTCTGAATTTATTTTCGAAAAACTTTATTTCTGCCATACCAGCTGCGTACATAAACTATTAAGGTTATATTTTTAACGTTCTTAAATGTCAAAAATTTAAACTTTGATCAACAGAGCCAGCAGAGCCATCTATTGTTAGCCTGGCATCAACTACAGTATCGCTGCAGGTTTCCCTATATTACTTTCACCGCCCGGAATGCACCTTCTTAAGACCCATGCCGTCTTCGCTGAGCATTTAGCCGTGGTACCCCCCTACTTGCGGTACAACGTCCACCAGGTACGTAGCATGAGTTCAAAATGTTTGCAAAGCAATATAACTTCGAACATATTACGAGTAGTCCAAGATACGGGCAATCCAATGGAATGGCCGAAAGAACAGTCCAAAGCATGAAATACATTTTTAAAAATGCGAAGATCCATATTTGGGTTTGCTCGCATATCGAAACACATCTTTATCATGTGGAACATCTCCAGCACAATTATTCATGCGTGAAAATTAAGAGACAACCTTCCCAATACAGAAGAAATGTTAAAACCACAAACACCAAACCACACAGAAGTTTATAAATGTTTGTTAGAAGAACAGGAAACACAGAAGAAATATTTCGATAAAAGACATAGAGCTAAAGATCTTACAGAATTGGAAGTTGACGACAGGGTATGGATCGTCGATATGAACAGAGAAGGGAGAGTAGTAGAAAAAACGCAAGAACCACGATCATATAACAAAACCACGGAGAAACAACAAATCAGAAGAAACCGAAAACATTTAGTAAAACTTCCAGAGAAACCAATAACTTCGATACAGCCAAAACCCAAGTTTCCAGAGCTACCATCGACTTCGAGACTTTCAGAACCTAAGAAGCAAGAAAAGGAACCAAGGCGGAGCGGAAGGATGAAAACGAAACCAACAAAACTACGAGAGTTTGTTTGCAAATAATAATTAACTAAATTAGTTAGAATGTAAACATTTTCCTTAGAAAGGGGGATGTAGGGAAACTTAGGAGATTGAGTTAAGTTGGTAGTTATGAACGGCGGCATAAAATATGTAGTTGTATTAAGGTTACGCTTGAAACCGTTTTCAACTAGTCATTTTCATGCACTTTATCTGCATAAATATCTGCGAATAACAACAAGCAATAGGCATAAATAATATGTCAATAAAATGGTTAGAGTTTCTAGATTGCCTTATGCTAAATAAGAATACATGAAAATTAATATAATTTGCAGTAGAAATGAGAGAAGAGGAAGGAAAATTCAACAAATTGAAATGAGATTTATGTGAAATTGACTATTATTACAGACATAATTTTTAGAATAAGGCAGACAGGTATATATATTCCTTAATTATTTAAAAGAATTTTTATTCTACGTTGCTTCGTTTTTCCAAAATTTATGCAGATAGTGTTGCCCATAAGAGCAATGTAAAAGTTTCAGCGTTTCGCCGACTGTGGCGCTGCTAGTTTCAAACGAAAAAATACTTTCTTCCGAACGCGAAAGGTGACGTACACTATGATCTAGTCGCGGATTCTAGCTATTATCAGTTTGAAAAACATTAGCTTTGGAGTTCAAAGTTAAATATATTCTTTGAATAATAATCACACATAAACATTTCTCAATAAAATTTATATATCTATTTAATTCCAATAAACTTTTTAGTGAACTTATAAAAATATCAGTTATTATAACAAAAATTATATCGTCCTGAAATATAAATAATATATTTTTGTCTATTTAAATTGACTGCAATATCTACATTCTAATTTTCTCGGAATTCGCTTTTCTATGATTTCCGGTAACATACAGTTTTTGTAAAAATCTATTAATTTTTTTTTCATATGTGTTTGCCAAAATTCATTATCTTTAGCTATTTTTTCAACAAAAAGAGAACTTTTATCATTCCTGTAGACAACAAAATAGCATTCAGTTTTATTAGATATATGGAGTTGTCCTTGTATCTAGAAGTTAAAAATTATTTAAAAAATATGAGACTAAAGCAAAGTAGATGTAGGTACCTGATAATAATATGGATGTGTTCGTTTTAATTGTATGTTTGAATTTTTAATTTCTAAACATGTATTAAATTTTTTAATTACATCTTCCCAAGTCTCAACATTTTGTCTTAAAGAATAAAGACATTTGATCTCTATTATTGTTGACTCATTTATAAGCCCTAGTAAATTAAAACAATTTTGTATTCGTATAACGATATTATAATGGAGATATATACCATCAGGTGAAGCTCCTAAAAATCCAAGTTTTTGATCAGCAAATAATCCGCTTCTTTGTACTGTTAAACCCGTTTCTTTTTGGAATCGTTCACGTGCAATTTTTTCTTTCATCTGTCCGAATATAAGAGCGGGTGCTGATACCGTTGTTCCATATAATAATTGTCTAACAAGTGCATTACATTTAGTTTTTGGGCGTCGTCTAATTACTTTTCCAAAATTTGATGCAGTTAAACGATATTTCCGCTCTGTCATATAACGGTCATTTTCAAATTGACCCTTTGTATGTTTTTCTATTTCTAATTGTTTTTGTTCGTTTACCTGATTTTTATGAAACATAAATTACATGTTAAAAGTACATTGAAGGATACAGTACCTACACGCACCTCTAAATTTTTTAAGAAACTATCAGTTTCTAATTTTAATTCGTTCTCTGTTAATTCAGGCTCCAAAGCCTTTGGTCCATAATCAGTATTATTTTCAAGAAAATTTAGTTTTCTTTTTACTGATCTAGGTTTGTTAGTTATATTTTTACGTCTATGTTCAGCTTTTTTATTAATATATGTTTTCATATTAATGCCAGGACTCCTTTGGAAATAATGTTTCCAAGAATTTTCATGCCATCTTACTCCTTCATTATACCTTAAACCAGTCAAGAAGCTTCGATTTTGAAAAGATCCTTTTTGAATCAAGTTGAGCCTTTTTCCAGCTGTGAACCTAGCCAATATATTCATAAAGCATTCAGCTTTATTATTGGTCTCACTACTTACTAATCGTGGAGCTTTTCTGATAATTAATTCTAGAGCTCCTAGATAAAAAATAAATAACGAAAATTTAAAACGATTTGTTGATTTTGATTTAATTTTATTGTATTCAGTTTTTATTTTACCTTGTATTGATTATAAAGTCCTGATGTTCTAATTTCATCTAAATCTTTCATAGAATACACCGTATCTGGAGTCTTTTGTAGAATATTTTGAAGCTGAATAATGTCTGATTCTTCTTTTTTGAAATTGTAAATTTCTTTCTTTGCAGAATTTTGTAATTCCTTTATTTTATTTTGAGTCAAAAATTTTCTGCCTTTTGCAGGAATTGTCTTATCAGTTTTATTTTGTATAATGCTTTTCCGTAATTTTTAATTATATGATTAATACATTCTAATTTAGTAACATCATTGCCATACGAAACTTTTTCTTTAATTTTAGCGAAAACGCTAGAGTCACCATCAGCAACAAATTCTTTATATTTTATACCGTGCATATCAATGCCTCGCATATTATGTCGGCTTCCATGGCTGGACTCGAACCTGTCCAATTCCGGAAACAAGTATGCTGCTTTACTGTTTCATTTTTATTGTTAGCTCTTGCACATACTATGCAATACTTGTTACGTACACCGACATACAAGACTTTTCCAGTTGCTCTACCAATAATTACTTAATAATCATTAAATAAATAGATATCAAAAACATAGTCCATAGTAGATACCTACGGTACCTACTTATGAGAGTAAGTGTTACTTTTTAAAATAATAAATAATACCTACATGTTTATTTTATTACAATGAATTTATTTTTTTTTGAAAATTCATAATAATTTAAATAATTAGTTTTATGTTTTATGGTTTTTAATATACATATTTGTTGACTGTAAACTTTAGATTACTTATCGCAACAGAAGCCATAACAATAAAACATACCCAGGCAAGACAGGCGTTACCAGCTAAACCCTCTGTTTAGGCGTTTAGGGTATAAATTTTTTGAATAAATTTATTTTTATAACTATAAACTATAATAGATTAAGATTTTAAGAGTTTATATAAATTTTCTATTTAAGCTTACGGCGCTTTTACGGTCGTACCTTAATTTCCAACAAACAAATAATAGTGGTTACTAGTAAATATACCTAGTCATTTTGCACAAACTAATTAATTAGTGTGAAAAAAATAATCAATATGCTTACAACTCCGGAAGCAGCATTGTAATTGTGGCCATAAGAGCAATTTTTTATTCTCAAATCTGTGACTAAAATATATTCATTTAAAAAGGGTATTGTTGTAAAATAAAATACCTACCCTTCATTGTTTAAATTTAAAATATCTTCAAATTTAGTATGCCGTTTTTTTTGCAGAATTTGCAGATTTATTTTTCTTTCTGTGCCGTCGAGAAAGGGATTTTCTGTATGGCATTTTTAATCTAAATAAAATTAAAATAATAATGTAGGTACCTAATAAATTGTTGAGCAAAATTATTTCAACAAACTACTTTCAACAATCATTTATTTTATAGTAGCTTCGTATCCATTGTCAGTCGGCGCGACGAAAGCCAACTGCGAGCATTACCGAACGTTGCCGAGTAGAATGGAAGTAAATATTGATACAAGTTTCAAATCAAAAATGCTGTCGCCGAAATACTAGTGGCGCCGACAGACAGCGTGCTGCGTTTGTTACTAGAAATTCAACTTTTAAGCGGGACCTTAATATAATTATATGAAAGCTGAATAAATAAATAACTAGATCATAAAAATAACAAGTGTGTTTTACATTATAAACCACAACACAACCCGATCACATAATAAAGATTACACCTCATTTTTATTCTTCTTATATTTAACTCTGTCTAACTGTTTTACTTGGCTTTGCCGAATTTCTTTGCTTTGATTCGTGATATCCTCGTGTCGAGATATTCTTTCAATACGAATACCGACCACAAGACCATCTCTTGCAAGCTCTTCTTCGAGAATTCCATTTTTTCGCTAGCCCTAAAATTGTTGAAATGAATTCTGAGGCAGACTCGCCTTCTTCTTGTTTGCGGAGATTAAAGCGTGCTCTTTCATATATTATGTTTTGACTCTCTCCATACAATTTATTGATGTCCTCTACTAACGCTTGATATGTTAGATATGTCTCCTGCGTTTTATTTCCGACGTCTAGGCCCATATGCAATAGAAAGTTGACAATTTGTGTTTTTTCTTCTTTGACGCTTAAGTTTGTTGCATATCTATACAGCTCATAGTGTTCCCGCCATGCTTTCCAGTCTTCCTTCACGAAAGTAAACTCTTTGGGGGCTGGAACAGAATTTATGTGGGTGGTCGAAGCGGGTGGCTTTGGATTATGCACCTGCAATACGGCCACCGTCCGCTGCAATTCCTCTAAATCTTTCCGCAGAGAATCCACCAGCTCCTGTTGGCTCATTTTAGGTTATGTTATGTGTTTCGTCGACTGACCCTACACGCATTCCTTTTTTGTTTATTGTTTGATTTAGGCTTAACCCTTGGCTTAATCCTTTATCTATACTTTTTTTTTGAACCTGACACCATGTTTAATTAGGTTTATAATAATAATACAACCGCGCTTTTTGTTACTTGACACTACCTATATTTCAGTACTGCCAACTTGGTTGTACTTATGTAACTGCCTCATACATAAAGCTACTCAAGGACAATAATATAGCCGCTACAGGCTACAGGTACAGTGAGGTTAAACCGAATGAATAACTGTCCTCTACTTCCAGACAGTGAAATGAAGATACAAATACGTGGTTTTATTTTGATATAAGTTTGACAGTAAAAATAAAATATTTGCTACAGTTTGGAATGACAACAATTGTGTAAAGGTTTTGTCGAACTATCAAGGTCTACTACCATTCCAGAAAGTAAGTAGATTGTCAAGAGTTAAAAAAAAAATGTAAAAATTCCGCAGCCTCATTGTATAACTGCTTAGAATAAATTTAAGGGGGAAGTTGATAATTTAGATTGGTGCATAAATAAATATAGAATTAAAATTCGTGGGAAAAAGTGGTATTTTCTTATATTTACCAATTTAATAGATGTGGCAGTTGTAAATGCTTATGGACTCTATACTGTCTAGCTTATACATACATGTCTCTTCTTGAATTTAGAAGAAGTATCAAAAGGACGTAAGTGTCATCTATTTCAAATCCAAAGGCAGCAAGTAGAGGTAGACCATCCTTACAAAAACTAGCACACAAACGATTTCTTGGAGCCATAAGAAAGCATCCAACAGGTCATTATTTAGAAAGGACAATTGAAGGAAACCAACGGAAATGCGATGTATGCGGCAATAACGTTCGGAAACAATGCATCAAATGTAACGTTGGTCTGCATGTTGAATGTGTGAAAATATTCCATGAATAATTTACAAATATATTATAGTAGTATTATATATAACAATAAATTTTTCTTTAATTTCTAATCTGTCTTTATTTTTACTTCCTTGTACAGAGTAAAAAGGAAGTATTGTAATCGCGAAAAATTTCGGTTTTTAGATTTTGATGGAAATATCCGTTTTGACCTTTTCTGAATCCATTATGACTAGTTTCGTCGTGACGTCTGTACGTACGGACGGACGTATGTATGTCGCATAACTCAAATACGGTTAGACGTAGAAAGTTGAAATTTTGTATTTAGGACTGTTATAGCATCTAATTGTGCACCTCCTATTTTTAGTTTCAATCTCCAAACCGGAAATAGTACTTTTTTCAAATATTTCGATAAATATTTAATTTCAGACAATTTTTACCTTCCGCTTACCTGTAAAGGAAGGTATTGGAATCATGTAAAAAATCGGGTAGTGAGTTTTTAGTGGATGAGCACGAATTAGGTTCCTTACAACTCATTTTTGATAGTTTCCCGATGATGTCTGTATGTATGTGTGTGTGTGTGTGTGTGCGTGTGTGTGTATGTGTGTGGTCCGGGCCGATGCCGGATGTTGCATAACTCAAATACGAATTATCCAAAAATTTTGATATTTGGTATTTTACAATTGTATACGAATAGGAAGAGGTCATTAGATTTTGGTACAAATATCTTCACCGGAAGTGGTACTTTTTGAAGATTGAAAAGGTTAAGTGTCAAAAATTTCTATAAATTTGAACAAATATAGTATTTATTTGTAATAAGAATAAGAGGAAAAGTTATTTGCAATTTACGTTATAAAAAATTGTCTTTATCTGGTAGCATTAAAGAACTGCAGTAAAATTTAAAAAATAAATTTATCAAATAAAACGTTGAAATCTTGTAATCCTTGTTCGGTTGATTTTTGTTTCTGCATAAAAAATATTGACAGATGAGACGGGTGACAAGTTGGCATACTAGCGCTATATAAGTCATAAGTAAGCTATTAAATGTAGTAACTGAACGGAGGATTGCTTCAACACAGAAGAGTTTTCGTGTGAATGAATCTTTTGATTCAGGTGATACTAATTTCTGTGTTTGAATATTTTAGATTTTTATTTGGCTGGAATGTAGAATAGGTGTTTAAGAGAAAATGCGTTTTTTTTAGGAGATCGTTTATTATGCCTAAATATGACCTAAACAAGCAAAATTAGGCCGCGGAAGAGTGTTTTTAATATGTTTTTTGAAGAAAATGAAATTTTTTTGGTTAACCTCAATGTGTCAAAATTGCAAAAAAATTGAATAAAATATGTGCCTTCTTCCGTCCCGAAAGAGTCGTGATCGCCTTGGCAGCCCTCCACGATGACTCGATGCTGTTGGTGTGAGCACCGGTGTCAGGATCCTTAAAGGTAATCGAATGATTAACCTTTAGGTGGATGTACCCTTGTCTGTCGAGACAGTCGTAGGCCCTCCAATAATCCGACACTATCGTGGTTCCCGGTTCAATCCATTGCTCTATCAGAGGAATGAGGGTATCCGCCCCACTAAAATTAAAAAACAATAATCAATAATTTGCATAGTATAATGACAAAACAATGTACGTACCGATTTTCAACCGGAACCATAAAAACCCTGCCAGTTCCTCGCTCATAACCGCCAAATACCCACTGGCCATCAATTCGATGACCCCTGTGATATTTGCGCTTTCCAAACTTGGACTCGTCAATCTCGACTATTAGTCCTGAAATATCATACATTAATTAAAAAGCAATAAAATTATATTACAAATAATTTACCTGGTCCTCCTAGTTTCGTTTTTCTGTCAATAAACTGTATAAGCAACAATGAAATAATGGTTGTTATAAACAAACTCATTTTTTTTGTATTCATGTTTTTAACATGGCAAACACTATTGAAATTTATATTAATCTAAAACAAATGTAATATTGTATTTATGTCAAATAATTTCGAAAACTAAGAAAAGCAAGTATAATAAAAAGCCTTATATCTGTGAAAAATATATTTATTTATTGATATCTCTATTACATAAATGTATAAAAACGTTAAATCACATGTTTAATCTGTTAATTTTTCAGCATAACCAGTGTTGACAGTTGTCAAAAATTTTACCTTTTAAACACCTATTCTACACTTTAGCCTTTTAGTTGTATATTTTAAATGGACACCGGATTGTACGTATACATTTCTGTTTAAAGTCTAGATATGGCGGAAGGTTGTGTGATTGCCACGTCAGATTTTTTTATTTTAAATGAAAGATTATGTGATTATTACCTACAATCGGTATTTTATAAATATTTTTGTATCTGGTATCATTTAAGAATAATTAAAGTATATATTTATAATTTAGTATTTCGGTATCTTGTAAGTCCATGATCAATTAACATTTTTTGTTACTACGTCAAATTTAAATGATTATGACATGACAGTGGCAATAGTAAAATATGCTTTATATCTTCTTCTGCAGTTTAAATAAAACGACTAAAATATATTTGTGAGTATAGTAGCAGTAGTAGTAGTACCTACTTATATATTAATATATTTGTATAAAAAGTTAAAAGAATAAAGTAGGTATGGCGGGAGGTCTTGTGGTGGCCACGTCAGATTTTTTTATATTATTCTACATTTTAGTTATTAAGAAAAGTATGAACAGTTTAATAGGCGTACAAGGAAGTCATGTGGTGTCCACGTCAGATTTTTTTAACACTAAGTCCCACGATCCCCAACTGGGACATTAAAGTAGTTCGATCGTCGTTGACGCTAGTCAAATTCCGTCCGTTTTTTGTTGTCAATTTATGAAGTGAAATTCGACTGTAACGGTTTTTAATATTATTTTATTATGAATTTTTATGCATCTGGTTCTCAAACAAATTGTCGTATTTTACAAATCTTGTAATTTCATTCGCAACTTGACTAGTCAATCACCCGGTGTCATAACTCGGGCCAGGTTATGGCGTCGACACAGTTGGCAGCATTGTCCGAGGCATTCAAATGTAAACACAGGACGCCGCGAAAGTGACAGGCACCGCGATGAATTTTCATCGAGTTCTTGATAAATGACTTAAAATCATGAAAATCATTGATTTTTCAATCCAATCTGTTTCAAGAAATAAAAGGTTAACATTCAAATCTGCGTTTAAATTTCCCATGCTCCGCAGTTGGCAACCCTGCAGAACGTGACGCCCGATCGGCTTCCACTTGGTCGTGATTTTGTCACATATTTTCCCGTTTTTTGGGCTATTTACATCGGCAACGTAGGGTTTTAACTATGCATAACGAAGCCTTAATATATTACCTTTCCAAATATGAATTTGCCACTATTTATTCAACGAACTTTTACGGCGCAATTTCAATTTTTCTTAATCAAAAGTGTCATTTTCCATAAGAGCCAAGGTAAAAACAGTGAACTTCAAACTCATTTTTCTCAAAAACGAGTACCGCAAGGACATGTTTTCTTGGAACTTTTGAAAATAATATTAAATTTTCTATTCAACCAGACCATTTTCAATACAAAATCAAAGACTTCAATTGACGACCGAAATACTTTAAATAAATATTGAACTAATTACCAGAATATTAACTTTTTTCTTAAAATTTATTTTTAATACACTTTTTATATTAAAAGAAAATTATTTTTTTTAAATTACAATCTTAAAAATCTGGTACTTAATGGGTTAAATTGCAAAATTTGGCTTTTTATGAAAAGGCTAGACATTTAATGAAATACAATGTTACATTTTATTACACTCAATAATGGTATTAGGTTCTTTATTTAGTTCAGTTCATAAGTTTAATCAAAATTTCTATCAAAACCAAGTAGTCATGTGGAACTCAATAAGGTTATTGGATTATCTAGATTCAGTTGTTCAGTTCTTTCCGAGTTAATATTTTTATGTATACTAATTTACACTAATAAATTATTTCATTAATTAAATATTTAATTTTTTATTGCAAATTAACTGGAATTCTTGAGAAATTGTCCTAAATACCTGGAAAAATCTTTGAATTTCATTTTTAATATTTGGTTGACACTCTGTCGAGGAAAATTAAAAAATATATTTCTTGGAGTTTAATGACTTGTTCTTTTGTATGGCTTAAAATGTAACTAATAAAACAAAAACTATGTTCGATTAGTGATTTCTAGAGTGCGGATTATATGCATTTGCATATACAAGGTCTGTAAATTAAGTAATGAGACAGATTTTTTAAAATTGTTTTATTTCAATAGAATTACAATTGTATATTGTCACCCTCATAATAACTTCCTTCTGAAGCCACACAGCGCTGGGGACGGTTCTTCCACTCCTCATAGCAGTGCTGGAATTCCGATACTGGAATAGCCTTCAGCTGGTCGATTATAGCCGTTTGAATGTTTTCGACTGTCACAAAATGAGTTCTCTTGGGGTGATTTTTCAACTTCGAGAAGAGAAAAACGTCACAAGGACTCAAGTCAGGCGAATAAGGAGGCTGAGGGGAGCCACAGGAATGTTTTTACTGGCCAAAAACTTAACAAAAAAATGCCTTAAACCTCCGAAAAACCTGGGCTCTTAACAAAACACTATCTCCGTAGGCCTGTTGAAGTTTAGCAAGAGTTTCCGTTGCACTGTGTCCAAGTCTGAAGCAAAACCTGATAGCACACACCGTTGCGCGAAATTGATGTTACTTATTTTTAGAACGCAATAGAAAAAACTGTTTCACAAAAAAATCGCTACGGGCAACCAAATGACTCGAGCGAGTTCAAACCCGTACTGAAGGCGGATCACATGTTCCACTGCCGGCCCTCCAAGCCCAGCGCCCCAAGTGTTGCCAGATCGAACGCTACGGTGCCAGTCTCATTACTTAATTTACACACCTCGTATTGTATTATTGCGCATATTACAAATGTTTGCATTTCATACAAAAATAGATCCAAATATGGCATAAATTTTTTGCATATCATTATTTTTTACATATTTTAATAATTTTTGCATATATTTATTATAAATGCATACCTATATATGCCATTCTTGTGAAATGTCGACAAAATGTAGTTTATTTTGAGATTAACATAAATAAATTATTAATAAAAATTAATAAAATGAAGTTGCATATCTGCATATTTCTAAAATATTGCATACTTGTGTTATTTTGTGCATATATTTGGCCTTATTTCAATGCATATTTCATCAAATTTTCCTGCATATAATCCGCAGTCTAGTGATTACATAATATGTATGTCCTAGTGCCTGGTCCCTATCCTGGCATGTCACAACTGGGAGATAACAACGGTACATGGCATTGGTAATCGAGACATTGGCTACCACCCTATCCAGCAAGCTCTGGCACAACACAATGGCTCCCAGTGTGGTTTCTGCTCAGCTGGCATGGCTATGAACATGTACGCACTAACGCAGTCCCGGGATGTGCTCACCATGCTGGATGTAGAGGATTCTTTTGGTGGAAATTTGTGCCGATGTACAGGGTAAGTAGCGTTATCAACGGAAAAATTTCCACGTTTCTAAATGCAAATAGATATTCTGGTAATGTTTAAAGTAGGAAATTCGTCGGATCATAGACGTGCGTGAATTCGCTGTGAGAGGGGTTCTACGACAAAATATTCCCAACATATGGTTCCTGAGCAATATATTCTCAAACAAAATGTTCCCAATAAAATATTCCCTATGTACAAAATATTCCCCAAAAAATATTCCAAACAAAATATGCCCATATCATATGGTTCCTGAGCAATATATTCCCAAACAAAATATTCCCAACAAAATATTTCCGTTAAAATGTGCCCAATAAAATATTTCCAATATATCGAGGGCATTATAATAGAAGGGCGTAACAACCAAATTAGGTATAGATTTTACCGGCATTGAAAAAAAAAGTTTTAAAATGTGATACTTTGGAATATGAAATTGTTTTATTGAAAATAACATGTTTTAATATAAAGAATTTTTATAAGTAGTTATTTTTTAATTCGAATAACAATTAAAGGCATTTGTGGTTCATGGATTATATAGGTACAAACACAAGTGTGTATGATAAGAAATTGTTTAATAAATTTACTTAAAAGTATAAAAGAGTAATGACCGGTATTTCAATCCCAATTGTTTTATTTCGATACACTAAAATGGTTGTATAAATTGAGTTTAACTTTAATCTGTACTAGTATTAAATCCGATTGAAATATTGGTCCTTAATAATTATTTATTCTTCGTCTATTTAAGTTATATGAGTTGTTCCCTAATTTGCTGCAATGACATTTAGTCATCTGAATCTGTACCTTGTTCTATATTGCTTTCTACTGACAGTGACATATAACACTTTTTAAATTCAGGTGGAATAATAATGTCTTTACCCTCACACATGGAAAGAAAATATTTTTTTTTAAATTAGCAATTTTAAAGTACACAATACAAAGGAGATATATTGGAACCTGGATCCGCTCTTGTTTTGCGAGGAGTAGCTATAAGTACTGTTGTTTTTAATGTGGCAGCTATTATTAGTTTACGTAAATAAATATCACGGGAACCACTTTAACTTTTTGTTTAGTGAAAGCAAAAGGATTTCTCGTAATTATATGTTTCAGAGATAGGACTTTTTATAATAAAATAGAGATCACTCAGTTTTAACACAATATGTTTGTACAGGTACAGACCAATCATGGACGCTTTCAAGTCTCTTGCTGACGACGCAGATCCCGCTCTAAAGAAACTGTTTCCAGACATTGAAGATTTAAAAATATGCAAGAAGACGAATAAGATATGTGAAGGCGCGTGTCAGCACGTGGATGATCTGCTACCGTTTCATTTACAATTAGATAATGAAATGCACTGGTATAAGGTCTACACTATTCAGAATATTTTAGATTTCTTCAAACATATTGAAAGTTCAACATATAGACTTGTTGCTGGAAATACTGGACAAGGTAGACATAAATTATAATATAAACATGAAAAATAAATTATTTTCTCTGTGTCGGTATTAAAATGAAATAAAATGTTCTCTAACACACATATTGATGCTACAATAAGTTTCATTCTTAAACGTTTTTTGATAAGATTTTGTTATCAACGGTTGGAGGTCACTTTTCCCCCCTGGTCATTTTTCCGCTGGCTATTAATTTCCCTCATTTTTTTCCCACGACTACTAAAAATTTTAAAAAATAATTATTAATTTTTTTAATCCTGTCAGAAAAAAATATTTATTTGAATTCTACTATATGGTATAGTATGATGGGGTTAAGTTCAGAAAAATGTTAGGCAAGAATATTTACTAGTTTTAAAAAATTAGTAGAAAAATATCAGTAGAAAAAATGAAGTAGAAAAAAATGGAGTAGAAAAAATGTGGTAGAAAAACTGTCGTACAATCGTTAGGTTAGGTTAATGATGATTACAAGGATGGAGGAAGACAGGGGAAAATTGGGCAGGGGAAAAATGAACTAAGGGAAAAATGTCGCAGGGGAAAAATGGGGCAGGAGAAAAATTGTCAGGGGAAAAACGGCAGGGGAAAGTGTACCCCAATCGTTATCGGTGACTACAAGGTAATGAACAATATGAAAAAAAATTAGGATAATCTATACACGGATTTTTATTAAGCTAAAATCTATAATTTGGATCAAATAAAATTTACAAACTGAATAAATTTCATACATAAAACTCAATATACAGAGTGTTCATTTTAAGTAGCGCACCATTGCTAACTCGAGAACTGTAAGAGCTACGAAGTTGGTTAAATTAGCAAACAATTTCTATTTTATATGAGTACTTTAATGAACGAAAAAAAAAAAATTAAACCAGTGGTTCTCAAACTACGGGGTGCAACTTTCTTATTTCAAATGGGGACCTATTTTTTAATTTTTTTATTCGATTCAGTATTTTTTTCTGAATTCATCGAGATATTAGTTTTATACCCTTGCATAACAAAAACATAAGAAAAACGCTATTGAAAATTAAGATAATTTAATTGAAATCTGATTGTTAGTTAGTGTTATGGAAGAAAACAATTGAATATTTTGTTTCAAATTAATTGTCAGTGAAAAAGATTCTAGTATACTACACTGATCAGACCAAACAAGGTCGAAACACGTGTTCGTAGTTACCGCCACCTTATACCCTAATGAGTACTTAGTACCCTGAACTCATACACTCAGTAGCGGTCCTGATCTCCTGATTAAAATCAAAGAATCTTTTTCATTAACAAATAACAATTAATATGAAACAAATATTCAATTGTTTTCTTCCATAGCACTCTTGTAACAATCAGATTTTAATTAAATTATCGTAATTTTCAATAGCGTTTTTCTCATGTTTTTGTTATGCCAGGGTATGAAACTAATATCTCGTTGAATTCAGAAAAAAATACTGAATCGAATAAGCGAATAAAAAATAGGTCCCTATTTGAAATAAGAAAGTTTCACCCCGTCTAAATAAAAATTTGTTTCGTTCATTAAAGTAGTCATATAAAATATAAATTGTTTCCTAATTTAACCAACTTCGTAGCTCTTATATGTACAGGATGGGGTAAAACAACCTCCCTAGTTTCAATAGAGAATTGTGAAGCGAGCAGAGGTCGTAAAAGGATGGGAATGGCGTATATAGCGGCCGGTATATATATAGTTTGCGTTAAAAAAGTTTCAGCCGTAAACATAATGTGCACGAACGAACAACGCGCTTTTGCCGTAGAAGCATACATACGCGGAAACGAGTCTGTAATCGCCGCCCAGCGCGCGTTCCGTATTCGATTCCAAATTCCCCGTCGTCAAGCAGTTCCGGACCGAAAATCGATTACGTTGTGAGTAAAAAACTTTCGGGAAACAGGATATTGATCTAATTAATCCAAACTTAATTTGATTCTACAAATTTTCTTGGACAACTCGTTTTAATTTTCAAGTATTACAAAAATTTAATTAGTCTTTTATTTAATGTCATATTATAACAGTAAGTTAATCTCTGCTGTATGCGCCGGAATAATCATTACTAGCACAACCTAAAAATAATTGTTGTAATATTATAGGCACTAATTATAATTTTATTGAAATATAGTTTATGTCGAGTGCTTAACTATTAAATTTCTCTACCTGACATTTTGATTTATTTTATTAATATTTAACAAATTCAAATAATGCAGGAAGCTTCTAGGCAACAAACGAAACTTATTATGAATAATCTTCGAGCACAAATAATTACTGTAATTAACTTCATTATTATCCAAACAAGTCCCCTAATGTAAACTGTCAACTAAAGAAATTAAATCAGAAACCGTCGAAACAGAGAAAATAATATAAAACATTCATTACAGGGGGAGGAAAAATGAAAAATATTTATTGAAAATAAAATGGAAATATTACTTTATTTAGAAATCAATTAATTGAACTGCATGTAAATAGTTTTATGCATTCTACGGAGTAATTCAAAAACCAAAATTAATTAATTCGTTAAACACTTGACCTCCGCTTTCTTTAAAAAAATTAAATTTAGGGTATGAGCATTTACATTTCATTACAATTTAATTTTTATCTTTTACAAAAAGCCGACAAAATAAGGCCGACACAAAAAATTGCCAACTAAAAAAGGCCGATATAATGGCCAACGGACAAAAGATAGACATGGACAAAAGGTTGACAGACGAAAACTGATATGAACAAAAGACCGACAGACAAAAAACCGACATGAACAGAAGCCCGACAAGCATACAGCAAACAAGAGGCAACTCGTAATTATTTATTGTAATTTTAAATGAAAGGAGTAGGTTATATTAAAAATATCGATACCTGTTCAAAAAATAGCAATATATCGAAAGATTTGATATGGTATCGAATATTCATCCATACACCAATTATTTGATATATCGATTAATTCAATTTATCGATACATTCGATATACCGAATTATCGATGAAATTAATAAATTATCGTTATATCGAAAAGTAGGTATATCGAATTATATTTATGTATCAACTTATCAATAAGTAAAGTACATCGAATTATCGATAAAATGATCGATGTATCAAATTATCGATATATCGAATTCGGTTGTATTGATGAATTACAGATAGCTATATCGAATTATCCATTCTTAGGTAGGTAGTATTAAATATATCGATATATTGAATTTTCAATACATTTAATAATAAATTATAGATTATATCGTATTATCAATAAAATTTAATTATTACGGATATATTTAGGAAGGTATTTTATTTGTGAATTCGTACAATAAGTAACTGTAGCTCCGCCAAATCGCTGTGAAAAGTTTCGTTCAGTCGGCCATTTCTGTCTGTGGCAGCATTTTGTCTATGTCGCCTTTTTGTCAGATTGCCATTTGTCTGTATCGGCATTTTATCCATGTTATTTTTGCCCGTGTCGGCTCGCCGTTCTTTCCATGACTTTTTTCATATTGACCCTTTTGTCCATGTGTACATTTTGATTTTTGGGATAGACTATTATTATTTTATACTATTAATTGAACTTATCACGTATTTAACCCTTGTCACTGGGTGGCGAACGAAAATGAAAATTTTAATTGACATAGGTACTTTGTAATTTATAGTATCATGACTGAGATCTAATTTGATCGAAACACAAGTCTACAGCTACACTGTACAGTTACCGCCTCCTACTTGGCCATTATTCTAAATCATGTATAAACGTTGATAAAGGTTTCTGGTGTGTCTTGATATTTTCAATAACCCCCCCCCCCCACCTTGTACGATTAGATTAATAATGTATTATCGTTCCAGCTTGTACGAAATGAAATAAAATTGAGGTCCGCCAGTTTTTCTTGCCAAATTTTCAAATAACTAACATAATATACCTAATGTAAAATTTATATCATTGATTATCAACTGAGACCAAAATATCCCTAAACCTTGATATTGTTACAAATGTCATGACGTCATGTAGCTAGCGAAGCGACTCTTGCTATGAATTATAATAGGTACCTACCCTGATGACTAATTCAGTACTGTATTTTAAGTTATCTTCAATATATTTTTAATATTATGTAAGATAATACGTTGTGAAATTATCAAGGATTATCCATTTTATTTTGTTATTAGACACTTCTAAAATATTGCACAGTTACATATTTTTTAAACGTCATGTTTCTATGTTAAATTATTTGTGAAATTATCTAGTTCCCGCAATATTTTTTGCTTTAATATTTTTATTTTCTAGTAAAAATCAAATCCTATAATTTAAATAATCACAATCAAAATTTGAAAAATGTTTTGGTTATGTCTACTTACCTACATTAAGTCAATCAAGTAAATGAGAAGACTAGCTACCCGCACGGCTACTGCTATAGGCACTTTTTCTCTCTTCAGTGCGTACATAATTGCAGTTAATATACATATTTACATTACCTTTCAGGTGTATATAAAATAACAGATCCTCCGACGTACTGGGTTGACATTCGCAGCGTCAAAGATCTGGTAACCTATAAAGTTACTAATAGATTAATTCTTGGTGCAAACATCTCCCTAAGTGACACAATGGATCTAATGCAAAAACTGTCAGAAGAAGAAAATAAGAAATTTTGGTATTTGAAACAGATGTGGAATCATCTAGATCTCGTGGCCAATGTCCCCGTCCGAAATGTAAGTCAATTTCCTAATACTACGCAGTGAGTAAGTTTTAATATTCACAGAAGAATTTTTTGTGAAAATAATTTCATATATAAGCAACAATGAAAAGTAAACCTTGTTGATGTTTATCACTGTGTTAGATAGAGATCATCAAACTAAGTACCTAACTAATTTTGCAAATATCTCGTTAACTGTATATTTTTAGCTGTAAAATATCGTAAGCAAAGTCCATAACTAAATTTTTCGATCCTACTATTGTATTTGTAGGTACCTAATTTTATTACGTGATGGTACATTTATTCGCTTCATAACTTCCGGGAAACATTCATTAAACATACTCATGAAAGTTTTATAAAAATGTTCTTCAGCAGCAGTTTTGTTTTGAAACATCGTATACCATTGATACCAGGTCAATTTTTCTTTGAATTGAAGAAGGTTTTGTTCATTAAAGTCTGGTCAAGATGATTTTTTGTCTGTAGTTATTATTATTAAAGTTCAAATTCATACTTAATGTCATTTCTTGACCGAAATGATCTGAAATATGAAGATTTACGATTCTGGATCTTCATTTTCTGCAAGTTCAATGTCTATTTCTTCTGCAAGTAGTTTTATGTCTGACCTCTATAGATTTGATGCTATTTTTCACTAATACCATCACACCTCCATGTCTACGGTTTTCTACAAAAATGACTACATATATTATAATGAAATGTATTGAAATTACCTATTGCAGTTTCCGTTAACCAGTGTTCGGTTAAACAAACCACGTCTATGTTTAATTTTAATATCTCAATCAGTAATTTGTCCATTTTATTGTTTATTGACTGTATATTTAGATCAACCTTTCTACTGTATATGGGTCCAAATGGACCCATTGACATATTTTATTCTGTAATATATTATTTCTTTATACAATTTTTACAACCTTTTTACTGTCATGTATTCCTCAAGCTTAGAAAGACGAACCAAACCAGTAATTTTTTGAATTAAAATATAAATAATATTTGTTTAAAACGTGTTTAACACATACATACTTTATGGGTCCAATCGTATCCATAGTGCCGTAAATCAGTTAAAAGTTTAAATTAAATATTTTTTATTTCTGGAAATTATTGTGATGTATGTAGGTACTACTATAGCCATTTTATTAGTTATAAGTGCATTTATCTACATTTACTGCTTGAAACAAAGAACACAGAAACTTTTCAATATATTGCACGCGATGAACCTGTGTATATTTGCTATATATGAGGATATAAGCAAATAAATTTATATTAATTGTATTGATAATACATAGCCATTAATTAATAAATGTATTACTTACATTTATGTCAATATTTAAGCACTCTAATTCTCTTTACTAGATACTCTGGGTCAATTTAGTGAACGTCTTCAACACTGGAATATTATAAACTGGAAAATTCAAGAAGAGAATATTCTTGACAGGAATCATAAAAATCATGAAATCCCAAGCTAAGGAAAATTCATTCACAAAAAAAACATTAATAGAAAAGACATATCTTGAATCAAGTAAACACAGAAACTTTACTTGGCGGCCAAACCTGAAGCTGTCAGCTGAACAACGCATTGCGGGCCGTTTAAAAAACGAGTTCTGTTGGACTCAAGAAGGGTTTTGTTAGCATAGATTAGTTTATGTCAAAAAAACGGAGTTCTGTTGGACTCAAGAAGGGTTTTGTTAGCATAGATTAGTTTATATATTAAGCCAGAATCCGATTTTTTCGCAGCCATATTTTTTCCAGTTTTGAATATTCCTTTACATGCGTTTTCTGCATCAATCAGATTCCAAATTTGAATTTTCTATGAATGCATTTTTATGTAAGCATTTTATTGTCTCTGAATTTTCGTTTGTTTTATGATTCCGGGCAAGAATTTTCTTGTACTTGAATTTTCTAGCTCTGAGTTTTTTAGATTTGAGTAGGCACCCTCAATTTAGACCAATATACCAAAAGTGTGTGCACGAGGAAAAGACAGTAGAAAGGTTCAGTAATCGTATACTATTCTTATTGCAATAAATTGCATTCGCTTTACTTATTTTTGTCGTGTTGTGAAGTTCTGTATTTTCGAAAAAAAAACGGTATTTTTGAATAAATTAAGCTTTATTGATTTGGTCCAGTAAGTCTAAATCAGTCCCGACCTTAAAAGATTTATTTGGATTATTATTCGTATGATGTTTCTGTATTTCTTCTACAATTTTTTTGTGTTTTTAATTTTGTTCTCCAAATAGTTATTTAAATCTGTTGCTTGTGGTACTGTCCACGCCTTGTGATCAGCGGCTCACAAACCATCAGTGGTTGAAGCAGTAGCTGAACCTTTTATACCGCTGGTTTCCAAGAGATTTATAAATTGGTACCAAAATACAATTGATGTATTGAAAATCGTATTTAAACCTTAGATATAAAATTTGGTATTTAAATGTTTGATATTTTTGGAGAAAAAATTGTAACATACAAACAAACGAACGCGCGCACACACACACGCGTGCACACACACAGACATCATCTCAAAAATTCTAGAGACCCTAAAACGTGCTTATCTGCCAAAAACACACACTCGGAAATTTAGACCCGTCACAATACCCTTTTATAGAATATGAGGCGAGAGGTAAAAATACAGTTTCACTACCGTAGGATACAATGCATACAATGGTTTGTTACCCTTCATTCGGAGTCATTTTGTATACCCCGGTGCTACCATCTACATTCAGTTTTATTCACCTATATTACATAATGTGCCTCAGGTACGGAATGCCAAATTTATTTACTTTTTTTAACCCTCTCCGAAGTAAGCTACACTTCATGTAGTCTATCGTCCGATGTCGCTAGTTTCGGTAGGAAACAACCTTAAGACTTTTTTCAAGAAGACACACTTGAATTTCTCGAAATGTGTATAAAAACTAATGGTATAGGTGCAGTTTTATTTTAAAACAATAATAAATTGACTGTTCTTTACTGCTTTAAAACACATACAACAGATTCTAACATTATTTAAAATTATTACATAAGAAATAACATGTAATCAATCTGCTTAGGTAAATAGAGTGTACATGAAAATAACAAGTAATATTTTACCTTATTTGATTTCAGATTGGTACATTGGCTGGCAATTTATCTCTGAAACACGATCATCACGAATTTCCCTCAGATATATTTCTTCTGCTGGAAACAGTTGGAGCACAAATAATAATAGGTAACAATAATAGTTGTTTACGTATTAAAGTTCTAATTCGTTTTCTGTCGTTCATCTTTTGCCACGAAGGTGGAGGACTGGAATTATTATTTCTTTAACTAATAACCTCTATGTAAAAATTATAATACTTATATTTATTCATTTGTGACTTAGTTCAGGGAAATGGACATGAAGTGACGAAAACAGTAGCCGATTATATTAACTTCAATATGCAGAAATGTGTCATGAAGAGCATTATTTTACCGTCGATTAAGAAAGATAATCATTTGTTTCAAACATACAAGGTAAGTTTTTTTTTAAATTTTATGCATTTATGAAAACAGCGGAGAAAATTATTTTAGAAAACTTTTAATTAACTAACAAGCCCTTAGAGCAGTTAAATATGTATATCGAAGACTCTCTAAATGGTAAAACTCATATTGAGCATATTAGTAAAAAATTATCTAGCATATTATTTTTACTTAGAAAGATCAAGCCCACCGTTGACGACGCTACATTAAAAACAGTTTATTTCTCACTGTTTCATTCGATTATTTCTTATGGTATTTTGCTGTGGGGAACTCACAAAACTCAATAATAATCTTCAGGCTACAGAAGACAGCAATTAGAATAATTTGTTGATTAAAATATAGAGACCATTGCAAACAATCCTTCATTAATTTAGGTATAATGTCTCTTCCCTCGTTATTTATATATTATAGCCTAATTGAAATACACAGATCAAAAAGCTTGCTACCTATGAACATGGACATACATAATTATGATACAAGATCTGCTTTCTGCTAACTTGTTGCGAAAACCTCGGTTTAGACTTAAAAAATCTGAGAATAATTCACTAAACCTTGACTTGTATAATCATTTACCGCAATCCACCAGAGATTTAAACGAAAAAAAATTTAAAATTAAAATTAAAAACGAACTTATTAGCAACTGTTTTTATACTATTTCAGAATATTTCGGGCATAATTTTGTCAAATAACATATCAATGTGAAACACTCTTTCATGATTTTATTTATATTATGTATAATATTTTAAAATTGACTTGCTTTAAACATTTAATTATAATATGTAACAAAGCTAATGAAATAAATAAATAAATAAACAGGGCCGGATTTAGGTATAAGTTAGACAAGCTTTAGCTAATTGTCAAATCAACTCAACGATTCATTTTGTTGATACTTTTGGTATTATTCAATATTATAATAATTCTAATATAGGAGTAAATGAACAACATAGCTCCGGACCAATGTACAACCGTACGAGGCCGAAATCGATTAAAAAAAATAATAATAATTCTATGAATTATTTATTCGTTGTTATTGTTATACAAGAAAACTTTGTTACATCACAAAGTTATTACTGGAACTTTAACCGGGGTTTTCGGAAGAAATTACAACAATGAATTTTCTTAGAATTATTGTTAAACTGAGTACGAACGGGAACGAGGCAAGGCGAGACCGAACGATTCGAGGCAGTTCGAATGAATACCCGCCTTTGGGCCTTTGGCTGGTGTGCAGTTTTTATTAGATCTATTTTTCAGTTATTAATAATTTAGTTTAACAGATAACATATTTCTATAATAGTGCTGGTGATTTAATAAAAATTGTAAGGACACTCATGAACTATATTTTTTATTTTATAAATTTAATATTATTTATTTCGATTAACAATGAAACGTACTTTTGAAAGTGGGAGTCAAAAACGAAAAAGGAAACAATTGCTATCTGCTCAAATATAAAAATTAACTAAAGTGGAGAGTTATTTTACAAAAATAAATAATGAAAAAAAGATGAACCCAACAATATATTACATGCTTAAATAACATATGAAAAGATAAAGGGGCCTCAAATATTTTATAGCTTAGGGCCACAAGAAGTCTAAATCCGGCCCTGTAAATAAATAAATAATAAGCTTTAGTCAAAATAATTAATAATATTTATAAAAACAACAAACCACGAATAAATAGGTAAGTATACTTATTTTTAAGATGTTGGCAGTGATAAATGAAAAAATAGTTCACACTGAGATTCTTTACATAATTGCAAAAACATAATTTGTGTCATGACTTATGTTGACCTCGTATTGGTTATAAATAGTAGTGAATATTTCCCTAGAAAAATTTCAAACAAACAGGTACAATATTTTTTAATTTCGAGCCAAAACAAGTAAAGTATGAAAATTACAAATTATAGTCACTTGAAATTGAGTAAATTTGATTCGCTTTATTGAACAACTGTATAATTACATTAAAAAAAATATTGTCAGAACATAGAGTATTGTTACAGTTGTGCGGAAAAAAATTCTTAATTTTAACTTTTAAAATAACTTCAGTAGGTATGCCTTTATAAACAATGCGTGTATATGGACTTTTTAGAGAAAAAATGGAATTACTTGACAACGCAGCGGAAAACTAAAACAAAATTTATATGTTCGTATAGCTGAATAAAATACAATTCAAAATATATGGGGTAGGTATTCCATTTAAAAAAGACAAACAATTATCGGCAAGCTGTCATGCAACACTCTGTATACCTATGTGGAAATAATTCTACGTTATTCTCCTTGAGTAGACTAAAAAATTCTGTTAATAAATTTATGCTGTATTTCTAACGATAAGGGAGATATCGAAGACGGACATTTCGATGACTCACCCAGTGTAGGCCGAGTAGGATATAAGTGAAATCTAGAAACAGTTTTGATCCATTTCTGTTTTTCATGAACTTGTACGCAGGGTTGGATCAAAAATCAAAATTTATATGGGACCATTACCGTATTTCTAGAAACAATAATACCATTAAAAATATACAGGTTGTATCTGTACTTCGGGAAAAAAATTAAAGGGTATTATACTGTAAAGGTGGGTCCAGATCAAACGCGTCGCGCCGAACTGCGCCGCGCAGAACGTTTGCAACGTTCGGCGCGGCATACGTCCATATTGCATGTAACATTTTATTGTTCGTTCGTGTTGCAGAAGGTTCCGTTTTTCACGCGCACAGTTTGTTGTAAATATAATTTATACATCAAAATGCATTTATTTTGCATGACGCTCTGAAGAATAAACGCAGAAAATTATGTTTTATCCTGGAATAATACTATTAAGCGAAGTATTTTTTCATGGTCCCACTTATTTGCATCCTGCATTTTCAATAATTATAAATAATGTAGGTATACCCACTTTGGAATAGAACTAACTAAATATAATACTAAACCCTACAAATACAAATAGAAAATAATTTACTAAGTTCTGTGCGCGAGTACGCGGACAAGAAACAACTTACCGCCGTCCAAACTGCCCCGCGCTGAACACACAAATCTCTTTGATGTACCGACAGAGTTTGGTTCGCGTTCGCTTACGCACGTTCGTGCGCAGCGCATCTGTGCGCGTTGCACCGTCCAAATTGACACGATTTGCAACGTTCGCGAACGTTCTGCGCGGTTCAGTTCGGCGCGGCGCGTTTGGTCTGGACCCACCTTAAGACGTATTGGTTATGGAACTAAACGATTTTTTTTAATTCGCAAAATAAAGGGTGGGTTACTTGAAATGAACATTTTTAGGACCACTGAAGGAGATTAGTTTATTAAAATAAACATAATTGAAACTAATTTTCAAAATAACATTACTTAATACTCATTAAACTTAAAGATAATTGTTTCGAATGCATAATAATTTTAAATAACAAACAGTGTTAATTTAGTTCTGTTTACTTACATTTCAAAAATTTGATCTACTTATTAATTATAAATACTGTTCAAAATTTGCACCATTCACTGCTACGCAAAATGCAGCTCGTCGGATTAACGAAGCAGTACAAGACTGGCAGAAATTTTGTTGTTTTATAACTTCAGTAGAAATTATCTATCCGCTGCCTCAGTTTTTCCACATTTTCCGGCGCATTTTGGTTATCGTAAATCAAAGATTTAAAATGGTCCCAAAAATAAAAATCCAGCGGATTTAGATCAGGGGATCTAGGCAGGGCCGGCTTAAGGCATTCCAAGCCCCTAAGCATAAAATATTAAAATGCCCCCCCCCTCACTTTATGGTAGGTATTTTAAGCTAAGGGAAATAAATATATTAGATTATAATAATTTTATTTTTAAGAAATTAATACAAAAAAGAATATATTTATGTATTTCATAATTAAATTTTTAAAAAAATTTTTTTTCGTGATTTGCGGATTGCAAAATTCTTGAATAATGTCTTCAAAACTAATTCGTCGACACAAATCCGCTTCAATACAAAGAAGCGCAAGCGAATCAAGTCTCTCTTGACACATTGTTGTTCTCAGTGGATTTTTTAATCGTTTTAATTGTGAAAAAGAACGTTCGGCAGGGCAATTGATAATCATTAGTGAAACGAAAATCCGTAATGCTATTTCAACGTTCGGAAATACACATTGTATGCCGTCCGTCGAGGTGCGTGAACTTGGCATAACAAGTGCAAGTGCAAATTCTAAAACTTGGCAGATAATTTGCACCCAATTCGCACCAATTTGCACCCTTATAATTATTACTTTATCTTATTTTGTTTAAGAGTTATTAACAATTAAATTATTTTTATGCCAACTTCACACCAGCACAATAAGTAATGCATAATTTAAAAAAATATATGCCAAAAATTTGCACCCAATTTGCACCCACATAAAAATTTATTTATTACTTATAACAAAAAAGTTATAAACAAATACATATTTTTTTGCCAGCAATACAAGTATGACCAAATTGAAAAAAAAAATTTACGAAAAATTAGCACCCTAACACGTCAAAATTGCACCCTAAAAATAATTTGCTATATATAATTATTTCATGCCGAAATTAATAATTAATTTAAAAAACTACTACTTACGCGCTATATCAAACATAGAACAAAACTGATTATACCGAAGTTCAACTTGAGAGGTAATTTTATGGGTGCAAATTATAAAATGCGCAAATTCTTATTCTTAGACATGTAAATAAATTTGCACCCCGTAAACAATAACAAAATTGCAGTCGGTTGTCAAGTGGTAAATAATTATTTGTGAAACAACTCCAGAAAATCGTATGTGTGTACGAATAAAGTTCAAATTGATAGGTAATTTTATGGGTGCAAATTATGAAATTTGTAAATTCTTATTCTTCGACATGTAAACAAATTTGCACCCTATAAACAATAACAACATTGCAATCGGTTGTCAGGTGGTAAATAATTATTTGTGAAACAATTCCAGAAAATCGTATGTGTGTACGAATAAAGTTCAAATTGATAGGTAATTTTATGGGTGCAAATTATAAAATGCGCAAATTCTTATTCTTAGACATGTAAATAAATTTGCACCCCATAAACAATAACAAAATTGCAGTCGGTTGTCAAGTGGTAAATAATTATTTGTGAAACAACTCCAGAAAATCGTATGTGTGTACGAATAAAGTTCAAATTGATTGGTAATTTTATGGGTGCAAATTATGAAATTTGTAAATTCTTATTCTTCGACATGTAAACAAATTTGCACCCTATAAACAATAACAAAATTGCAATCGGTTGTCAGGTGGTATTTGTGAACAATTCCAGAAAATCGTATGTGTGTACGAATAAAGTTCAAATTGATTGGTAATTTTATGGGTGCAAATTATGAAATTTGTAAATTCTTATTCTTCGACATGTAAACAAATTTGCACCCTATAAACAATAACAAAATTGCAATCGGTTGTCAGGTGGTATTTGTGAAACAATTCCAGAAAATCGTATGTGTGTACGAATAAAGTTCAAATTGATAGGTAATTTTATGGGTGCAAATTATGAAATTTTTAAATTCTTATTTTTCGACATGTAAACAAATTTGCACTCTATAAACAATAACAAAATTGCAATCGGTTGTCAGGTGGTAAATAATTATTTGTGAAATAACTCCAGATAATCGTATGTGTGTACGAATAAAGTTAAATTTAATTGGTAATTTTATGGGTGCAAATTATGACATTTGTAAATTCTTATTCTTAGACATGTAAACAAATTTGCACCCTATTAACAATAACAAAATTGCAATCGGTTGTCAGGTGGTAAATAATTATTTGTGGATCATCTCCAGAAAATCGTATGTGTGTAAAAATAAAATAAAATACAAATTGCTAGGTAATGTTTTGGGTGCATATTATTATTCTTATACATAATGTATACAAATTGTCACCCTTAAAATAACAAAATTATTGTGAATAAATAAACATTCGTTATTTACAAAAATAATTAAAATTCTATGGAGTATGGTATCAAATTAAAGCTTTAGGAAAAAAGAGTCTCGTAATAAAGTCAAAAAGTTAATTAAAAATAAACGATTATTATTAATTGTTTTTCCTGAACATTCCAATATTTTATAATATTTTGTATTATTGTAATCAACTGATATACTTACTTTGAATTGTAACACAGTTTATTTTATTTGTTGACAACTAACAAGATATTCTTGTCATCAACACAAATAAATAAATTGATTACAACAGTTAACCCAACACAATCATGTTTCACAATTAATTATTCACCATCTGACAACAGATTGCAATTTTATAATTTTTTATAGGGTGCAAATTTGTTTACATGTCTAGGAATAAGATATTGCAGATTTCATAATTTGCACCCATAAAATTCCTTATCAATTTGATCGTTATTCTTGCAATCATACGAGTTGTTTCACAAATTATTATGACAATCGATTGCAATTTTGTTACTGTTTATAGGGTGCAAATTTGTTTACATGTCGAAGATTAAGAATATACAAATTTTATAATTTGCACCCATAAAATTACCTATCAATTTGAACTTTATTGGTACATACATACGATTTTCTGGAGTTGTTTCACAAATAATTATTTACCACCTGACAACCAATTGCAATTTTGTTATTGTTTATAGGGTGCAAATTTGTTTACATGTCGAAGATTAAGAATTTACAAATTTCATAATTTGCACCCATAAAATTACCTATCAAATTGAACTTTATTCGTACACACATACGATTTTATGGAGTTGTTTCACAAATAATTATTTACCACCTGACACCTGACAACCGATTGTAATTTTGTTATTGTTTATAGGGTGCAAATTTGTTTACATGTCGAAGAATAAGAATTTGCGCATTTTATAATTTGCACCCATAAAATTACCTATCAATTTGAACTTTATTCGTACACACATACGATTTTCTGGAATTGTTTCACAAATAATTATTTACCACCTGACAACCGATTGCAATGTTGTTATTGTTTATAGGGTGCAAATTTGTTTACATGTCGAAGAATAAGAATTTACAAATTTCATAATTTGCACCCATAAAATTACCTATCAATTTGAACTTTATTCGTACACACATACGATTTTCTGGAGTTGTTTCACAAATAATTATTTACCACTTGACAACCGACTGCAATTTTGTTATTGTTTATGGGGTGCAAATTTATTTACATGTCTAAGAATAAGAATTTGCGAATTTTATAATTTGCACCCATAAAATTACCTCTCAAGTTGAACTTCGGTATAATCAGTTTTGTTCTGTTTGATATAGCGCGTAAGTAGTAGTTTTTTAAATTAATTATTAATTTCGGCATGAAATAATTATATATAGCAAATTATATTTAGGGTGCAATTTTGACGTGTTAGGGTGCTAATTTTTCGTAATTTTTTTTTTCAATTTGGTCATACTTGTATTGCTGGCAAAAAAATATGTATTTGTTTATAACTTTTTTGTTATAAGTAATAAATATTTTATGTGGGTGCAAATTGGTGCAAATTGGGTGCAAATTTTTGGCATATATTTTTTTAAATTATGCATTACTTATTGTGCTGGTGTGAAGTTGGCATAAAAATAATTTAATTGTTAATAACTCTTAAACAAAATAAGATAAAGTAATAATTATAAGGGTGCAAATTGGTGCGAATTGGGTGCAAATTATCTGCCAAGTTTTAGAATTTGCACTTGCACTTGTTATGCCAAGTTCACGCACCTCGTCCGTCGTTATTATATCATACAAACCATTTAAACTAATTTTATTCTTCTCGATTTGCTTCATTTTTTCACGCACATAACAGTGAAATTGCTGTAGTTATTCAGAAATATTAATATTTATATCTTTAGGATAAATGTCAACTAGTTTTTGAGACTCTATAAAATATTGATCGAGAGTTAAATTTATATTATTTAAAAAAGAGAATCTGTTTGATACTTCCTTATATACTTCTCCCCTTTTTTTCATATTTGTGAGTAGTATATCAATAATAGCATTAAACGTAGTTATACGAAATTGGTCTTTTAAAGTCAAGGAGACTTCTGGTTTGCTACAGTCATTTATTTGTTTCTTCCTTATTCGTTTCCTAGAATGAGCTCCTTTGTACTCTACATTCGGCAACATATCTTTAGGCATTTTTTCGAATTTGTCGAACTCATTCCTCAGAATTGATAAGTGATCTACTAGAGATTGATCTGCACATGTTTTTATGTACAATTCTGTATCTTGAAGCGTTTGACTTGTAAGATGGAAATTGTGTAATATATCATTCCACATATTTAACATTAATACAAACTCTAGTTCTTGCATTTTACATGCAAAGTTTTCTGCTTCTCTCCTAGTTTCTCCCTTTTGGGTTTGGTCCTGAGCTATACTATCCAGTGCTATTAATATTTTAGTATAGGATTGTTTAATTGCATTTGTTGCCACTGAATGTGCTTCCCAGCGAGTATTGGAGAGTGATTTCAACACATGATGGTCGCTACCCAAACATGTTTTTAGAACGGTCCATCGATGTGTTGATGCAGAAAAAAAAGTATAAAGCAATTGAACTTTTTAAAAAAAATTTACTGCTAATGGACAACAATCAACAGCACTACGACCCACAAGGTTGAGGGAGTGTGCAGCACATGGTATGAATATTGCAAATTTGTCGTTCCAAATTTTTTTTGCATCCCTTGATAACGGCCTGACATATTGGCAGCATTATCGTATGATTGACCTCTGCATTTAGCAAAATCTATCTTGCATACATTGCAAACATAATCTAATACCTGTTTAGCCATTTCTTCACCAGTGTGACTTTTTAATTCGAGGGAAGTTAAAAATCGCTCAACAGGTTTCCCATCTCTAGGAGACACATATCTTAAAATCACACTTAACTGATCTATGTGTGAAAGATCCGGTGTAGAGTCAACAGATAAACTAAAATATCCAGCAGTATTTATTTCTTCCACAATAACTGAACGTACTTTATCATTCATTAATAAAATTACCTCTTCACATATTGTCTTGGATAAATATGATGGATTACCTTTTCCAGTGTTTCCGTATTTTGAAATATGACCTGCCAAAAATGGGTCAAACTGAGCAACTAGTTCTAATAGTCCTAAGAAATTTCCAATATTCAATGATCCAAATGTTTCATTGGATCCCCGAAAAGGTAATCCACGTTCAGTTATTGTTTTTATAACAGCAACAATACGCTGCATAACATTTCTCCAGTATGTACAGTTTTCGTTTATTTGTTCTTCTAATTTTTGTGTCAATCCAAGGCCCTGTTTTCGAGTTATATATGTCAATGCTGCATTTCTGTGTTGTGTGTAGTACTATTTTCATGTTGTAAAAGTGAACGGAAAGAATAGGTAACAGGGTTTGCAGGACTGCGCCAGTTAGTTTTATACAAAACTAACAAAACATATATGACACACACAACATACACGAAACTAATAATATTTATTAAATGAACATTGGCTAAAAATATAACTACACAAAGCGATATAAACGAAAACACTCTACTATATAAACGAAAAACACAAAACTAAACTACAATCTGTTCGACATATAGAGTCACACTGACTCGACAGATTACTAATTACGTAAAAAGCACAAACTCATGAGAACGGCGCTCTCTCAGCAAAACCCGTCTCTGTACCGATCTGAGTCAGTCGATCACTGACTCTTTACGTAATTAGTCAAACTTAAACTTTGCTCGAGAATACATCTTCTCGAGCGACTGAACTGAACGACTATCCCCTACTGACTTTACATAACTAATTTAAACTTTGCTCGAGAATACAATTTCTCGAGCGTCCGAACTTAACGAGGAGCACCTACTGACTGATCATACTTAAATTTTTCTTATACTTCTAGATACAGCTGCGTATATGGATCACCAATTGTAATAACACATTTATCTTCAAGCATAAACAATAATAACCGAACAGTATAATGCACTTATGCTTGAAGACAAAGGATCCATATACAAAACTAACTTAGGTCATCTACACGTGGGAGAAGTAAATATAATAAATTTCGAAGATGTTGATTACTCATCAAAATTAGATCTAAATCATATTGCGCATTGTTACAATGTTGTTCTACTAAAATAGTATTACGCCAGTCACTAAATCCATTTGAAGCAAATTGAGATGAAGAAAAAGTACTATGTGCAACAAGTTTACATACGAAACAATACACATTTCCAGTGGATGGTGAATAAAGTAACCATTCACGATTGTATTTCTCACCATTTGCCTTTATACCAAGAAATTTTTTGTGTGAACAATATCTTGTTTGCTTTCCGTTATTGAAAGTCCGAACAGATTTTTCAAATGGTCCGGTATGGTGTTGACAATCAGTTGGTCCATAATCTATCTCATAAGATACATCATCCTTATTGGAATTACCCCACATTCCAGGATCCTTACTTCTGTTATTAGCTGAATTAATAAGTTTATTGTTGAACAGATCTTTTCCTGACAAATTAATTTGCTCGGAAACTGTTATGGTATCTATTTGGTCAGTAGAAGGAGGAACAATTTCTAATTCTGAATCATCAATAGATTTGAGAACAATTTCTGCGTTATTGCTAGATGATGCTTCTGATTCGGACGGATTTGCCTTGTAAAATGAAGTCAATTTTGGATGTTTTTACTTCCTTGTACGGAGTAATAAGGAAGTATTGTAATCGCGAAAAATTTCGGTTTTCAGATTTTGATGGAAATATCCGTTTTGACCCTTTCTGAATCCATTATGACTAGTTTCGTCGTGACGTCTGTACGTACGTACGGACGTATGTATGTCGCATAACTCAAATACGGTTAGACGTAGAAAGTTGAAATTTTTTATTTAGGACTGTTATAGCATCTAGTTGTGCACCTCCTATTTTTGGTTTCAATATACAAACCGGAAGTAGTAATTTAAAAAAAAATTCGATAAATATTTAATTTAAGACAATTTTTTTTATTTTAAATGAAAGATTATGTGATTATTACCTACAATCGGTATTTTATAAATATTTTTGTATCTGGTATCATTTAAGAATAATTAAAGTATATATTTATAAATTTAGTATTTCGGTATCTTGTAGTCCATGATCGATTAACATTTGTTACTACGTAAAATTTAAATGATTATGACATGACAGTGACAATAGTAAAATATGCTTTGTATCTTCTTCTGCAGTTTAAATAAAATGATTAAAATATATTTGTGAGTATAGTAGTAGTAGTAGTAGTAGTACTTCTTATATATTAATATATTTGTATAATAAGTTAAAAGACTAAAGTCAGATTTTTTTATATTATTCTACATTTTAATTATTAAGAAAAGTATGAACAGTTTAATAGGCGTACAAGGAAGTCATGTGGTGTCCACGTCAGATTTTTTAAAAAGTTCTTCGGTAGCTTGCTTTTTTTCTACGGCATTTTTACGTTTTTGTGCGCCACTCAATTAGTTACGTTTCATTTTGCGTTCTACTTATACTATCTGAAATAACAAATAATCGTAATGAGAAAATAGCAGTATAATATATTTTATTTGAACACAGTAATAATAATATAATCATAGGTAGTATGTATTAATAAACACTTACTTGCCAAAATCTGAAATCTGCACTACTCACTACTAGACGATCGACCTATCAGAATGTACTTTTACAAATTTAAAAAAAAGTACTACATTCGGACTATTTGTCTGGTAGATTATTGTGAAATTCAAATAATTGGTTTATTGGAAATGGGGGGGAGGGGGGTGCACACCCTAACAAAATAAATTCTAGAAACATTGGTTTCTAGTTCATTAAAATTTTGTAAGAATTTGTATTGTTGCTTTGAAGTTATAGCTTCCTATAAACTAATTATTTCCAAGTAATATTTGAGAGAAAAAAATTAATTTACAATAATAAATTCAAAAGAACTATACAAAGTAATTTTTTTATAATATATACAATGAAATGAGTATTCAGTAAATTTCGTGAAATTTCTTGGTGCTCCTTTTCCCTTGATGCCCTAAGCACGTGCTTATTTTGCTTATCGGGTAATCCAGCACTGGATCTAGGAAGCCAAGCTACCGGACCACCGCAACCAATCCACTTGTCCTCAAAAACTTGATTTAAATGTTCACGCACATTTCGAGCAAAATGCGGTGGCGCACCATCATGTTGTAACCATAGCCGCTGACGCACATTTAGAGGTATATCCTCTAATAGCTCCGGGAGATTATTTTGTAGAAATAATAAATAATTATCACCATTCATCCTATTTGGTAGAATGTACGGCCCAAGTAATATTTCATTTACAATACCAACCCAAACATTTATTGAAAACCGATGTTGGAAACTACCTCTTACAAAAACAATTGGATTATGTTGACTCCAATGATGAGAATTATGATAATTATGGATTCCCTATCGTGTAAAAGTTCCCTCATCAGAAAATAATATGTATGAGGGGAAATTAGGGTTTACATCATGTTGTTGTAGAAGCCATTCGCAGAACGTTACACGATGATGATGATCTGGTTCTGTTAACCCATGAACTCTTTGAAAATGAAATGGACGGTAATTGTTATTTCTCAAAATTATGTGCACTGATTCATGAAAGACTCCTTCTAATTCTCAGGATATTCTTCAAGTGCTAATAGTTGGATAAGCTTCTACTGTATTTAAGACAGCATTTTCTACATTATTGCGTTGTCTTTGGTTGCCACCGCTCTTCCACGATTCATTCAAAGAGAACCAATGTCTCGAAGGCGTTGGGTGATCCTCACAAATAAGTGATTATTGGGATGTCGTTGTCGTCGTTGGGGAAAACGGTCTACATACAAACGTTGTGCCAATAATGAATTTTGCCCTGCTTCTCTATAAATTAACAGCATATCCACCAACTCACTATCACTGTATACTGTATGCATTCATTTTAATCAAAACTGCACTAAACTGCACAATCAAAACAATAAACTACTATCGGAGTAATAAGTATAGTCACTCGGATGTAAAGTTGAATAACTTGTTTAAAAATAATCCAAAAATTTTAAATAAAACTTTATACTAAAGTATGCACATTTCTACATTATTATATAGAATTTCAAATTTTTAAATGTATATGTGTAGAAATAACAAAAATTTATAGCAAAAATGAGATATGATTTGATACATTTTTAGAAACTATTAACTTTAATGACGTCTACTGACAATATGTATCATGCAAAAAAATTAAAATTTTGGCATAGTATAGTTATAAGCTTAGTTAAGTTATTTGCTGCTGTAATTTTTTTTAAATATTTATATTTTGTTTATAATAATAAAATAAGTGAACATGTAATATCTTTGTTACTGGTAATCTTATAAGATTCAAATTCAGGTTAGCGATGCCTTATATAATTATAAAAAAGATTTGTTTATAATTTTTATTTAAAAATTATTATTTGAATTTTAATAAATTTTTTCCTGAAATTTATGAATCCTGAGGTATCACTTTTTCAGAAAACAATTATTATAATTCATATAATAGAGGAATGCTTCAAAGAAATTAGAAAAAGAGATGAGAAAAGAGAGAGTATGAGCAAGAGAAGAAAATATTACGAAAACAATGGATATTCAACAATGAAAATAGATATTGGGAGAGCGAGAGGACATAATATGACAGAAACAATAAGACAAAGGAGTATAGAAATTCAGAATCAGTGGAGAACGAATAAATTAGAAACATCCAGATACAACCCCAAGTATAAAGAAATAAGAACCATCGGAATACCACGCTACCTGAGGGGAGAAAAGATTGAGAAAATTAGGAAAATAGCAAGATACAGATGTGGGAACGAAGAGAAAGCCAACGAGTACTGGAAGAGGGATGAAGAAAGAAGTTGCAGACTATGCGGGGAAGACTGGGAAACAATAGAGCATCTTTTACAGAACTGCATAGAATTAAAAGAAGTAGAAAAACAGAGAAGATATACTGGACGACTCGGGCGGGGGACTATGGTGGATGAAAACAGTAGAAGAAAGGAGAAAAACCCTGAAATGAATTGAATCAAATGCACTAAATGAACAATTACTGTATTATTTATTTATTGTAATATAATATATTATTTTCACTAATTAACGGAAACAAATGTACAGATTTAAGCCGAAAGGCAAAATAAAGACATTTACTACTACTACTACTACTAATTCATATAATAAGTTTAAAATAAAAATGATTAACAATTATTTTCTATAATTATATAAGGATTCGAATATAATGGGGAGGGTGGAGTAAAAACACCAAATGCACTTAGGCCGCTCAAAACGGGCCCATTGTACAACCTCCGGGAAGCACAGCTCCCTGCTACAGGTCCTGAAGCCATTCTACACTCAGGAAGAACGCTAACAGGTCAGCAACGGGAGTTGTGCTTAGGGTGGCCATGTCCGGCCAAAATTCCCCTAGCATGGATCCTCTTTTTGAAGACAAAGCAGGACATTCACATAGAATGTGCTCCACAGTTTCATCTTCTTCTTCGCAGCCTCTACATAGAGGATTGTTGACGATTTTCATGCGATGCATGTGTTTGTTTAAACGACTGTGTCGCGTCAAAATACCGACAAGAAGTTGAAGGTTGTTCCTAGAGAGTCGAGTAAGATAATTTGCCAGTTTAGTAGTTGGCCTCGCAATTAGCCTCTTTGCATGTCTGCATTGAGGTGTGGTAGTCCAATGGACTAAAAATTTTTCAAAGCTAAAGTGTCTTTGGCAATATCATGAAGAGTTGAGGTTGTCAACGGAAGTATAGGTTCCGGGCCGCAAGGCAGAGAAGACGAGCCTTGTCTAGCAAGTTCATCGGCCTTAGCGTTACCTTCATTACCACTATGCCCTTTAACCCAAGTGAGTTCTACGGCATTGTTTTCGGATATGGTAGACAGTGCTTGTTGACATAGCTCGACAAGCTTTGACGTGACTTTGCAGCCATTGAGAGCTTGAAGAGTTGCCTTGCTGTCTGTTGTTATCCTAATTGACTTGTTTTGAATCTGGAGTTCATTCACAAGTATTGAACTCTGCATTATCCCCATAATCTCAGACAGTGGTGTGAGCACCAAGGGGTATGCTAACGTTAAGGTTCAGTTCTTCGGAGAAGATTCCCGAGCCTGAGCCTGTGGACGTTTTGGAGCCATCTGTAAAGATGAAAATGTCAGGGCTGGAGGCTCCCTGACCATCTAGTGTAACACGATAGGGTTTATCGAAGTTGAATGTAGGAGGTGTGCAATCCGCATTCATCTGCAGAACGAAATGCCTCTTGCAAAATAGAGCTGTGTTTGCAGCTTGCTCCTGATTTTGTAGATAACCTAAATGTGAGAGGCGTAGAGCAGTCTTTAGTGCTACCTCCTCTATATAAAGATTAAGAGGAGTGAGACACAGAAGGACTTCCATAGCCGCCGTCGGTGTAGTGCGCATTGCACTTGTAATTGCTAAACATGCCAGTCTCTGTACATGTTCTAATTTCGAAGATGCTGTTGATTGCCTAACTTTAGGCCACCATACCAGAGCACCATACGTAATCATTGGCCTGATGATCGCTGTGTAGAGCCAGAGTGAGAGCTTGGGAGTTCGACCCATAACACGACGGCATTGCCAGAAGGCAATGCAGGCTTTTTCAACTTTCTGGTTTAGATGCTGACTCCAGTTCAATTTACAGTCAAGTGTAACTCCCAGATACCTGACTGTATCTGAAAAGTCCAGAGTTTGGTTGAAGAGTTTCGGCTTGTTGAGTCTGCCGATTTTACGTTTTCTAGTAAAGAGGACCATCTCAGTTTTGGTTGGGTTAACTGAAAGAGAGTGTTCCTCGCACCAGGATTCGAGAAGTTTGAGAGCATTGTTAGCCACTTCGCAGAGTGTGTTCTCAAATTTACCATTTAGCAGAATTGTAATGTCATCTGCGTAGCCAACGGTATAGAATCCATTGCTATTGAGCAGCTGTAAAAGGCTGTCAACTACAATTACCCAAAGGAGAGGTGAAAGAACTCCGCCTTGAGGACAACCTTTGGTGACGTAACCCCGTATGGTTGAGTCTTCCGAGGAAAACTTAACGGCTCTATGTTCAAGCATGAACTGAATCCACATAATTATCGGTTGTTCAACGCCATGTTCCCTCAGAGCGTTGACTATGGAGTTGAATGTCGCTTTGTCAAAAGCTCCTTCTATATCAATGAAAGCACCCAGGGTGGAATTTTTACATTCCATCGATCTCTCGCTCCTACTAACTACAGCGTGTAGTGCGGTCTCGGTAGATCTGCCTTGGATGTAGGCATGTTGATTAGGGTGGAGAGAAAGCGCAGTCTCTCTGATGTATCTGTCGCATAGTCTTTCCAGAGTTTTAAGAAGAACAAAGGTAAGACTTATTGGGCGATAAGATTTAGGTGATGAGTAGTCTGACCGTCCTGGTTTAGGAATGTACACTACTTTCACTTCCCTCCATTGTAGAGGTACATACGAGTATGTGAGGGTTAAACTCGCCTTAAAAATCCAAACCAAGTGAGGTAGCAGTTGGTCGCAGCCCCACTGAAGAAGGCAAGGTACTATACCATCCATACCTGGTGATTTATATGGCTTTAAAGAGTTTGTTGCCCAGGTTGTACGTGTCTCGTTAACAATTTTGGAGGATAGCGTGAACGCTTCCTCCGAGGAGGTGTGTTCGCGTGCTGTCCAATTGTTGGTTTGAAAAATTACACAGCCTGGGAAATGAGTTTTTAACAGAATTTCATTATTTTCTGTTAAAGAAGAAGCGTATGAGCCGTCCTCGTGTTTGAGGCAGCCAAGCTGTATGTTTGGATCCTTTGAGAAAATATTTTTTAAGCGAGCAACAGGAGCAGTAGTCTCAATGCTGCTTGTAAAGGTTTGCCACGCAAATCGTTGTTTTTGACGAATGGTTTTCTTATAAGCAGATTTGTGTTCTTGAAATGAAAGCCAGTCTGCTTCGTCTTTTGAATTTTTTGCTTTGTGAAACAATTTTCTGAGATTTTTTCTCATTTTGTCTAGCTCCTTGCACCACCATGGTGCATTTTTAGGGTTGACTACACTTAAAGGACAAGCCTTTTCATATGAGTTAATGATGACGCTTTGAAGATTGTTAACGCAATTTTCAAGTGTTACAACATTTACTTCATCGGGAATCTGACATTTTTCAAGTCCTGAAGATAGAAGGTCTTGAAATAATTACGAAAAGTCCTTTTTTCAATGTTTTTAGCATTTAGAGTAAAACATATCCATCTGTGGTCAGACATAGACAGCTCAGGTGATACACACCATCCTGAGATGTCTTCGGATATTTTTGATGTCGATCCTAGTTTGAGCACGAGAAGTGACAAAGGTAGGTTCGTCGCCCTTATTAAGAATTTCCAGGTTAGTGCTCTTTGCTACCCCAGATAGGATGGTGTGAGTTAGAGTCACATCCAACAATAAGATGCTTGTGATTGCTTTCACAGAACTCTACCAGCTTTGTCAGTTCTGGACTGGGATGAAGCTGTGCGGAGTCTGTGGGTAAGTAGCAAGAAGCTACGACAATGTCTTCGCTTTGATCAGTAACTCCACTAAGAAGAACTGTAGTGAGGTCGCGTGAGCAAAACTGTTGTAAGACTATAGTTTGGATGTGTTTAGGTACAACTATACACGTCCTTGTATTCTCAATACCAAAACCATTGATGATAGAATTGGTGTTGTCTAGGCGACACCTTGGATTTAACAACCCAAGGTTCTTGGATCAGGGCTATACTGTTCTGCTTATTATCTAGGTGGCGTCTCAGACAGGAGCTTGCCGCCCGACAATGTTGCAGATTTATTTGGACAAATCGAATAGGATTTGGGTTATTGGGATGTTGACGGGTCATTTTGGGAGTTGTCCGACAGAAGCAGGGTCTCAAGCTCTTGCAGTTCAGCATTCTCCTTGGATATTATATAAGGCATCGCGGGTCCAGACAATTCATCGCAGGAAAATTCATCGCGGAAAGTTCATCGCGGAAAGTTAATCGCAGGAAAATTCATCACGGTTAAAATTCATCTCGAGGTAAATTAATCGCAGGAAAGTCCATTGCGGTAAAGTTCATCGCGGGGTAAATTCATCGCGAGGTAAATTCATCGCGGGCAAGTTAATCGCGGGAAAGTTCATCGCGGGGAAAATTCATCGCGAGGTAAATTAATCGCGAGAAAGTTCATCGCGGGAATGTTCATCGCGGGGAAAATTCATCGCGGGGAAAATTCATCGCGGGGAAAATTCATCGCAAGGTAAATTAATCGGGAGAAAGTTCATCGCGGAGAATATTCATCGCGAACATATTTATTGTAGTAATGTTGAATGGTATGTTGTGTTATGTTAATCCTTATTGATCACGAATTATTTTATAATATGAAATTTAATATTTTCTCTTACAAACTGCACTTGAAGAAAGTTCATAAAATTCTAACGTTTGCAGGTGTTCTTTGGCTTACAATTTCTATAATAGGATTAAAAAGTCATTTACCATTCGTTCACAACATCAATAGCTAAGAAACAAAAGTGTAATACTGCAAATTTCGAAGAAAGATATAGAAACTCAATAACACCTGAATATATTTAATACCTCAGGCCTCAGGTATACCCAACTGGTGTAACAAAATTCGGAGAGTTGTAAAAGCGCATTTTTAGTCATTATGGCGTTGGAAAAGCGCAGAAATATAATAAGTAAATTTATATTGAATAAGCGCCGATCAAAACATGGAATAAGCGCATTTTTTGAAAATGAGATTTCTGACCATAACAAGTTAGTCCAGATCGTCTTCGAGTACGAAGCGTTCCACACCACCGAAAACCACAGCGTATAAAAACCATACCTCCTAATAACCACACGTCCGAAAAACCACAGCGTATAAAAGTTCCCCCACCACAATGTCTACAGCGTATAATTTACTCCTACTTAACTTCTTACTTAACTTAAGTTCGGTTGGACTCAATTAGGGTTTTGTTAGTATTGATTAGTTTATGTCAAAAAAACGGAGTTCTGTTGGACTCAATTAGGGTTTTGTTAGTATTGATTAGTTTATTTAAAAAAAACGGAGTTCTGTTGGACTCAATTAGGGTTTTGTTAGTATTGATTAGTTTATGTCAAAAAAACGGAGTTCTGTTGGACTCAATTAGGGTTTTGTTAGTATTGATTAGTTTATTTTAAAAAAACGGAGTTCTGTTGGACTCAATTAGGGTTTTGTTAGTATTGATTAGTTTATTTTTAAAAAACGGAGATCTGTTGGACTCAATTAGGGTTTTGTTAGTATTGATTAGTTTGGGTACAAATGTGCAAATCGAAGTGTGAAAATTGGTATATGTGTAGCTGGACATTGTGGTGGGAGAACTTTTATACGCTGTGGTTTTTCGGACGTGTGGTTATTATGCGGTATGGTTTTTATACGCTGTGGTTTTCGGTGGTGTGGCATTTACTCTTCGAGTATGATGGGGTTATGTTCAGAAAAATGTTAGGCAAGAATATTTTCTAGTTTTGAAAAATTCTAAAAATCTTGTTAAAAATACTCCTCGAGTATGATGTTAGACAAGAATATTTTCTAGTTTTAAAAACTTCAAAAAATCTTGTTAAAAATACTCTTCGAGTATGATGGGGTTAAGTTCAGAAAAATGTTAGGCATGAATATTTTCTAGTTTTAAAAAATGCTAAAAATCTTGTTAAAAATACTCTTAGAGTATGATGGGGTTAAGTTCAGAAAAATGTTAGGCAGAAATATTTTATACTTTTAAAAAATTAAAAAAATATTGTAGAAAAACTGTCGTACCTACAATCCCTAAAACCATCGTGCTTTTCAAATGTGCACTTCTGCGCTTATGCAACTGTTGTTAATAACACGCAACATTGTGATGTATTTGTCTGCAAAGAAGAATTTACAGATCATGAATATGTCTGAAATTAATTTTTTGGCGATTAATTATCATCGCGATGAACTTTTACGTAATTAAGTTACCTCGCGATGAATTTATTTCGCGATGATCTTTCTCGCGATTAATTTACCACGCGATGAATTTTCTCCGCGATGAACTTGTCCGCGATTAACTTTCCCGCTATTAATTTACCTCGCGATGAATTTTCCCCGCGATGAACTTTCCCGCGATGAATTTACCCCGCGATGAACTTTCCCGCGATGAACTTTCCTGCGATTAATTTACCTCGCGATGAATTTTCCCCGCGATGAATTTTCCTGCGATTAACTTTCCGCGATGAACTTTCCGCGATGAATTTTCCCGCGATGAAATTTCCGGGAATCTTACGGGAAGCCGAAAAATGGTCAGGAATAGTTGGTGTAACGCTAGTTTGTGTTATTGTGTATATTGTGAACAGCGCTGGGCGTCGCGACGGTAACGTATAATCTATTCTCACTGTGTCTGGGATTATTGGTCATGTAATACAAACTCGGTTTATAATAGTTGGATAAAGCGATGTCGATAGTCTCGGGGTAATACTCCGATTCGGAGAATTCGACGGGACAGGTTGTTGTGAAAAGGATGACGGTGGTATGTTGAAAAGAACGTCGACGACCAGAGTAAATGAGGAAGACTCACTTCGTCACTCCTGGTGGCAGTGGCGGTGCGTCAGATGAGGCTGAGCCTCACCGCGTAAAATCGTTATTTAAAATTTTTTTTTTTATTATAATTTTATTTATCTAATTTATTTTTTATTATAAATCGACTACATATTTATTTAAAAATAATTATTGTTGCCCAATAATGCAAAAAAAGTATTTAAATAGTGTTATTTTCGCGTGAATCATAAATAATGTGCACAGTGAGGCTGCTGCTGCAACGGTTGGTTTCATTCATCGTCAGTGCGACCGAGCGACGGAGTGACGTGTGTGTATTCTCGTATGTTCATGCGGTGGAGAGGCCTTGAGAGAGGCTAGGGAAATATCGTCTGTCTTCGCGCAAGGCACACCGCACACACATACACAGCGCACAGCCTCGCATAGCCTAGCGCACACAACTAAATACACGTGAAGAAACAAAGTTTATTTTTACTTTGTTGTTGATTGCTTGTCTTATTTATTGTTGTGAATACTATTTTATAATTAGTTAGGTTTTGAAACTAATAGTTTCTAATAAAAATTATGAATAACCAAAAAGAATAAATGTAAAATCTAACAAATAGAACTTGTAATAGTTTTATCAATATTTAAATAATAAACAATGACATCATTCAACTACTATTCAACATTTCTATATTATGAACAAATAAATAAAATTATATTAATTAAATATTTATTATAAATATTTAATATTATGGTCAGAATAAGAATCATAATAATCAAGAACAGATAAAATTTGTTCGCCTCACGCTTGAATGTTGTTTTACCGAGAGCTGCAGAACGCTAGTCGCGTATTGTTAAATGTTTTTTCTATTCTATTTTCTATTCTGTTACCTACTTTATTTAAATATGTATGTACTTTTTGTGGACGTACTAAATATACTCTTGTGCGTTAGAGAAAACAAAATTTAATATTATCTGCTGTTTTTACGATTATAGCGTTTTATCTTGACTCACAAAAAAATTATTTATTTAAGTAATGAAATAAAGTTCTATTGTTTTATTGATATTATGTGTAAAAAATTGATTTTAGAACGTTTCATTGAAATTATGGTACAAAGTATTTAAAGCATTTGACCTTGAACCAAAAAAAAAATTCGCCTGCGGCGCATTTTTTTTCAGCCTCACCTAACTTAGGAGTCACGCACCGCCACTGCCTGGTGGGTCTGAATAGCGCACAGCACAGCCCCCACGAATGGAAAACTCAAGTGACAGTGGTTTGGTAACGTCAGGAGGGCTCATGGCCGTTACGCAAACCTCACGGCCTAATATCATGAAAACACTGAACAAAATTTACAGTGGTGTTCGGGATATATGTATAATGTATCCTGTACCCGGCAACTCGCGGTGCACGGGCATTTACGACACACAGTGAAACGGTAACCTGGAGAAATCTCTGGAGCCAATACGCTAGTCTCTTTCTCTCTAACTCAGTAAACTCTCTCTAACTAATATCACTGATAAACTATACGGAGAAAACAACACAGAGGAACTCGCAGAGATGAGTGCAATTCTCTAGCGTGAAAATTCGCAGGGCTAGCGTAGTCGAATTTTACAACAATCGGATACAATAATATAATATTATTCACCATATGCGCAGATCGCACAAACGGGAAACTAGGAGATACGAGTGTTTCACTGGGCAAATATCATGCTACCGTGCATCACGTAAATCGCCTTATGACGAGCTCACTTCGTCACAATGTGTATGTAGGTAGAAATTGGAACATAAAGTGTGGTAGTAGTCTCTATCTTTATGTTATACCTTGAAGAAACATAATTTCGATGTTGGCATCCTCGACAATGATGCATTTGAATGCTGCGCACGAAAAACAAAATGGCCGCCATCGCAAATATTTTTTGCAATTATTTTAAGTAAAATGAATTTAACAATAGTAACAAGTACGCAAACTAGAGTTTAAAAGAACGAATCTGTTTATAGACGAGGCGTAAGCCGAGTCCATACATTAGATGAGTCCTTTAAAACTCTATTTTGAGTACTTTTTACATACAAAAAAATGTATTACCGTACCTGTTCTTGTTTAGTAACTATACAAAATTACTTATTCTTAAATATTATTTTAAAATATAATATTATAAAACGTAAGTGAGGAAACATTGAAAATCAATGAAAATAATCAAATAAAATATAAATAACGACTCAGTGCAAAGGTAACGTAATTTTTAAAAACCGGATAGGCTAAAATATTATTATTTTGCGAACTCCAAACGGTCCAAATTAGGTTAATCAGTGCCATCCTGTGGTTATTAATATAAGTACATGATATTTAAAAATGGACCTCTGCACCTAAAACTTTAACATAAATCTAAATATGCACTGTAAAATCTTAAAATTTTAAGGTATAATTTATTATCAAATGTGGAAATGATAAAAGTAAACTTTTTTTAGAAAATGGTTATAGCCCAGTCAAAATCGACAATAAATTCGCAAAGCATGATGTATCTCTGATTTTTTAGTATGCTGTTTGGACCCATTAGGGCGAAATTTTCGTACTTTTTTCAGATTCTGCTCTATACCTATCTATCTATATCCATGCATTTTTCGTCGAAAGCTATTCTATACATTTTTTAAGATCATTAAATTTGTGACAAATTAAGCCCAACCGGAGCTCTATACGTCTAATAGTTTCCGAGATATGGCACTTTGAAAATAAGTCTGTTTTCCAAAAATTGAAAATTGAGAAATTTTGGCTTTTTTCGTAATTTTGAGCTATAACTTCTGAACGGATAAAGATATTGACTTCCGGTTTCTTTTATTAAATTCTACGAACATTTCTATATAAAATACGTTATTTTAAATACTTTTTAGGGCATTCATGAAGCTAAAATATCAATTAATTTTTTTGAAAAGTTTTCAAATATTTTGTATTTATTGTGTTTAATGTGCTGTAACTTCTGAACGGATAAAATTATCGACTTCCGGTATCTTTTATTACATTCTACGAACATTTCGCTATAAAATACATTATTTTAAAAACTTTTTGAGCTCGGTGCACGGAGATAAGAAACCGGATAGTGTGACGTGAAAGAGGGGTTGAAGATCCATGAGAGGGTTGGAAGAGGGTACCTACCTACAATTTATTCAATTTACATACCTCCTATATGATCATAATACGTTTTGCATGTTTAAATCTCACTTTATGCAACAAAAAGTGGTTAGGTACAATTCTGGAAAAATGCGATTTTACCTTACTTATATGGTTTTTTTTGAGATTTTGAGAGAACTACGACTACGAAGCTTACAGACCCAGCTCTGCGCTTAATTTAAAGCTAATTAAATTGTCAACAAATTATGTTTAATGCTCTTAAAAATGTATAGTATAGCTTTCGACGAAAAATGCATGGATTAGGAGATATAGAGCAGAATCTGAAAAAAGTCCTAAAATTTCGCGGTTTTTCGTGTATAAAAATTTTTCCACAACTTTTTGAGAGTTGCAAACTTGGGTACATATAGCCCTAATGGCTCCAAACAACATACTAAAAAATCAGAGATACATCATGCTTTGCGAATGTAGCGATTTTTTGTGTCGATTTTGACTGGGCTATTAGCGCTGCATAAAAATTTGTAAGAACCTTTTTTGTGTAGAATTAATTTAGCAATATTTTTTGTGCATAACTTATATCGTTATCTCGATGGTTACTTAGATAAATTTGAAAAAGTTTTTGCGATGGCGGCCATTTTGTTTTTCGCGCACGGAACTCAAACACATCATTTTAGAGAGTGCCAACATCAAAATTATGTTTCTTAAAGGTCAAACGAAGAGATCGAGACCACTACCACACTTGCATGATAAAAGATCCCACGGACGTACATTTGAAAGCTGACATTTTGTTTCAATATTATAATTTAAAAATGATAATATAAATGATTCATGTATTTATTTGGGCATTAATTGTATTTGATTTGTTTCTATTATCATGTAACAAAATGTTTCACAAAGTTGCTACTACGATCTAAAAATACAATAAATTGAAGCCTCTAACATTATGTCCGACGTTTAATGAAAAAATATAGTAGTCGAGGAACTTTAGACGAAAAAATCTGTTGTGGCCAGCACACGACCTCTCGCTTTAACACTGTAATTTATGTGAATTTGATTTTAGTTAGGCTTTCTTAAATTATAATTTTGCAATAAATTTACAAACTTTTTGAAAATAATTTTATAGTTCTTAGTTCTTTAATTAGCTCTTTATAGATAAAAATTTAACTTTATTATTACCTTATTACATTATGTTCAGTTGTTAATAATATTTACATTTCTTTTAAAATGGTCCCACAAACATTTCAGAAATTGTGTATACGTCTGTTCATCTGTCACATTGACATATTCATTTTTGTTTTCAATTTTTTTTACAAATCGTGGTAGGTAAAATTACAAATTTTTGAAAATTAATTTTCCTTTATTGGTAAGAGATATAGAAACGATGTTAAATAAATATTGTAAAAGATAATTTGTTCTTTCAAATGTCGAATGACAAATTGTAACTATCGCAGTATTTCCTATATTTTTTGCAAAAAATGTTAAAATTCTTCAAGAAAATACCATTTCCGGTTGACAGATTTTTACCAAAATCTTATCAGCTCTTCATTAACATATATAAATGTATATTGCAAAATACTAGAATTTTATGTTCAGTAGAATTTGAGATAATGAATCAGAACGAAAGACTATAGTAGGCGCACATACAGACACACACACACACACACACACACACACACACACACACACACACACACACACACACACACACACACACACACACACACACACAGACATCATCGTGAAAATAGTCAAAATAGGTTCTAAAGGTGCTAAAACGTGCTTATTGACAAAAATCTCGACATCGAATTTTTTCACGATCCCTATACCACTCTAGGCGAGAGGTAAAAACGCCAAAAGCTCGGACGCCGGGAAAGTTACACCGATTTTCATGATTTTTTTTTAATCGCTTCGTAATCGAATTTGAAACAAAGTTTACCACCTGAGAACACTTGCTTTTGTTTTAAAAAAATAAAATTCGAAATTTTTTTTTTCGAAATTTTTTTATTGTATCATTATTTTATTTTTTAAAGTAAATTCACGTAATTTCTATTACTAAATTCTCTGAACAATTCTCTATAAGATAGATTAATTTATTTTAATCGTAAATGCCTTAGTGAATCCAAAATTTTCAGATTTTTGTCGCGGGAAAATTGAGAAATTTTAGTTTGTAATTTTTTTTGTGTTTAATGACCTGTAGTTTCTGAACGAATAAAAATTTTGATATCCGGTTTCTTTTATTAAATTGTCTGAACAATTCTCTATAAGTTAGATTAATTTAAAATTTTTTGAAGGCCTTAGGTAAGTCAAAATTTTAAGATTTTTGTCGCGGGAAAATTGAGAAATTTTAGTTTATAAAATTTATTTTGTGTTTAATGACCTGTAGTTTCTGAACGAATAAAAATTTTCATATCCGGTTTCTTTTACTAAATTCTCTGAACAATTCTCTATAAGATAGATTAATTTATTTTTATCTTAAAGGCCTTAGTTCAGAAACTACAGGTCATTAAACACAAAATAAATTTTAAAAACTAAAATTTCTCAATTATCCCGCGACAAAAATCTGAAAATTTTGGCTTCACTAAGGCCTTTACGATAAAAATAAATTAATCTATCTTATAGATAATTGTTCAGAGAATTTAATAAAATAAACCGGATATCAAAATTTTTATTCGTTCAGAAATTACAGATCATTAAACACAAAATAAATTTTATAAACTAAAATTTCTCAATTTTCCCGCGACAAAAATCTTAAAATTTTGACTTACCAAAGGCCTTCAAATTTAATAAAAGACACCGGATATCAAAATTTTTATTCGTTCAGAAACTACAGGTCATTAAACACAAAAAAAAATTACGAACTAAAATTTCTCAATTTTCCCGCGACAAAAATCTGAACATTTTGGCTTCACTATGGCATTTACGATAAAAATAAATTAATCTATCTTATAGAAAATTGTTCAAAGAATTTAGTAATTTTTTTTTAAAAACAAAAGCAAGTATTCTCAGTTGGTAAACTTTGTTTCAAATTTGATTTCGAAGCGATTAAAAAAAAAATCATGAAAATCGGTGTAACTTTGACAGAGTCCGAGCTAAATGTCTAAAGTTCCTGGACTATAGGTATTATAAATTAGCAGTCAAGATTGCTTCACGAATTTTATTTTTTCTCTGTTGTAACTCCTTTAGTTAGATTATCAGCTACCATCTTCTCAGTAGGTATATGTTGTATTGCTATGGTCCCATCTTCTACTCGATCTCTGACATAATGATGGCGAACATCTATGTTTCGTACGAGCTCTGTATCCATCAGAATTAGCAAGATTTATCGTAGTTTGATTGTCACATTTTATATTTGTGCATTTGTGCTTTATTGACTGATCAAACTCTCGATTAAGTTGATTTAGCCAAATAGCTTCCTGCGTAGTTGATGCTAATGCCATATATTCCGCCTCTGTGGTGGATAAAGCGACTGTTGGTTGGCGTTTTGAAGCCCAGGAAATTGCACCGCCAAATAGTTTAAAAACATACCCCGTGCAGGATCTTCTCTTGTCGATGTCTGAGGCCCAATCCGCATCAGTATATCCCGTCAATTCTTCAGATCCAGCATAATGAAGTTTCAATTCGCTGGTACCCTTCAGATAACGACAGATACGTTTCACGGCTTTCCATTGCGCTTCTCCGTGATTATTGTTGAATCTACTGACATCATTCACCGCGAATGCAATGTCCGGCCTTGTCCCTTGAGCTAAATAAAGTAGACTTCCGACCAACTCTTGATATGGAACTTTTCCTACTAAATTATTGTTTTTCACCATATATTCTGATAATTTTTGGTTTACATCGCTTGGAGTACTTACTGCTTTACAGTCTGACATACCAAATTTAGTCAATACTTCATTTAAGTATTTAATTTGATCTAGCGATATTCCATCAGGTTCGTAAGTGATGTTAAATCCAACAACATTCTTCGCTCTTCCCAAATCTTTCATATGAAATACGCTACATAATTTTATTTTTAATTCATCTCGAGTTTTCTCGTCTTTCCAAAAAATTAGTAGGTCATCGACGTATATTGCAACTATTAATTTTAACTTCTCGTTGTGGAATATACATGGATCGATTTTTGATTTATTCAATCCAAATGATTTTAACATTCCTTCAAGTTTTATATTCCATTGTCTACCGCTTTGTTTAAGTCCATAAATGGCTTTACTTGTTCCGTCATTATACATTTCAGGTTGTTCTAGAAATATTTCCTCATTTAGATCGCCCTGTAAAAATGCACTGACGGCATCCATTTGATCAATTTTTAATTTGTGTTTTACTGCAAACGCCATTAAATATCGTATTGATGTATACCTCACGACTGGTGAATAGGTTTCGGTATAATCAATGCCATATTTTTGCGAGCATCCTTTTGCCACTAACCTGGTTTTATCTTGAACGATTTTACCATCTTGATTAGTTTTTGTTTTGAAAACCCATTTCGTTTTTATAGGTTTTCGACCTGGTGGTATATTTACTAAACTCCAAGTTTTATTATCATTTAGAGATTTTAATTCTTTTTCTATTGCTGCTTCCCATTCTTCTTTATCGTGCCTAGAAAAAGCTTCCTCAATCGTTAATGGATCACAAACAGTTTCATTTTCTATCATTGAGTACAAAAAACAATCTAGTTTGTTTGGTTTACGAATACGAGACGATTTTCTTGTTTCTTGAGGTGGATTTACATTTTCTTTTGGCATAAAACTTTCATCGCTTGAATCTTCAACCGTTTCTTCAGCTAATGATGATGTTTCATTCTCAAGTATATCATCAACTGATTCTTCCCGTGATGATATGTCGTTCTGATCATCTTCTTCATTTTCTCCCACTGGATTGATGATTTCTTCTTTAAATTCAAGTTTTGAAGATGCTTTCTCATTTTGTATTTCGTATTCTATAAATACTACATCACGACTTATTTCAATCTTTTTTGTAGCAGGATCTATACAGCGGTATCCTTTTGATTCTTCACTATATCCAATAAATAAAATTTTCTTCGACTTCTTATCCCATTTTAACCTTTTTTGTTTTGGAATGTGGACCATTACAGTTGAACCGAAAATTGGCATATGTTTTACATTGACCTTTTTTCCTGTCCATATGCCTTCTGGTGTTTCGTTATTTAAACAGCTGCTTATAGATCTGTTAATGATATAAACAGCAGTGTTGACTGCTTCAGCCCAATAACTCTTGTCAAGCTCTGCATCAAATAACAAACATTTAGCTTTTTCTATAATAGTTCTGTTGGCACGTTCGGCGACGCCGTTTTGCTGAGGGGTGTAAACCGTTGATTTCTGATGAATAATACCATTCTTCTTGCAAAAATTGTTAAATTCTTGGTTACAATATTCCTTGCCGTTGTCTGTTCGGATGGCCTTGATTTTTCTTCCTGTTTGGTTTTCTGCCATCTGCTTGAACTTCTCCAGAACTTCACTTTTTGACCTTAAAAAGTATGCAAACATCTTTCGCGAATGATCATCAATAAGAGTTAGTAAATACTTAGCTCCTCCTATTGATGTGTTCTCCATGGGTCCGCATAAGTCGGAATGGACCATGTCGAGTAAACCATCCGCTCTTGTACTGGATTGTTTGAAAGGAAGTCTAGCCTGCTTTCCCTCCAAGCAGACCTCGCACTTGAGATTCTTTGCTTCTCCTTGAATGTTCATTCCCTCAACGATTCCTCTGCTCATCTTCTGAAGATCAGCATAGTTTATATTCCCCATACGCCGATGCCATTTGTGTATTTCACTTTGATTATTTGCAAACATGCAAACAGCTGATTTATTGTTCAGTTTATATACACCAGAATCTGAATTTATATGTGTTAAAAGTTTATCGTCTTTGTTATAAATTGAGCACCCATTTTTGTCAAATACCACGGTATTGTTATTTTTAACGATTTGCGCAACCGATAATAAATTAGCACTTAGTTCAGGTACTAACAATACTTGTTTTACCTCAATCTCGTTATCATTTACGCATAATGAAGTCTCTCCGACACCAGTCACTTCTAATTTAGCGTTATTAGCTGCTGTGATTTCTTTGATAGCGCTGCACCTTGGATTAGACAAACAATTCGACACGGGCGTCATGTGGTGTGTTGCGCCACTGTCTATGTACCACTCATTCGGTTTTACTTTATTTTCACGAGAAAAGTGTACAGACGAAAATACACTTTTAGCTTCACTTTTATTCGGCTTATCGGCTTTATCAGTTTTTCTTTTACTCCAACACTCCGAAGCTTTATGATTCTTCTTACCACAATTATAACACTTGATTACTTTTTTATTTGGCACATTATTATTATAAAACTTTTTATTCGAACTAAGCAATGCGCTATTTGGTGTTTTATTGTAATTACTTTCAAGCAATTTTGACTTTATTAAATCACCAGTAACTTTAACTCCACTGCTTTCTATACCCATGATAAACGGTTTAAACTCATCCGTTAATCCGGCTAGTAATATTGCACCGATCCACTCTTCGGTAATATCAAATCCAACACCTTTGAGTTTATTCGCAGTTCCGATTATTTGATTCACATAATCTTCTACATTATCACTGTTTTCTAAACGCACTGTAATTAGTTTACACAAAAGTCCCATTTGTCGCGTTAAACCTTTGTCGTCAAATAAATTAGCCAATGCACTCCAAATTTCTGATGCTGTTGTTAATGATTGAATGTGAACATACAGTGATTCACTTATTGAAAGGACAATTCGAGCTTTGGCCTTTTTTAACTTGGTTTGGTCTATTTCAGTGCACGGTGAATTTATGTAGTCATCTAAACCGTGAAATTCGAGCGTGTTTCTCATCGCGAATTTCCACGTGTGGTAGTTTTCACTACCTTTTAGTTTTTCTATGAAATTTTGATCGCTACTCGCCATTTTTCCTTATGTTATCTGCAATATTTAGCAACAAATGCTTGTTCATGTACAACAAATGTACCACGCACCTTTTTCTTGCGATAACCTCAAATGTTGACTGTTAGCGTCACACAAAAATAAGTTGTTTATACACTTCACCCTTTTATCACTTTCTTACGTCTGTCTGGGCCCATAACCTGTTGAAAGGTTTGGAAGTAGTGATAAAGGTTCTTGTAAATTATCATATATTTTATTATATTATGATATTAACTACATACGAACATACTTGATAGAAAAAAAACAATATTATTTTAGAATAACAAAAGCCGCGTAACCATGTACTTCAAACATTGTTACCAACTTAGATAGTAATAGAACATAGTATTGTCAATAACAGCATATTTCAACACAGTCTATAATGATCATAATGCTTTAAAAATACACAATGTACCAAAACTTTAATTTTAATTGGCTTATTCGTGTTTAAAGTAATTGTGGACACAATTATGTATACACGAACCTTTTTTCAAGTCGGTTATAAATAGTTATGCCTTTTTGTTTTTTTGTAGATAATGCCTCGCGCTCAGAATGCACATGCGCATATAAACGCGGGATTTCTAGTGGAATACAAGGATGACTACAAAGTAGTATCAGCAAGAATTGTGTACGGAGGAATCAACCCGAGTTTCATTCATGCAACAAACACTGAAAATTATTTAATTGGAAAGTCTTTGTTCGACGACAAAGTGATACAAGAAGTACTAGATATTCTTACTGAAGAACTAAAACCTGATTATGTTCTGCCCGATCCTAGTCCTGAATTTAGGAAGAGTTTAGCGAGAAATCTGTTTTACAAGGTGAGTTAATATAATAATTACTATCAGTAGTTTAAAATACCACAAACTGTTCAAAATATTGTGTAGTACAATAGTAGTACAATAGCGAAAGCCATGGATGTCGTTTAAAAATTGTATTGTTGGTAAAGGTTTGTACATCGATACGTCGATAACTTAAAGGAGCCACCAGCGTTTTCAATAAAAGCGCGAAACTTTCTCGTGACCCGTGATTATTGAATAAGTACGACTCTATTAGTGATGGGTCGTTCATGAACGAGTCGTTCATTTGAACGACTCATTTTAGTGTGCCGTGAACGAACGACTCTTTAGTTCATTCAGCACGGCACACCAGTTCACACTAGCTCCGTGCTACTATTTAGCCTCCGCTCACCGCTCCGCTCGGAGCGCTCGCTGAACGCAGAAAGACGAACGAGTGCGAGTGGAATGAGCGAAACGAACGATACAGATACATACAGACAGGCGCACTGAGTGCTGTGTATTCTGAGAAGTGTGCATGCGTTTCTGTTGTACGGCCAACAATGAAAATTATCAACAATATGGGAAGTGGGAACAATGTAGGACTGGAAAGTAAATGCAAAAAATCATTAATGTAAAAGTAATAGAATAGTAAATACTAAATATATTTATTTAGAAAATAAATCTTTTAAAATAACAAAAAACAAACCATTTTAAACAAAATTGTTCGTGTATAAATAACAAAATAAATAAATTGTAACTCAATACATCAGATACGGCAATACACAAAAACATATTACATATTACATGTTCACATTTAAAAATAAAACTTGAGAAACTTTATCGCCTTTTAATCTATTTCTTCTCTCAGTAATTGTTTGTCCAGCTTTAGAAAATATTCTTTCACATGGTACGGACGTTCCTACAATGCATAATTTTTCTCTCGCAAGTATATAAAGTCGGGGGTATACATATTTCCGTTCTTCCCACCAAATTAACGGATCACTTAACCTGGACAGAAGTGGTTCATTCATATACTTTTCAACTTCAGTTTGAACTCCAAGTTTTGAATTAATGGAAGATTTTATCTGAGAAACACTAACATCAAAATCAGCCCAAATTTTTGAAGAGTTGGGTAAATTTTCTGTATTTTCAGAAACATTTATGCCTGATTCAGAATCTTCTACATCTGAATCAGAATTTAAAATATTTGCTTTTGCGATTAAATTTTGTTTCGCAATTTCAAAATAATTCTTGTTGGAAAATCCAAAGTTTTTAAATCGGGGATCTAATATTGTTGCTTGCGCAAATATGTTGTTATCTTCAACATTGCTCAATCTTTTATTTATTGATGCTAATAAAGCTTCAACGAGCTTTTTTGTTTCTGTCGGCAAATCTTCTGTCTCATACAAATATTTTTTGCAACAATTTTTCAATGCGTTACTGAATAAAATTATTTTAGAGGCAGTAATCTGTTTTTCACTACTTATTTCCTCTGTGACATCTTTAAACATTTTTAAAATTTCACAACAGTGTTGCAAAATGCGAATATCTTCGTTTCGTAAATTTGTAATTTGTGGATAATTGATTGCAATAGTTGACATTAAAGATTCTTTAATTTCAAGAACTCGGCTAAACATGTCATATGTGGAATTCCATCTTGTTGGAACATCCTGTTTAACATTTAATTCCGAAATCCCCATTTGCTTCTGCATAGATTTTAATTTTTCCGTTGCTTGAGGACTTCTTTTAAAAAATTCTACTATAAGTTTCACTTTTTTGTGTATAATTTTTATTTCGGTAATACTGTTTTGTATAATTAAATTTACTGTATGCGCAAAGCATGGCACGTGTTTCCAGTTTGTCTTTCGAATTGCAGAAACAATATTAGGAGCATTATCGCTAACAATAGCAACAATTTTATCATTTATTTTCCAAGCATTCACAATTCTCTTTAATTCATCACATAAATTTACTGCTGTATGACTATCTGAATATTTATAGCAATCAAGAAGGGCTGCTTGTAATTTATTTTCTTTGTTTATATAATGCGCCGTAATCGAAATATAACTTTCATTTGCTGCTGATGTCCAGCCGTCTGTAGTTAAACAAATTCCAGTAGTTGACTGAATAGAACTTAGGACCAACTCTTTTGTAATGTTATAAAATTGTGGAATTAAAACTTTAGATATTGTCTTTCTTGTCGGTATTTGATAAGTTGGATTTAACGCTTTAATAAAACTTTTAAAATACTCACTTTCCACGATTTGAAACGGTAAATAATTTTTTGAAATGGTTTGCACAAGTAATTTGTTTATCTCAGTTTGTTTATTTATATTAATTGGTCTGTGGAAATAATTTGATACAGTATTTTGTTGCGACCTAGGTCTTGAAGTAGAAGGTATATTCTCATACGTAATATAACAAGTGATATGATTATTGTCGATGATATTCTCGAGTGGAACCGAGCTGCAGATTTCACGAGTCCGTAGGACGAGTGAAATGTGCTGCTTCGGTTTCACGAGCAATATTTTCGATTATTAATCATATCACGAGATTATATTTAATGAGAGAATATAATGAATTTGTAGTGATGCGCAAGGCGCGCGCAATGAGAACGGGAACGCACTTTAAAGTTGGGTGTTTACTGAACGCAACACATCACATCGGGTGTTCGGGTGTGTTTTAACATAACCTAACTAATTTTAGATGTTGTATTAAAAGATTAAAACGAACATTTCATTTATAATTACGCATACAATAATTACAATTTGAAGTACTTATAAAACAAAAGTCTATTTATTTGCAGTGTGGGTTTGTATCTCGTATAGGTATATTAATACGAGTAAAATGTAGAATTAGATACTGTAATATGATTTTCAGGTGTTTCTGGATTATTTCCTCTTAAGGAATTTATAATATTTTGATGATGATTTGATTGAATATTTAAATAAGACTGAATTGAATTAGTACCTATTGGAATAACCTGTGATCTTTATTAGTTGCTGATCAAGTATATTTGCATTTTGCAAGATGCGTTACCTGAATTTTTTAATTGTTTGATTAATTTAATCGTTATTAGCATCACTCCAACGATTATCACACATTTTAATAGTCAAGAATTACGAAATTAACTGTCAATACAGAAAAAATGCCCTTAGCAACGGACCAAAACAAGGTGATAATTTCTTTGTTTTTTATCATCGCTGTGATAGACATGTAACTAAGCAGATTTCGATAGGATCTCGATGATGATTGGCGGAAAACAGGTCACGTGACATATGAATTATATTCTCATTGTTATTATTTTGCCTATTGTTGTTGATGTTTTCACATACTTGTGCAGTAGGTGTAGGTGAATTTTGTTTACTTGTTGTACAGGGATGTTTACTTCTTAAATGACGCGATAAATTAAATGATAATTTTTGTGAACATAATAAACATTTTGCTAAATTTGCTGAACATTCTTCAAAATGTTGCCAGACAGTACTCTTTTTTGCCGAATTTTTATTTTGTTTATTTTCCATTGTATACAATACATATGCAACAACAGTAAGTAACGAGTAATCCAGACGAGAACATAACAAACTAACAACTAACTAAAATGCTCAGGTTCATGGAGTTTGGCACATGACACATCGCTGCGCATCACACAAGCCGAGCGCACAGTGCTGTCTGTGAGCATGAGTAGAGCAGCTCAGCTGAGCAGCACACTAGCACGCAGCACGGTGTCATTTGAAACGCTCAGTGCTGTTTTACAGAGTCGTTCGAATGAACGACTCAGTGTGAACGACTCACTTTACTGAGCGGAGCGAAATGAACTGACTCACTAAAAATGAACGAAAGACCCATCACTAGACTCTATCTATCTCTCTTTACGGTTGTGTCTGTCGATATAAACTGCTACCTGGCAGTAGTTTTGATTATTAAAATGAGAATGAAGGCTGGTTTATAATGGATGTGTAGCAACTCGATCATTTACCATTCTAAAATTAATTGGGTTCATACATCGAGTTGCTAGTTTTGAAAATAATTTAACGATAATAAGATAGTTTTTGTTCTGATTATATTCATAAAATTGTAACATACAAATTAATAAAATAGATTTGTTCCAATAATTATTCTCTATTGTAATATACAAATACAAACATACAAATTATTTACTTTCAAAACTAGTTGTTGGTCATCAGCTCTTCATATGGTAAAAAAAATGATGATGGAAATGAATGGCGTGCATGTGGTGATTATCGGGAATTAAACAATATAACAATTCCTGATAGATACCCAATCCCTCATATTCAAGATTTTACTTATAATTTACACAACACTACTATTTTTTCTAAAATTGATTTAATTAAAGCCTACAATCAAATCCCTATGGAGATATCTTCGATTCCTAAAACTGCTATCAGTACTCCTTTCGGTTTATTTGAATATGTTTTTATGCCATTTGGATTACGCAACAGTGCTCAAACGTTTCAAAGATTTATTAATGAAATCATTCTTGGTCTTGATTTTTGTTTTGCGTATATTGATGATTTATTAATAGCTTGCAAAAATTTAGAAGAACATAAAAATCATTTAAAAATTATTTTTAAACAATTAGAAAAATATGGCGTTTTAATTAACAAAAATAAGTGCGAATTTGGAAAAACTGAGATTAACTTTCTTGGCCATCACATTTCAAAAACTGGTATTAAACCTCATTCTAAAAAAGTTGATGTTATAAAAGACTTCCCTTTACCAAAATTACAAAAGGAACTACGAAAATTTTTAGGACTAATTAATTTCTACCACAGGTTTATTCCTAATTGTGCATCTATTATGCAACCAATTAATGATTTAATTGATAACTCTAAATCAGGAAACAATCCTGTTATTTGGAATGATACAGCAATTCGAGCTTTTCAATGTATTAAAAAAGCTTTAATTAATTCAGCTACTTTAACTTTTCCTAAACCTGATGCTCCCATTAACATTATAGTTGATGCATCCAACACTGGATTAGGAGCTGTTTTACAACAATTCGTTAATAATTCTTGGAAACCAATAGCCTTTTTTTCTCGCACCTTAACTTCTACAGAAAGCCGTTATAGTACTTTTAGTCGCGAGTAACTTGCAATTTATGCTTCTATAAAAAAATTTCGTTATTTTTTAGAAGGTCGTGAATTTTTTATTTTAACTGATCATAAACCACTTACTTATTCTTTAGCTAAAAATTCTGACACTTGCTCTCCTAGAGAAATAAGACATTTAGATTATATTCTTCAATTTACCAATGACATCAGACACATTCCTGGAAAAAATAATGTTGTTGCTGACACTTTATCTCGTCTTAATATTAATTAATTTTATTTAGATTCTAAACTTAATTACGAAGATATTGCAAAAGAACAAATTAATGATCAAGAACTATTTTCATTAATAAACAACTCTACTACTACCTTAAAATTTAAAAATTTTACTTTACCTAACACAAAATTAATCCTTAAATGTGACATTTCTACTAACTCGTTACGCCCTTTTATTCCTCTAAAGTTTCGTAAAATTGTTTTTAATCAAATACATTCTATTTCTCATCCAGGTATTAAAGCTACTTTAAAATTAATTACTAGTAGATTTGTTTGGAAAAATATGAATAAAGATATAAAAGCCTGGACAATTTCATGCATTAATTGTCAAAAATCTAAAGTCAATATTCATTCTAAAGCTCCCTTACAATCTTTTTCATTACCATCCAAGAGATTTGATGAGATTCATATTGATCTTGTTGGTCCTTTACCTTGTTCTAATGGATTTCATTATATTCTATCCTGCATAGATCGTTTCTCACGTTGGCCAGAATCAATACCAATTAAAGATACTTCTGCCGAAACAGTTGCTAAAAATTTTGTGTCGGGATGGATATCACGTTTTGGTGTTCCATCATTTATAACTACCGATCGTGGAAAACAGTTTGAATCTCGTATAATTGAATATTTATTTAAAATACTCGGTTCACATAGAATTCGTACTACTTCATATCATCCTCAATCTAATGGTTTAGTGGAACAATTTCATAGACAATTAAAAACGGCTTTAATGACTCACAACTCTCTAAAAGATTGGTATGATAAGTTACCCATAGTTTTATTAGGTATTAGAACTTCTATTAAAGAACCAATTAATTGCTCTGCTTCTGATTTGGTGTATGGAAGTTCTCTCCGTTTGCCTGGAGAATTTTTTGACAACCAAAAAGACATTTATATTAAAAATTTACCTGATTATGTTAATAAATTAAAATCTTTCATTTCTAATTTAAAACCTATTCCCACGAAAGCTGCTACTGGTAGGATATTTTTGAATAAAAATTTATTTACTTCCACTCACGTTTTTGTTAGAGTAGATAAAATAAAAAAGTCATTACAACATCCATATGATGGACCTTATGAAATTATTGATAGACAACCAAAATATTTTACTTTAAATATTAATTCAAAAAAAGGAAATGTTTTAATTGATCGTTTAAAACCTGCATTTTTCATGAAATGATATTTCAAATTACTCATTTTCTTGAGGGGGAGTAAATGTAGCAACTCGATCATTTACCATTCTAAAATTAATTAGGTTCATACATCGAGTTGCTAGTTTTGAAAGTAAATAAGTTGTTGTTAGTAACGATAATAAGATAGTTTTTGTTCTGATTATATTCATAAAATTGTAACATACAAATTAATAAAATAGATTTGTTCCAATAATTATTCTCTATTGTAATATACAAATACTAACATACAGATGTAACGGGTTACTTCTTCTGTGTTCTGTTAACATGAGCTATATGAATTTCTATATTACGGTTTATAATGACACTGGATTTGACGTTTACCTATCCTATACTGTAACAGTAAGGTTTGCCAAGTTTTAAGAATTAATCCCAGAGTATCTATATATAAAGAGTATGGCCATAGGCGCTTTATTGCAAACAAGTTACCATGGTTTCATAGTGTAATAAATGTGGCATTAATTAATCTTTATCCAACACCTCTTAATAAAAGCATCATAACTATGGTGATTTTAAACAAGAAAAGTAAAAGATTGCCCACTTCGAATAATTGTTTAGTAACAAAAGTTCCTAAAATGAAAAATATTCTTTGTCTGGAGAAAGAATGTATTATTCTCGTACAAAAGATATTACATAAGTTGTACTTATGATAAATAAATAATATTGCTATTTTGTAACTAAATTAACATTATTATAATATTTAAGTAAGAAAGGAAAGTCAGTATTAATCTTCGCATTTATCCGATTTTGAATAAATATTAATAGTGTTGTAAAATTTACAGTTTAGATTGGCTTATGAGTTGTGTTACTTCCACAGTTGTTACTTTCCATTTTTTTTTTGCTATGTCAATTTTACTATTGACTGAATTTTCCACGTAGCCTTCCGCAATGGTGGAAGATTTCCAACCGCCGTGACGTTTCAGTGTCATTATATCACCTCCACCATTCACGAGAAGGGTGGCAGATGTACGGCCCAGTATATATATATATATATATATATATATATATATATATATATATATATATATATATATATATATATATATATATATATATATATATATATATATATATATATCCGGATTATGTAAATTTTAAAAAATCGCAATTTCTTTAGGCACTTTAGAAAGCGTGTTTATCCCGGCAGGTTATACGGTACATTTACCGTTTATATAATTTAAAAAAAATTATAATGTCAAATTTAAACCTCGTTTGTTTTTAAGTAGTAGGTACCTTACCTACTTGTGGTAAGTTATGTTATAAGTACAAAAAGTAACTTTCAATTTGTAGTAAATTTCATTATTATTATATCCAGGTATAGACAGGACTATCTTAACAAATTTTAGCGCACTGGGCTAAAAAAAAAAAATTGGCGCCTTAGACTTTTAGTGGCTTTTTACAATTACAAATGTGGAGATGTTGTTGGGTTTTTAATGTTGAAAAAAGATTATAACTACTAAAATATTTTATTTATTTTATGGACATCATTCATCAGGATTAACTTCCAATGACAGAATGATAGAATATTATTATAGTGGCAAACAGTGTAATAAAAAAGTCGAACACCTTCAAATCTAATTTTTAGAAATTTATAACAGCTCGTTTTTCTCTTTTTATATGCAGAAATAAATTAAAATTGTGTGAGCATTACTACTACTTATTTTCAAAATCACTATACATTTTTCAAATACGTTTTATAAAAATTGAAAACTTGAATGATTAATTTAAATAAAAATAATTGGATTAAAAAATAATTACATAATAAATAATTAAATACAACATTCATTATGTATTTATATAATATATAAATTAATGAACTATTGCGCTGAAAAATGTAAATAATACAATTTTTGTTGTTTAATTTCGAGGAAAATGCCACCCTCTCCAAACAAAATCATTCGCATAATTCATACATTGTTAATGATATTCATTGAAATAAAAAAAAAAAGTTATACCAAGATAGAATCCGCTAGGGATATCTATATTTGTCTAAATGCAACCAAAGTAATCTTATTTTTATTGTTTTGGGCATTGTAAAATTCTAAAATTTAGAAAAATTTTGTCATTGACGCTCGCTAGTCGACTGCCGTGCAGACAAGTGGAACTGAAAATATGTCCGGGCGGGTGGTAGCGAGCGCGGTACGAACACACCTATTATGCAGTATAGGTTGAAGGGAAACACTCCCACTGAGGAAGATCAGTTTGCATGCAGTAGTGGGAGTTCAAATGCGTACTCGTTTCAACTTCTATAGGCTCATAAGTATTATTTCCTGTAGTGGTCCTCTAAAAATTTCATTTATAAATGGGTACTATAAATAACAAAGGCAGTGGCGGTGCGTGACTCCTAAGTTAGGTGAGGCTAAAAAAAATGCGCCGCAGGCGAATTTTGTTGTTGTTCAAGGTCAAATGCTTTAAACGCCTTTAAATACTATGTATCATAATTTGAATGAAACGTTCTAAAATCAATTTTTTACGCATAAAACCAATAAAACAATAGAACTTTATTTCATTAGGTACTTAAATAAACAATTTTTTTGTGAGTCAAGATAAAACGCTATAATCGTAAGAACAGCAGATAATATTTTTTAAATTTTGTTTTCTCACGCACAAGAGTATATTTAGTACGTCCACAAAAAGTACATACATATTTAAATAAAGTAGGTAACAGAATAGAAAATAGAATAGAAAAAAAACATTCAACAACACGCGACTAGCGTTCTGCGGCTCTCGGCAAAACAACATTCAAGCGTGAGGCGAACAAATTTTATCTGTTCTTGATTATTATGATTCTTATTCTGTCCATATATTAAATATTTATAATAAATATTTAATTAATATAATTTTATTTATTTGTTCATAATATAGAAATGTTGAATAGTAGTTGAATGATGTCATTGTTTATTATTTAAATATTGATAAAAGTATTACAAGTTCTATTTGTTAGATTTTACATTTATTCTTATTGGTTATTCATAATGTTTATTAGAAACTATTAGTTTCAAAACATAACTAATTATAAAATAGCATTCACAACAATAAATAAGACAAGCAATCAACAACAAAGTAAAAATAAACTCTGTTTCTTCACGTGTATTTAGTTGTGTGCGCTAGGCTATGCGAGGCTGTGCGCTGTGTATGTGTGTGCCTTGCGCGAAGACATACGATATTCCCCTAGCCTCTCTCAAGGCCTCTCCACCGCATGAACATACGAGAATACACACACGTCACTCCGTCGCTCGGTCGCACTAACGATGTATGAAACCAACCGTTGCAGCAGCAGCCTCACTGTACACATTATGTATGATAACACTATTTCAACACTATTTAAATACTTTTTTTGCATTATTGTGCAACAATAATTATTTTTAAATAAATATGTAGTAGATTTATAAAAAAAATTATAATAAAAATAAAAAATTTAAAATTACGATTTACGCGGTGAGGCTCAGCCTCACCTGCCTCATCTGACGCACCGCCACTGAACAAAGGGACTAAATTGGATCCCTGTGGTACTCCTGACTTTGCAATAGTTATTGGTTTTTGTTTGGATATTTATATTATTATCATATCAAAATATGATTTTTAAACTAATTTCGAGGGCAACTGGTTCAAATTTCATTACACAGGGTGTTCATTTTAAGTGGCTCACCGTTGCTATCTCGAGAACCATAAGAGCTACGAAGTTGGTTAAATTAGCAAACAATTTCTATTTTATATGACTACTTTAATGAACGAAACCAATTTTTTTTAGACCAGTGGTTCTCAAACTACGGGGTACTTTCTTATTTCAAATGGGGATCTATTTATTTTTATTCGCTTATTCGATTCAGTATTTTTTTTCTGAATTGAACGAGATATTATTTTCATACCCTGTCATAACAAAAACATGAGAAAAACGCTATTGAAAATTATGATAATTTAATTCAAATCTGATTGTTACAAGAGTGCTATGGAAAAAAACAATTTAATATTTGTTTCATATTAATTGTTATTTGTTAATGAACAAGATTCTTTGATTTTAATCAGGAGATCAAGACCGCTACTGAGTGTTCATGGTACTAAGTACTCAGTAGGGTGTAAGGTGGCGGTAACTACGGACACGTGTTTCGACCTTATTTGGTCTGATCAGTGTAGTATACTAGTATCTTTTTCACTAAAAATTAATATATATATATATATATATATATAGTCAGTAACCCCTTTTTATACCTTTCGGTGTAAGGGGGCCGGGCACACTAAAAATTAATATGAAATGAAATATTCAATTGTTTTCTTCCATAACACTAACTAACAATCAGTTTTTAATTAAATTATCATAATTTTCAATAGCGTTTTTCTTATGTATTTGTTATGCAAGGGTATAAAACTAATATCTCGTTGAATTCAGAAAAAAATACTGAATCGAATAAGCAAATAAAAAAATATAGGTCCCAATTTGAAATAAGATAATGGCACCCGTAGTTTGAGAACCACTGGTCTCAATTTTTTTGTTTCGTTCATTAAAGTGGTCATATAAAATAAAAATTGTTTGCTAATTTAACCAACTTCGTAGCTCTTATAGTTCTCGAGTTAGCAATGGTGCGCCACTTAAAATGAACACCTTGTATTCTTATTTGTATTAGAAACTATATAATTAATGAAATTTATATATTTATAACACTTGTTTTAGCTGATTTATCGAATTTTCATTGAAAACGTCAAATTTTTTATTCACGAATTGGTGATTGTAATCCTATTTTTTATTTGACTAGTTCATTTTGGCGTCTGCTCCAAAAAACAAAATAAATCCTAACTACATATCTGGCGGTACACGATTTGACCGCAAGTTGATGTCAGGCGTTCAACTCTACCAGACTGATGAGCAGATGTACCCAATTACCAAGCCTGTCAACAAACTAGAGGCACTTATACAATGTTCAGGTTAGTGTAATATTTATAAACTGACTTTAAAAAAATGAATGTTCTGTATTCGACGTGTATAATGTATATGTAAGTATGTATGTCCGCGATTATTTACAGTCCATAAACGGGTACTTTATTGGACTAGTACGCTAAAAATTCAAAATTGTATTGGTGTCAATATCATGTCAAAATATAGTTATTTGTTTCATTAATACAAAAAAATGAATGATTTTAGGACGTTTAAGACGGTTGCATTAGCATTTTTTGTTTGAATGAAACATAATATTTTTTCGCTAGCCGCTTAAATAGATATAATGTAAACATACTAACCATGAAAACAACAATGTTTTTTTTTGTATTAGGAAGAATAGATTTACTTTTTGTACAATTGCTATGGTGATCATAAACAATCCCCAAATGTCCTCCTTTTTTACAAAAAACAATGACACAATTATTGCATCAAATACGTCTGGTCGGCGAAAAAATGTATTTTATAAAATTAAAGTGCTTAGTAAATAATTAAATTAAATTAACAATACTCCTCTATCCTGATAATATGAGCGATCTCTGGAGATACTTTATTTTGATCCCTGGAGTTTACGATGTGATCGTTCTCAGGTTTGAAAACTGTGAAAATCGTTGTCTTTCGATATAACTACTTCTTTTGTTTACCGACCTGAAGTAAGCCCCGCCCACACAAGCAATAATAGTTTCATTAATATAATTAGTTGGTGCTTTTTAGTGCACTCACAATTATTGTTAGTGCACATTCCGGGCCAACTTCATACTCATTTTTGACGTAATGATACCAAACTATATATCATTGTTTAGTGCATCGTTAGTGCTTGCACGCCAACCCAAAATTAAATAACGTTAGTGCTATTACTGTAATTGAAATATAATTAAAAATTTGCGGGCGGGGCCAATTTCATACTCATTTTTGAAGTAATGATACCAAACTATATATCATTGTTTAGTGCATCGTTAGTGCTTGCACACCAATCCTAAATTAACGTTAGTGCTATTACTTTAATTGAAATACAGTTAAAAAACTGTCGGCGGGGCCAACTTTATACTGATTTTCGTAGTAATTATACCAAACGGTATATCATTGTTTAGTATGCAAGCAACATTAGTGCATGCACGCCAACGCCAACCCAAAATTAACGTTATTGCTATTACTGTAATTACTTACTACTTACTTATTCCTCTTCGCTCCACGTGGAGCATAGGGCCTCAACTAGCTGTCTCCATTGTCGGTTCTTCGCTATGGGTTTTGTTTCTGCCCAGGATTTTCCTATTTTCTCCAGTTCTTCTTTCTTTTACTAATCTATCCAATTTCTTTTGCATATGTTGCCGTTTCTCAGAAAGCAAGCAGACGTCGTCAGCAAAGTCCAGATCTTCTAATTGACTACATAACCTCCAATGTATGCCAGTCTTGTTCGTGGCTCTCTTCATTGCCCAGTCGATGAGTATTAGGAACAAGGTGGGTGAAAGGATACAGCCTTGTCTTACTCCACTTTGGATATTGATTTGGTTAGTTAGCTTTCCATTCCATTTAACCCTTGCATTCGAGCTCTTGTATAGTTCTTTCATTACCGTAATGAACTTTGGGGGTATACCATAACTTGCCACGATTGTCCACATGTGCTCTCTATTTATGGAGTCAAAAGCCCTCTCAAAGTCAATAAAGTTAATATATATTTTATTTTGCCATTCGACATTTTGTTCTATTATGATTCTCAAGGTAGCAATCTGATCTGCGCAAGACTTATTTGCTCTGAATCCGGCTTGATTGGGTCTAAGTATTCGATCTATTTCTTTTTTAATTCTATTTAGCATGAGTCTCGTCAATATTTTGCTTGGAGTACTTAGCAGTGTTATGGCTCTCCAATTCTCGCACTTGGATTTATCTCCCTTTTTTGGCAGGGTTATAATAATACCTTGGGTCCATTCATCCGGAATCCGCTCTTCTCTCCATATTTTGTTTATTAATTCTGTCGTAAGTTTAATACTAGTCTCCCCTCCAGCCTTTATTAGTTCACTTACAATGCCATCAATCCCTGGAGCCTTGTCATCTTTTAGATTCTTTATTATTTCCGTAACCTCTTCCTCTGAAAACTCTGCCTCATCTATCTCAAGTAACTCATGTGTTTCTTGGACATCTATCTGGTTTTGTTCTTCTTCGTCTCTGCTCTTAAACATTTCCGTAAAGTATTCTGCCCACCTGGCCTACATTTGCTGCTCTGTTTTTAGTAACTTGTTTTCCTTGTCTCGCAGCTGGTGTGTAGATCGTTTTGAGTTCTTTCCAGAAAGTTGCCTTGTATAATCATACAGTGTCTTAAGATCATTTTCTTTCGCGGCCTTTTCGCTTTTCTTAAGAATATTTTCAGTATAAGTTCGTCTATCTTTTCTAGCCGATTTCTTTACTTCCCTGTCTTTCATCCTGTACAATTCTTCCAATCGGTTTTGTTCACCTTGATTTTTCGCTATCAAAATGTTGTTCTTCAATATCCTTCTCTCTTCAATTTTATCCCATGTAAATTTCGTAATCCAGGCTTTATCTGATTTCTTCTGGTATCCTAGGGTTTCTGTTGCAGTATTCTTGAATAGTTCTTTGTAGTTCTGCCAATCTTCGTTTATGTCAACCCCCTGTTGATATGTTGGTTTTCCATATTTATTCGTTAAAACTTCGTTGAACTTCTGTTGGACTGTTTCATCTTCCTTGAGCCACTTTACATTGAATCTTTCCTCCGTTTTTTGTCCAAATCTCTCTGTTGCCATGAGCTTGGTTTTTAGTTTAGCTCTGAGTAGAACGTGGTCGGAAGCAGCATCTGCTCCTCTCAAAGCCCTTACATCTAGTAGGGAGCGTCTGCATTTCTTAGCAATCGTTATATGATCGATTTGGTTCTTCGTTTTACCATCAGGCGAAATCCAGGTTGTCTTGTGTATTAGCTTATGGGAAAATATGCTGCCGCCAATCACTAATCCATTAAAGGCACAGAAGTTTGTAAATATTTTGCCATTCTCATTTATTTCTCCTACCCCTTCCTTGCCCATAACTGATTCTTTCCCTACATTATCTTTCCCTATTTTGGCATTCATATCCCCCATTAGTAGTATAATGCCTCTTGGATGTTCTCTTTCGATACTTTCATATACAGTTTGCAGTTGTTCATAGTAGTTATCTTTTATATCCTGTTCTGTTTCGTTCGTCGGTGCATACACATTAACTATTGAAATGTTTCTAAATCGTGCCTTGAACCTTGTGGTAATAATTCGGTTTGAGACTCCTTCCCATTCCAGGAGTGCTCTTGCAGCTTCAATACTCAGCATAAATCCTACTCCATATTCGTGTTTCGCTTTATCTTCCATATTCCCTGAGTATATTAGTGTTGTTCCTGATTGCAGTCTTAGTTTATCGCACCCTGTCCATCTTATCTCGCTCAGACCGAGTATTTCTATTCTGTTTCTATTCATTTCCTTTGCTATTTGTTCGGCTTTGCTTGATTCAAACAATGTTCGTACGTTCCAGCATCCTACGTATTTTGATTTTCTCATATCCATATCCATAGCGGTCGATTTATCATTATTTCCTGTCCTGTTTCCGAGGCTAGTTGAAGTTTCTTTAGCACTGGGGTTCTTACGTGGTAAGGTTCCTAGCCTTACGCACAGCCTTCCTCCTTTCTCAGCCGGGCTTAGGACCGTCCATGGCGGAGTTATTACTGTAATTATTGAAATATAATTAAAAAGCTATGGTTAGGGCCAACATCATACTCATTTTTGTAGTAAATCTACATTTCTACGTTATAATTATTTTATAAAGTTTCAAATTTTTACGAGTAGGTAAAAGTTAACTTTAACTTCAATGACATCTAATCTATATACCTATACATCATCCAAGAAAATTCATATTTGATAATGTAGGTAAAAGCTTTGTTATGTTATTTGTTAACATAATTTTTTTTTCAATATTTATATTTTATATATAATAATCAAATAAGTCAACATGTAAGACCTTGTGTACTGGTAATATTAATTCAGGTTACAGATGCCCTATATAATTATAATAAAGAATTATTAATAATTTTTATTTCAAAGTTATTATAAGAATTAATTTTTTTTTTCTGAGAAAGTGGTTCTGGGATGACCCATGAATTTCAGAAAAAATAATATTAAAATTAAAGTAATAATTGTTCATAAAATTTAATACATTCATATAAAACATTATTAACCAAGTTCTTCCACGTTCGCTTTTTATAAACAAAATATAAACATTTAAAAAAAATTGAAAAAACTGGATCGTCGGAAAATGGATAAGGATTGAAATAAACTCAAATACTCCCAGATTTTTCAAATTTAATTTTTGGGTACGAACACTTTATTATTTTAAAAAACATATGGTGACGAATAAGTTCACAAAGCTTATGACTACATTATATCAAAATATTATTTTTTTGGATGATGTAAGCGATGTAAGTATATTAAAATTAGACCTCATTGAAATTAACAGTTTCTAGTTTATGTCAAAATCATTTTTACTATAAATTGTTGTTATTTCTACACAAATACATTTAAAAATTTGAAACTATATTATAACGTAGAAATATGCATACTTTCATTGAACTGTAAGTAAATTACTTATCGTTTTGTTTAGTTTAGCAACCCGTAACAACAGCATACCATTTTGATAAAAAAAGATCAATCGCGCAAAAAATATACGGGCGATGCCAATTTGAGATCAATTTTCAGCACAATTATGGTGGACTTTAATAAGTAATTAATGCATAATATTGCTTCTAAAAGATTTTTAATTATATTTCAATTACAGTAATAACACTAACGTTAATTTTGGATTGGTGTGCAAGCACTAACGATGCACTAAACAATGATATATAGTTTGGTATCATTACGTCAAAAATGAGTATGAAGTTGGCCCCGCCCGCAGATTTTTAATTATATTACAATTACAGTAATACCACTAACGTTAATTTTGGGTTGGCGTGCAAGCATTAACGATGCACTAAACAATGATATATAGTTTGGTATCATTACGTCAAAAATTAGTATGAAGTTGGCCCCACCCATAATATCATAGATTTATATAAAACGGGATGTGCACTAACGATAATTGTAAGTGCACTAAAAAGCACTAACGAAGCACTAATTATATTAATGAAACTATTATTGCTTGTGTGGGCGGGGCTAACTTTAGGCCGGTCTTTTGTTTTTTTCGTCTTCAACTTTTCCGGTATCGTATTCTAGGCTCGTTGCTATCTCTTGTGTGTAGCAATATAATATTATCTCGTCTTTATCTGACAGGTACAAATAACGAACATAAAAATTATTGTTATTGTGACATGTACTCGTAAGTTGTCATTTTAATTGATTACATAGCTTTAAACATAAAACTACATTACATTGTAATTAGAACTAGCGAAGAAAAATTCACATAAATACAAGTATGAGTCATAAAATCATGAGAAAGGCTCAATAATTTGTGTGCTTCAACTTAAAACAATTTAAAAGTTATTGAGTGCAAAATAAACTTTAATACTTTGTTACATTTTACAGTTCAGATTACAAAGGTCAGTTACATTGCACGTTGTGGTGATTAACTAAAAATGCTTTTCAAAACAAAAACCTAACCTAAGTTGCATTCGATCTACTATATCTGCCTTTTTTACACATGTCAATTTGTGTGGACCACATAATATTAATAAGTTTTGGCTGGAATGTAGAATAGGTGTTTAAGAGAAAATGCGTTTTTTTTAGGAGATCGTTTATTATGCTTAAATATGACCTAAACAAGCAAAATTAGACCGCGGAAGAGTGTTTTTTAACATGATTTTTTGAAGAAAATGAAATTTTTTTGGTTAACTTCAATGTGTCAAAATTGAATAAAATGACGTTTTTGTATGTTAACCTGAATGTGTCAAAATGGCTAAAAATAAAGCCCCACAAACTCGGTTTTGGTATTTACTACACTAACAAAGCTAACAAAACCGTACTAGAGCCCCACAAACTCGGTTTTTGTTTTTACTACACTAACATAGCTAACAAAACCGTACTAGAGCCCCACAAACTCGGTTTTGGTATTTACTACACTAACAAAACCGTACTAGAGCCCCACAAACTCGGTTTTGGTATTTGCTACACTAACAAAACATGGCAAACACTATTGAAATTTATATTAATCGAAAACAAATGTAATATTGTATTTATGTCAAATAAATTTGAAAACTTAGAAAAACAGATAATAAAAAGCCTTATATCTGTGAAAAATATATTTATTTATTGATATCTCCATTACATAAATGTATAAAAACGTTAAATCACATGTTTAATCTGTTAATTTTTCAGCATAACCAGTGTTGACAGTTGTCCCAAATTTTACCCTAAAAACTAACAAAATCGGCCCAAATCCTTGCTTCCGCGGCCTAATTTATTTATTCTAGGACAAAGAATAGGAATGAACCAATTGACACAAAAAAAGTGAAATTCCTCTTAAACACCTATTCTACACTTTACCCTAAGTTTTTCATAATTTATGAAAATTTCAGGTGAAGCTCAATATATTGACGATATACCAGCGATACCTGGTGAACTGTTCGGGGCTTTTGTTCTTGCCGAAGCGTTGCCATTATCAAAAGTTAAAAACGTGGACACATCCGAAGCAATGGTACAATTTTTCTTATTAATTTATTGTTTATATAACTTATATCTAATCAAATATTTTGATACAGGGGTTCACTTTTTTTAACAATTAATTTTTGTTGACGAATTGATTATAGAAAATGCCTGGTGTTTCTGCTTACATTTGCCACAACGACGTCCCAGGCAAGAACCTGTTTACTTCGTCTCTTCTAAACGTATCCGACGAACAGATCTTCTGTTCTGGAACCGTCCAGTACAATGGGCAACTTCTTGGTGTAATTGTAGCAGATACGTACGAGCATGCTATTAATGCCGCTCTCAAAGTGCACGTTAGTTATGAGAATTCCAATGAGAAGCCATATTACACGATCAACAGTATCCTGAAGGATAAACAGACCGATAGGGTGATGCAACAGTCGTCTCTTGATCCGAGGAAAAGAGGTAGGCAGATGAAAAAACTATGTTGTCTGAGATTTTTCCAACCTGTTTCCTTAATGCCACCTTATACCGCCGTCGTTACCTATAATGCTGATTACCTATGTGACGTCTTACCCTGTTGAGTCTGTAGAAGTCACTGGTGCTCAAAACTGTATCTGACTTAAGGGACGTGTTCAGTTGAACAGCAGTCATAATTTAAATACATTCTACGATTTAATTACTATTATTACCAAAGTGAGAACGGAAATATTCTTGAAAATATGTTAAAAAAACCTAAATTAAAACATATTTTTGTATATTTACGACATTCTTAATTGCTGGCCGAGGCATTTTATCTACGGTTCTTCAATTCCTGAGGACGCAACATAATAATTTAATGTGTTCCGTTATAGCTATTAATATAACAAGAATATTACGCGATTTATAATATCGAGGATGTTGCTAAATGACGAGATGAATCAGTGTCTCTTTAAACATCCGAAATGGGTAAAATCGCATACCTATATTCCCATTATATCCAAAGCTTTATCGTATCATCGACGACGGCAATGTTAACACAAGTGAACAATTTTATCTGTCATGGAAAAACAATAACTTAAAAATTAGCATATTTTGGAAGGTTTTGATGTTATGGTTGTACCTAACGTATTTAGTTCGTAACGAATGTATTGCTTATAAGTAACTAACGTATTATATTGTTTATCTACAACAATAGAATAATGTATTCATTATATACGTGAAAGTAGTATAATAAACCCCTCCATAAGGACACATGATGAAATAATGAATTCATTATTTCACACTGTTAAATAATGAGTACTTTATTCTCTCGAACTGTCAAACTGCCATCACATCTGTTTTAATATTAGTGTTACATCAAGTTATCATTTTATGACGTTGTAAGCAGAAACAGTAAAAATAATAATAATTTGTAAAACGCTGTATATGACTAGCCCATAATACTTCGAAATTACTCGGATAAATTGTCATCACACCAAAGTTTGAGGTTAGGTTAATATCAATACAACTTTGTAGTAAGAAAATGTTGCATTATTTAAAATGTTGTAGATAAAACGTCGTATTTGACTCGAAAATAATGGCTATAATTAACTCGGATGATTTATACACTCGCCTTCGGCTCGTAAACAAACTTTCATCCTCATTAATTATAGCCTACATTATTTACTCATTAAATAATATACTATTATAATTATCAATAAATGTTTCTTGTTAAAAGGTAATTATTAACAGTTGATGATACGATACATTCCTATTTTCTGCATCGTCAATGTACTAAATAGAACATGTAATATTTGAAAAATTTACAGGTAGCGATGTGAAACACGTGATAAAGGGCACGATGACTTTTAAGGCTCAGTACCACATGACTATGGAAACTCAACGGTGCCTGTGTATTCCCTCTGAGGATGGCGGTATGGATATTTACTCTTCCACTCAGTGGATGGATCATGTACAAATTGCTGCCTCTAACGCTCTCAATATTTCAATGGATAAGTATGACGACATCAAAATATCTCATATTAAAATTTATGTACATAATATTTGTTGTACTTGAATATTATAGTAGCTAAACGTGCAATTCTAATCCAAGTGGAGATATTGCGTAGTATATTATGTTAATTAACGTTCTGACCAGGGGCAAATGGGCTACTATTCACTGGCCCGGGAAAGTAATTTTTCAGCCCAAGACTTATTTGCGTAAGCTTAGCCAGGATTTTTGTTGGGAGGGAGGAGGCTTAGGATCAGTGGTGTAGTCTTATTAAAGTAGCACCGCGGCGCAGTTGCGTAGGGAAAAAAAGAACACTGCAGACAAAGAATTTTTTGGGTCAAAGGCTGTTTCATTAAATAATATAAAACAAAACGAAAATAAGGGGGTCGTTCAATAAGTCCTTAGAAAACCCAAGAGAATCGTAGAATCGAAAATGAATTTTTCTCAGTAAGCAGCACTCCTAACTAGTCAGCTGTCAGAGTTTGCGCTGTATCCATCACGTAGTTTCATTTTTGTAGTTGATTGATTGTCGGCAAGATGGGTGCCGCGTTTGCTCACAGTGGAGAATAAACACAATCGTGTGGTCGACTAAGGATGTTTTGGCGCTTTTCCGTAGCAATACTGAAGATTTTCTGCGTCGATACATAACTGTGGATGAAAGATGGATACACTACTACACTCTAGAGACAAAACAACAGTCAAAACAGTGGATATTTGAAGGCGAACGGGCTCCGAAGAAGGCGAAGACGGTGAAATGCTTATTTTGAGGAGCTTCCGAAAACCTACTGTTTGGACGGAAAGGAGATAATAAAATAATAAAATAAATCTACCGAAAAAGAAAAGTTTTTTCTACTTTTTTCTAAGGATATTATAAATTAAAGGCTTACTAGATCCAAGTTTAAATTCATTTATTAAGCAGAACGTTTCGGACACAACAATTTGTCCATCTTCAGCTGCAGTCACATAATTAAAAATTGAAGCAAGGGTCGTCAACAGAAAAACATTGGTCTATCCGGATTGTTTTTCTGTTGACGACCCTTGCTTTAATTTTTAATTATGTGACTGCAGCTGAAGATGGACAAATTGTTGTGTCCGAAACGTTCTGCTTAATAAATGAATTTAAACTTGGATCTAGTAAGCCTTTAATTTATAATAAACATAACCACACCGGATCTTTTATTATTCCTCAATTTTTTCTAAGGACTTATTGAACAACCTTCGTACATTAGTTATTATGAAATTACAAAAAAATGACTTTGGAGCTGGGATGGAAAAATTGTTTGGAGCCATACTAAAATTTTGTGACGCGCTACAAGCGAAATTTTTAAGTTTAAGATCGCAAAGAGGGTAATTTTTCTCCCCATTAGCATTACACGTATACACTACACTATAAGGATGAAAGAAAAATATTGTAACATGCACAATATTGATTTTTAAATATTTAAATTGCAAACATGTAAGAATATCTAGGTACCTGTATTATTTAATCTCCTTTGTAAGAAGCAACAATAGATTAAAAAATATTAGAATAGTTCTATCAAAAATGGATTTCGCGGCCCACAAAAAATGTTTTTTTTGTGTTACAATGCTACATATACTGATCCGTACGTCCGTACTTAATTTATTCTGACGAACTGCATTAGAATAACTGCAATACTTATCTATTATGTTAACATTATCAATTTAAAAATTTAAGTTATATGAAAATTAAGATTTTAGGTTTTTAATCATTACAAAATTTAATAAACTTACCATCACTCAATCGCAACCGGCCCACCGGCCAAATTAAGTATATCGGCGGTAAATCTATTTGACCCACACAGTATGTTACTTGTAATGAGATTAAAAAACTGATACTTCACTCAAATATTTGTATTCTTATTATAAGCCAGGCATATTAGGGTTTTACCTGGAAATAATTCTTAAAAGGGGATACTTTGCATATGTGAAGTACTAGTACCCAGTAACAACATCAAATATAACACTTGTGCATGCTGTGCTACGGCCGCCATATTGAAAAATGGCTAAAATGTATACAATAAAAGTTGAAGATAATAATAAAATATATCGATTTTGTTCTTGTAATATTTGTCTTATCTCTTACGGTTTTCGATATAAATTAAATATCTGTAATTTTAATGGAATGAATAGTCAGGATTGCAGTCTGAATAAATGTGTATGCTAATACACCGACGTTTCGGCACACCTTAGTGCCTTCTTCGGGGTTACTGGAAGGACAACATTATATTAAGTACAAGTAAAAATGGATGAAATTCTACAAAATTACTACAAACAAAGTCGTACTTACATTTTTGAACACTGATGTATTATTTTCACAAGACCTTGTGTTTTCCAACTTTTACGTGTCCTGGTTAGTTATTGCTGCGTTGAAACCGGGTTGCTGCACCAGTTGCCATCATCCACATCGCAGTTGTTCTGATGTTCTTCCATAGAGAACTTGTTTTACTTGCTTTTTTTGACTCTACTTTTAAAAAATTGTTATGTAGATTTCTAAATACTTTTTACATGTGTTCATTAAACTACCTACTATGTTCTAATGAAGAAGGCACTAGGGAGTGCCGAAACGTTGTTGTATTAGCAATAAAAATTTATTAAGACTGCATTCCTCACTATGCATTTCATTACTTTCCACCAGACGAAAAAATATTCCTTTATCTGTAATTTTGTTCAGCAATTTTGATTAACATTTACATTAAGGTCATTAAATTTAAAAATTAACATACCTAATTTAGGCTTTATACTCTTGTCTTATATTGTCGGTCAGCTTAGAACAATAGGTATAGTTAAACAGGTATTAATTGTTGATTACAGTATAGGAGACAAAATTTTAATTTTCCCATGATTTATTTCCACCACGGGGGTTTACCAGGAAATCTCTACCGGTTACCAATATGTCATATTGTTGGTTAGCTCAGAACAACAGATATAGTTAAACTGATATTAATTATTGTTGATTATAGTGTAGGAGCCAAAATTTGAAATTTCCCAATTTTCCCATGGGCTTATTTTCACCAAAAAGCTGGCGTTTTCCACAGGGACTAAACTGGTTTTTTCCCAGGAAATAAACCGGAGTTTTCCCAGGGAATAAACTGGGTTTTTCCCAAGAATAAACCGGATTTTTCCATCTTCGCAACTCTACCGGTTACCAATATGTACCTACTCAAAATCCGGGAGAGGGATCATAAATTCACTATTTTGTAGTTTATATTGTTCAGTTCAAATCGTATTTTATTAAAAATTCATGGAAATTTTTAATCTACGTTTACCCGTTCAGTTCCTATCTACAGTAAAAATGAACGCCCCTTAGCTTCTCACCAATACTCTTGAATCACCCTATAATAGCACCATTATGTATTTAAAGTTAAAGTAATAACATATCTCTTAAAGGATCAACGTATTCGTACGTCGTCTGGGCGGAGCATACGGTGGTAAAATCATACGCGCGTCGCTCGTGTCGACAGCATGCGCAGTAGCGTGTTACAAAATGCGCAAACCACTACGTCTTATTCTACCTCTCGATGTCAACATGAAGGTTATCGGCAAAAGATTCCCCACGTACACTGAATATGAAGTTGGTGTGGATGACAATGGCGTCGTGCAATATCTTCAGTCTGATGTATATCAAGCTGCAGGAATTTCAGGTACTTATACATTTTACGAGTTCTTTTCTTTATATAAAATAAAATAGATTGAGGATTCATTATTAAGTGATCTATTTTTTTATTACTAAGTTACGGGAGTTTCAGAATCAGTTAATATCTACACTCCAAGCATTATTATTTAATTAATTTATACAGAAATTAGAAGAAAAAAAACTTTAAAAAGTAAACATAGTTTTCTACATTACATAATTTCGATTATTTATCTGGTAAATATGCAAGTATTTCTGTATTACTATACTTACTGACATATTATGTTTTGGTTTAAATAAATAAGTAAATTTCATCATTTATCTGTGAATTAAGGAAGGTGAGGACTTCTACAATACCTTGATATATATCGTAAATACCAATGTAGCGACGGTATCTAGCGACAATTTTTAGTAGCAACACTGTGGAATTGGGCAACAGAAATTAGCGTTGAGCGACGAATGCATTGTAATAGTCGTACAGTGGTAAAACTAATATTAAAATAAGATTACTACAAAAATCCATTTTGGAAGATGTGACGGCAAATAATTAAGTTAAATACAATTAATATATAAAGCTGAATGTGTTTGTCTGTATGTCCGCTTGTTTTGTATCTATATCTAGACCGTTTGTCCGATCCTCATGAAATTTTGCATGCTGTTCTCTTCTGACCATGTTTACTTCGATTGGACCATTAGAGATGTGGGTAAAAATTCGTTTACTGACTTGAAGAAACGTTTAACAACATCATCAGAAAAATACAATATGGTCCCGAAGACTAGCGCAAGAAGATTTGTTTACTGAATTGAAGAAGCCTTTGACAAGCTTTTAAGACAAGTCGATAATACAAAAACTATTACCTATTCTGAAAACTGACGCAAGCTCTTACGCAATCGGCGCTGTTTTGCTCCAGCTGAACGAGAAACTTTGGCAGTTGTGTGAGCTCTTCAGAAATTTATAGGTTACCTCGAAGTTACCGTAATTAGCGATCACTAACCTTTGAAATAACAGATGAAGAAAAACTTACGCAGTATTATTAACGTCTGTCCCAAGTTCTTAACAGAGCCCGGGAAATACTAAAGAAGTAACACGATGCATCGAAAGCACAAGCGGATCGTCGCTGACATGATGTTTCTCCATTCAACACAATCGATCTTGTACTCGTCAATTGTGTCTCGCTCGAGGACGTTAGCGTAGTTATGATTCTGTTTTGGATGATTATGTATTTAAATGAAGATACTATAGGATTTTATTAAACGCACTTTATTAACCAGTATGCTACATTTTCAATGTCTGCTGAACAACAACTACGCATATCACATGGCATACCGGAAGTCATGATGAGTTACCAACATACATTTAGTGACATTTTTATAATAATATAAACAAGCGTGACATAAAAGGGAAGAATGCAATGGGACTTCATAGTCAACCCATTATAACTGTTTTAATTAGTTTATTTTTCTGTCACCTTCTAGACCGGGAGCTCATGACAGATGATGGTCTCCGATTTCATACAGCATGCCTTTTGGAGGATGCACATTGACCCTATGACAACATAGAGAAACGGATTTTGAACCCTTGCATGCTTTCCGGTCATATGGAAAATTGCATTTCCACTTGCACAAAATTTGTCATCCTTGGGCCAACGAGAACTGGATGCCAATTTGATTATAGGTGTTTAATGACACAAATATTAATTCTTTTCATTAGCATGCTGTATGAAAACGCAGAAATCATATTTTTTTATTATAAGATCACGTCACCGTTTCAGCCCTTTTTGGGATCCTGCGAATCGCATGCCTATAATTTTTAAGATTTTAAAGTGATAAAAGGACATGCATTATTAAATCAGAAAAACAAAATTTTTGTGCAAGTGAAAAAGGCAATTTTCCATAAGACCGGAAAACGTGCAAGGGTTTAATACCCGCTTTCTTTGTTGTCATAGGGTGAATATTCTATCCTCCAAAAGACATGCTGTATGAAATTCCAATACTGTCACATTCCTATTTTCAAATTATTTCTGTCGCTGTACGGATATTACAATTTACAATACATTATTCGCTCATTCCGTTGCTATATCTAATGTTGTCAGATATATCGTCTACAACAAATCGTCGCTAGATAACGTAGCTATCTTCACATCGGTAATGAATATGGTACATTAACGTAAGGGGAATGCGAGGGACTTGAACCACTTGAGATTGAAATTTTGCGCTATGTTTGAAATTTTATCTAAAAGATGTAGTTTTTGTACCGCCATTCTGGTACGTGGGACTGTGCAGGTTTGCAGTTCAGGTCAGGTGCCAGAGTTATAAACCTGATTTACTCTCGTTTAAAGTAAAATTTAAAAATAATCTTTGTTAGTCTACATTTCTTTTTTATACAAAAGTACGTAAAAGTTATTTTAATATATGTTTTCATTAGTTATTCTATTTTTAGACTACTACTAATAGGTAAGAAACTGTTGCAAATACCATGGAGGAGACACACACACACATTTTTTAGAAATTTCGAAATTATAGTGGTTTAAGTCTCCCGCATTATCCCTAGATATATTCACGCTATGTTTAGTTGGTATATAATTATTTTGAAGGTATGAACGAGTCCATGGTACAGGATATACCACACTACATGTCAAGCGGTTACAACATTGACACCTGGAAGTTAAGAGGGTACGTGGTGAAGACTGATATGGCAGGCAATGCCTACTGCCGTTCACCCGGTACGTTTGCTTATAAATTATAGTTGACGAAACTTACTAATGCAGGCCGTCCCAATGTGATAACAATGATATTGTATTTTGTAGGCCTGCCTTGGTTCGTTGCGTTGTTGTAGTAATATGACTACGATACAAAACTTCTGCCAAAAGGAATAGTTTATCATTTTAACTTACCCGTCCTATATAATAGGGGAAGAATTGTAATCGTGATTATTTGACAATTCATGATATTGATGAATTTTCGCCTTTCACGTTTAAGACCCTACTAACACATAATTTTGATAATACATGAATATAAAGCAGTTTAACGTCAATATAGACTGTGTTGTTATATATGTAGTAATAATAACAACACTTTAAACAAACTAACTTTATTATCATCAATAATAATCGTTACAAAAATACGTTACGTTGTCTAGTCATCTGTCAACTAACTATTCACTTCTGCCTCTAGGTGGCAGCACAAATGTTTAAATTCAAATCCTCTTTTCTGTAGTTGCTTAACTTAAATACATATTAATGATTACAGTAATATTTATAACATATAAAATTTTACGACGAAAATGCAACAATTTCAAAAAGAAATCGTGCAAAGTATTTGTGTCTAAAAGCAGCATTGGAATGGCTAGACACTGGGGTTCGTCTGCGGCGACACGAGGGCTGCCCCTCTCGTATGTAAAGTAAATACTACTAATCAAGGACTAGTTACGTATTTCACAGTTCACCTCAATTTATTGAAGTGAACTGTGAAATACGTAACTAGTCCATATATAATTTTATTTATATCTGGCAGGAATGTTTCTTTTTCTACCACTTCTTCTGGCTGTCTTTTCTGTGGCTCTCTCCCGCTTGGCCGTTCTTTTCTTTCTTGTGTTGCCAGTTGGTCTTCTATAGGCGGCTTTTCTTGTGGTACTTCAACAAGATGATTATGATTTTTTCTTAAAGTATTTCCATATTATTCTATGATGTAGCTACGAGGTTCTTTGGTTTCATTTACGACTGTATAAAACTTTTTAATGTCTGACCCAAACTTTAGCTCCCGGATACAGTTTCTGACGAGTTCTTACTCCGTGTCTATTATCGAAGTTTCTGTTCTGTTTTCTTTTCAACTCTTCTTCTCTTTGCCTAAATACTCGGTGATTTGGTAATTTTGGTTTTAATAATTCACGTGATATAGGTACTATCGCTCTTAACTTCCGTCCCATCAACAGTTCTGCCGGAGACCATCCGCTTTCCAACGATGTAGCTCTGTACATTAATACTCCCAATGTAAAATTATTCGGACTTTTCTTTAAAACATTTTTTTAAATTTTTAGTCCATTTTCCGCCATTCCATTTGATTGGGCTAAATTAGGGCTTCTATGGTAACTTGCATTATTCTATATATTTTTGTAAATTAATGAAATTGTCTGCCGTTATCTGATCTTATTATTGTAGTAATGCCATGTCTTGCAAAAGTTTATTTTAAGCAATTTATAACACATTCTGATGTAATAATTTTTAAGCAATGATATTCATTATAATTGGAAAGTAGTCTGTAATAACCATATACCTACTGATTGCTTTCGTAGTCGAATAGATCTATACCTAATATTTCCCAAGGTAGCGTTGGAACTTTTGTTGGTATCATTTCTTTAAAAAAAAATTCCTATGTATTAAACATTGTTCATACTTCGACACAACTTCTTCTATATCTTTGCTTATTCCTGGCCACCAAATTGTTACCTTAGCGAGTCTTCTGGTTTTAGTTATCCCTAAGTGACTTTTATGCAATTTATTTAACATTTCTTTCCTTATGTGCTTCGGAATGTATATTCGATCTCCTTTAAATATTATGTTGTCGCTAGATATAGACATTTCGTCTAAATAATATTAATATTTTAAATTCCGGATCTTCGTACTGATTTTTCCAATTTTGATTTTATACATGTTTCTATAATTTCGCAGATTGGATCGCTCTATTGACTGCTTTTGATACCTTGTATTCGAACATCTTTTTTTTTGTGGGGTAGGAGAGAATGCGTCATGCACACCCGGTATGATGCCGAAGCAGCGCATACCCCCCGAAGGGATTGGGTAGTGTGGGACTTTAACCCACTAAACTCTCCCGTCCCCTTCTCCCCAGTATCCCTGGACCTGTTTCTCAACATAAACTCGGGGACACTGGTGACTGGTTGGTTACCTTATCTTCCTTTCTTCTCTTCCTTCGGCCTCTTTCGCGAGTATTATTTCGCTTATGCCCACGTATCTTCGTCTTCTAGCATCTTCCCCACCAGGTTCTCGGGGGTGATCTGCCCTCGTTTGGTACCGATAGCTTCCCTTTTTTCCCTCCATCTCTCACATGTAAAGACGGTGTGCTCCACATCGTCCTCGACGTTGCAGGTTTTGCAAAGGCCATCCTCTGCCTTTTTAATCCAGGCGAGATACGCCCCGTAGCATCCATGGCCCGTTATTACCTGTGAGAGGCAGTAGTTAATTTCTCCATGCTCGCGGTCGACCCATGGGTCAAGGTCCGGGATGAGCCTCCTCGTCCATTCACCTTTCTTCCCATTTCGCCACCTCTCTTTCCACTTTCCTCTTACATACTGGTCCCTCTCCGCTTTTCCAAGCTTGAGGACCCTAGCTGTAAGCTGTATGTCAATTGGCGGCAGGCTTGCCGCAACCAGGACCGCCTCCTCAGAAACCGTCTTGTAGGCTGAGCAAATACGGAGGGCCGCCCTCCTCTGCACCCTGGCCATTTTACTTCTGTGAGTTTCCTTAGTTAACGCTTGCGCTCATGTTGGTGCCGCGTAGCACATAATCGACTGGGCAACGTGCGCAAGCAGCTTCCTCTTGCTGGCCGCTGGTCCGCCCGTGTTTGGCATGATTCTTGCCAGCGCCTCCACCGACTTGCTCGCCTTCTCTGCCGCGTACCTTACATGTTTGCCATCATTAAGCCCTGGGGCGATTATGACGCCCAGGTACTTAACTTCATTTTTCGGCTTGATTACATTGTCCCCTATTTTAAATTCTGCTTTTCCTGCCCTCCTTCCTCCTGTCAGGATTACCGCCTCGGTTTTGTGGCAGGCTATCTCTAGTCCTACCCCTTCCAGCCATTTCGCTACCTTCTCGCAGCTTGTATTCGCTGTTTTTTTCGAGCTCTTCCTTGCTCTCCGCCACTACTACCAGCGCGAGGTCATCCTCAAAGGCTATTTGCGTGACCCCCTCTGGCATTTCCTGCTGTAGCAGTCCGTCATAATTCACGAGCCACAGGAGGGGGCCCAGCACCGAGCCCTGCGGAACTCCTCTAGTGACCTCGTGCTGCGTAGTTTCCCCGTCGGTCCTGGTTACAACACTTCTGTTGGTAAAATATTCTTCTATGAGCTCAACTAGGTACGTTACCAACGTACTCTCTTTGAGAGTAAATATGATATGCCTCCAGCTGGCGGAGTTGAATGCGTTCTTGATGTCGATGGTTAGTAGCGCGCAGATTTTCCGTTTCCACCATGGGCCTGTTCTTGTCTCTTCCGCTATTTTCTTCACTGCCTCGATGGCGTCTACCGTGCTGCGTCCTCTCCGGAAGCCGTACTGTCTGTCGGATATCATTTTCCTCTTACTTAATTCTTCCGAGAGCCTGGCATGTATTAGATGTTCAAGTGTTTTCCCCATTACGTCGATGAGGCAAAGTGGCCTATAGCTACTCGGGTTGTCGGATGGCTTTCCTGGTTTCTTCAGGAGGATTAAATTGGCCTTTTTCCATGTTACTGGAAAAGTTCTTTTTTCCAGGAGGTTGTTTAGGACCTTTAGGATGATCTCCGGCCTCAAGCTGATTGCTTCTTTAATAATTTCCGGCGGTATCCCGTCCGGCCCCGGTGCCTTCTTGGGTTTGATCCTCCTGCCTGCCGCAAGCAGCTCCTCCTCGGTGAAGGGTGGGGTTTTTTCCTTCTCTTCCTTATACGCCCAGTTGCTCACCCTATCGCTGGGAAATAAAGTGTCAACTACCTTTTGCGTTTCCTCCTTCGTCATCTTCGGTACTGGTTCTCGTATTTTGAGTCTGCTCGTGGCTATTTTATAAGCCTGGCCCCATATATCTAGATCGAGTTCTTCGCACAATTTGTCCCACGCATTCTTTTTTGATCTTGCTATTTCCTTGCTTAGCTGCCTTCTAGTGTTCTTGGCTTTATTTCGTAGTGGTATGCAAGTCTCTTCCGGCTCCGTCCTCCTCGCTCGCTGGTAGCGCCTTCTTTCCGCTTGCGCCTTCTTCCTCAGGTTCGCTATGTTTTCGGTCCACCAGTAGACCGGTGGTCTGGTTGTCTTTGTGGCTTTCTTCATTACGCAATCGCAGATGTCCGTGATCTTGCCGATTAGCTCCTCAGGAGTTCTGATGTTCTGGTCCGGGCTTAGCCCGCTGCGGATCGCTTCTTTTAGATGTTCAATGTTGAGGGTTTTAAGACTCCATCTATTTTCCTCCGTCCTTATAGCCTTCTTTTGGCTCGTCAGGGTTGTCATGATGCTACTGTGATGGCTCAACGTTTCCTCTGCCAGCACCGTCCACTCTATTTTCCCGGACCCTCCTCTTACAAAAGTGACGTCAATGCAGGACTCCTGCTCGCCTCTTTGGAATGTCGGGGACCCATCGTTGAGCACCACCAGGTTAAGTGACGCCGCCCAGTCCATTAACGCTTCTCCTCTTTTACCAAATTGTTACCTTAGCGAGTCTTCTGGTTTTAGTTATCCCTAAGTGACTTTTATGCAATTTATTTAACATTTCTTTCCTTATGTGCTTCGGAATGTATATTCGATCTCCTTTAAATATTATGTTGTCGCTAGATATAGACATTTCGTCTAAATAATATTAATATTTTAAATTCCGGATCTTCGTACTGATTTTTCCAATTTTGATTTTATGCATGTTTCTATAATTTCGAAGATTGGATCGCTCTATTGACTGCTTTTGATACCTTGTATTCGAACATCTGTTATCGGTTTTATTCCCATAACTAAATTTACTTGATTTGCCGTGTTTATTTGATAATTACAATCCTCTTTATTCGGTTGTTCAATAAATTGGTGCTCGCGATAATGTATCTGGTACATATAATTCTTTGCCTTTAATGTAATTGATGTCATAGCTAAATCTACTTAATTTTATTCTCATCTTTTGAATTCTGGTTGATAGATCGTTCATTGGTTTATCGTTTAATAAACTTACCAATGGTTTGTGATCAGTTAAAATTTGTATGTGTTTACCTATTATAAACTGTGATAAATCGATCGCACACCCATGTGATTGCCAGACTTTCGGTCTCTATCCTCGTATACTTCTTTTCTGTATCAGTAAATGCCCAGAATATGTAGCACACTGGCTTCCAATATTCGTCTTCCTGCTGCTGCTCTAGAGAGGCTCCTAGACCATAACTTGATGAATCTGCTAGCAATCTTGTTGGTTTATTTATATTATAAAAGGCTAGGGTTGGTAACTCAGTTAAAGTATCTTTTAACTTGTTAAATGTATTTTCATGCGGTGGACTCCATTTATATTCAATATTATTCTTTAATAGTTCTCTCAAAAGATTAGTTAATTCTGAAGTACTAGGTACAAATTTAGTTAAATAATACATACCTAGAAATCGCCTTTATTATTTATTATTAGTTAGCTCTACGAGCCTTGCAGGCTCATGGCTTGTTGCACAACACTTCTCCACTGTGCTTTGTCTGTGGCTTTCTCCTCCCATTTTCTTATGCCCAACTGTTCAATGTCTTTTACCACTGCGTCACACCACTTTTCTTTTGGTCTCCCTCTTCTTTTCCTGGTCACTATGCCTCCCTTAAACACACTTTTGACTACTTTGTCCTCCGGCATACGGACTACGTGACCCAGCCACCTAAGTCTCTGTGCTCTTATCACTCCCGTTATGCTCGTTTCCCCAAACAGTTCCATGATTTCGGCATTTGTTCTCCGTAACATTATTTCACCACACTTTTTCTCCCCGTATATAGTCCTAAGTATTTTCCTTTCCCAGACTGCTAGCCTTGTTTGGTTCCCTTTATTTAAAACCCATAACTCACACCCGTAAATAACTGTCGGCCTTATGATTGATTTGTAAGTTCTAATTTTGGTTGCTCTTGACACCAATCTGGACTTCAGAAACTTGTATAGGGATCCTACGCACTTACTGCCTTTCAGTAGCCTAGTTTTAATTTCCGTGTCTTCTTCATTTTTACTCGCTAGAGACACTCCCAGATATGTGAAGTTGCTCACCTCTTCAAAATTAAATTCACTCCCCTCTTCTACTTTTATCTTCAAAACATTTGGCTCTAGCTTCTGATTCCCTGCCACTCTCATAAATTTGGTCTTCGTTTCATTAATTATTAAACCGATCCTTTTAGCTTGTTTAACCAATCTTTGGAAAACTTGTCTCAGTTCATATCTGGTTCTTGTTACAATCACTATGTCATCCGCATACGCTAGCAATTGATGTTTTTGCCGGTAAATTACCCCTGTTCTAAATAAGCCACCTCTTCTAATTATACCCTCTAGAACTAAATTGAATAGTATAGGGGATAACGGATCCCCTTGTCTCAGACCTCTTTCAACCCTAAAGCTTTCAGATACCTGTCCTTCAACCAGAACTTTGCAACTTGTATCATCCAGAGTCATTGTTATCAACTTTATTAGTTTTGTCGGTATTTTAAGCTCGAGTAAGATTTTTATCATTTCCGTTTTGCTGATGGTGTCGTATGCCTGTTTGAAATCTATAAATAACATGTCCAGCTCCAGGTTGTGCTCGTAGCTATTGGCTATTAACTGCTTCAGTACATATATTTGATGTGTTGTTGATTTATTACTTCTAAAGCCTGCTTGGTAGTCACCTAACTTTTCCTCTGCAATTTTTCCTAATCTATTTCTCAGGCAGCTCGCAAAAATTTTGTAAACTACATCTAGTAATGCTATGCCTCGGTAGTTATCGCATCTGGTCTTATCTCCTTTTTTATGTATTGGGCATATCATTGACTCTCTCCACCGTCCTGGCATCCGCTCTAGATCCCATACTTCCTTCACTAAGTTATATATTTGCGTTTGCAGTTGTTCTCCACCATACTTATAGATTTCGGCTGCTAGCCCATTCTCTCCAGGGCTTTTATTGTTTTTTAATTCTTTAATAATCTTTCCTATCTCTTCTACCTCTGGTGTTTTTATCAGTTCTTCATATCTGGCGTCCATCACCCAGTCCATCTTTCTTATATTTTCGGTTTGTTCATCTTTTTTGTTCTCGTTTAGCAATTCTTCAAAATAACTGTTTCCATCTGTTCAATTTACATTCGCCTGTTAGTAGCTGCCCCTCTTTGTCTCTGCAATAGATTGTTTTGCTCTGAAAACCCTCTTTTTGTTTTTTCACATCCTGATAGAAATTCCTAATAGCTTTATTTTTGTAGTTTTCCTCCACTCTGTTTAACATTTCTTCGGTTTTCTCCCGCTTTTTGTTCCTGCAAAGTGTTTTGAAGTTTTTCTTCTTGTTTTCATATAACGTCTTGCTTTTTTCATTACTGTTTTGTATAAATTGGTTTCTCGCCTTGTTTTTCATCTCCATTGCATACCTGCATTCTTCGTCAAACCAATCTTTATTTTTCGTATATTTGTTCTTCTTAAGTATTTGTTTCGAGCTCCTTTCGACTGTTTTTTCCAATCTGTTCCATTTTTCTTCTATTGTTTCAGTACTATTTTCTTCTTTCAAGTATCTTTCCACTGTTTCTATGAAGGATTGCCTTACATTTTCACTTTGGAGTTTCTGCACCTCGTACCTCTCTATTTTTCTTATTTTGTTCCTTATTGTCTCCTGAGGTATTACTTGTTTTAATATTATCTTGACCATGAAGTGGTCACTTCCTCCCTCCGCTCCTCTTTGTGATCTTACATTCTTGATAGCGTTGGCATCCTTCCTCTCTGTCATAACATGGTCGATTTGGTTACACGTGTTCCCATCCGGTGATGTCCATGTTGATTTGTATATGTCCTTTCTTTGGAAACATGTGCTCATAATCTTCATCTTCATTTCCGTGGCGAATTCAATCAGTTTCTTACCATTTTCATTTGATTCTGTGTTTACTTTGTCCTCCTGTTATACTTTTATATATTTCTTCCCTTCCTATTTTGGCATTTAGGTCTCCCATTATTATCTTGATGTCATACTTTGGTATTCCATTCATTATCCTAGCTAACTCTTCATAAAACATGTTCTTCTCTTCTTCCACTGTCGCCTCTGTTGGTACATGTACATTTACGATGCTTATTTTCCTGTATATACCTCTGATTCTTAGTTTACTTATTCTGTCCGAGACTGGCTGAAAATCTATTACTAGATGTTTTATTTCTTTCCTCACCATAAAACCCGTTCCCATGTGGCTTGTTTCAAACCCACTATTAAAAATTATGTAATCATTGACTTCTGATACATTATTACCTTGTTGTTTTGTCTCTTGTAATGCCGCTATGTCAATTTTATATCTCTTACACTCCCGATTCAAGTTCTTGTATGATCCTGCTGCCTTTGTGCTCCGGACATTCCATGTGCTTAAAATTAATTCTTCATTATTCCTTAATTCTGTTATATTTTCTGGATATTCCATTTCTCTAATTGCTTTAACCTTACTTGCATCTAGCTCTATGCCTTTTTGATACTACATGTCCAAGGAATTGAATATGATCTTTTCTTAATTCACATTTTTATATATTTTGTTTACTTTAACACACCTGACACCATGTGTTGTAGAGATGGGCATTTTGGAAAAATTTAATTTAATTTTAAAAATTTAATTTACTTCGGATTGGATATATTATCCGAACTTCGGATCGGATATTTTATCCGAACTTCGGATTGGATATATTATCCGAACTTCGGATCGGATATTTTATCCGAACTTCGGATCGGATATTTTATTCGAACTTCGGATCGGATATTTTATCCGAACTTTGAACCATATCCGATCCGAATCCGATCCGAGAACGTTCTTATCCGATCCAAATCCGACTTCGGATCGGATTCGGATTTCGGATATTTTTTCCCATCTCTTATGTGTTGTTACATATTTAGTAATAATAACAATACTTTAAACAAACTAACTTTATTATCATCAATAATAAAATCGTTATAAAAATACGTTACGTTGTCTAGTCATTTGTCAACTAGCTATCCGCTTCTGCCTCTAGGTGGCAGCACATATTTAAATTCAAATTACACTTCAAGACTATTATTTAAAAAAAATTAAAAACTAACAATTTTTAATAAAGAAGAAGAATTAGGTACTTGATATCAAATCAAGTACTAATAATGGGAAATATATAATAATATTATGTACTTACATGTTTGATTTATTAGGTGCATCCGAATCCATTGCTATAATCGAGAACATAATGGATCACATTGCGTCTGTAGTTAACAAACCAGCTCTAGAGGTCCGTAAATCAAACATGTCCGCAGAGTCCGGCGAGCTGCAACAACTGGTGCAGGACCTGGTGACGTGGTCAGAATACTCAGATCGTATTCGTCAAGTAGACGACTACAACGCAAAGAACCGCTGGATGAAGAAGGGACTAAGTCTGGTGATAATGAACTACAACATGCTGCTTTTCTATCCGTATAGTGTGTTCGTTGCGGTGTATGCCGGTGATGGCACCGTTGCCATCTCACACGGCGGTATTGAATGTGGACAGGGGATTAATACCAAGGTATGTGCAAACGAATTTGTTATAAATCAAAATTATTTTTGTTATTATAGAAAGCCCCTCGAGGAAAAAATTAGGGGAAAACTTGATTTTTGACGAAAAATGTCAAATTTTAAAACCGTGATAAGTCGGACCGGTGTGAAGTTAGCAACGATCGTTTGGCAACGGAAACGATTCGACACCCTATTTCAAAGAGCCGGCAAATTACATCATACTTTGTTAAATACACGTAAAATTAATACATCTCAGCAACTTTCTTACTCACTGTGTGGTTTTCTTCTACTACGTGTGATCTATTAGAATATATTTCAACCCCTAAATTCGCGGCGGTAATAATTATTTAAAAAATTTACCTTTAAAAACTCATTGAGCCCCATTCATTTTTACAGAATATGATCCTTGTATTAAATGTGATTTATAAATGTATATTTCATCCCCAAATTAAGGGGCGTTTATCATGAAAAATATATTTCATCCCTTAAAAAAAATTAACCACTTTCTCACTCACTGCATTTTAAATACTTGCAGTAAAATTGATCTACACATGTATATTTCGTCCCCTAAATTAGGGGCGTTAACACTTATAAAAATACCGTGTCCCTTAAAAACCATTGAGCCACTTTCATTTTTACAGAATATGATCCTTGTATTAAAGGTAATTTATAAATGTATATTTCATCCCCAAATTTAGGGGTGTTTTTCTTTAAAAAAATATTTCATCCCTTGAAAAACATTGAGCCACTTTCTTACTCATTGGATATTAATACTTCTACTTAAAGTGATCTACACATGTATATTTCATCCCCTAAATTTGGGGCTTTAACACTTATAAAAATACTGTGTCCCTTAAAAACCATTGAGCCACTTTCATTTTTACAGAATATGATCCTTTTATTAAATGTGATTTATAAATGTATATTTCATCCCCAAATTTAGAGGTGTTTTTCTCGAAAAAAATATCATCCCTTGAAAAACATTGAGCCACTTTCTTACTCATAGGATGGTAATACTTGTACTTAAAGTAATCTACACATGTATATTTCATCCCCTAAATTTGGGGATTTAACACTTATAAAAATACTGTGTCCCTTAAAAACCATTGAGCCACTTTCATTTTTACAGAATATGATCCTTGTATTAAAGGTAATTTATAAATGTATATTTCATCCCCAAATTTAGGGGTGTTTTTCTTTAAAAAAATATTTTATCCCTTGAAAAACATTGAGCCACTTTCTTACTCATTGGATGTTGATACTTGTACTTAAAGTGATTTACACATGTATTATTTTAATCCCCTAAATTTGGGGCTTCAACACTTATAAAAATACTGTGCCCCTTAAAAACCATTGAGCCACTTTTATTTTTATAGAATATAATCCTTGTGTTACAGGTGAATTATAAATATTGTGCCTCTTTAAAAGCATTGAGCCCCTTTAATTTTTTCAAATTATGATCTCTGTTTTAAATGATTTATTAATGTTTATTTAATACTTAAAATTAGGAGCTTTCTTACTGAAAAAATATTATATTTAAAAAAAAACATTACGACACTTTCTTACTAACTTGTACTATAGTTAATGCCCCTTTATCAGGGGATTTGACATGAGAAAAAATATTTTACTCCTTAAAACCTACCTATTCGCTATAGTGAATGGTTCATTATAATGAAGTATTCACATAACCGAGCTCCCAATGTATTTCATCTCCTTAAAACAAACGGCGATTTTTTTGTTTTAATTTGTTCGTTTAGATGTCTTTTATACAAAATATTGTCCCTAGTAGTAGTCCAGTAACCTAGTACATCGTAAGTTGCATCAAGTGGTGGTAGTAGGTTTCTATTTTTTTTCTTGTATAGGATGTGACTGAGATGCAAAATCCAAGTTTTCGACCTCGGCAACCCTCCGGAACACTTTTGAATATCTCAAAAACTGCTAAATTTTTGCACTATTTTCGGATTCTTACCATTTTGACTATGAAGGAGCACGATTTCGACAAAAACCATTCTATACATTTTTAAACTAGATTAAATTGTCTACAATCTAAAACCAGAATGGGCTCGGTAGCCCTAATAGTTACCGAGATACAGCTTTTCAAAATTTGGCAAAATATACAGATTTGAAACACCAACCGTTTCTCTTCTACAAAAATTTTACTATATTCTCTCGCGGAAGAACTTTAAATTTCAGCTCAAGGAAGACCATTGAAATTTTTTGACAGAATGTATCTTAATAATAATAATATCTAATAATATCTTTATTACTCAACAAGATCAAAGATCTCAAATACAGAGTAAAAATAAAAAGCAAAAAATGTTAAATACAAAGAAAAATACAAGTACAAAAAATTATTCTTAACAATAAACATGATACTTATATAGTAGTATTTGTTATAAATTTCTTAAACATAAATAATTTCATACCAAAAATATCTAAATCAGTGTTAGCACAAACAAAAGTATTGTAGGTTTTACACATTGAAACAATTGGTGATTCTAAAAGTACATTGGTTCTTGGACAATTATAAGAAAAACATAGACGGTGTCTTGTATTTATAACAGGAACATTTATATTAATTAGAGATAATAAATTTGAGTCATCTATGTTATAGTTAATTAAATTAAACAAAAATAATAGTTGAAAATTATATTTACGTGTAACAAAGTTCACTGCATTGAAAATGGTTAACAACTGGTAATAATTATTATTTGTAAACTCACCCTTACTTTTAAAGTAACAATATCTCAAGAATTTCGAATGGATTCGTTGTACATTAATTTCAACATAATTTAAATTCGAGAACCATATAATTATACCATACTCAATTTTAGCTCTAATGAAAGCATCAAAAAGTTTAGTAATTGTTGTGATATTCTTTAAGTGTAAAGAATTTCTAAAAATGAATCCTAATAACCTATTACAAGAGGATACAATCATATCTAGGTGCGGTTTACAGTTAAGATTGTAAGAAAAGACAATTCCTAGATCTTTAACAGTAGTTACTCGATTTAAGGAAATTCCATTAATCGAATAATCAAAAATTTGAGTACATTTTAATTTAGAATAAGACATTACAACACACTTATTAGCATTGAAGAGGAGACAATTAGTTACTGACCAACGATACAAATTGTTTAGATCATTATAGAAAAAAGTACGAGGAATTCAGTGCTGCAAACCGGAAGTCAATATCATTATTCGTTCAGATATTATAGTTAATTAAACACAATAAACAAAAGAATAAACACAATTTTTACTATATTCTCTCGGGGAAAAACTTTAAATTTCAGTTCAACCAAGGCCACTGAAATTTTTTGACAGAATGTATCTTATAGAAAACAGAACGAGGAGTTCAGTGCTGCAAACCGGAAGTCAATATCATTATTCGTTCAGATATTATAATTAATTAAACACAATATACAAAAGAATAAACAAAATTTTTACTATATTCTCTCGGGGAAAAACTAACTATAATATCTGAACGAATAATGATATTGACTTCCGGTTTGCAGCACTGAATTCCTCGTACTTTTTTCTATAAGATACATTCTGTCAAAAATTTTCAGTGGTCTTCCTTGAGCTGAAATTTAAAGTTTTTCCGCGAGAGAATATAGTAAAATTTTTGTTTACTCTTTTGTTCATTGTTTTTAATCAACTATAATATCTGAACGAATAATGATAGAAACTTCCGGTTTGCAGGATTGAATTCCTCGGACTTTTTTCTATAAGATACATTGTGCCAAAAATTTCAGTGGCCTTGGTTGAGCTGAAATTTAAAGTTTTTCCCCGAGAGAATAAAGTAAAAATTTTATTTATTATTTTGTTTATTGTGTTTAATTAACTATAATATCTGAACGAATAATGATATTGACTTCCGGTTTGCAGCACTGAATTCCTCGTACTTTTTTCTATAAGATACATTCTGTCAAAAATTTTCAATGGTCTTTCTTGAGCTGAAATTTAAAGTTCTTCCGCGAGAGAATATAGTAAAATTTTTGTAGAGAGAAACGGTTGGTGTTTCAAATCTGTATATTTTGCCAAACTTTGAAAAGCTGTATCTCGGAAACTATTAAGACTACCGAGCCCATTCTGGTCTTAGATTGAATTTAATCTAGTTTAAAAATGTATAGAATGGTTTTTGTCGAAATCGTGCTCCTTCATGGTCAAAATGGTAAGAAACCGAAAAAAGTGCAAAAATTTAGGGGATGAAATATACATGTGTAGATCACTTTAAGTAGAAGTATTAATATCCAATGAGTAAGCAAGTGGCTCAATGTTTTTCAAGGGATGAAATATTTTTTTAAAGAAAAACACCCCTAAATTTGGGGATGAAATATACATTTATAAATCACATTTAATACAAGGATCATATTCTGTAAAAATAAAAGTGGCTCAATGGTTTTTAAGGGACACGGTATTTTTATAAGTGTTAAAGCCCCAAATTTAGGGGATGAAATATACATGTGTAGATCACTTTAAGTACAAGTATTAACATCCTATGAGTAAGAAAGTGGCTCAATGTTTTTCAAGGGATGAAATATTTTTTTCGAGAAAAACACTCCAAAATTTGGGGATGAAATATACATTTATAAATCACATTTAATACAAGGATCATATTCTGTAAAAATAAAAGTGGCTCAATGGTTTTTAAGGAGTACAGTATTTTTATAAGTGTTAAAGCCCCAAATTTAGGGGATGAAATATACATGTGTAGATTACTTTAAGTACAAGTATTAACATCCTATGAGTAAGAAAGTGGCTCAATGTTTTTCAAGGGATGAAATATTTTTTTCGAGAAAAACACCCCTAAATTTGGGGATGAAATATACATTTATAAATTACCTTTAATACAAGGATCATATTCTGTAAAAATGAAAGTGGCTCAATGGTTTTTAAGGGACACAGTATTTTTATAAGTGTTAAAGCCCCAAATTTAGGAGATGAAATATACATGTGTAGATCACTTTAAGTACAAGTATTAACATCCTATGAATAAGAAAGTGGCTCAATGTTTTTCAAGGTATGAAATATTTTTTTCGAGAAAATCACCCCTAAATTTGGGGATGAAATATACATTTATAAATTACTTTTAATACAAGGATCATATTCTGTAAAAATGAAAGTGGCTCAATGGGTTTTAAGAGACACAGTATTTTTATAAGTGTTAAAGCCCCAAATTTAGGGGATGAAATATACATGTGTAGATTACTTTAAGTACAAGTATGACCATCCTATGAGTAAGAAAGTGGCTCAATGTTTTTCAAGGGATGATATTTTTTTCGAGAAAAACACCTCTAAATTTGGGGATGAAATATACATTTATAAATCACATTTAATAAAAGGATCATATTCTGTAAAAATGAAAGTGGCTCAATGGTTTTTAAGGGACACAGTATTTTTATAAGTGTTAAAGCCCCAAATTTAGGGGATGAAATATACATGTGTAGATTACTTTAAGTACAAGTATTAACATCCTATGAGTAAGAAAGTGGCTCAATGTTTTTCAAGGAATGAAATATTTTTTTCCAGAAAAACACCCCTAAATTTGGGGATGAAAACATTTATAAATTACTTTTAATACAAGGATCATATTCTGTAAAAATGAATGTGGCTCAATGAGTTTTTAAAGGTAAATTTTTTAAATAATTATTACCGCCGCGAATTTAGGGGTTGAAATATATTCTTATAGATCACACGTAGTAGAAGAAAACCACACAGTGAGTAAGATAGTTGCTGAGATGTATTAATTTTACGTGTATTTAACAAAGTATGATGAAATTTGCCGGCTCTTTGAAATAGGGTGTCGAATCGTTTCCGTTGCCAAACTATCGTTGCTAACTTCACACCGGTATAAGTCGGTTGGATTTGACCCGAAATCAATAATTCTTTGGGTTTTAAAAAGATCAAAGTCTCCTCTTTCGAATGGTGTACCATACATCCCATGTCCCGTAAACCACCATAGAAAAAAAATGTTTTTGACTGAAAAAAATGTCCAATTTTAACAACTTGCACGGAGTACAAAAAATTTGTAGACCATATTCAAGGCAAGGACATTAAAGTTCACACAATTTCCTTTAAAGTTAAAAAAAGAACAAGTTTCTACGATTATTATATTCAAAGTTATGAGCATTTGAAATTTAAAGTGCTTTATGAGCGTTTTTGGTTATAACTCCGATAGGTATGAGCCAATATCGATGAAAAGTAGAGTAAGGAAATTGTGTGAACTTTAATGTCTTTGCCTTGAATATGGTCTATAATTTTTTTGTACTCTGTACAAGTTGTTAAAGTTGGACATTTTTTTCAGTCAAAAACATTTTTTTTTCTATGGTGGTTTACGGGACATGGGATGTATGGTACATCGAGGAGACTCTGATCTTTTTAAAACCCAAAGAATTATTGATTTTGGGTCAAATGCAACCGAGTTATCATGGTTTGAAAATTTGACATTTTTCGTCAAATAGTTTCCCCTAATTTTTTCCTCGGGTGTAGTTTAGGGACGTTCTCATATACGCAGTTGAACGTGTTGGGTGTAATATAGCAATACAGAATTGAGTTGTGAGATAAAACGAAATAATACCTAGTAATTTGAACAACTAGTCAATAAGGCGTATTGTAATTGAAATTAATTTAGTTTTTAGTTAGCAACACAAAATCAATTTCGTTTAATAAATGTTGGTATAGCTGATTTATCTGATACAAATAAAATATATTTTGAATATAAATTTTATTTATGTACACACAGGTAGTCCAAGTTTGTGCTTATGAACTGGGCATTCCAATGGACAACATCACCGTGAAACCAAGCAACACTCTTACCGCCCCCAACAACTTGATGACGGGTGGAAGCGTCACCAGTGAAGGAGTTTGTTATGTAAGTTTCATTTTGTTTCATGTATCAAAATCATTCACGGCTTAAGGTAGTAAATCCATGGGTAGTGACAAGCCAAAATATGACTTAAATTAATATACAGCATTCATTACAAGTCGTAGAATTTGAATAAAAATTAAAATTTATAGGTAACCGTTGAAATAAAGAAGATAATTGAATTTAAAGTTGACACAAAAACGCGCTAAAATACATTGCGTATATGGAGGTTACCAGTAGATTTACTAAACGATTAGAAAATTTTATATCATAACAACCCAACACATATTTGGAAAACGAATATGTTATTCTTTGATATTTGAGGTATTTATTAGAAAAAAAAAATATGGGTCACCGCAATAATGGTTGAGAAATCGCATGCAAAAGGTTCCAGTCTCAAGAAAAATTATGTTTTTGACGTACTACTACTGCATTTCAGTGTAAACTTAAATTTCAATTATATTTTTTATTTAATTGGATACCTACGATTTGTAATTTACATCCAAATCTACGATTTTTAATTATTTATTTCTGATTATTTGACTGCTTCGGCCTCACCTCACACCGAAATCACGCACGCTTATGACCGACGGATTTTCTACCTTAAGAACATTTATTTTTTGAAGGTAAATAAAACTGTAATTAAAAAATGAATAATAGGTTCGACGTAGTTTTTTTAAACCGACGTAAGCGACAAATAAACGAATTTTGAGATATGGGTATCAAATGAAAGAGGCGTTTGTGACCAAATCAATAATATTATAATCGTCGTTACCGACAAACATTTATTTGTACCGAAAAACAGATATTAAAATTTCACTTACGTCGTGCTACGCTCCTCTGAGCGATCTTATGTAAGAGTAGTTGAAGATGGGTTATGAGTCAAATAAAAAAAATCATTAGATGAGGTTGGGCGCCAGCTGATCGAAAATTAAATTTAAATTGTATATAATGGCCTTGTCCAAAAATTATCAAAATACTCCAGATAGCGACATCTCATGTTCAATTATCAATATTGAAGCTTGCTGAAGAAGGCGAGAATTTTTATTAAAAATGAAATTAAGAACTAAAGCCGATTCTACACAATCTCAACCAAAAAATTTGATAACAGACTACAGTGGGCGAAGGATAATGGTGAAGATTTGTTACGATTTAGAATATCCCATAATTAACCCCTTGACCATCCACGCGGAATATTTTATTATTAACACGTATCCAAACAATTATTTCTTATCTAATTTACAAATTATTTTATTATATTATTAAAGTAAAGAATCAGAATCGAACCAAATCTGAATCGAACCTTGCAATTTTGGTGTACCCGAAATAAACCATAAATTTTAATGTTTATTGAACACGAACCGAGCTTGAACCCAAATTTTAAAAAATAATTGGAACCGAACCTTAACCGAAAAGAGTTTTCTCTTTCAGGCTTTACATTGTTCCGCTGGGAGCACTTAATATTTCTTAAACGTCATTCTTCCTAACCATAGTTATTCCTAAAAATATCATTTTAAACCGCTGTAACTCCTAAACGTATTTGTTGCTAAACACAATTTTACCAAAACATAATTCTTCCTACTCGTAGTAATCGTAATGTTTACAAAACGCAATTTTTCCTAATCGTCCGTAGCGTTGGTGGCAAATTGTTGTACTAGGGACAATATCTTCATCACAGTTATTAACAAACCAAAGTCGAGTATGTGGGAGTGGGACTCAACTCAAGAAAGGTATTGGAAATTTAGTTCAGTTAATCATAAAATAAGTAATTGTATGTAGGAATAATTTGCCACCAGCGTTACGGATGATTAGGAAAAATTGCGTTTAGTAGAAATTACGAATAGGAATAATAGATGTAGGAAAATAATTATGTTTAGGTCAATTTGCGTTTATGAACAACTTCGGTTTGAAATGTTCTTTTTATGAATAATAACTACGCCTAGGAAAAATTGCGTTTAATAAAAAATATTGGCCGCCTGTCCCCTGGTTATTTTCTAATATAAGTAGATATATAAAACACTTTTGCTTAACTAAAACATAATTATAGATGTTATATACTTATACATTTGTATACCTAAATATATAATACATACATTTATGTAATAGGCAATGATACAAGCATGCAAAGAGATTCAGCGCCGCCTGGAGCCGATTAAAGCAGAAATGAAAAACCCCACATGGAAAGATCTTGTTTGGAAAGCCCAGCAGGAAGGTGTTGAGTTATGTGCTACAGCCATGTAAGAAATTTTGATATGAATATTAATTAATGTAGAATGAATAAAAGGCCAATCCAGGATCGAGTAGAGTAGGTAGTACGGAACAATATGGTTGTAATTAAGTATTTATTTAAAACATTTTTTGACGTTTCGACCTTCACGCGGTCATCATCAGCAAGTTAAGAAACATTAATCATACTGTTACACTTTAATGATGTAAATTTTTTGTTTAATATTAAACAGTGTTTATTATGAACTTTATTTGGAAATAGTTCAGATTTACAATGTGTTGAGCCGCTAACTTACTGACAACTAGATCTGTTGTCGCCTCACCACTATGGCGTTAACACATTGTAAATCTGCACTATTTCCAAATTAATTTCATAATAGTAGATACTGTTTAAAATTTGAAAAAAAAAGAATCATATTGTAACAACAATATTAATGTTTTTTAACTTGCTAATGATGACCGCGGGGAGGTCGCAACGTTCAAAAATGTTACCATTTTGTTAATTACTACCTACTCTACTTGATCCTGGATTGGCATTTTATTTATGCTAAATTATAAAATAATATCCGATAAAAAAAATATCTTAATTCTTCATAATGATGAGAACCTTAATCGATTGGATGTAAAAAAAAATTGTCAATGAACACGTTTTAGTACTCTAAGAATCTACATTGACTAATTTTATGAGGATGCATGTATGTACATGGATGTGTATGTATGTGCGCTTTAATTGTTATTTATATTCTACTGGACATATAATTCTTATACGTATTTTACATTATACATTTATACATCTTAATTATGGTAAAAATATGCCAACCGGAAATGGCACTGAGGTACTGTAACATGTATAGTAAAAATCTTAGAAAATAGTATAATACTTACAATTTGTCATACGATACAAAAAAGGAAGTTATATTATATAACACAGGATGACTACATATATATATATATATATATATATATATATATATATATATATATATATATATATATATATATATATATATATATATATATATATATATATATATATATATATATATATATATATATATATTATATATATATATATATATATATATATATATATATATATATATATATATATATATATATATATATAACACTCTATAACGCAAACACAACTCTACGCAAACGTTTCTTTGTGCAAACACATCTTCATACAAATCTCTAAAATCCAATGATCTAAAACAGCAGAGACGCAAAACAAAACTGCAGAAACTGTTTTTGAGTTACTTCTAGTAGATGGCAGCGGTTTATAACATCGTGTTAAAATTTTCCCAGCGGCACTGTAACAATTGGGAATGAAAACAAATTCGCTGTAGACTTTTTAAAAGTATACTGACCCTACCCTAACGTATTGAATACTCCACTGTGCGCAGCTTGTGGGACTGCCACAAGGGAAGCGGCAAGTGAGCATTAAACAAATAACATTATTTCAGTATCGCTGACAGTCAAGCAGGTTAAGTGAATCTGCAGTTTTGATTTGCGTCTCTGCTCTATTAGGATTTTAGAATTTAGAGATTTGTATGAAGTTGTGTTTGTACAAAATGACGTTTGCATAGAGTAGTGTTTTTGCATTTTAATGCGTTCCCCAACATTGATTCAAATATATTTTTTTAATCTTTTTCAAAAATAGAAATAATTTTTCATAAATATGTAAATTCCATGATTATTTGTAAATCATAATATATTAGATAATTGTAAAAACAAGAATGAAAATATTAATGTGATACGCAGACGTGAAGAGTTTTTGAAATGTTAGCGACTTCGTTTTGAAATCTGTATATATAAAAATGAATGCCTGTTTTTCTGGTAACGCCATAACTTGAGAACGACTTGACCGATTTGAATATATCTTTTTTTGTTTTGTTCGCTCTAATACAGAGGTGGTTTTAAAAAGAAAAAAATTGAGAAAACCCAAAATAATAGCTGAAAAATCGAAAAATTCAAAATTTGTCATTTAATTGAACAAAATAACAAACAAATTAGATAACGAGACATTTAATTAAACTACTATTATTTATTAGTTGTTGAATAGGAATTTCGAATTCAGTTGATCTAGGTATTTTGAAACAGACAGTTGTGCTTGTTGTGGATTGTTAGTATTAATTGACGTTTGGTTCTTCAAAATGCCACCAATTAGACGTACCAACTTAGGTCGCAGAACTCGCAATGCTGCAAGTCAAAGATATATACGAGAAAGTCAAACTGACGAGCAACGCGAAGCGCGAAATGAAGTTTAACTGAAAATCGTTGTTATTGGACCAATGAACGTTGTGTGTCCACATTAAGGCATTAAAGTTTAAAAATGAAGCACCTGGATTGTGTTGCGCCAATGGCCAAGTCGAAACGCCATTGGTACCGTCATCAGAGCCACTACATTCATTGGTTTCCGGAAATGGGTCAGATTGTATATATTTTTTGACTCATATGCAGCAATACAATAATTGCTTTCAAATCGTCATTTGGCGCAACAAAAGTCATTCGAGATAATTTTATAAAGTACCTAAGTATAATGGAAACAATAAACTTTTACCACCATGTGTCTGGTTCAAAATACGTGGACAGCTTTCAATTTACATGGTGTAAAGTACGTTGGTAACTCTGAATTGCCAAAAGCAACCAGAAGTGAATGCGTTTACAGAAGTTGAATGGCAGGTCAAGGTATTTTGCCAGCCACATGGTGGTACAAATACTTCGCTATAAAATTACCTACATTACCATCTACTTACTGTGATGTACTTGATAATTAAAAGTTATAAGCGCGCAAACGCGGCCTGTGACGTTACGCCGATTAAGATATAAATTGTTTAGTTCTGTGTAGTTTTATGCTCAGTGTGTATGTCTTAAGGTTTAAATAAATCCGGGTTAAAAGTCTTTCCGAATTCTTATTACTGCAACCCTCAAGGTTAGCAAAAAACATTACAGTGGCGACGAGGAAAACAAAAGTTAGTGAAAATGACAACGCAAATAGGTCAAATGAGCGAATTTAATCCAAAAACTAAAGACTGGGTCATTTACAGGAAAAGACTTGAACAGTTTTTTCTTGCTTACGAAATAACCGAAGGAAATCAAAAACGTGCAGTGCTACTAAATCTATTAAATGAAAGTGCATATACGTTACTAATAGATTTATTAATTCCGGCAGCTCCGGAATCAAAGACATATAATGATTTAGTTAATAAACTAGATTCATATTTTAAGTCAACAGTGTCAGTTTTTGCGGAAAGAACAGTTTTTTATAATCTCCGAAAAGAAGTACAAGAAACCAGTAAAGAGTGGGCAGTAAGAGTGCAGAATAGTGCAAGAAACTGCAATTTTGAAGGAGGAATGTTAGACATGGCCTTACGTGATAAGTTTGTAATAGGGTACGACCCTGGAACAATAAAAAATTTATTGTTTCAAAAGGAGCCAAGTGATCTGAATTTTGCAAAAGCAGTAGAGGAAGCAAATAAGTTAGAAGCCGCTACTGCAGTGCCGGAGAGATTCACGTAAAATGATAGCGGTATACGAATCAAGTCAGAGCCGGAAATTTTGAAACTTGGAAGAACCCGGCAAAGTACACCAAGTCAACAAGGTCGCAGTACGTCATCGGCCAGGCGACCATGGATCAGCAGTTCACATCGGTCGGGGGACACAGCGGCTGTACCAGGCACGTCAACATCAGCGCATCATGGTAACACACAGCGCAGGTCAACGACCAGGAGTGGGAGAGCCCCGGAGTGTGAGGTTTGTGGCAAAAATAATCATACGAAACAACAGTGCAAATACAAAAATTATGTGTGCAATAATTGCAATAAACGCGGTCATCTTCAACGAGTGTGCATGAAACGTAGAATTAGTATGTTAAATGTAGATGATCTTGCTATTTTCAATTTGAGAGTTGACACAGATCAACCCTTAACTATAGATGTTTTAATTTTGAATCGCACATTGACTATGCAAATAGATACGGGCGCTGCGGTTTCAGTCATTTCGGAGCAAGTATGGTTAAATAATTTTCCAATGTTAAAACTAAAACAATCGCGTATATGTTTAATTACTTACACAGGTAGTAAGGTGAAACCATTCGGAACGGTTGATTTGGAAATTAGATATGGCGGTAAACAGTGTTATATGCCAGTCTTCGTAGTGCGTAACGGTGGGCCACCACTTTTAGGTAGAGATTGGCTTAAACGAATGAATTATGGTATTGCAGCATTAAATTCCTTAGAATTGGAAAAAGCATGTATCTTGAAATTAGTAAACCAATTTCCTAAGTTATTTTCAAGCGGTCTAGGAACCTTTAATAAAAGCTTTGCAAATTTATCATTAAAGGATAATCACGTGCCCAAATTTTTTAAACCACGACCATTACCTATATCATTGAAGGATAAAGATGATGACGAACTTAATCGATTATTAAAATTTAATATTATTAAGCCAATCGATTATTCTGATTGGGGCACACCAATTGTTCCTATTCTTAAGGACGACGGTAGTGTACGTCTGTGTGGTGACTACAAGGTCACAGTGAATCCCTGTTTAAATGTTGAAAGATACCCTTTGCCGCGTATGGAAGAAGTATTTAGTAAACTAGAGGGCGGTAAAGAATTTACTAAAATTGATTTAAGTAATGCGTATTTACAAGTATTATTAGATGAAAAAGCACGAGAATGCACGAGAATGTACTATAAGTACACATAGGGGACTTTTTCAATACAATAGATTATGTTTTGGTATTAGTTCAAGTCCAGGAATATTTCAAAAACTAATGGAAAAATTGTTATCAGGTATAGAAGGTATTATTTGTTTTATTGACGATATTCTGATTACGGGAAAAACCAGAGAGGAACATTTAGCTAAACTTTCGGAAGTATTAAAAAGATTAGAGGAAGCAGGGTTAAAAATAAGAAAAGAAAAATGTTGTTTTTTACAACAATCAATAGAATATTTAGGTCACATAATAGACAAAAATGGAGTGCATATATAGATTTAGTTGATAAATAATTTAAGTTTTTATATGAGACACAAATTTATTATTTTTTTATTTTTGTTGTTGTTATTTACATTAACAATTCGAATAATATTTTTTGTTTTTACCTCTCGCCTAGAGAGGTATAGGGATCGTGAAAAAATTCGATGTCGAGATTTTTGTCATTAAGCACGTTTTAGCACCTTTAGAACCTATTTTGACTATTTTCACGATGATGTCTGTGTGTGTGTCTGTGTGTGTGTCTGTGTGTGTGTATGAAAGTCTGTATGTACGCCTACTATAGCCTTTCGTCCCGGTTCATTATCTGAAATTCTACTGAACATAAAATTCTAATATTTTACATTATATATTTATATATGTTAATGAAGAGCTGAAAAGATTTTGGTAAAAATCCACCAACCGGAAATGGTACTTTTCTTGTAGCACTATAACATTTTTTGCAAAAATTGTATAAAATAATGCGATTGTTACAATTTGACATACCACACATGAAAGAAGAAATTACATTGTACAATATTTAATCTTACTTGTTTCTATATCTTTAACCAATAAAGAAATATAATTTTTTTAAATATATAATTTTACCTACCACGATTTGTGAATCACGAAATAGAAATAAAATTTAAAACAAAAATAAAATTGTCAATGTGACAGATAAAGAGATGTCTGTGGCAAGGAGGTTTCTCTGTGGTGTAGGGCATGTGTAGAGTGTGGTGTAGAATTTTTAAATGTTGGATATAGTATAGATATTAACTGGACATAGTATTATGTAAATATGGTATTTATAAAATAAAATTATATATTAAACTAAGAGCTGATTAGATTTGTGAAATATATAATTTATTACCTACATAATTATTATAAGTCCATTAAGAAGTTCAAATACTATGCTACGTGTCCACTTGAGAGTAATTCTCCAGAGTTACTATCGACAGTTACTCTCAGTTGCGAGATTTTACTCTCCGAGAGCTACAATAGATAGATCTGATAGAACTAACAACTTTTTGTGTTTGTTTTATAATTAAGAAAACTAAATTTAGTGTCATGTAGGGGAAAGAGGAACCCACCGTCATACATGTCAGAGTTTCTCAGTTAGGTATAGGGATAGAGAAACAGTTCGATATCGAGACTCTTGTCAATAAGCACGTTTTCATAACTTTAGAACCTATATTGACTGTGTGTGTGCGTGCATGCGTGTGTGTGTGTGTGTGTGTGTGTGTGTGTGTGTGTGTGTGTGTGTGTGTGTGTGTGTGTGTGTGTGTGTGTGTGTGTGTGTGTGTGTGTGTGTGTGTGTGTGTGTGTGTGTGTGTGTGTGTGTGTGTGTGTGTGTGTGTGTGTGTGTGTGTGTGTGTGTGTGTGTGTGTGTGTGTGTGTGTGTGTGTGTGTGTGTGTGTGTGTGTGTGTGTGTGTGTGTGTGTGTGTGTGTGTGTGTGTGTGTGTGTGTGTGTGTGTGTGTGTGTGTGTGTGTGTGTGTGTGTGTGTGTGTGTGTGTGTGTGTGTGTGTGTGTGTGTGTGTGTGTGTGTGTGTGTGTGTGTGTGTGTGTGTGTGTGTGTGTGTGTGTGTGTGTGTGTGTGTGTGTGTGTGTGTGTGTGTGTGTGTGTGTGTGTGTGTGTGTGTGTGTGTGTGTGTGTGTGTGTGTGTGTGTGTGTGTGTGTGTGTGTGTGTGTGTGTGTGTGTGTGTGTGTGTGTGTGTGTGTGTGTGTGTGTGTGTGTGTGTGTGTGTGTGTGTGTGTGTGTGTGTGTGTGTGTGTGTGTGTGTGTGTGTGTGTGTGTGTGTGTGTGTGTGTGTGTGTGTGTGTGTGTGTGTGTGTGTGTGTGTGTGTGTGTGTGTGTGTGTGTGTGTGTGTGTGTGTGTGTGTGTGTGTGTGTGTGTGTGTGTGTGTGTGTGTGTGTGTGTGTGTGTGTGTGTGTGTGTGTGTGTGTGTGTGTGTGTGTGTGTGTGTGTGTGTGTGTGTGTGTGTGTGTGTGTGTGTGTGTGTGTGTGTGTGTGTGTGTGTGTGTGTGTGTGTGTGTGTGTGTGTGTGTGTGTGTGTGTGTGTGTGTGTGTGTGTGTGTGTGTGTGTGTGTGTGTGTGTGTGTGTGTGTGTGTGTGTGTGTGTGTGTGTGTGTGTGTGTGTGTGTGTGTGTGTGTGTGTGTGTGTGTGTGTGTGTGTGTGTGTGTGTGTGTGTGTGTGTGTGTGTGTGTGTGTGTGTGTGTGTGTGTGTGTGTGTGTGTGTGTGTGTGTGTGTGTGTGTGTGTGTGTGTGTGTGTGTGTGTGTGTGTGTGTGTGTGTGTGTGTGTGTGTGTGTGTGTGTGTGTGTGTGTGTGTGTGTGTGTGTGTGTGTGTGTGTGTGTGTGTGTGTGTGTGTGTGTGTGTGTGTGTGTGTGTGTGTGTGTGTGTGTGTGTGTGTGTGTGTGTGTGTGTGTGTGTGTGTGTGTGTGTGTGTGTGTGTGTGTGTGTGTGTGTGTGTGTGTGTGTGTGTGTGTGTGTGTGTGTGTGTGTGTGTGTGTGTGTGTGTGTGTGTGTGTGTGTGTGTGTGTGTGTGTGTGTGTGTGTGTGTGTGTGTGTGTGTGTGTGTGTGTGTGTGTGTGTGTGTGTGTGTGTGTGTGTGTGTGTGTGTGTGTGTGTGTGTGTGTGTGTGTGTGTGTGTGTGTGTGTGTGTGTGTGTGTGTGTGTGTGTGTGTGTGTGTGTGTGTGTGTGTGTGTGTGTGTGTGTGTGTGTGTGTGTGTGTGTGTGTGTGTGTGTGTGTGTGTGTGTGTGTGTGTGTGTGTGTGTGTGTGTGTGTGTGTGTGTGTGTGTGTGTGTGTGTGTGTGTGTGTGTGTGTGTGTGTGTGTGTGTGTGTGTGTGTGTGTGTGTGTGTGTGTGTGTGTGTGTGTGTGTGTGTGTGTGTGTGTGTGTGTGTGTGTGTGTGTGTGTGTGTGTGTGTGTGTGTGTGTGTGTGTGTGTGTGTGTGTGTGTGTGTGTGTGTGTGTGTGTGTGTGTGTGTGTGTGTGTGTGTGTGTGTGTGTGTGTGTGTGTGTGTGTGTGTGTGTGTGTGTGTGTGTGTGTGTGTGTGTGTGTGTGTGTGTGTGTGTGTGTGTGTGTGTGTGTGTGTGTGTGTGTGTGTGTGTGTGTGTGTGTGTGTGTGTGTGTGTGTGTGTGTGTGTGTGTGTGTGTGTGTGTGTGTGTGTGTGTGTGTGTGTGTGTGTGTGTGTGTGTGTGTGTGTGTGTGTGTGTGTGTGTGTGTGTGTGTGTGTGTGTGGGTAGAGAGGGGAGTGTGCCTACTATGCGCTTTCATTTTGATACATTATCCAAAATTCTACTTAACATAAAATTCAAATATTTTGCATTATACATTTATGTATGTTAATGAAGAGCTGAAAAGATTTTGGTACAAATCCACCAACCGGAAATGGTACTTTTCTTGTAGCACTATAACATTTTTTGCAAAAATTGTATAAAATAATGCGATTGTTACAATTTGACATACCACACATGAAAGAAGAAATTACATTGTACAATATTTAATCTTACTTGTTTCTATATCTTTAATCAATAAAGAAATATAATTTTTTTAAATATATAATTTTACCTACCACGATTTGTGAATCCCTAAATAGAAATAAAATTTAAAACAAAAATAAAATTGTCAATGTGACAGATAAACAGAAATAATATAATTTATGATTATTTTATATTATTATATCAAATGTTATACGGTGTTGTTGTATTTTATTTAAATTAAAGCTTAATATTTGGTTAAATACGAGGTTAAATAATAATACTTCAATGTCAAGGCGAGAGGTATTGTAACGGCCACGTCAGATTTTTTATTAGGGAAAATCAATGTGGCGGTACAATACAATAACTACTTGATAATAGAAATAAAACATATTTAAAATGTAGGTACCGCTACACATACATCGCGTACAAAAATTGAAGCAGTTCAAAATGCACCGAAACCGACTGACGGTAACTTCCTTAAAATCTTTTCTGGGTTTAGTAACATATTATTATCATAGGTTTATACCGAACATGGCAACAATTTTGCAACCACTTTACAAGTTAACACAAAAAGATGTCCCGTGGTTCTGGTCAAAAGACTGTGAAAATGCTTTTAAAGCAATAAAAAACGAACTAGTTTCAGATAAAGTTCTAACGCATTTTGATAGGAAAATACCTTTAAAATTGACAGTGGATGCATCTCCTTATGGATTAGGTGCCGTACTTGCGCATGTTTATGATTCAGGGGTAGAAAAACCAGTGGCGTACGCTTCACGGACTTTAACTTCTACTCAGAAAAAATATTCTCAGCTAGATAAAGAAGCTTTAGCGATAGTATGGGGCATTCAAAAATTTCACATGTATTTATTCGGTACGGAATTTATATTAGAGACGGATTGCAAACCCTTAACGGCAATATTTGGTGAAAAGAAGGGTCTACCTACCCTTTGTGCGTCTAGAATGCAACGGTATGCGTGTTTTTTTTATCAAATTATCAGTATAAAATCAAATACATTAAATCGCAACAAAATGCAGCAGATGCATTATCACGATTACCCCTTAAAAATTCAGAACATAATGATATAGGTAATGACATAAATTACTTGAATTTTCTGGGTTCGGAGTCTTCTTTAATAGATGTAAATTTAATTAAATTAGAAGCAAAGAAAGATGACATTTTAAGGGAAGTATTTAATAACGTTGTCAAAGGATGGTCAGAAAATAAAGCTCAATACGAACCTGAATTATTACCCTACTATACGCATAGAAAGGAACTAAGTTTAGAAAAAGGAATTTTAATGCTGGGATACAAGGTAGTAATACCAAGAAGGTTACAAGAAGGTATGTTAAAGGAATTACATAGCGAACATTTTGGAATTGTTAAAATGAAGTCGTTAGCGCGAGCATATTTCTGGTGGCCCGATCTTAATAAACACATCGAAGACGTGGCAAAACAATGTGAAATTTGTAATAAATTTTAAAAATCAGTACCTCAAGCTGAGTTAATGCCATGGCCTTGGCCTAAATCAGTTTGGGACCGAGTACATTTAGATTTTTTAGGACCATTATATGGTAAAAGTTATTTAATTTTAACTGATGCACATAGTAAATGGATCGAAGCATGGCCAATGAGTTCAACCTCTACTGCTGCAGTTATAGAGAAATTACGCGATTGTTTCTCACGTTTTGGTTTACCAAATAAAATAGTAACTGATAATGGTCCTCAATTTGAATCTGAATTATTCAGAGAATTCGTAGTCCGAAATGGCATAAAACATGTAACCTCCGCGCCCTATTTCCCACCTACTAATGGAGCAGCAGAAAATTCGGTTAATACAATTAAACAATTTCTTATAAAAGAGTATGAGACAAATAAGCTTAATAAATTGCATACGTCATTGTGTAGATATTTAATGAGCTATAGAATCACACCTCATTGTTCAACAGGGGTAGCACCAGCTAAATTAATGTTTAATAGAATGATTAAAACAAAATTTGATTTATTACATCATACAAAATATAACGAAATTCCGGTGGACGCGGATGTATACAAAACTGTCAAATTAAGCCAGGAACGTCAGAAGCGTAATTATAAAGGTAAAAGTCAATATAAATATGTCGTAGGGCAAGAAGTATACGTCCGGGATTACCGAAGATATAAACCCTGTTGGACAAAGGGTATAATTATAAAAAAATTAGGACCTAGAAATTATAATGTAAAAGTTTGTGAAACAAATATGCAGTGGAAAAGACACTGCAATCAAATTAGAAAAAGAAATGTACTTATAATACATGAAAATAAAAATGTAAAGGAAACAACTGAAAATACAAACCAAATTGTAAATGTAAATAACGAAGAGGATGATGATGTTTTTTTGGATGCAGAAACAGGAAGCACCCAAGGGAACATCGAACCTCAAACGGTGGTACTTCGCAGGCAGCCTTTTCGTAAATGCAAAAATAGTTCGCATTTTAAATAACACAGGAGAGTGTGATGTACTTGATAATTAAAAGTTATAAGCGCGCAAACGCGGCCTGTGACGTTACGCCGATTAAGATATAAATTGTTTAGTTCTGTGTAGTTTTATGCTCAGTGTGTATGTCTTAAGGTTTAAATAAATCCGGGTAAAAAGTCTTTCCGAATTCTTATTACTGCAACCCTCAAGGTTACCAAAAAACATTACACTTACCATTGCAGATATAGGGTCAAATATATCATCGAACAAATATGTTTTTGAAATAGTGTTTTGATTTATTTGATGTTTATAACGATGTCAAATTGCATTGTTGTTTATAACAATGCCAATTTAACATTTTTACCGGCGGTTATCTAATTCAATGTTTACTGCATCGATTGAGTTCAAATTTGGTATGGTGTATATAGGTTAAGATCTAACTTATAACATGAGACATGAGCATACTAAAATATCAGTCCGCCATCTTTAAACAAAATGGCGGTAACCGATTGGGTTCAAATTTGGTATGGTATCATGGGTATAGTTAGAAATGTCACCATGTATGGTATTGTAATAACTTGGAATTCTTATAACGAGGTTCCTTTTTAATTCGAGTTGGAGGCGTAGCAACGCGCGCCGGGTCCGCGAGTAAATAAATAATTAAAGTATATTAATAAAATACAATTTTTATTCAACAAAAAGCTTGTGATAAATATCTGCCAACCGAAAATAATCATGTGCTTGAAGCACTATCAATTGTTTTATTAAATCATCTAGAAATGATATGGTTTAAGACATATTATCCTTATATTAAAGCACTTATACATGATACAGGTTCAAGTCGGACAGCATCCAAGAGTATTCCATACCAGGCGCATGCGTGTGTGAAGTAGACGTAGACTTGCTGACAGGCGAGCACATAGTGCGACGTGTTGATCTAATGGAGGATGTTGGTCAGAGTATGAATCCCGCTGTGGACGCTGGCCAGATCGAGGGCGCCTTCACCATGGGCATGGGCAACTACACGTGCGAGACCTTAGTGTATAATGAACAGGGTGCGCTCACAACAAACAACACTTGGACGTATAAAGTGCCCGGGGTACAAGATACTCCTAACCAGTTCAATCTTATGTTTAAAAGAAATGGGAAGAATCCTATTGGCGTTCTTAATTCCAAAGGTACGTAATCAGTAGATTTTAGAAAGTTTTTCTTAATTGATAGGTTTTCCTGAAATAAACCATAACAAAACAAAACTGTCGTGTATGATGTTAACATTGCTTTCATTGTTTTAAAATAGACAATTCCAAAACCATGTTAAGTATAAACAAAACAGTACTGTCATTATTTTAATTTGATATTTTGTTTATTGCAATGACAAACAAAATTAACCAGTCGGTGATGTGAATCGCCCTTAGAGGACACATTTTTTAAGTACTCACACACTTGATTGGGTCGGAACAGAACGGAATAGTTTAATAGCCCGTGTTCAAATGACATTTCACACACTCCACACTGATTCAGAACAGTTATGCACGGCTTAATTAAAATATTTATTTCGAACGTTCCGATGTAATTTTTAACCATACTAGCATCATAGACATACACCTTCACCAATAAATTTCTGGAATTCAAATAAAGTAAACAATTAAAATTTTACGCCACTCATCCATGTCCGTCAAAAACTTAATGTCGTAATTAAAAAATCTGACGTGGGCACCACATGACTTCCTTGTACGCCTTGTGTGTTCATACTTTTCTTAATAACTAAAATGTAGAATAATATAAAAAATTCTTTTAACTTATTATACTAGTATACTCACAAATATATTTTAGTCATTTTATTTAAACTGCAGAAGAAGATATAAAGCTTATTATTATTATTGTTAAACGATCATGGAGTACAAGATACCGAAATACTAAATTATAAGTATATACTTTAATTATTCTTAAATGATAGAAGATACAGAAAAATTTATAAAATACCGATTGTAGATAATAATCACATAATCTTTCATTTAAAATAAAAAAATTGTCTAAAATTAATTATTTATCAAAATATTTTTAAAAAGTACTACTTCCGGTTTATAGATTGAAACCAAAAATAGGAGGTGCACAACTAGATGCTATAACAGTCCTAAATACAAAATTTCAGCTTTCTACGTCTAACCGTATTTGAGTTATGCGACACACATACGTCCGTACATACATACGTACGTACATACGTACAGACGTCACGACGAAACTAGTCATAATGGATTCAGAAAAGGTCAAAACGGATATTTCCATCAAAATCTGAAAACCGAAATTTTTCGCGATTACAATACTTCCTTATTACTCCGTACAAGGAAGTAAAAACATGATTCTAACATCAAACTGCCAACACAAAAGCCATAATATGCATATTTACCTAGTTATTGTAGGAAAATGAGTTCATACCAGTTCATATTTTGATGCTGGTAAGAGCTTCGTTACCTAGGATTTTTGGTGAAATTTTGTTATCAGCGACTGGTAACACTGCATTAAATAAACAAAATATCTAGGCAACGGGCAACGAGCAATTTTGACAAAACGGAATTCACTTTTGACGTTAATTTTATTAATTTGAATGAAATGAAACATACAAACTGAATTAATATTTATATTTCATACAAAGATAAATAAAATAAAATAAATATAATATTAATCTTGATTTTTACTACAGCCGGTCTTAAAATTAATATAATTTTTGATCAAATTAATTCAAACTTCATTCGTTTGCAAACATCTCAGACCATTCGTTTGAGTTTTTGATATTGTTACAAAAATTGAATTAACTTTGTACACAATTTCATGTATTAACATTATATTAGTGAATTCATCCCTTCTGCACACGTCGGAATAACCCATTATTGGCAGAACCTAAAAATATTGTTCTAAAATAATAATTTAAATAATTACTAATATACTTAGCTTACTTTTATTGAAAAATAGTCTCTGTCATTTAAATTTATTATATTAATTTAAAACAAATTTAAATAATATACAAAGCACCTAGGCAACAAACAAAACTCATCAATAGTCGAGCACAACACATTAACCAACATAATTATTCTACCAAAAAAATTCCCTTGCAAACTTTCGAATAAATAAATAATTAAAATTGAATCAAAAACTGCCTAAACAGAGAAAATAGTATAAAACATTCGTTACGGAAGGCTTCTCTAGCACTCGTTCGTTCGGTCACTCGCGCCTACGCGCTCGTGTGCGAATTTCGAACTTTTGCTAGAAAAAGTCGCCTTCCATAACTTATGTTTTAATATACTATTCTCTGTTTCGAAACTAGAATAACTTCTTACCAGTTCTAATTTTGATGCTGGTAAGAGCTTCGTTACCTAAGGTTTTTGGTGAAATTTTTTATCAGCGACTGGTAATACTGCATGAAATAAACGAAATATCTAGGCAACGGGCCACGAACAATTTGAAAAAACAGGATTCACTTTTGACATAATTTTATTAATTTGAATCAAATGAAACTTACAAACTGAATTAATATTTATATATCATTCAAAGATAAACTTAATAATATTATTATAATACTATAATCTTGATTTTTACTACAGCCGGTCTCAAAATTAACATACTTTATATTAACAGCAGTGAACGACAATTCGATATAAGTTGAGAATAAGTAGTACATTTTCATATGCTAAACAAATAAATATATTTATTCAATTTTGACGTTTTAAACAGCTATAATTCACTCCATAGCAACTACTTTAAACAACTGTTTATTTCACAAGTGATTTTTTTTTTTAAATCACTCAACACATTTTTAAATCACTCTGACGTTTTAAACTGTTATTATTACGTCAAAAATGCATAAAAACAATGACAACTTGCCAATAACGACTACTTTGATTAGTTTTTTTTTGTTATGTCAAAATAAATTTATAATTCATATATTTCACATAATTTTGTAAAAATTTAATAAAATATTGTATAAACCACGTGAGATACGAATGTTTATTCACAATAAACATTCATGTGTCTCACTTGGTGTATAAATATCTATTAAGATGTACAGAAAAATTATACAGGCTGTAACAGAAATAAGTGCTTTAAATTTAACCAGTAATGTAACTCGTTGTGAGGAACAATGTTCCGTAAAATTTTTTTTAGAAATCGCATTTTTAAAAAGCTTTTTTCAACCCCGTAAATTGACGTGTCGTTCCACATAATTATTTACTTCAGTAGCATTACCCATGAAATCATTGTTATTGTCAATTGATTGTTGTGTCACTTGTTCCAATTAAGTTTTGACATAAGTAATATTTTGGTAATAAATCAGATATTACAAATAAAAATCTTTCAAAATGCCTGCGTTTACAAATAACGAATATACAGACATTGTGTTGACCTATGGTGAAGCTCTGGGAAACGGTGCTCAAGCCCAATGAATTTACATGGGACGTTTTCCAAATCGTCGTGTGCCTCATGTGCGCACATTTGTAAATGTTGTACAACATCTCCGTGATTATGGATCGTATAATCCTGCAGCTCAAGATCATGGTAGGGAACGTCATCATCACATTGAACATGTTGAAGAGGCTATTTTGGATGGCATTGAAGCTCAGCCTGGAACCAGTACACGGAGACTATCATCACAACACGGAGTATCACATACGACAGTTTGGAGGATTTTAAAAGAACAACATCTACATCCATACCATGTACAAAAAGTACAACATTTATTACATATAGATCCACCTCGTAGACGTCAATTTTGCGAATGGGCTATTGGTAAAATACAAGAGCAGCAACATTTTTTATCACTTGTATTGTCAACTGATGAGGCGGGATTTACAAGAGAAGGTATTTTCAACATGCACAACACACACATTTGGACAAACGAAAACCTGCACGCTATCAAGGAAAACAACTACCAGCAGCGATTTTCTTTAAATGTTTGGGCAGGAATCATAGGTGGACGACTCATTGGTCCTCATATAATGCCGCAGCGTTTAAATGGACAAGAATACCTGCATTTTTTAGATACTATGCTTTTCGACTTACTTGAGGATTTGCCGCTAGCAATTCTTGGAAATATGTGGTTTATGCATGATGGTGCTCCTTGTCATAATGCACTCATTGTACGAGACTCGCTGGATGAGAATTTTCCTGAACGATGGATAGGACGAGGCGGCCCTGTTCCGTGGCCTGCAAGATCGCCAGACTTGAATCCGTGCGACTTTTTTTTGTGGGGATACATGAAGGACTTGGTGTACTCAGCTCCAATTAATTCAATTCAAGTTTTAGAAGAAAGAATAGAAAATGCAGCGACAATCATCCGTGACAACAGACAAGCGCTGGAGAGGGTTGTAGAATCGTTTCACCGACGCCTGCAGTGTTGTATTGACACAAACGGAGGGCACTTTGAATATTTATTATAATTATTTATTCTCTTCACTTTAACACATTTTTATCTTTCTTCGTCATATTTAATTTCCCAAGTCCCTTCACCTTCAAGTCATACTCATCACTCACACGCACACGAATCAGCTGATTGCAGCTTGCAGCATTGCGCACAACAAAAATAACTGCGCAACAAATAACAGGCAGTTCCAGCACTATCACTGCGCAGAATAACAAGAACAGCGCAGCATAAATTAAATTAATAGTGAACATGTGTTTTTGTATTGACAGTCGGTAATTGTTGTGTTTTAATTTGATTGTTGATGTGTTCCATAGGCGGGTAATCAAATTTGTGACAAATCTTTGAAGAATTTTAACTCAAAAACTAGAAGAGTTAGGAAAAAATTGATTACGGTACATTATTTCTCTCGTCGAGGGACATTACAGGTTAAAATTAAAGCACTTATTTCTTTCTTACACCCTGTATATTAAAGTACAAAAGTATATATTTTAGTAAATATTAACTATTAGAATTAAACTGATTTACAATTAATCAAATGACACAAAACTAAAGAATCTATCACAAACGATATATAACAAATTACTTCTTACGTTGGGATAGACACTTACCGAAACTTAACTAATTAACATGGTCATCATTATGACCTATATTTTGCAATACTAACGAATCGAATACTTAAATGATAACTGAATCGAATCTGAACTGAATCTCAATTCAAATCGAACTCCGAATTGAATGTCCGTCTATCCCAACGTACAAGTATAGTATGTATACCTAAATAATTGCAAGATCGCAATATTTCTGCTGACTGTTGCAAGTGTAACATATCCGCGTATGTTATTGTTCTCATTAAACAAAAATGCGATATAAGCAGAGTTAGGGACAGGGACTAGGATGAGTAATCTTTTTAAACTTCTATCCGACCATTATTCAGTTGACCATATTTAACTTTTAATACAAATAAGTTAGTAAGTTTTAATAAGTATTGTGTTGTTGTTTCCAGCAACTGGTGAACCAGCTTTGAGTCTTAGCATTGGAATACCATTTGCGATCCGACGAGCTTTAGCCACTACTAGCAAACAGGACACTCCATTTATCGAAATAAGTAAGTTGTACACACAAATATCCGTACAACATAATATTAAGTAATGTATAATATAGTATGTCTTTTACTTATGTAGTTATTTGAAATTAGGTATATATTTTTAATTACAACCTGCACCATAATTATAAGGTCATTTAATCATATCATGAAAATATAAAAAATAATATCCAATGAAAAAAAGAATCGCAGAGACAAATTATAAAAATAAATGAATTTTGCATCAGTGCGCCGACAGCCCTTGTGTCGACCCTGTTCACAACATATCGTGGGCTTAATGCAAGAACCAATTAAGTTTTTTTTTCACAATTTTACTTTCAAAACTATTTTAATTTGAAAAATTGCGCTCTTTCTAATGGAAGAACCCATTAAGTCGTATCGTGTTTCATATTTGCTACAATTAAAAGAAGTATTGCGGGTTACGTCTAATCCTTAGGCAAACGTGTATTGCGGGTTGTATCTTGATCCAGAAACGGCACTACTACTCTACTGGAAACAAGAACAAATATTTATCCTCGAAAATATCTTTATTGTTTTTCAAAATATTCTCCATGAAGATCAGTACACTTTTGCATACGTGTGATCCAATATTCGAAGCACTTTTTCTACTTCGATTGAGCCTGTTTCGCGACTGTCAAATTATATGGGAAATTCGGTAAACCTTCGATAAACACTGATGCTTGATGGTGCTTCATCGCCAAAAATCGAATTAGTTCATCATTGTATTGTTGAGGTAATCCACGTCGAAAGTTGTAAAAAATAATCGCACGAAAATATTCACGATATAATTCCATTGTTTGGCCGAGATGAATTTTTCAAGTTAAGCCACATTCCCACCTCTATCATAGTCGTAGTCATAAGTCTTTAGTCGTAACCTTGAGAGTTTGACATACGAAACAACGTTACAGCGTTTCCACCTCTTGTCGTAGTCGCAATTCGTTAGTCGTTAGTCGTTAGTCGTAGTCGTAAGGATTTGGCTCTGCCAAACATTTTGTCGTAATCATAAATAGAAAGAGATGGAGGTATGTAGTGCTGCTGGTTTCACTACTGTCACTGCACTACTCGTCGAAAGAAAGGTTATAGAAATATAAATATGAATAAAAATAATATTGTTTTAAATATTTCTGAATGTTTTATAGCTTTTAAGGTAATTCAATATTACTATGATTTATTTCATATATCTTATTACACATTTTTAAAAAGCATGGTATGTTCACATGCAATTGAATACATTTTATGTATACATTTATTTTTTATTATTTGTCCTAATACTATAATTTTCTTCCTGGGCAAATTAGTATTGTTTCCGATATAACAGTAAAATTTAATTATCAATTATTTGAAATGTATTTGACTCATTTATTAGTTTAGTTGTGAACAAAACATTACCCTTATGATAAGAGCTGGGAACGGTCGGTTTTCCTTACGACTACGACTACGACTTACGACTACGACTATGATAGAGGTGGGAATGAGGCTTTACTCTAAACAACACAGTAGCGCTCGTACGTCAAAACGTTCTGATTACGTATACCGTCAAAAATGCCAAACAGGATAGAAACGTCAGTTGCCAGATTGCAGCACTAGGGTTGCTCAATCCCGAAATATAAAGGCAACCCGTAAACAACTTTTACAATAATCAGTTACTTTTTTTCTTAATCTACTTCCAGACTCGTAAAATATCGAAAGCTCCGGTTACATACAACATTTTTTCTACACTCGTTCAAATAAGTGGATTTTTTTTTAAATTATGAAATATTGACATAAAACAAAAATATCCAAATTAGTACAAACAACTTTTTAATGCGTATTTTTTAAAATTTTAAGTGCAAGAAATATGAGATTACAAGAGTTAAAACTATTTTTTGGCCTCGTGACGTGTAAACATAACAATCACACATCGGTGACGTCTATGGTAGTTGCGATTTTACAGATATGTCATGAGTTTATTACACGGGGGTTAGATAATATGCACCGTTTTTTTTAGTATTTAGAAGTTATTAAATAAAAAATTGCTTTTTAATAAAAAAGACAACCTTTAAAAGCGCTCGTTTACCCAGTAAATTATTTAATAGAGTCTGAAATAAGTGAAAAATTTTACTAACTTGTAAAATTGATAGCTGGCTTGTTTATATTTTACAAGTTAGTAGCTGTTCATAATGTTCACAATAAACAATAGTACTTTCAAAGCTTATGAGAAATCATTTCAGACAATTTTTGACAAAACAATTGTATGCAAATGACAGAATTTGGTTATTTTTGTTTACAAATAAGTAACAAGTAAAATGTACAGAAGGTAACTATTTTACCCCTCTAGTAATGTCATACACTATTACTACACTGAACTTATTAAAGATAAAATGTAAAGAAAAAATAGTATTCTATTTCGAAGGATTCAAGTGAATTATTCAATTCTGGGGATGAAATTTATATTTTGCTTTTCCAGGAGTAAGACTTCTTTAGTCTTTATTATAGGGACTGACGTTTTTAATTTGATCCAAAGGAATTAATTTTAATATCTTTTCTTATCGTTCGTTGATTTAATCGCGTTGAAACATACTGCTTTATGTTTAATAAGTCAAATAATATTTATTTATTTGGGAATAATTCTGTGATATTTATTTGAAATACGACGCTACGAAAATGATGTGTTCTGAAAATTATTTTCAAGTAATAATAATGTTTATTTTTTTCAGCTTGTCCATTTTCTGTTGAACTCACCCTTCTGAACAGTTCAACTGATTACAAGGATTTTAATCTGTAAATTATGAAGATAAATACTCTCTTTAAAAGGTAGCATCAGCTTCTTCACATTTTGGGAGAATAGGCGTTTGGGAACAGTGTTGGGTTAACATTTTCTTTACTTGTTTCAATGTTTGGTTTTTTTATTTTATGTTACCTCGTTTTAAAATTATATTGATGTTAAGAAAGTAAACATATCTATTACTGCTATTACTATACCTAATATCAATATTGAATAATTTTGTCAAGCTTTTTGAAATAATAATCTATAAATCAATTTTCAATAAAACCAGATCTTCTTCATATCAGCATGGTTTCATGCAAGGACACTTAACTACAACGAATCTTGCTTCTTTTACTCAATATGTGACCGAAATTATAGATGCTCGTGGTCAAGTGGATGTTATCTACACGGATTTTTCTCGTGCGTTTGATTCTATTCTCAGTGCCGTATTATTCAATAGGCACGTAAGGCACTTTTGGGGCCCCAGCGTTGGCAAAGAAAAAAATATTTTTATACTTTAAAATTATATTTTTTATAATTCAGCGGATTTATTTTATAATAATCTGAAAAGTGAAAATCTGTTGTGTAGGCAACGAATTTACCGCGTAAAGCGCAAACTTCATCCATGTAAGATTTAAGGTTCGGTTGACAACATTTTTATTCTCAATAGCGGGGTTCACTCTTCTATACTATTACCATACACCTAACTTATAGTCATAAACAAACTATAGATTTTTTTTTTAAATATTAGAGCTTGTAATAAATTTACAATTACCATCTTTTGCGCATTATATTTTATCTGCGTATAGCCTAGATTAAGTAACTCGAAGGGAAATGATCATTAAACATTAATTTGCTTAAAAAATTCGGTCTTAATAAATAAATTTGCCGTTGCGAAAGTACGAAAAGTAAAAAAATCAAAATATAGGTATCTCATAGAAACTAACCAAAGTTGTATTTTTAGACTTATTCGTTTTCCTTATTTTAAAAGGGGACCCCAATAAATTCTGTGCTTAGGGGCCCCGAGATGTCTTAACACGGCATTGTCTATTAAACTCTTACTGAACAAAGATAGTACTTTTGGTGCATCTGCTGCTCTTTTGAGTATTTTAAAATCCTATCTTGATAGTCACATATGTTATATTTATTTTAATGGTTTTGAATTTATTGCTACATCTGGAGTGCCACAAGGGTCAAACTTTGACCCTCTATTATGTGTATGTACACTGGTGGGGAAAAAATGAAACTCTTGAAATTCGTGAAATTTCGACGAATTTCAAACAGCCATAACTCGGAGTATTTTTAATCGATTTCGATGAATCTTTGCGTGCGAAAAACTTTGAAGTGTCTACTTTAAAGTCATGCACGCGAACTTAAGCGCAATCCCTTCCGCCCCCTTCTAACACCCCTGTGAAAAAAATGTTCAACTTTGACGATGTGTACGGAGTTGAATTTTTTTGAATCGATCCACCAAAAGGCCATTAAAATTTTGTTCAATTACCTGTGTAGGACTCCAAAAACGAAGTTCCTACGACGATTTGGCACAAAGTTATGGGTGTTTGAAAAAAAGTTCATTTTGTGGTTTTTGACTCAAGTCGGAAGTTTTTCGACGAAATTTTTTTTTCACGAATGAAATTTTCTTTAAAAATTTCTAATTTTTTAGGCAATTTAAGTTATTCACACGAAATATCCAATTTCATTTTTAAATTTTCTCGATATTTAAGGTCTGCTTTTTTTCAAACACCTATAACTTTGTGCCAAATTCCTGCACAGGGAATTGAACAAATTTTAATGCCCTTTTGGTGGATCGAGTCAAAAAAAAAATTTTCAACTCTGTACACGTCGTCAAAATTGGACATTTTTTCCATTAAAAACATTGTTTTCACAGGGGGTGCTAGGGGGGCAGGAGGGATTGCGGGATTCGCAGTAGACACTTCAAAGTTTTTCGCCCGCAAAGACACATCAATATCGATTGAAAATACGCCGAGTTATGGCGGTTTGAAAATGATGGAAATTTCATGAATTTCAAGTGTTTCATTTTTTTCCCCCAGTATATGTTCTGTTCTCTGTTATAAGTATTGTTAGAAATTGAAGAATAAAGAATTTAAAAAATAATAATCTCTACTATCTTTGACACCATTTAATTAATCAACCAAAACTTAGCGAAAATTTGACCTGAACAGCACGAGTGCTCTGTCCAGAATGAACAGAGACCGGCTGGCCAGAAGCGATTAAGGTCGCGCTCCTGTATATATGGTTGCGTACCAACAGTAATTAATTTTATTCATGGTGCATTTAAAATTGGTAGACTTTAGCAGTCCAAACATTGCATATATGTGATTCTTAATTGTATACCTAGGCTAATGAACCATTCTTGTTTAAAAGAAGTGCTTATTTTTCAGAAAAATACATTTTATTTCCAAAATTATCACATCTACATCTTTATAACATACTTACTTGACTAGAGAATTATATATGTTATCATAAGAAAAAACAAAAAACGTAAATATTGACTGAGACTCAAATGCACCATGAATAAAAAATAAAGTGGTTTGAATAGCACGCGACCACTAAAATAGCTCAAGCATTATCACATAGATGGCTGCTCGTCGTTTAAAATTTGGCGCTATAGATTCAAAGTCCGCATTGCATTATTTATGTTATGTTATGATTTCGTTAAAAGCCCGTTCATAGTTTTTTCTTATATCTTGCGGTTATTTGTTATTGTTATTATGTTTTAGTTGTTTTCTTGTTTTTTGCGTTATTGTTATTTAATTATTGGTTTTGTTGTTTTTAATGTGTTGTTATTATTATTATTAAACATTGTTCACTCGGGAACTGTGTCCGTGGTATTATATTATTTGTTGAAATGGGGGGAAAAAGTACGAAGCACAGTAAAAAGAAGAAAAATAATAGATCTTTCGCTCGGAAAAGGTGGAATAAACTTAATTGCGTAGGTAAATAGTACATACAAATTTGAATTTTTTTAGGACTAACGTATATTACATGATTCTACTTTTGCACATTTCCAGTAAACCAGTAAACGAAAGATAAATAATTGAATAAAAAAATGACACTTACTTTTATTATGTATCCTACTTTTTTACATTGTTGTCAACAATCAGTTTGTATTGTATAAATCTGATATCGTCAACGTCTATTCGAAGAATTCGAGAATGATTAACTTTCTCAAAACTGACCAATCAGAATAAATTGAGTATTTTGGCAAATTATTTTATTGATTTTATTAGTAATTTTTGTATCAAGTGGATATTTTAAACATAATTTTTAAAAATTATAAATGTAGCCATAAGCTTTGTTATTTATTGACAATTTTTTTTATGTTTATATTTCGTTATAAATAATCAAATAAGTTAATGTGAAACTATTGGTTACTATGATAATCTTATAAGATTCAAATTCAGGTTAACGATGCTTTATATAATTATAAAAAAATTGTTAATTTATATATATTTATATTTTAATTTAGAAATTTAGATAATAAAAATTTGTTTCTTGTGTTGACAACTGTCAAAAATACTCGGGTATGCTGGTATGCACTTGTGCAAATACTCGCGGGTACACTGCATTTGTACACATACCTACTCACTGATACTTGATTGTTTTGGATCGAAATTTAAAAAATACTGTAACCTGATTGGTTGAAATTTTTCGAGGGAAATAGTCAGTTATTATACCACAAGAGCTACGTCGAACCGCAGGAGGCAAAAGTATTTTCTATTATTTTTGATGATCAAGTGGTATACAATTTCATGAATAAAACAAATTTAACAATTTTATTTATTAACATAATTTTTAAATTAATTTTAAATATTATTGTTTGTTGTGTCCTGGTTACGGTGGATAAACGCATACTATGTCAATATTAAAAAATATGCACTGGAATAGTGTTGTTTATAGATAGTTTCTATGATTTTTGTGAAAAATAGTGCATTTTAATTGGTTAAAATATATAATGACGGAAATAGTCACTGATATTTGATTGTTATTAAAAATTTATTGTTACCTGATTGGTTAAAATTTATTTTTTCAAATGATTCTTAAATATGAAGTAATTAAACTCACCAATATAATAAAAAATTATTAAATTTTCAGACTTTGCTAAAAATACTTAGGTACCAAAACATTAGCAAAATTCCGGATATAAACTAAAATCTTAATGTAAAAAATTTCATTATTGAATTAAACATATACAAGATAATTATTTATGTTTGTTAATATGTACCTACTAAACAATGATATTATTTAATAAAAAAATTTACAATTATAGAAAATAATTATGTATAGGTAACAGGATTATTGGTATAGTTTGAGAAAATTTGGAAAAAAATGTTATTTTTGCGCAACTATCAAAATTTATTATAATCCATAATTAAATGATACAAAATATTAGTAATTGTTATTGTTGTCATGTTGTATTGTTGTGCGTTTACAGAGCCACAAACCCGAGCGCCAAGCGCTTCTATCTCGTCAAAAAATTTTGAACCTTGAGAAATGAATACGTATAATTTCTACGACGGCGTAGAAGGGTCAGGGTAAATATTTTTTTATATTGAATTCCCGACTTTTAAACTCGGGATCCCGACTTTTAAACTCAGGATCCCGACTTTTAAACTCAGGAACCTAACTTTTAAACTCGGGATCTCAGCTATTTAATCCCGAGATTAAAAGTCAGGATCCCGAGATTAAAAGTCGGGATCCCGAGTTTAAAAGTCGGGATCCCGACTTTTAATCTCGGGATTAAAAAGCTAAGATCCCGAGTTTAAAAGTCGGGATCTCGAGTTTTAAACTCGGGATCCTGAGTTTAAAAGTAGGGATCCCGAGTTTAAAAGTCGGGAATTCAATATAAAAAATATTTACCCTGACCCTTCTACGCCGTCGTATAATTATATAATTTTTGCTTTACGTTACATTGTTGTCCCGCCCGACACTTCTTGACAAGCTTGCACAGGTTGCAAGTTCTATATTCTACGAAGTGCTACCGGCACCGGTCCGTGTATTTTCCTTTCATACACTATAAAATTCATAACTAGTTATCTAGCCAACCAATTATATTGATTTCCTTAGTAAAAATAATTTTGAACCTTCCTTTATATATCTCCTGCAGTATGTACTGCAAAATTCCTTACAAAACGAGATTTAGTAGCAGACTACATTTTTCACTACACGAAATTTACGTTGAATTTTATTACTTTCTCATTTGTTATAAACAATACGTCATTCTTGATAAATGTACTACACCTACACATAGGTACTTAATAAGTACTGCTTGTATAAAAAAAATTGAATAAAATATCTTCACTAGTTCACAAGAAATTACAATTGTTAGTCGGAAAGTTAAAAAAAATCACCAAAATTTTAATTTCTAAAAAAAGGAGATAATGCATTTTTCGGATTGATGACAATTTAGGATTTTCGTATCTTTTTATATGTAGAAAGAGAAAAAAATCGGAATATAATATAATTTTTTCAGAAAGGGTACACCTATATTCATTTCTCAAGTTTCGAAATTTTTTGACGAATCGGGACTATAAATTAAATGGATAAAAATATGTCAAGATTTTTCTATAAAATAAAAATTCATGGCATACAAAGTAAAAACTATTATTAATTATTATTATAACATTACATTATTTATGTTGTTTGTTGTTCGAAATATTTATACCTATCTTCTTACGTGTCCCAAAAAATGTTCATACGGGAATTTCTCTCGAGAATCAAGAAACGAAAACGATCCAAATGTTCTTACCGAAATGTACAGTGGCTATGAGTGGGAGAACAATGTTGCGATTGGCTACACTAATACAAGCGTATATACAGTATAATATGTACAAATTTTATACTATGCTGCCATCAGTCGGTCCAGAAACGAAATAGCACTGCAATCCCGCGACGTTAAGGGCACGGTAAAACAATGAGCTTGTGCTAACAACCGCAACACGCTCTCTGTCCGCGCCACCAGTATATTTGTACCAGCTGCTAGAGATATCAAAATTTACTTCCATGTGGGCGCGGCCTAGGCTCGTGTTCGTGAGTCTTCGTGATACGATCGAGGGTGCTCATTCTGCTTTATTGGGATGCGACGGAGAAATTATCTGATGATAGGTTTTGAGTTGTTTAAGTATTATATTTAATATAAACTGAAATGGCACCAGTTAGAAGACCAATGGGTAAAAGTCACCGAAAATTTAAAATAATCTTTAAAGTAATAAACGATAGCATTTGAAAACGGAAAGAAATGAAAAATATCAAATAACATGAAAATCAGTACCTACCTAATCACTAGAGATGGGCTTTTGGTATTTTTATTTTATGAGCCAGAAAAAAATTACATATTTTACCTAAAAAAAAATTTAATTGAACTTAACCTAATTTACTTATTAAGTATCTACCTAAATTATATTTTTAATGTAGGTACCTAAATCGTATTTTTCAGATTTTATTTTAGAAACTGTCTATTGGCACAAAAAAAACGTGAAACGCGAAACGCGGAAAAACGCGATACGCGAAATACAGTGTTGCCGAGTTTATGTTAAAAAAACGGAGTTCTGCTGGACTCAAGAAGGGTTTTGTTAGCATAGATTAGTTTATGTCAAAAAACGGAATTCTGTTGGACTCAAGATGGGTTTTGTTAGCATATATTAATTTATGTCAAAAAAACGGAGTTCTGTTGGACTCAAGAAGGGTTTTGTTAGCATAGATTAGTTTATATCTAATAATAATCGGCAACACTGTATTTCGCGTATCGCGTTTTCTCGCGTTTTTCCGCGTTTTTTTGTGCCAATAGACACTACCTATATTTTATTTGTTAATTTTCACAAATTTTCCTACAATTTGTAATTTAGAAGTTGTCAAATTTTAAGTTCAACAAAATTGTTAAAAATTTACAACCTTAGAATACTTTTAGTACCAAATTTAAGATATTTAATATACCTAAAACCAGAATTATTATAGTCTATTTAGGTAGGTGCCTATTTCTGCAAATTTTTCAACAAAAAATTCAATCTCTACTAATAACATTGTTGTCAACAATCAAATTCTTGCGATCGTCGAAATATTTATTCTGGTTAGGCGTTCGGGAAGGAAGAAGAGCGGGACAGGGGTGCGCTGACTCAATCGCTCAATTGCAATACATTTACATTGTTGTCATCGCAAAACGTCATAACTATCAATAAACAGTTACTTGCGTATTGTGCAGGGGAACATTATGCAACAAGCACTCATAGTAACAAAAAATATACATTAAAAGACAACACTTTATAGCTATTACTAGAGTTCATGCCAAATAGAAATGGGAATGTCAATCATTCCTCGCGCATCTTCTGTCTCACACCAGCAGCGTACAAAGAAATAGCATTGGCCCGTTCAAGTAAGGAGGGTGGAGCAAACGCAAATGCGTCTTCTGCGCATCGGATCTCATTCCCATTTCTATTTGGCATGAACTCTATAACCAACTATAATATGCGATTGATAATATCGAGGATATTGCTAAGCGACGAGGTAAAACCGATTCTCTTTGAACATGCAAGGGGGCTTAAATCGCATATAATCGCGAATAATCAACGACGATGTTAAAACAAATCAATAATTTTATCTGTCAATTAGTTGACAGTTTGCATATTGTGGAAGGTTTTTATGTTATTATGGTTGTATCTAATGCCGGGTCAACACCAGTGGCGGCTATTCAGGTGAAGAAGGTGAAGAGTAACTTCACCTATTTTTTTAAGAAATATATTTTTAAAATTTATTTTCAACATTTTAATTAAATTATTCATATTTAAATAAAGTATCAAATAAACACACTAAAATTATTTCAAAATTATTTATACAACATCTAAAAAAACATTTACTGATCGTCCGCAACCCGCATTAAGTGAAGAAAAAATCTAACATTCAATTATGTCTTCACAGTTGCGCGCGCATTCTGTAGCTAGCATAGCATGTTGCCATGACAACGACTATTCTCCCACCACGCCAGCATACAAGAGGTGAAGAGTAAATTTCAAAGTCTTCACCGAACCGTTTACTTTATAAAGGAATTGTATAGCGCTGTTTCTTGGAATATATTTATAATTTTTAAAATTATATTTGTAAGTGTATATAAATATTTTTGTAAGGATAAATAAAAATCTATTCATATTTTATTATAAATGCCTTGACTCTTATTCTCTTATAGATTGCAAATTTGTGTCTTTAAAAATAATCAAAATTACCATGAATTTGGAAAAATGATCCTATTTGCTTAGTATTATAGGGACATCATTCTCTAGATGGAGAGATGAGGATAAAAAAGATTTATTGAACAGTATATTTTTGTGCAATATACAGGTTGGTGGAGGTGAAATGCGAACATAGGGAAATATATGACAATGGAGTTATCATGCTAGGCATCTTGATATACGTGGAATAAGTACTGTCAATGTCAAAGTAGCTGTCATATTATTGAAATTTTTATTTTCATTAAAATATTTCCTTTGCATAATAATGTATGTGTACGAGCAGAACGAGAAAGTTTATATGCACTTTTAGATTTTATTATTATTTCTGTTATTGATTACTCTTTTTGCCACACAAATTAACATTACTTCGTTTTGTGACACTACTACAAAATATATCAAGATACCTGGCATGAAAGTTGGATTGTCATGCATTTTCCCTATGTTCGCATTTCACCAACCTGTATAAATAAAAAAGGTTTATTGTAATTATTCACACCACCACCCCCCCCCCCAACAATTTAAAAAAAAAAAATACTTCACCTATTATTTACCTCACGAGCCGCCACTGGTCCACACCGCCACGAACATTGTTAACTAACAATGTTTGCTAACATTTTTGCAACGTACTGAATCCTAATAACATTTCTGCTAACATTCGCATGCTAATAACAGTGTTCGCTAACAAAAAACAATGTTCGCTACATTGGCGGTAATCTTCAAAAGAAAAATTTTTATTAGGAGTTATTTTGATATTTTAGTAGTAAACCAGTGCTTTCCTGTGCTCGTGCAATAGGCATGTGATAAATATTTTGTGTTGTGTATTTATAAAAAAGCATTTTTTGTTTAGTTTGTTTTGTTCTTTGGGCAACATGGTTTGTATACGTTTTTGTCAGTCTCTGCTTAACTGTGTAACAGAAAGCATCGATAGTGTCTACTGAGTAAAGATTGTGATTAAGTGACTTATACGGGTGCTAACCCGACTTAAGTCGAGAAGTGTACAACAACAGAGTAGAGTATAGCTCTACCACTCCAACAAAATGCTGCTCTCGGGCGTCAAGCCCAACGAGTATGCAAAACCATCCCCCAGCACAAGTAATGTGAACCAACCAACGAAGAAAAGGAAAACAGACGGTAATATATTATATAACATAAAAGTTAGTAATAAATATGACAGTCTGTCTGACACCGAGGAAAATGAACTACCCACTGAAAGTGAATCATCTACAGCTAAAATACCACCTATTGTCATGTATAGTTACTTGAATAACCATACAACCAGTGTAAATCTATTAAGAAAAGAATTAGAAAATGACATAGATATAAAACATCGAAACAATAGATTAATACTATATCCAAAGTCCATCAACGATTACAATACGGTTAAAAACAAAATAGAAACGGCTAATCTCGAATACCATACCTATAGTAAAAAAGAAGATATTCATCATCGCATGGTTTTGAAAAATTTGCCCCCCAATATAACACTAGATGAAATCAAAGCTGATTTAATAGAAAAAAACATTCCTTTCATTAAAATTACGCAAATGACTAAAAAATTAGAAGATGGCACTAAACGAAATCTGCCCATGTTCATAATTATAATTAATAACTCTATGAAAATTAATGACATAATCAACACTAAAAAAGTATGCCACTGTATAATAAAATGGGAAAAGTTCAGAAATAGAGGTGTGGTACAGTGTTACAATTGCCAATCGTTCTGGCACATTGCAAGCAATTGTCACAAGTCAGAAAAATGTGTGAAATGCTCGAAACCTCATAATCCAAAAGATTGCACTGAAATTAAATTAAAATGCGCGAACTGCGGAGCAGAACACCCTGCCAACTTTAGAGGGTGCCCAATATATGCTAAACAGATGGTAGGTAAAGGGCCTAAAACTAATATGAATGAAATAAAAAGAAACAATTTTATTGTTAATAATAGTGACTTTCCTGTCCTTGTAAATATAAACGCAAGCGCGAGTGCTAGTCGCACCGCCACAACCAAACAGTGGCCACATGAACAAATAAGACATCAAGCCCAAACTGAAAATAATGATTCTTTCTCTGACATATTCCGTGAAATAAAAAACATATTTAAAGATCTTAATATTTCCCGTATATTGAATACATTAAAAAATAACAGCCAAAAAATTAAAAGTGCACCAGATAATTTCTCGAAATTAACAATAATAATTGAAATATTCTTAGAAATTTTTGACTAAAAATGGACAGAAATAAACTCACAATCATGACATGGAATTGTTGCACTATAAAAGATAAATTACTTGAACTGAACACACACATATTAGAAAAAAATTTGGATATCATAGGACTAAATGAAACCAGACTAGATCCCAAACACAAACTAAAAATTAAAGGGTATAAAATCTACAGAAATGATCGTAACTCACAAGGTGGTGGTGTTGCTATTATCATTAAAAACAATATACAACACTTCCAACTCCAAAAACAAAATCTATCGAAGCCATATCAGTCCTGGTTAAAATAAACAACGACAATATAATAATAACAGCCACATATAATCCCCCAAACAAAATAATCCCGAAAAGCGACCTAAACACCCTATTTAATTCCAACAACAAGGTAATAGTACTTGGTGACCTAAACGCAAAAAACCCAAGTTGGAACTGCCCTGTAACTAACCGAAATGGGAGAAGCATCCAAGAGTATTGCGGAAGACATAACTTACGAATATTAGCTCCCGATGAACCTACTCATTATCCAACTAGGGGAAGACCCAGCACAATTGACATCATAATATTAAAAAATATAACCAATGTCAGTAATCCTGAAGCACATCGCATTCTAAGCTCAGACCATAATCCAGTTCTATTCAATATCAACGATAAAGCAACTTTAAAAGATGAACGACTAATACTTCACTATAAAGATGCAAATTGGAAACTATTTAGAAAAGAACTAGATACAAATATTCCAACCGCTAATCCTGATATTCTTGGCAAAGAAGACATAGAAAACCAAATTAAGGCTGTTCGACCCTGGCCTCAGAAAACTGTTATTTTGCACAACTTTAAGATGATTTTTCTTGTTACTGTACGTTTTGTTTCTTTTCAAAAAAAATGTGCATATTATTGAATACTTTATAAACTAAATGGCAGACTCAGAATTTTAAATAATGTTATTGTTAATAAGATATCGGTACTATTAGTGAAGGTGTAAAGATGCTCATATTTTCTGTAATAAATTTTTTATTTAAAATTGCTCTCTGCTATTTAATAGCATTAGTAAAATTATGCTGAGGATGCTCAAAAAATAAAAAATCCAATAACCCGTTCTTGAAAAATATTATTTGAAAAATTCGCAAATGCGAATTTTTCAAATAATATTCGTTCGTGTTTTTGCGCGTTGCGCCAATATTTAGACAACTTATTTCACATCCTTGTTTTCTGCTCCCAGGTTCGAGAACCTCAAAGCAATAAACTCGGTAGGGGGTAGGATAGGGCTCAGGTATAAAGTTGAAACCTCCAGCTTCTTGTTTCAAATATAAATTTGTGTGATACTGTTTCGTGTAATATAATAACAGAAAAATTTCAAAACATTATTGTTTAATTTAAATTGTAATAGATTTGTAATTACAAAAATTTGTTGCAGTTACAATATAACATTCAATTATTTAACTCAATAAAGCTGATATTAAATTGATACTTAAATTTTTGTACTTACCGAGCAAATTAATATTTGTAAACCATAAAAACACATATGAGTTGTGAATGAAGTACAAACCTTGATTATTATTACGAGTATCTACAAAACATAAAAGTATTGGATTGGAGTTTTGTAAATGGAATGAAAATTAATATAAGTGAGTAATTGTCAATGTGTTACATTTAACACAATTTATTGTTTTGCATAAATCATATCATTTACATTTTTATTAATAATTAGATACTATAAATTAATTTTCCTTGTTTAACAAATAAATCCACTATAAATAATTCGGCCATGCATAAGTACATGAAATAAAACACATATTGAAGTATGTTCAATATAATTAAAAAATTTAAAAAATTATAATTATTATATTTGATTATTTGTTAAAACTAAAATCTTAAAACAATAAAATATAATCAATATGTTTCTCGGGGAGGTAAGTCCCGTATATACCTGGAATCTATTAATTCCGGCAAAATTCCATCGTGATAAAATTTGTTTAATTGATCTTCCATTTTTTCTTGCCAAAATAAATTATCACGATGAATTTCTTGCACAAATATGTCGTGTGGACACCACACAACAAAGTAGCATAATTTTCTTTTTGTTATATGTAGCTGACCCTGAACTTGATACATATAATTATGGTTGTCCTTGAGTGTTATCTCCCCGTTGTATATTTTCAAAAAGTTTATTTCTTTTTGTTCAATTGCACTTTTTATTGTTTGGGCTTTTAGTTTTGCTGGACATTTAATTTCGATTATTTTATCGAGGTCAATCAAGCCATCTGGAGAAGCAGCTAAAAATGGTAATTTTTCATCTATTACCAATCCACTTGGTTCAACTTTCAAATGAAATTTTTCTTCAAATTCATTAATAGCAACTTTTTCATTTTGAACACCGTACATTGTATTTACATTGTCTCTAAAATTGCTATACAACAAACCAAATACTTTTTTCCCCATCGGCGTCGTAGCCTTCTTCTTGCAAATACTTCCAAAGTTTGAAGCAGTTAATCTTTTTCTTCTTTCTTGATGCCAAATATCAGAGTGCCGCTGCTCTAGAGTTTTCTCGCAGTTTGCTCATTCGTCTTCTCCATGATTTTGTTTGAACCATGTTAACTGTTCACAACACTAATATAATGATAATGAATATAAAATAAAGAATATTCGCAAAAACGTTTTATATCAAGAACGACAACCAATATCACTTTACTATAATAAGACAAGCAATAGAGTAACAAAAAATACCTTAGGGCACGAATATATACGAATTTAACAGTCAATTCTCAGAATTTGGAAAAATTTGTGGATTAAGTAATTAGGTATAACTGTGTAATTACTGCCAAAGTACAGTTGCAATTTATAGGAATTTAACAGTCAATTCTTAGAACTTGGAAAAATTTGTGGATTAAGTATTAGGTTACAGTTACAAAAATATAAGCTTCGTAAGCCCAATTGTACAATTATGTTAATCTTGATATTATACATTTTTGAAGCTTGATATTACTATTGTTTGACTATGATTTTTGCGAAGATGATAGCCATTTGTGTTAAAAGTGTTTTTTGTTAATTAAAAATACTGCTAAATATATACATTTTTTTATACAACTTGATTTTTAGCAATTCTCAAATACCTTCCCAAGTAACATTTTTTGACTTGTTTGTTATAAAATCTTATTTCTAGTTATTAAAACGTTTTCATCACCAGCTTTTAGTTATAAATTGGTTATTCGAAATTAATTATATTATGGTGTGAAACATTTGTCACTAAAACGTTTTGAAAACGTTTAAAACTCATTGGCAATTATCATCAACAAGCAATAGGTTACTATGGCTAAAATATATCCAAATGACTTCTAGTTATTTCTTTTATTCCTACATAGCCACAAAAGCGTTTCTGAATCTCTAAATACATCCCTAAAATAACTAAAACTGTTTAGTTTTTTTCTTGTCAAAAATGCTAAAATAATGACAATTTTCAACCATCGTATGACCATGACCATTGCTCAGTGGATGTTGTCAATTATGTTTCATCTTTGCTAAAAATTGTTAGAAATTCTACTATATCATTTTATAATTCAAACCGTGTTTTTCTTTACTGTTTTTCTGCTTTGTCGCATAGTTGTGGGATTACAAACTTATAGCACATAGGTACTGTCAACTTTAAAACATTATTTTAATTACTAATTTATAAAAATATTTTTAAAATAAATAAATTTTAAAACAGATCTATACCAATAACAATACTGAAAAAATAATCGGTATTTGAATTGATGTAAAATAATATTTAAAAATATTTTTGTTATTAAGCAGATATTATATCATTACGAATTCGAAAAAAACTTTGGAAAATGAGAAGAAATGTAACAAATCTATTATTTGGTCACAAGAACTTAAAATTAACTAGACCTTTATCTTGTTGGTTTCTAAAAGCCATTTGGAAAAACAATAGTTATATTTTAGCCACATTTTAGCTTTTAAATAGTCATCGCAATTGTTTAATTTTCCTGCGTTTTCGCCATCTTTTCCTTTATACGTGAAGGCATCCATTGTTTTACAAATACTACAAAATGAAGATTGAAAGGTTTTTAAAGAGATTTTCTTATTTAAATCAGTATTTAAACATTACTCATATCCTTTTTTAGCATCTATATACAACCTGGTATTAAATTTTTAAAAATATATTTTTACAATATATTTAATTGATAAATTAAACCATGTAAGTAAAGCAAATAGGACCGGCGCACATAATTTTTCAAAGTATCTTTATAAGTTCTGCAATAAATATGATTGGGCATGTAAAATTTCTATATCGATTAATTTGATATTTCGGCAAATAATATTCTTATAATTACTATCTGTAAAAAGTATTGCTAGCCATTTTTCACTTAGTTATATTACGGACATTAGAGAACTAAATTGCTAACTACAATCCAAATAATAACCAAACAGTCAAAATATGGCAATTTATTGGTAATAACCAGTTTAAGACTTAATTGTAGCTTTATGCTTTTTGGTAATATTGTAGTAAAATTTCTGTCAAAATAATTTATAAAATGGCTAAAAAATAAGACACAACAACGTTTTCACAACCAAAATATAATTCCCCATTTACGTAAAGAAAACGTTTTCAAACTGTTTTAGAAAGGTCTTGATTTATGGTAATTATTGCCAAAAAGATATTCAAACTGTTCTCATGACGTTGTGATATTCAAAATACAGCAACAAATGCTACTTGGGTTCCTTCTAGGTATATGACGAGAAGTAAAAATTATATTATGATCTTAAATTTGATATTATGTGTTATCAAAATAGTTATAAAATATCTAACACACAATTTATTAAAATAAGTATAAACAAAAAATAACTGGTGTTTTTGACTAGGTTATGGTATAGATATACTATCCTTATTAATATATTTAATAATTTCATGTAGGTGGCTTATTTTAATTTTACATTCATATTCAATATTCGTCAGTCGCGTTGTTCATATCATAAGTAAAAGATTTTATTCTTGAGGAGTTTTCGTTTCAAAACATTGAATGTTAGAATTCTACCCAGAGGGATTAAGTTGTAAATGTTATGATTTATGATCCTTCTATGAAGAACATACCGACTGTGTTGTTCTGGTTGTATACCAAAAGGAGATTATTTGAAAACCCAGATGCGAAATTTTTGTTGAGGGTCGAAAAGCCTTAATGTATTTTATAATGCAATTAACAAGGCAGTAGAAAAAGCGATACCAAAAACAAGAACTGTGCAGAGTAACGATCGATTACCCCAGAACATCAAACTATGGATAAAAGTTAAAAATCGGGTACGCCGAAACTATCAATTAACTAGAAATAATAGACTTAAACAGAGATTGAAGACTTTAGAAAAAATAGTTAGAAGCAAATTATACCAATGGCGGAACGCACAATGGAATACCACACTTAGCAGGTTAAAACCAGGAAATAACAACTTCTGGAAATTATGCAAGTACTTCAAAAATGGTAATAATACTATTCCACCACTCCAGTCTGGAAACAACTACGTGTACACTGATAAAGACAAGGCAAACGTACTCGCTAATCACTTCCAGAATGTACACATAGCTACTATAGATCTAGGAAACACGAGCCACACATACCAAGTAAACAAAAAAGTCAGAGACTACTTTAAGAACCGACCTCCGAAGTACACAAATATAAAATTCGCAAAACCTGTAGAAATATTAAAAATAATTAGAAACTTAAAAAACAAGAAAGCTCCGGGAATTGATGAAATTTCCAACATTGTACTGAAACACATTACTCGCAAAGCAATAGTCCTATTAACGAAAATAACAAATAGTATCATGATCTATTCATATTTTCCCAAGAATTGGAAACAAGCGAAACTAATTCCAATTCATAAAACTGGCAAAGACTCATCAACACCACTAAGCTATAGACCAATAAGCTTACTCAGCGGTATCAGCAAAATCATAGAGAGAATAATATACACAAGAATTGAGGAACACCTAGAAGAAAATGAAACAATATCCAACGAACATTTCGGTTTTCGTAAAGGCCATTCTACAACTGCACAACTAGCCAGGCTGAGCGACTATACAACTGACGCATTTAATAAAAATAAGCATGTTGGTGCAGTTTTCATCGATATTGAGAAAGCTTTCGACTCAGTATGGCATAAAGGACTAATATTCAAACTTATAAAATACGAACTACCAATGTACCTCATCGATCTACTACAAACTTATTTACAAGATAGGAAATTTATGGTTAAAATAAATGAATCATGCTCGTCACTAAGGAACATTGAAGCTGGAGTGCCGCAAGGATCTATCCTTTTTCCAATTCTCTTTAATATTTACATCAATGATATCCCGAAAACCGATGGAACCCACGTAGCGCTATATGCGGATAACACAACAATATATACGCAATCGTTTAGAATTGACACCATCTGCAATAAACTATCACTAGCTACAAAAAGGATAAATAAACATTTTAACAGATGGAAAACAAAAATTAATAGTGACAAAACAGAAGCTATTCTCTTCACCAAAAGAAGACCGGTAATAAATAACAACATAAGAGTAGACGGAAAAAACATACCGTGGTCGAACTCAGTTAAATATTTAGGAATGATCTTACAACCACGGCTAACATCTACCCAACATATAAACGAAACCACACATAAAGCTAATAAAACAATATGTAGTCTATACCCTATCTTTAATAAAAAGTGCAAACTGAGTGAAGATAATAAGTTATTAATATATAAACAATGCATCCGTCCAATACTAACTTACGCCGCGCGATACGAACTATAAAAAACTGCAAATAATACAAAATAAGTGCCTAAGAATTATCGGAAAATTTCCAAAGTACACTAAAATAAGTGAGCTACATGAGACATTTAATATAGACTACATTAAAAGTTATGTGCTAAAACTAAGTGAAAAGTTCTTTTCAAGGTGTGAATTAAATCCAAATCCACTTATAGAATCAATAGGACAATATGACTTAAACTCTCTTAATTTAAATTATAAGAAATACAAACATAAAAGAACTAAACATGCAATACTATAGATGTACACCGTTAGATAAACAAACTATTATAAAGTGTAGGTTTTTTGTTTCAAATTGTTTTTTTTTCCTATAAATTACATGCAAAGGAACAACAAAATTAGTAACGCAAATATGTAATTAATATAAAAGACTACAGAAATGGGCTAGCTCAGATATGTAGATACACAAATATTGTAAACACACTGTATGTATTACTAGTCAGCAATAAATACTTTTATATATATATATATATATATATATATATATATATATATATATATATATATATATATATATATATATATATATATATATATATATATATATATATATATATATATATAAAGGTAACTATTTATATTAATTTCCTTCCTTTATTTTACAAAAACATATATATATATATATATATATATATATATATATATATATATATATATATATATATATATATATATATATATATATATATATATATATATATGTTTTTATATATATATATGTTTTTGTAAAATAAAGGAAGGAAATTAATATAAATAGTTACCTTTATCATGTCCTTTAAACCGTTAATTAGAGTTTCGCATACGTTGGGTACAATAATTTGGGAAATACTTTGTTTTGAAAAATCATGACAATTTGTATTAGCGAACATTGACATTACAAAAATTGGTGTGGACGAGACATGTTAACTAACATTTTAGGAACAATTGTTCGTTAACACTGTTCATGAACATTTTGTTAGCTAATAATGTTCGTGGCGGTGTGGACCCGGCATAACGTATTAAGTTCGTAACTAAAGAATTATGAGTACCTAAGGTATTATAAGTAACTAATGTATTTTGTTGTTTATAATTATTATCAATAAATTGTGCATATTAAAAGGTAATAACAGTTGATGCTACGATTAAAATTATTAATTATTATTGTTAAGATTTAAATTACCCGCCTATTAACATTTGAATTACGCGCCAATAATGTTAAATTAGTGAAGCCAACAGATGGCGTTACGTGTACTGAAAAATGTCTTGCAGTAATATAAGCGTTGTTCGGCAAGAAGTACGCTGTGTACAAATAAATCATAAATAAACAAACCAAGAAAAACATACAGTCCTCTAATAATTATTTCAAACGAAGAAACATCAATTATCCTCAACATAGTTTTGGTCCAAACATAACCGGATCTATTATCAGCAAAAAACTAGCATCACCAGTCCATGTAGTCATCATTTTTGCAAAACATCAAAGCTCAGACAAAGGTACCTATTATTTATATAATCAACTACAAGCCTAGCTGCATCATTCAGCAACTTTATTCTAATTCTCTACAAGAATACTGTGAGTACGATCTCCTTTTTACCATTCCTTTTATTATTGTTATTTGGGCATACTTTATTTGTGTCAATTACCATGGCTACATTAGACGAATTAGTACAACAAAGAGGCACTATTAAAGGCCAACTTACTCGTTTTAGCAACATTATTAAAAAACACAATATAAATACTCTTAATCTAAAAACTGTAACTGAAATAAAATGCAGACAAGGAAAGGTGGAAGCTTTGTGGCAAAATTTTGATAACGTACAAACTAAAATAGAAATGAAAGACGAAACAGGTGTTCAAGAAGATGAACGCGAATTATTTGAAACAAGTTATTTTGATATCATTTCTGAAGAAACGGATTTAATAAATCAATTTAATTCAGTAAATTTAAGCCAAACCAATCAAAATTTAAGTTCACAACCTGTCGGGCAATCAAACGTTGCAACGCAACTCAATGTCAAACTACCAACCACGATATACTAAGGAGGTAGACAAACTCTGAAATTTTTTGGGCTTTATAGTACGTTAGTTCATATAAAGAGCGCTTGTGTATAAGTTTTACATTAAAATTATAATAAAAAAATCTGACGTGGACACCACATGACTTCCTTGTACGCCTTGTGTGTTCATACTTTTCTTAATAACTAAAATGTAAAATAATATTAAAATTCTTTTAACTTATTATACTAGTATACTCACAAATATATTTTAGTCATTTTATTTAAACTGCAGAAGAAGATATAAAGCATATTTTACTATTGTCACTGTCATGTCATAATCATTTAAATTTTACGTAGTAACAAATGTTAATCGATCATGGACTACAAGATACCGAAATACTATAAATTATAAATATATACTTTAATTATTTTTAAATGATAGCAGATACAAAAATATTTATAAAATACCGATTGTAGGTAATAATCACATAATCTTTCATTTAAAATAAAAAAAATTGTCTAAAATTAAATATTTATCGAAATATTTTTTAAAAGTACTACTTCCGGTTTGTAGACTGAAACCAAAAATAGGAGGTGCACAACTAGATGCTATAACAGTCCTAAATACAAAATTTCAACTTTCTACGTCTAACCGTATTTGAGTTATGCGACACACATACGTCCGTCCGTACAGACGTCACGTCGAAACTAGTCATAATGGATTCAGAAAAGGTCAAAACGGATATTTCCGTCAAAATCTGAGAATCGAAATTTTTCGCGATTACAATACTTCCTTACTTCGTACAAGGAAGTAAAAAGTATTTATAATAACAAAAATATTGTAGACGTTAAATTTAATTTAAATAAAGGTAATTTTTTACGTTCCGGGATTATTAAAAAAAGGAAACCATCTTTAGTGTACATAGAAAATGAGGAAACAGGAAGTAATGCACTTTAAAAATTATATTTTTTAAAATTTCTATTTATTTAAAAAATCTTTTGTATACTTTTGTAACAATAACAAAAACCTAAATAAATAATAAATAGTATATTTAAAGAAAAGTAAAGAATGGCCAAGGGTCATATACGATTTTTCTTAGCCAGTGGCGAGAAAACACGTGTTTCCCGGGAAATACGTGCTTTCAGCCCGCTGACAAGAAAAAAGTATTTTATTTTTAAAATATAATAACATACATTTTTTAGTCATACAATGTCCTAGTTCTTCAATAGAACCAGGTTGATCGTCAAAATTAAATTTTACATGCCTATCTCTAACCCATACCACTAACTTGTCTTTATTCAATTGGACCTGGAGAAAAATAAATTAAATTTAAAAAAAAAACATTTTAACTGTGTTAAAAATATTTACAATTTTTGTGGCAAGAGGCTTCATTTTTTCATTAGGATCTGGAAGAAGATCAAACTCGGAATATAGTACTAAATCTTTTTCTTCATTACAATAAACCGTCCACTTAAAATTTGGTTCTTGAATTTCCCAAACTTTGTTAATGATATTATTTCTTAAAATTGAATATGGGTTCTCTTCATTAACAGTTTCATTTATTAATGTATCATATTCATTAGGTTTTGCTTTTTTTTCAAAACTGCTGTACGGACAATGTTCATCATTATTAAAAATGTTTCTAACTACCTGTTGATTCACCCGTTTTCTTGTAGTAGTAGACAAAACAAGATTTTCAATTTCATCAGCAGAAGCCGATTCAAAAGTATTTTCATCTTGAATAATAATGGTTTCATTATTACTTTCCTAGAGGAAATTTAAAAAAAAATTATATTATATTTATCACATTCGTTATTTAAATATATAAATAAGATATTTCTTTTATACATGAAGCTTCCTGGAGTTCTTTTCTAGTATCAGCAACTTTCGGAATCTCATCAACTATGTTAAAGTTCACATTTTCATTAGCTTTGAAATATGACAATGCTCCCTTTTTCAATATTTTTCTCTTGCGCAAGGACTGTAATAATAAACAAATTAACATATAGACTAAATAAAATTATAAAATATAAGAGTACAAAACTTACAGATGACATCAATTCATCATTGTAAGTTACATTATGATCGCCTTTGAACATATCTTCATCTTTAAAATGTTTTTCTCATATTCGATTATTTGTTTTAGCACCTTTTAAATCAAATTTTAAATTTTTACTCCAGTTTTTACGAATTTCTTCATTATTCGGTATACAAAATACGGACAACTTCAAAGGGTTTTTCTCGTCAGAAATGCCACAACCGGGTATAATACAACGCCATACCATGATTGTTTCTTGTTTCTTTGCACGTTCAAAACAACAACATGTCAGCCATGTCAGGTCAACTGTCAGCCCGTGCACGGACTTACACATCTGAGACCTCTGCACTCAGAGCATTGAATTAACGTACTATGTTCCCCAAGTAAATCATTGCTTTAGGATACAAGTTTGTCTACCTCCTTAGTATATCGTGCTACCAACCATAGACCTACCTACTTTTGATGGTAGTTATGAAAATTGGCATAATTTCCGAGACATTTTTAATACTTTGGTCCACAATAATTATTCTATCGATAGCATTCAAAAGTTTTATTATCTTCGAATGTATTTGAGCAAGCAAGCCTCGCAAGTAATCGAATCTCTAGAAGTAACCTGTGAAAATTATGACCTTGCATGGAAGCTTTTAAATAAACGATATGAAAATAAAAGACTTACTGTCCACAGTCATGTTCAAGCGTTATTTTCATTACCAATCATAACTAAAGAATCTTATAAAAGCTTAAGAGAACTTGTAGATAAGTTACAAAAACATTTACGCGCATTGCAAAATTTGGAACAACCTACTCATAGTTGGGATACGTTAATTATACATTTAGCCTCAAGTAAATTAGATCCAATCTCAAAGCGAGAATGGGAAAAATCAGTTTCAAGAAACACAGATCTACCAACGTATCCGGGGTAACCACTGATAATAGATGGCAGCACTAAAATCTGAGCAATAGGGAAAACATTCCATTTTAAGCATTGGTGTTATAGGCGAAGTTTAGAGTTTTTGTTTTAAGATTTGTTATTTCAATTATTTTAATCATAAGAAAAGAGATGTTTGTATCCTTAGGTGATATATACGTATATTTAAATGGTTCGGTACGGCCAACGGTGGAAGGAGAAGCTGCATTTAAAGGTAAAATTATACAAACATTTTAGGTTACATTGAACTTTTTTAACTTATTTTTAATATTTTAGCTGGCCATATAATAATGTGTGGGTATAAAATAAACAAAGAAAGCAATGTGGAAATTTACGGTCTGTGTTTACAAACGTCGAATTTAAAAGGGAAACCACATAATATTACCATTTTACTTCAAAAAGATGTTCAACATTGGAAGTGCGTTTGTAGCTGTAAAGCAGGCCAAGGCGCTAAGTGCAAGCATATTGTTGCAGTTATGCTTTATTTGGAAAGGTAATTTTTCATTAGTTCTGAAAATTATTATATATTATTATTATTTATGAATTTTATTATTATTATTATTAAGTACAATTCCCAACAGGCTAAAGCCCAATTCTAGGGAAAGGATAAATCGAAAAATTAGTCGGCGACAAAACATTTCTTAATATCATTTGTGGTGCAATAAAAAATATCAATTTCACTCTCAATAGTGTTGTAGGAAGTAACCATATGGTGTATTGGAGACTTAGACAACATATTAGTTTTTGCAGTATTTAAATGGAATACGGTTTTATACCTTGATGACAACCGGGAAACCTGGAATAATATTCTATTCATAATGAACGTACAGTCAATTGAATTATGAATGATTTTGTGCAAAAAAGTAGCAGCACAAATACGTCGACGATGTTCAAGGGAGGTTAAATTAAAATCACTTAAAAGTAAGGAATGGGAAAAACCTCTGGGTGGATAAGATCCTTCCACGACGAAAGTTGCAAATTTCATGAACTTTCTTTGAAGAACTTCTATGATCTATGGATTCAATTTGGTTATTGTATTGCGGATTCCAAATTACAGAGCAGTACTCTAAGTGTGGACGAACTAATGTCACAAACAACAAACATAAAATATCTGATCCAACAAACATATTTGAATTTCGAATTAAGAAACCCAAGCATTCAGAGGCGGACTGGTAACGTGTCGGCCCAGTGGGAAATAAATTTCACCGGCCCAGCCGAAGTTTTTTGAAGAAAAGTGGTGAAGTGTTGTTTTACGAAAAAGGTAAAAAAGCGCCGCAGGCGAAATTTTTTTTGGGTTCAAGGTCAATGGCTGTTTCATTAAAAGTTTAGTTTTTCCATAGAGGGAAAATTATACACAATTTACCGTGAGACGAGAAATTTAAGTAATCTCGTCTTGGTCATTTCTCGGCTATTCAATTCTCGTCTCGTCCCGATTTCTTGAATAAAATTTGTAGCCATCTATTTGTAAAGCTAGATGTGACATTAAGAACTTTTTTGTACAGACAATTCTTATTTTTAAAATAAAAAATATTTATATCAAAACAATAAAATGCTACGAACAAAGTATAATAAAATGTATTTTGACATTTTCGAAGAGAATAATATCAAATATTTTTCAGTTTTTTCTCGAGAACTATTTATCGTCTCGTTATATTGAATTCTTTTCTCATCTCTCAATCCGAGATGAGAAAATTTATTGGTTTTCGTTTCGTAATTTTGAGACGAGACGAGAATTCTCGTTTCGACGGCATCACTACTTGAGTAGAAATTAAAATAAATAACAAATTTAAAAATAAATGTAGGTAATGAAAATTGGGAAATTTATTTATATGTAATTATAGTCTAGCGTTTTCTTAAACTTGTAAAGAACAAAACCGAGCCGAACAGCCGATTCTAAATTAATGACTGACCAATACAAATCATGAATACAAAACTTAGTTTCGTTTGTTTATTTGTATACAATATTGAAAATAATTGTGAATTTTAATAAAGAAAAACTCAGATTTGGGTTGTTTGCGTTATTTATAAAAATATCCTTATTGATAATCGGCCCTATCGTGTCGGCAGTCGGCCCAAATTCATCGCGGCCCAGTGGGAAATATCCCACCATCCCACCGGCCCAGTCCGCCTCTGCAAGCATTTAAAAGCAGTTGTTACTTTAGTTTCAACGTGTTTAGTGAAGGATAATTTAGGATCGAAAATTACACCTAGGTCAAGTGACGTATCCGGTCTGTCTAAAACACAATTATTTATGGAATACTCGTAAATAATTGGATTTACTTTTTTTGTATATGTCATACAGTAACATTTGGAAACATTTAAGTATAGTTTATTGTCGCTGCACCATGCAAAGATAATATCCAAATTTTTCTGGAGCTTAATACAATCAATAACTGAAGAGATGACACATAACAGTTTTAAGTCGTCAGCATACAGAAGGAAATCAATGTCAATATTGGCAGTAATATCATTGATGAAAATGTTGAAAAATAGGGGCCCGAGGACCGATCCCTGCGGCACACCGGATTTTTGTATGAAGTAATTAGACTGATATCCCTGTATATTGACAAATTGGTATCTATTATTGAGATATGACGTAACAAGATTTAGGAGTGAGTCGGAGAATCCAAAAAGTTTAAGTTTCTGTAACAGAAGAGAATGATCCAACTTATCAAAGGCCTTGGAGAAATCAGTGTACACGACGTCCATTTGCTCTTGTTGATCGATAGCTTCAGAAATTAACTGAGTTTTGCACGCAAGATTTGTGACTGATTTATAGATATCATGCCAGACACATATTTATAGATTCGCGTGTGAAGAACATGTTCAAAAATCTTACTAAAGTTGGACAATAGTGCGATAGGCCTGTAATTGGTAATATAACTTTTATCACCTTTCTTATAAATTGGCTTCACCCGAGATATTTTCCACTTATTGGGATAGGTCGATTTCTTCAAAATAAGATTAAAGATTATGGTCAGAGGTTCTACAAAAACAGATGCACAATCTTTTATGATAAATGAGGGAATGAGGTCCGGTCCAGTGGTCATATTGGATTTTTGTTTTAGGATAGCTGCCGAAACTTCATCTTCACTAACCGAATTAATAGACAAGGTATCAAAGTAGTCAGGTATAGAGAAATTAGGACAGTCATTATTACAGCCATCGTTAAACGAGCTTGAAAAGTGATTTGCAAAACAATCGACTAAAGATTGTGGATTATCGACAGGACTGTTATTGTACGTCATTACGGAGGGAATACTAGAAGTGTTTCGTTTATTATTCACAAACGACCAGAATTTTTTAGGTTCCTTCGATATTTCATTTTGTGTTGTAGCACAGTAATTTTTATACGCCTCATCGACTTCAACTTTAATCTCTGATCTCAATTTGTCGAATACTTGTTTATCAGCTTGATTATTAAATTTCTTATATCTCTTCCAAGCTTTGTATTTAAGCTTCATTCTGTGAATTATAGACCCGGTAAACCATTGAGGGTAGGATCCAGAACTTTTGCGTTTCAAAGGAACATTTTTATGAAAGACATCATTGATAACAATGTAGAAATTATCTATGGCACTATTTACATCTTCAGCGTTAACTAAAAAGTTCCAATTCAATGCGGAAAGATCATTGTAGAGTACAGGAAAATTTGCTTTATTGAAGTTAAAACCATAATTGCTAACAGATTGAAATCTTTTAAGTTTGGAGTTTAAAGAAAGCTCAATGTTCAATGAAGGATGATGTGAGTACTCCCGACCTGAGAAATCAACGGACTTAGAAACAGAGCAGTGGTTGTTACTAATAACAAGGTCGAGTAGTTTCCCGACGTTATTTACTACAAAGTTGTAGGTTCATGAAGTTTAAGAAATTATTGAGAGAATTGAAAAATGTGCAAGATGAGGTGTTGTTATAGCAGTTTAGATAGTGGGGAATGTTGAAATCGCCAAATATAATGATGTCAGAATCATGAAGAAACTGTAAACTTAAAAGAGATTCGAATAATATATCAGACATGATGATATTGAAGAACTGAGTCAGACTGATACAGAACAACTGTGGGGAGGCGTGAGTTCTTCTACAAGTTCTAAAGTTCCTGATTACACGAAAACTACCACAGCTGTAGATTTTTGTCACCCTAACCATAAAAAAGAAGAAAAAACGTTTTCAAAAACGGCTCTGAAAGAAATTCACAATTTTGTTTTTAACACGCTTATTACACGTAAGAAAGGCTTGAAGTATTAATGATTGTATTAATATTGTGCAAATGGAGAGAGAATGTGTTTTGATAATTAAAATTATAAATTATAAAGTAGTGTACTATCCCAGACAGCACAAATACATTTGATTGATATTTTATGTACATGTTCATTGTGACAACATAATATATATACATAAGATAAACGAATTTATTTTCTGAATGTTATCTGTATATGAAAATTGGAACCACTTTCATGACGAACTTACATCCATGGAATATGCCGTGACATATACAGAGCATATATTCTAATATGCACAGTATATTATTTGCAGATACATTTTTATGTTCTTTTCACTTTCACAGTATATGCTTCTACATATACATAAAATAATTACTAATGTAATCAATACATTCTATGGAGATATTTTTCATTTAAATAATATATGTTTAGCATATTCATTTTAATATTCATATATTGTAAAAATTATCCCGGGCGTCTACTTGAAATCTGTTAAATGTGATTTTTTAAATATTTCTGTAGTTAGTTACCTATACATTTGATACGAAAGTTGGTACAAAACTTGTAAAAAATTTAAAAGTATGCAATATGCGACCGTTTTCCTCAAGAAATAACAACCAAATATGATCCAGCACGGTCTCATAATGTGTAATTATTAATTTTGAACAAGTTTTGTATTTACAACTATTATCACAAATCAGTAGGTAAGTAACTACAGCAAAATTTAATAAATAACACTGTTTTTCCTGTATATCAGATTTCAAGTAGACATCCAATATACATTACAAAATTTAAAAAAAAATTAAGTCATTATAATAATGTTGAATTTTTTATGGAAATTATAGTTTTATTTACTGATTAAAACTAAGTTTAGTTGAATGAATTATATTAAAGTATTTTAACGTAAGAAAATTTAATTTTATTATCAATATAAAGTGAAGGTGTTTTTTTTTTATATAAAATTTATCAAAAATATATTCTATTAATAATAGATGAAAATTAAACGTTATAATTATATAATATAAGTTAGTTTGTTCGGGATTGTCCAATGTCCTGTTCTTGATTATCGTGTACTGGCTGCAAGGCCGGCCTTTCTTGCTGGTTATCTTTTTTTCTGCAATAATTTATATCATAGTATTTTATTATAAATCAATAAAAAGGAATACACTTACTTTTCATTTAAAAAAATTCTATCTTTTGCCCTGACTAGCCAAGATTTTATTTGAATTATTATTTCATTATCCTGGGCCGAAGATGTCCTACCATTTAATCGAACAGCATCTACAAAAAAACATTTAAGAATCTAGACCCACCGTATTTAAGGGCACATTCGGATGTAAAATCTAAGCATTTAGATCTGTTAATAATATTAGATATTGTCGCCCAGAAATCAGATTTTTTTATTTGCTTTTGAGCTCAGAAAAGTGTAAACGCAAAAGATTTCTCTGAATAATCCGAAAGAATATTCGAATGAGATTGGCAGTTCTAAATGTTCATATTTTATATCCGAACACGCACTTAGTGTAAAGTAAATATTTATTTTTAATTTTAAAAATATGTGGTTTCCGACGTATATTACATTTTTAGTGGCATACAAAATCTTAACGTAAGCATTAATTTAATTATATTGATACTTACTTAAAATGCAGGTGGCTGTCTTTAAATTTTTAAATACACGTTTTTTCTTTGCGCCCTCCCAACTAAATAACACGCCTACTTCGTTTGAAAAAACAGTGTACATTATTCTTCTCACAATTTCTTTTACGCTGTTTCCACCTGTTCGTGCTAGAAATTTAGCCTAAAATAAAATATATAAACACTTTTCGTACACTGTGATAAACATATTATATGAATTAAAGCAAAAAGTGTTTACCATATCAGTCAAATTGGAAGGCGTTGTTAAAAAATTTTCAAAATTGTATAATGCCACATCATTTTCCAGAGGAAGCATTTTTGAAATGGTTATTAATTCTTCTGAAGAGTTTTCTTGAATGTTAACATCTTGAACTGATCGCTTTAATAAAATGTCTATAGTTTAATTTTGTTGTTGGACCATATTGCGTATAATGTATAGTTGTCTGAGAATTTGTTTCTTGAAATCTGAAATTAAAATTTTAAATATATTCATATATATATTGTCGATAGAGAAGGTGTAAGCCTGTTACGATTGTTTGGGTATGTATAACGAAAATCATATATAAATATAATAAATATAAATAAGAGCAGAAGATTGATTAATAATGTGTATTAAATTAAACGATGAAAAAGCTTGTTCACATTAAAACAAATTTTTTATAATTTATTTTCAATAAGATTTCTTATTATGAAAAGCTGTCGTAAAATTTGCTTTTTGAAATCTGAAATATGATATTTATAGATGATCTATATTATGGAGAATAGTTAATAATCAATCTAGAAATTCTAATATTTACCTGCATCCTCATTATCCTCACCCGTCTGAATCTGTATAGAAATTTGTGATCATAGATTTGTAGATCGCGTAAGCAATAACAGATGGCGCTGTGCTGAATCCCGCTCACATTCAAATACCTGTCGGTAACGTAGATTTTGTTTCGACACATGGACACATTGTCATTCATATTTTTCTGTCTGGCGGTTTATTTTCTGGCGTGCAATAATTCTCTTGTTTTTGTTATATTCTCTGTGGTTTTTGTTGTTTAGTTGGTTGTTTTCTTTATTGTTATTAGTTGTTGATAGTTTTTTATTGTTGTTATTTTTATCTATTGTGTTTTTGGTGTGAGTGCAACGCTTGCAACCGTGCAGGTTAGGATTCGGTGAGTATAAATATTTAAAATATAACCTTTATTCTAGCATAAATATCTTTTTATTATATAAATTTTCTAATGCAGAACGTGCGTTGTGTGGTGGCAAACTGCTCAACGAATGAGTTGAAGAATGAGGAACGTGGATTTATATTCAATCTTCCTCGAAACGAAGAGAAGAGGTTCAGGTGGCTGGACATTTTACATCGACAGGATCTTCGCGTGAAACAATATTCACAACTGTTGAGACACGGAGTATATTCTCAACATTTTCAAAAGGCACATTTTAAAACTTTGGAGCGGAAGTAGTAATGCTGTGCCCTATTTTGTTGAAGGTATTGAAATAATTAATTATTCTAAAATTTGTTAGATATTAATGTTAAATTTATAATTTAATAGTAACTCCCGAAGATCCGGTTATTACTGAGACATTGGCAATGACACCAACGTTACCGGCCCCGGAATCGTCAACAGCCGCATTTGTATGTAGTACGCCATCATCGGCTTTGGATTTTTCGTTGTCATTTTCGCCAATAACGTCTACACCGAAAACATCGTCAACCAAGCTACCATCATCACCTGTCGCTTCTACGTCATCTGGACTGGTTTCTGCTGCCTTCCAGACACCAACGAAGAGAAGTTATTCAGAAACAGCTGTTTTCGAAACACCAACAAAGCGTCCACGAACAGAGGAACTCATATCAGGCGAAAAAAGGCCAAGGGATCGGGCAGATGATATACTGGAAACACCCAAACGCCGAAAGGTTATGAAGACTCCTCGTAGTGGTGTGTATCAAATTATAATCGATTTTTATGTAATGACATCAGCTATTTTATGTCAAAATGTATTTCACATGTGCAATGTAATGATTCATTATCAGCGCTGGTGCTGTTTCATATATTTAGACGGACTTTTATTGATTTTATTTTTTTTCAGTACGGTTACAAGACCTGGGAGTAACCAGGAAAAACCATCTTAGTTTATGTACTCTAATTTACAACGACCTGATCAGGCAGTGGCAGTCTTGAAAAGGCGTCGTAACATACCCAATATAATTTTCTTATTCTTCATCCGTCAATCATCTTTTGCCCACGTAACATCATCTTCAGTAACTCAATGACGTTATATGGGTGTACGCTTTATTGCGAATTTATCTACCTGATATATTTATACCAAAGCGCTATGATGTTTGACAAACTTGTATTATGTATTATCTTCACCAGCTCAGGAACCTTTCATTTGTCGAAGCCTTGGATTTTGATGTAATTTAGTAATTTATTTGAACACTGCAATATTTCACAGAAAACCATTTATTCAGCAGAGTTAAAGTCTTCAGAGTGTCTTGTATTTTACGGTACAGTTGCAACATACCACAATGGTACCAGTAAATACTATACGAAACATTGTTTTTATATTTTTCATTAATTATAAGCCAGCGCAGTTTAAAAAAATGTGCAGTATACTACGAGAGTCCTTTTTTGTATGTATTATTATCATAATTAAATTAACTCAACTTGGGTGTCACAGAATCTCACATATTTTGAGTTTTCAGTATAGATATATATTTACCGTATATGCGGTTATCAGCCGTCAACTCACGAGTACTCCAACTAGAATTCTAATCTGAGTCGTCAAAACCACATTCGGTCGCTTGCATTCAGCTATGCGCTCCATTTTATAAAAGTATTTAACTTTATGAAAATACTCCAGTAACAAATTTAATATATTTTTGTAAATAATTAACAACTCCAATAAATGATCGTTGTTGTGAGGTAAACACAAAAAATAAAAATCTCACACCCTTATTATACTTACTGTAGCTGTTTTAAAATGAACTTGGTTTAATTTTTTTAATTAGTTTACTTGTCTCCAAGTATTTAAGTAACAAATTGAATATAATTTTGTAAATATTAGAAAATAACAACTCTTATAAACTATGCTGTTTTGGAAATGAACATAATTTCATAATTTCCATTAATTTTCTTGTATGCCAATACTTCAGTCACAAAACAAAATATTAACCCTGTAATAAATGATCGTTGTTCTGAGGTAAAACACAAAAATTTAAAGTATCACACCCTAACACACTACTACAGCTGATTTAAAATGAACATTATTTTATTATCGTTGTTCTGGGGATCTGGGGTAAAATACAGAAAGTAAAAATCTCACGCCCTTAAATTCTACAGACGTTTTAAAACGATCATAATATAATTTTTTTTTTCTACAAACACTATTAAAAATTAAACTTTTAACACGGCCTACTGCTGTTAAAAATGCAATATTATAAGACGCCGTGTTAAAAGTGAACTGTCAATCACTTTTAACGTGCGTTAAAAGTAAACTGTCAATCACTTTTAACGCACGTTAAAAGTAAATTTCATCTCTTAATAAACAACTCTCAAATTTTATTGAATTCATAGACTACGTGTTTCATTATATTACTATATAAATATCTTTTGTTACTGAACTGTCAAAAATAATTAAATAAATTATTTCTTATATTAAAATATAAAACGATGTTTTTCTGCAACCGTCTTAAAAGTTGGTTCTTTTAATACTGTTTTTAGTATTAAAAGTTGACGTTTCTGTTATTAATAAAAAAATGTAACTGTTGCTAGGTTACACTTTTAATCCTAGGCTTAAAAGTACTTTTAATCCTAAGCTTAAAAGTAGATTCTGTATTTCTGTATTCTGTAGATATTGAATGTTTTTTTTTTGTTAATTTAATCAAACAAACAAAAAGAAATTATTAATCTGATTTCAAAACATCTTTATTTTAGTACTTAGGTTATATATTAATTTATTACTTATTCACAGTGATATTAAAAGTACAGCTTGAGCAACTTTGATAAAAATTGAACAAGCCACAAGTTTCAACAGTATTAACATTTTTGGTAGTCTTGCTAACAATATCCGTTAATGGTACATGGTACTAGAATCTTGGGAGCGTAATATTTTATGAGCTTGATCGTGATGCACTTCTTCATTTTTTTACTGGTATTATCATCATGAACGGAGGATATTATACTTTTACTAGTGCTAGGTTCATCGAACCGTAATATTTTTTTAGCTGTCTACCATGTAAGTATATTTACCAGTAAAGCTGATTTGACGTCTTCAATAACATCAATCTTTAAACGTAGGTACCAATTCACCGCAACGGCATGCATCCGAAATTTCCAGTACAACAATCTATAAAAATTCATAATATTTAGATAGTTATATTCTCATTCCTCATATTTAAACACTTACTTTAATCATCAAGTACCTATGTATTATCAGGAGCATAATTCAAGAAAAACTCTTGATTTATTTTAGTTTGACAGAACAATAAAATTTATAAACAAAACAAAAGGTTAAGCAAAGCTACCTTCTTAGTTTCAATCATATTTCAACAAAATATTTCAATAATTTAATATGTAATTTTCTTGGTTGAAGAAAAAATAGTATGTGTTATTTGGATTAAAAGTGTCTTTGTTTGATTCGCAATTTTTGCATCCGCTCGGCTTCGCTACGCTTCGCCTCGCAAATGTAAAATAATTGCTCATCAAACAAAGTATCACTTTTAATCCTAATAACACAATATACTATTGTAGAAAAAATAGTGTATGATATACGTGTTAAAAGTGCTTTTATTTTGTTCGAAGGGTTACGCCACTCCGCTTCGCGTCGTGTCCTAAACTTCCCGTCTCACAAAATAAAATGTCACTTTTAACACTTATATCATAAATAACTATTATTACATTACATTTCTCGGAAAAATCACAGTTCACAAATTTTCAATTTTGCTAAGATAGGCAATGTTTGTAAATTAGTATTTTGAAAATGCAAAAATAAGTTTTGTTTTTAAAAATGAGCTTTAATTAATATTCATAACATAATGCATACTACCTGTTAATTTGTTATCATATTACTGATGTGTTATTGTGTAAAATCTGTTACATCAGATATTTATATAGGTATTTTTTATATTTTCACTGTTTATATTATTCTTATTTATCATTTTAAGAGATGTTATTGTAAATACTGTATTATAAATATAAAACACTGTATTTGGTGATAAAAATTTCCAATATTATAATTTTTTGTAAATTTATTACGTTTTACATTTTCTTTAAATCATCCCGCAAATAATATAATATAGCAAGGACAAGAACCAAAAGTGATACCCCTCGGACCCCGCCCTGCCTCTGATAATTTTTTAGTTTCTGTAAGCAAACGAAGTTGACGCCACTAGTCACAACTTGAGATCATGATGAACCATACATGATTCCCATCTTGTCAGTAACTTAATCTATGCTCATTATCATCTGCAGTTTTCGTATTTCCAGAGTTTTTATTTTTAAAAGATTTCGCTGCTGCAGAAATTAATGATTTAGGTGTGCTCGCTCCAGGAATTACAACTGACGATGTGGATGCAACTGATTTCGGTTGTGATGAAATGAGTGTTGACGTTGATGCCACATTTAATACTGGATATTGTAAAGAAGTATCTTCGTCGCTCATTAAATTGGATTCATCACTTGATGAAGATGATGCCACAATTTTACGTATTGTTTTTCGACGTTGTATATTATATTCCTCGTTGGCTGAAGAGAGATCAGTGCTGATAGTTGCCTTTGAAGCTTTTTTCAAAGCTTTGTTATAGTTATCTGCAATAAATAGACAAAATTTGAAATAATAATACTACTTTTATCACATTGACCATTTACCATTGTAACGGGTTTATTTGACAGTCCCTGTTCGGGCGCCAATTTGTAACGGGTTTATTTTCTTTACATTGAAATTTAAGGGTATTTAATATTATTCCCGAATAGCAAAGTCAGATACTCGTTACATTTGAAAAGAAATTGACTTACCTTTTCGCTGTATTCGCTGAAGGTGTTCACAAAGATTACAAAAGAAAAGAAATTGTTTACTACAAACAATAATTTATAACAAAACAGAGATTGTTATTTTTAAATCGGGCGCCAGCCACCTAGTGGTGACAAGTGAAAATAGAAATTGGGTCTGGTTCCTGTGAGAGAAACGTTTAAAAGAAAAGAGCATTGGTTTGACAACTATTGTAACGAAAAAGTAAGGCTGACATAAGTGTGCTAATTAAATAACAATAATAATACGTAAAATGAGCAATGAGTAAAAATAACACAAATATTGAGATACAATGACAACAAACTGACAGAAAGAGATGAATGTCAACTTGACATATGGGTGAGTGAAAACTAACCTCAAAGTAATTAATACTATTTAAATCTATTTTTAATTCCAGAATACAATCTAAAACGTAATAAATAATTTAAATACGAGATTTAAACAAAATTATATATATCTACGAGTGCAATAGTTTCATTTGCAGTAGGAGCGCAATAACCAAATTGTTGCTACGTTTAAATGAACCAGTGTAAAGGATAAACTAGTCAATTGAAGTTAAGTCATTTATTGAAATTAAGTAACTTCAATTAGAATATTTATCTGAGTTTTTATATGAGATTTGATTTTAGTCAAAAAGGTGTGATCGAGAACGTAAAGGTGAATTTAAACAGAGAATTTAGAAGAGGAAAGCGTTAACATTGGAGCTCGTTGGGAACTCCTTTGAAAACATGCCTTCAAGAGCGCTATTAACCTAGTGATGTCCTGAGGACATGATCCGTCAGTCAAGTTGCTAGTGATTATTGCCAAATACCATTCACTGCACGATCAGCTGACAGAAAAATATATTAATATATTGAGATGTTACAACAGATAGAAAATATATATGCCAAGTTGCAAATGATTAATATCAAATACAATTCATTGCACGATCAGCCACTATATAATTTCTTGGAGAAATATAAATCAGTCGAGTTGCTAGTATTTATCACAGAGTACCAAATACAGCACGATCAACTGATAGAAAAATATATATGCCAAGTTGCAAATGATTATTTCCAAATACAATTCATTGCACGATCAGCCACTATATAATTTCTTAGATATATGTCGGGTTGTTACAACTGATAGAAAATATATATATATATATATATATATATATATATATATATATATATATGCCAAGTTGCAAATGATTATTTCCAAATACAATTCATTGCACGATCAGCCACTATATAACTTCTTGGAGAAATATAAATCAGTCGAGTTGCTAGTATTTATCACAGAGTACCAAATACAGCACGATCAACTGATAGAAAAATATATATGCCAAGTTGCAAATGATTATTTCCAAATACAATTCATTGCACGATCAGCCACTATTTAATTTCTTAGATAAATTTAAATCAGTCGAGTTGCTAGTATTTATCACAGAATACCAAATACAGCACGATCAACTGATAGAAAAATATAAATATGTCGAGTTGTTACAACTGATAGAAAATATTTATGCCGAGTTGCAAATGATTAATATCTAATACAATTCATTGCACTATCAGCTACTAAATATTTTCTTGAGTTTCGTTTCGCAGACATCAAATGTTAAGACAATATGTAACCCATTTGAGCTCGAGAACGATACTGAAATACTGAACTGCTGCAGCTCCTTTTATACCCGAAACGACAATGGTACGACATCACTTGTCGTCTCCAAAGAAAGAAATGTATTTGATTTGTCTCCAAAATTTGAAGAGTTGTCTGATTCGTTCAAAATATTTAATGTTGATCGTCAAGCATTTTGGTTACCAAGATAAATATACTTAAAGTAAAAAATCTGAAGTGGCCTGCACACAACCTTCCGCCAAATCTAGACTTATAAACATAAATGTATACGTATACAATCCGGTGTCCCTAAAATATACAAATAAAAATCTAAAATATTCAAACATAGAAATTTGCATCACCTGAATCAAAAAGATTCGTTCACAGGCAAACTCTTCTGTGTTGAAGCCATCCTCCGTTGAATTACTACATTTAATATCTTACTTATGACTTATATGGCGCTAGTATGTCAACTTCTTGGTCAACTTGTTACCCGTCTCACCTGTCAATATTTTTTACGCAGAAACAAAAATCAACCGAACATGGATCACAAGATTTCAACGTTTTATCTGATAAATTTATTTTTTAAATTTTACTGCAGTTCTTTAATGCTACCAGATAAAGACAATTTTTTTATAACGTAAGTTGCAAATAACTTTGCCTCTTATTCTTATTGCAAATAAATATTATATTTATCAAAATTTATATAAATTTTTGACAATTATCTTGTTCAATCTTCAAAAAATATCACTTCCGGTGAAGATATTTGTACCAAAATCTGATGTGCTCTTCCTATTCGTATACAATTGTAAAATACCAAATATCAAATTTTTTGGGTAATTCGTATTTGAGTTATGCGACATCCGGCATCGGCCCGGACCACACACATACACACACACACACACATACATACAGACATCATCGAGAAACTATCAAAAATGAGTTGTAAGGACCCTAATTCGTGCTCATCCACTTAAAACTCACAACCCGATTTTTTGCATGATTCCAATACCTTCCTTTACAGGTAAGCGGAAGGTAAAAAGAAACCCAAAACAATCCGGTAAGAATATGTCAAAATCATTAAATCAAATATTAAATATATTCTTTTTCCAGATTTGGTGTGAGATTTTGATACAACTTGAAAGAAAGGGATGTCTAAAATTAGTAATAAAGAAATTACATATCAATCAGGTAAGAAAATTATAAAATAATTAGAACAAATAATAAATATTATTCTCTTTCCAGATTAGACATGAAGTTTAAAAGGGATATGTGAAATTAGTAACGAAAAATTAGCTTCGTTACACCATACTCGCCCAAAATTCTTATTTTGTAGATCTGCCATTCACTAGATGGATCCTCGCATAGTTGTATGGCATCTCTTATTTTTTTTCTCGGTGTATTTTTTGGTGGCCAAAAACATTCTTGGCTTCTTTTAACTACCCATTTAATGGGTACACATTCCACTGTATTTTCGTTAATAAAATTTACAACGGCCCACATGATGTTTAGTTTGTTTTATAAGTATTACTAGTAGGTTAAGTATGTATAGATATCACACGATTCAGAAAGAGGCTAGAAGTAAATTTGGCAGTTGTAGATAGAGAAAAATTGAGATATAAAAACATAATGTGATATAACGTGATAAGATTCATGTATCGCAGAAAGAATGACTAAAACTATATAATAATTCTAATATAAAAACTAAGTATTGTATATATAAGTTTTAAAAATATTAGTCACTGATGTAATAATGGCATAATTACATATTTGTCATCAAGTGGTAAAACAAATACTTTATATTTAATCATATTTATTTTCCAGTAGTGTAAGTCACTAGTATTTTTATTAATCAAACCTATACCAATTGTTGTTGAATCACAAGGTTTGTAGTATAAATTTTCTAGACTACCGAAATTGTTTCCTACGATAACGATTTCATTTTCAATGAGAGAATAACAAATATTTTTTATTTGTACAATTACATTGTTTGTGAGCATAACGAATTGATCTTTTTTTGAAATTTTTAACGTCAAGTTTTGCAGTTTTAAAACTTTATACTGCGGTGACATACAACCTTCTACTAAAGGACCGTCAAAATGTTCAATTAAAAATGTTAATTTCAATTCCGATACAACTTTTATAGATTTAGTAATTATGTCTTTCTCATATTGTCGTCTGATTATTTGCTGTAAAGGCTTTTCACTTTTCCTTACATTTTTTTTTTAATGTTTGCATGTAATTTTCAAATGCAAATGCACTAAATTGATCTAATGCACCAAATTTTCTTGAGTCATTTACAATATGAAGTAAATTGTGCACATTGTGTGACACAAAATCTGGACCATAAAGTATAATACTATTTTTAACGAAGTGGTTTAAAAGGGAATTAGCATAATTCAAATATGTTTCATCAGAGCAGTAATTCGGATTTATTAATATTACCGTAGCAATGTGTAACGATGAAAAATGTATATATTTTTCTTTAGATAAAATATTTCTCAATACTACAGGCCCAGTATACAACAAAAACATGCGAAATTCAGTAGCTTTCCATCTCTTCACTTCAACTAATGATCGTGGTTTGCGGGAAAACTCCTGTGGAGTATTATGTTTATATGATAATAAATTTGAAGATATATACTGGATACTTCTGGCAGGAAGTTTATGTGGAGGTTTACCATATATCCAACCATATCGTTTATGTACTAGTAATCTTTTAACAACGCCTAAACAGATCAGATGCATATAATCAACAGGAAAATTTTCGAGAAAATTAAATTTTGTCAATTTTTCCAGCAATGTAACACCTTTATGATATTCTTCTTGTAAATGTTGTCTAAACCCAACATCAGTTCTCTCTACAAAATTTAATTGCGGAAAACACAGCACATTACTTACATACTCTCCTTGTTGCAAGCATTTACTACACGAAAAATATCCACAATGTCCCTTTACTTGCAAAATAAAAGATTTTGCCGGTGCGTCACATGTAAACATTGATATTTGAAATTTATAAACGTGATTATTTATTTTTATTCCAGAATTAATTAACTCTACAGCTTCGTTCACAAAATCAAATAAAAAATCGTTTGCATCATATGGTTTGTCGTATCCGTAATAAATTCCAATTAAAAAAATCTGACGTGGCCATCACACAACCTTCCGCCATATCTAGACTTTAAACAGAAATGTATACGTACAATCCGGTGTCCATTTAAAATATACAACTAAAAGGCTAAAGTGTAGAATAGGTGTTTAAAAGGAATTTCGTTTTTTTTGGTGTCAATCGGTTCATTCCTATTCTCTGTCCTAGAATAAAGCAAAATTTTGCCGCGGAAGCAAGGATTAAGGCCGATTTTGTTAGATTTTAGGGTAAAATTTTTGACAACTGTCAGCACTGGTTATGCTGAAAAATTAACAGATTAAACATGTGATTTAACGTTTTTATACATTTATGTAATAGAGATATCAATAAATAAATATATTTTTCACAGATATAAGGCTTTTTATTATACTTGCTTTTCTTAGTTTTCGAAATTATTTGACATAAATACAATATTACATTTGTTTTAGATTAATATAAATTTCAATAGTGTTTGCCATGTTAAAAACATGAATACAAAAAAAATGAGTTTGTTTATAACAACCATTATTTCATTGTTGCTTATACAGTTTATTGACAGAAAAACGAAACTAGGAGGACCAGGTAAATTATTTGTAATATAATTTTATTGCTTTTTAATTAATGTATGATATTTCAGGACTAATAGTCGAGATTGACGAGTCCAAGTTTGGAAAGCGCAAATATCACAGGGGTCATCGAATTGATGGCCAGTGGGTATTTGGCGGTTATGAGCGAGGAACTGGCAGGGTTTTTATGGTTCCGGTTGAAAATCGGTACGTACATTGTTTTGTCATTATACTATGCAAATTATTGATTATTGTTTTTTAATTTTAGTGGGGCGGATACCCTCATTCCTCTGATAGAGCAATGGATTGAACCGGGAACCACGATAGTGTCGGATTATTGGAGGGCCTACGACTGTCTCGACAGCCAAGGGTACATCCACCTAAAGGTTAATCATTCGGTTACCTTTAAGGATCCTGACACCGGTGCTCACACCAACAGCATCGAGTCATCGTGGAGGGCTGCCAAGGCGATCACGACTCTTTCGGGACGGAAGAAGGCACATATTTTATTCAATTTTTTTGCAATTTTGACACATTGAGGTTAACCAAAAAAATTTCATTTTCTTCAAAAAACATATTAAAAACACTCTTCCGCGGCCTAATTTTGCTTGTTTAGGTCATATTTAGGCATAATAAACGATCTCCTAAAAAAAAAACGCATTTTCTCTTAAACACCTATTCTACATTCCAGCCAAATAAAAATCTAAAATATTCAAACACATAAATTAGTACCACCTGAATCAAAAGATTCATTCACACGAAAACTCTTCTGTGTTGAAGCAATCCTCCGTTCAGTTACTACATTTAATAGCTTACTTATGACTTATATAGCGCTAGTATGCCAACTTGTCACCCGTCTCATCTGTCAATATTTTTTATGCAGAAACAAAAATCAACCGAACAAGGATTACAAGATTTCAACGTTTTATTTGATAAATTTATTTTTTAAATTTTACTGCAGTTCTTTAATGCTACCAGATAAAGACAATTTTTTATAGCGTAAATTGCAAATAACTTTTCCTCTTATTCTTATTACAAATAAATACTATATTTGTTCAAATTTATAGAAATTTTTGACACTTAACCTTTTCAATCTTCAAAAAGTACCACTTCCGGTGAAGATATTTGTACCAAAATCTAATGAGCTCTTCCTATTCGTATACAATTGTAAAATACCAAATATCAAAATTTTTGGATAATTCGTATTTGAGTTATGCAACATCCGGCATCGGCCCGGACCACACACATACACACGCACACACACACACACACACACACACACACACACACACACACACACACACACACACACACACACACACACACACACACACACACACACATACATACAGACATCATCGGGAAACTATCAAAAATGAGTTGTAAGGAACCTAATTCGTGCTCATCCACTAAAAACTCACTACCCGATTTTTTACATGATTCCAATACCTTCCTTTACAGGTAAGCGGAAGGTAAAAATATGTTTTTGAAACTTGGTTTCAGATGATAACCGGCATAAAATAGGCCAAAATGAGCTATTACTGCTCTTGGAAAGGGGCAATCCATCAACATTAACAGCTATTTGAATATCAGCCGTTGCTATTATCATACGTTTAGTAAAAAATGACACTATATTATTTTCAATACCAAAGTGAAAATATTGACCCGGTTTCACATTTCTAATATTATATGATTTTGGTGTTTTAAGAAGTGTCCGTGAATCTATGGGCAAATTACTATCTGGCAAATGAGCTTTTAGAATATTCAAAAGTTTATTAAAAGCAGTATGTGAAATTCTTTCATTTACAGCCCACTCACTCAAATGGCTCTCAAAAGTGCTTCTGTTTGTACCCATGCATTCATTTTCATTAGCAACAAAATTTTGTGGTGTTTCAATATTGCTGCTATAAACATGACAATTATCGAGGTTGTGGAGTATTGAATTAGAGTTTATATATTCTGTCCTTTGAGATACGACATTTACATCTTCGAGAATTGTGTCTAAAACTGGCTCTATGTTATTTGATTCTTTATCATTATTTGGTTTGTTTTGAATTATATCGAAAGTGGAATTTACGTTTATCTGAATTTTACGATAATTATTGCTACTTAAAATACTACGTTTTCTAATTCTTTTAGACATTGTCACATTTAGCAAATATGAAAAGAGGTTAAGTATGTCATACAAAATTAAGTAAAAATTCTTACCTCTAAAAGAATATTAAAGTTATTCACTCGGTTATTCAGTTAGACTGGTCCGACAAATTAACTGATAAATAATCAATATTTATTACAAAGTAACAGTATTATAGTTTATAGTTAATTTAACAAAATACTGTACGCTAGCACGCTGCAGCAGAATAACAACTTAAACTTACTTACTATCCAAAGATGGCGAATGAAGAATGGTGAGAGAAATCATGCGCATACGCATACTGCAAACTCAACTACAAACACTTTAGTTTATAAAAATAAAAGTAAATTTTAGCTAATATGTTATATTATCCGGCTTTATCTGACTGCTAAACTTAACATAAGGGATGTAACAACCTTGATCATCAACAACAACTGGTTTCTTACCTATTATCTAAACTGGACTTTACTTTTAACGAAATTTTAATTTAAAATATTTTTGACACTGTAAATTACTGCAAAATCTGCAAATGTTGTGACTAATTGACATTAAAAATGTAATATTATATTAGCTCTAACCTCTGAAGAATATAAAAAGATTTTCGATAATAACAACTGACTTAAAGAAAATACTATATAGTTTAATTTATATTTAAAATAATTTTACACAAATACTGCACACTCCACGCACATAAAACAAAGAACAGAAATCACTGTTTATTGTTGATTGCCAAAAGCATGTACCAAATAAGTCCAGTCAATCTGTAACAAAAATTCGACGTTTGTGGAAAAAAATCGCAAAGTCATTTTTTTTCATAAATTGTTAAAGGGGCATGCAAGGAGCTTAAAACTGAGTTGTCACCCCCCTGGGCCCCTTCAATTTTTGAGAAATCCAAAAACATTTTGGATTTGATTTTTCGCGAAAACGGTAGGTTGTAGAGAGAAATTTTGTTAACAAATATTGTTAAGGACAGTATTATCTACAATTTATGTCATTGGGTCACTGCTCTACGACGAAAAGTGCAAAAAGTAGAGGGCGCCAAAGTTGCCAAAAATGACTTTTTTCACCGCGAAAAATTGTTTTTTGATCTTTAGTGTAAATGGAAAAGTTGTAGAGCACAAAAAACCTTCTAAAATGAGTATTCGACGTTTTCCGTGCGATGAACGGTGACTGAGATATAACGCGGTAAAGGACGCATCGAAGGCCGCGCTGTGGCGCTTGCTCTTAAGAGTGCGTTTTGATGTATCACAGATTTAATTCCAGATGCATTAAAAAACTAACAAATTTTATATGATATTTTTTATATATTTGTATTAATTAATATAATATCTAGTAAAATGACTATTTTTGGTATTTAATTGAACAGTATAAAGCCGAATAATTTTCGAAATGTTAAGTATTTAAACAAATAATTTGATAAAAACTAGTCATTATACTAGATATCATTATATATATTATGCATATAAAATTTGGTCCAGAAATATGCAATCGTTTATAAATGCATCTGGAAATAAGAAATTTCTGTGTTTGATGCTCAAAATAGACCCAAATAGTTCAGCCCTTGGCCGCCGATTTTTCTAAGCGCTTCGGTAGAATAAGTTTGTTGGCATGCAATATTCGAGGGATTGGTGGTGTGAGGGGATTCAGATATTGTGTTGAGTGAACAACTATACCGGGCTAGCGACAACGACTACGTTGAGTGATTTTGAGATTTTAATTTTTAGGATGTTGGCGGCTGTGCTCGTAGCCGGCTCGCATCACATGCATTGCATTACATTATCATTATACAATATTTTTGAATATTGGAATATAAATAAACGTGCAGTATAATTTAAGAAACAAATAATTTTTTTACCTTCCGCTTACCTGTAAAGGAAGGTATTGGAATCATGCAAAAAATCGGGTGGTGAATTTTTAGTGGATGAGCACGAATTAGGGTCCTTACAACTCATTTTTGATAGTTTCACGATGATGTCTGTGTGTATGTGTGTGTGTATGTGTGTGTGTGTGTGTGTGTGTGTGTGTGTGGTCAAGGGGTGTTAGTCGCATAACTCAAATACGAATTACCCGAAAATTTTGATATTTGGTATTTAACATTTGTATATAAATTGGAAGAGCTCCGTAGATTTTGGTACAAATATCTTCATCGGAAGTGATATTTTTTGAAGATTGAAAAGGTTAATTGTCAAAATTGTATATAAATTTGGAAAAATATAGTATTTATTTGTAATAAGAATAAGAGGAAAAGTTATTTGCAACTTACGTTATAAAAAAATTGTCTTTATCTGGTAGCATTAAAGATCTGCAGTAAAATTTAAAAAATAAATTTATCAAATAAAACGTTGATATCTTGTAATCCATGATCGGTTGATTTTTGTTTCTGCGTAAAAAATATTGACAGGTGAGACGGGTGACAAGTTGGCATACTAGCGCTATATAAGTCCTAAGTAAGATATTAAATGTAGTAATTGAACGGAGGATGGCTTCAACACAGCAAAGTTTTCCTGTGAATGAATCTTTTTATTTAGATGATGATTTTTATTTGTATATTTTAAATATGTTTAAAGTCTAGATAAGGCGGAAGGTTGTGTGATGGCCACGTCAGATTTTTTATATGTAGGTATTTACATAGGTCTCTAGTAAACAAGTGTCATTTTGGTGAATTAGAGTCAGTAGAGTCCGAAAATGATGATCCAGAGCTCATTCGATTCGAAATGACCTCTAGAAACTTTTTGAAAAATTTGAAGTGGGGCCGGGAAAAATTGCAAAAGTTATAAACAATTAAGTAAAAAAATAAAAGGGGGTTTAGTTTTTTGCAAATATCTCCGAAACTATTAAAGATATTCGAAATTTGAAAAAAGATCCTTAAAGAGCAGGAAATTTCCTAAAAAAAGCTGTACCTCTCCTACCACCAATATTTATAACTTTAATTTAGAGGCGAAAATAGCGCTAAAAGCGGGTGAAGCGCGCTCCGCCCGCGTCGACCGGTACGGACACTTGAACAATAAAAATAATTTTAATCCATTAAAAATATCAATATTAAGAAAAAAAAACATACCTTTTAGACATTTGAATAAACGAAAATCCACTGAAAACATTTTTTTCACGCAATTATCTTATTAGATATGCTTTTGTTAATTAACAAATTTTTACAAGCTTTCAATTTACATAAAAACAGTGCTAATTGTTAAACTAAAAACATCAAATTTTTTTCACTTCTTGGAGCTAATTTTGAAAGGCTTTAGAAGAAATCCCCGTTTGAAAATTTAAAAAATGTTAATTTTCCACTTTGTTATTAACAATCTAAGAAGTGAAAAAATGGAAAATGCAAATTAAGCAATGAAAATTATTTATTTTTTTAAATATGCGAATTTGTTCGTATTCTTATTATTTAAAGTCACATAAAAATGATTTTTAATAATTTTTAACTCTAATTATTTAAATAATTGTTATAAACAAATGGATTGTTTATAAGACAATTGAATTTTTTTTGGGATTTCAATCAGCAATAAATATTAGTATGATTTTTAAGAGCAAAATCGTTTCTTTTTAAAAAAAACATTTTATTGCTTAAAAATGCATTTTTTTTTTCAATGTTTGAAATAAACGATTAAGAGGCCCGTCTACTACCTAAAATCTAGCATAAAATGTACTAACATAGCGAGTGTTTTGTGGCCAGTACAAGAATGATAAAATTTTATTTCAACCAGGTGTGCCTTTTTAAAATTTTGATTAAAAAATTGTACATGAATATAAAAATTCAAAAAAAATTCCTATTTATGCAAACTTTATGCACGGTTATATTTCATGATACAAATTAATTTAAAAAAATTTAAAAATGCACATCTGTAGATCCATTCTTTCTCTATTAAATCCTTCTTGAAATAAAATTTTACCATTCTTGTACTGGCCACAAAACACTCGCTACGTTATTACATGTTATGCTGAATTTTAGGTAGTAAACGGGCCTCTTAAGAATAAGAATAAGCCCCAGTCCACGGGTCCAGTACTCAAGTACCGGGGCGACCGGGGCGTTACACAGAAAACGAGTTTATTTGAAGGGCCTCGAAATGCAACAACAATGTAACAAACACTTTATGTTATTTACATTGTTGTGAAATAAGAAATATCACATATTTTGTATATAAACAATTTTAGTATTTTGTGCCCTCTTTATGTTAACGTCGGGACATCAATTTTTTTAAAACTTAGGTAGATGTCTGGTAGATAATTTTGAAAAACATCTAATAATAAACTGTTTTTGCAGTGTACAATGTAATATTTCCGGCAATTAAATTATTGTTTTACACTCAGAATAAATTTCTTTCTGTTCAAACGAATTTGAAAAATATTTTTTTGCATATATTTTCTAAATTGGTGCATAGGTATATTGTTCAAATTGGTGCATATAATTGTATATTTTTGTGCATATGTAATTCACATAGGTACTTTTGATTTTTTTGCATATAAATCCGAGCCCGAAGCACAAATATAACACAATATCAAACTACTATTTTTTATAAAAATATAATTTGGAATCAAAAGCCATGTGATTTTATTCGTTTTATAAATTTTTAAATTTCTATTTATATTTTTTACAGTAAATATTTGAATTTCGTATAGTAGCGCCTCTGTAGTCAAGTAGTTGCGATTTTGAATGTGCTGCGATCTACCGTTTATGCCGGTACTAAATTTCATTTTAGTTCACTAAATTCTCGCTGCATCTTCCCGATGTTACTTTCGAAACGTACTCCTAACAATAATTTTGTACGCCAAGAAATATTGTGCATTTGATGGAAAAAAATCGCAAAGTCAATTTTTTTCATAAATCGTTAGAGGGGTATGCAAGGTGCTTAAAACTGAGTTGTCACCCCTCTGGTCCTCTGCAATTTTTGGGAAATCCAAAAACATTTTGGATTTGATTTTTCGCGAAAACGGTAGGTTATAGAGAGAAATTTTGTTTAAAATATTGTTAAGGACAGTATTATCTACAATTTATGTCATTGGGTCACTGCTCTACGACGAAAAGTGCAAAAAGTAGAGGGCGCCAAAGTTGCCAAAATGACTTTTTTCACTTTTTCGCCGCGAAGAATTGCAGCAACGTACGCACGTTTGATGAAGAAAAAGAAGTAGACATTGACGAACCTCCCTCCCAAATTTTCCGTTATGAGGATTACACTAATAAGAATAAGCCAACCTCATCTCATGTCGTTCAACAAGCAGGCGCCGCCGAAGAACCGCCAAAGAAGAAAAAAAAATGACGAGTAACAAAAAAATCACTCGGAAAATATGAAATTTCATTTACACTAATGGCCGTTTTACACTACGCTAAATATTGAACAAGAAATTGCGCAACAAATTGAGCAATAATTTGCTTTGTTTTTAATGAACTCTGTTTTATACTGAGACATTTTTATGTACTTCCTACAATATTTGGTTTGTGATTATGTGCAGTTCGCATACAATAATAATTTTACAGATGCACTTATCTATTTTTTCAGACAATTTACGAAGCAATGCGATATTTCACACAATTTGCTGTACGATACTATACACAATTTGAAAAATGAACAATATCTTGTTCAAGATTTGGTGTAATGTAAAACGGGCTTATGATGATCCTTTTTTCCAATGTCAGTTATTTTGTTTTTTAAAATTTTGAATAAAAATTATAATTATTCGACCTCAAAAACATAAGCGTACTCATTTTCATAACATTTTCTCAATATTACTTCCATTTTAAACAGTTACCGCGTTATATCTCAGTCACCGTTTATCGTAGGGAAAACGTTGAATACTTATTTTAGAAGGTTTTTTGTGCTCTACAACTTTTCCATTTACACTAAAGATCAAAAAACAATTTTTCGCGGCGAAAAAGTGAAAAAAGTCATTTTTGGCAACTTTGGCGCCCTCTACTTTTTGCACTTTTTGTCGTAGAGCAGTGACCCAATGACATAAATTGTAGATAATACTGTCCTTAACAATATTTAAAAAAAATTATCTCAACAACCTACCGTTTTCGCGAAAAATCAAATCCAAAATGTTTTTGGATTTCCCAAAAATTGCAGGGGGCCAGGGGGGTGACAACTCAGTTTTAAGCTCCTTGCATGCCCCTCTAACGATTTATGAAAAAAAAATGACTGCGATTTTTTTCCATCAAATTTTACAGATTGACTGGACTCACTGTGAAAGAGAAGTAGGTTGAGGTTGAGACACTTCCCTATAGTTACCATTATAAACTGCGGTCAAAAATATTCCTCCTGAAATTAGCTCAATAGATGTCACTAGTGCATTACCCCTCTCGACTTATCAGCGTTTATCAAAGATATCTATGCACAAATTTGATTTTTATAAAATTGAATGACAAATTTTCATATTTTGACATTTAATGTCACACTTTGAATAAATGTTTCGTGCCCCAATAATACAATCCTGGTAACGAAAAATTCCCACTATTTTCTATACCAAAATACAGTTAAAGGTTGGAACAGTGTATCACTGATAACAAATAAAATTTTAATACCTAAACACGTAATATGTGCAAAAAACTTCGCTGAAAATGATATATTAAAACACTGGAAATCAGGAGATGTTAGTATATTTTACATCTATATATTTGTATTTGAAAATATTAAATAATGTATTTTTTATTATGCAGATTTGTTTCGAGTATAAAATTCCTCGTTTGTCACGTAGTGCAATCCCAATTTTTTTAATATCAGATGGTGATAATTTCCAGACACAATCAAAATTTATCATTGAAAAGAAAATCTGTTATTTGCTATGAGAGAAACTCAAAATTGCCCAAAAGTTCTAACAGTCATCTACGGTTCAGTAATCTTAAATGTACTGATCAAAATCCTCCTATAGTGCCAGTCGTAGCTATTATTGATACAAATAATGATACTAATACCAATTTAGTTATGTTTAAGAAATTTGTCAAAAGTTTGACATTTTTATTGTCAGTTGTAATTAATGAGGTTATCAATAGATGTCTCTACTGCATCATCCCTCTTCTCATAGCACACTAGAGAGTGACTGTTTTTTGCCACGCCGATAGCTCAAGTGTCCCAACCTAGCTGTCTATTTAGTAACCGTGAGTACCGTGACTGGACTAAAACCCAAACAACAAACAAGCTAAGTAGGCCAGTCATTCTGGATGAAATTTACATTGGGTACATGAAGTTCTCGTGCAGTCAATGAAAGTTGTACTCATCGATAGAATAAAGTTCCCTGACTAATATATTGATTTGTTTCCGCGTCAAAATATCAGCAACATTTATTATTAATAAAAAACTAACGACGAATCTCGTCGACTGCACTTTAACGCGCTATAAGTCCGGTATTTCACTGCTGACCGCGAGAATAAAATTATTACCGTGTAGGGCAGGAAATTTCCCACAAAATACACCCACATTTCAACCCCCAAACATGCCCGGATATTTTTAAATAAATTATAAAGGCATTTAATTTATATCGGGAGTTATTTTTATTAGTAAACATAGGGCATGTCATTACCATAGTTACAGTGTTACAGAATGACAGCAATGTATTAAAGCTGATCGTTTGACAAATCGCCAAAAAATACTTTTATAATTTATTTTAAAATATCCAGGCATGTTTCAGGGTTGAAATGTGGTTTTATTTTGTAGACAATTTTCTCCCCTACACGGTAATAATTTTATTCTCGCGATCAACAGTGAAATACCGGACTTATAGCGCGTTAAAGTGCCGTCGACACGATTCGTCGTTAGTTTTTTATTAATAATTAATGTTGCTGATATTTTGACGCGGAAACAAATCAATATGTTAATCAGGGGACTTTACTCTATCGTTTAGTACAAGTTTCATCGGCTGCAAGAGAACTTCATGTACAAAATCTAAAATGACTGGACTAAAGATGGCGTGACGCATGACTGATGGCGAACGTTCATGAAGAAGTTCTATTCACACAGCAACTGTTATTATTTATTATTAAAATAAAACTGATTTTATTTCTATTTTTATTATATTATTTGTTAATAAGTTGTAACATGATTAAAATTAACTAAATATGTATAAATTACATTTGCTACAATAAATTACATTTGTAGAAGCCATGTTTACCCTGAAGAAATAAACATGTTAAGGTCACGTAATCCAATTTTAGTATTCGTAACATCCGTCGACTGCTCTCTGAAGGCGCCACGGGTAGTTTTCGAACTCTATATTTCTCCAGAATCTGATATCAATATTTTCTTCCATTTACCCCCACCTTGCAGAACACAACTACGTAGCGTAACGTAATGTAAGCAGAATTATACCGGCCTGGCGGTCTTCAACCCTGGTGTATCCAGGTTGATTATTTCTTCATAGATGTTGATGAAATATAAAAAGCAACATATATGAACTTTTTTTCACACGACTTAATGAATTGCAATTTTATGCTGTTTTTAGTAGAACCTCAATAAATGTATTATTATTGGCCTCTTATATAATTTATGTGTCACAAAAACATAAAATCTAAAAAATTTCATTTATTGTCGCTTATTTTGAAAAACTTATTTTTCGCCGATTGGCACTAAAAGTGCTACATTTGACTACAGTCATCTATACATATAAGAGAAATTTTTAATTAGAATAAAGTATAATGTATAAATATAATATTAACAACAATTAAGTAAATGAAACAACAAAAATTAAGAGAAGGTGCGGTATATTATGACCGAATACAAGGAACAATAATAATCTGATTTCTATGCCGTATATCTTCATCGTCACGAACATTGTTAATTAACAATGTTCGCTAATATTTTTGCGACTTACTGAATCCAAATAACATTCCTGTCTAAGCGAACACTGTTATAACATGATTATGTAGCAAAATTTTTATTAGTATTAAGTATGTCGCAAAATGTCATAGCAAACATTGTTAGTTAACAATGTTCGGGGAGGTGAGGATCCGGCATTAATGGTAGTACTAGGAATATCATCCAGTTTTGAATATTTGTTTCTTAGAATTCTAATATTCTAAACCTTAGTTGGGGTTGTAGTTTCGTTTCATTAGATATTTATTTGTATCCAGAGTGCCAAAGAGTGAATATACCTATAAGTTTATATTTGAGTTTTCGCCTTCTGTTAGTTACACTGTTTTGTTATTTGTCATAATTGTTCTGTTTTTTGTTTTGTTTTTGTTTTCGACTTCTGTTAGTTACACTGTTTTTTGTTATTTGTTATATTGTTGTTATTTTGATTCTGTGGAATATTAAATACTTAAGTATTAAATACTTTTTATTTTTTCCAAATGGGGAAATGTAGAAAAGTTTGAGTCGCCGACGCTCCAAAGCGGCGAAGGCAGCTCAATTACGTGAAAAGTGTAAAATTTCTAAATTACAGAATAATAATATTGCCAGGTATGTGATTTATATTTTTTGCCAAAAACAAATGTTTTTAATACTTCATTTTTAGCGATGTAAATAATTTTATATGCCCTCCATCACCATCAATGATAGATCTTGAATCAGTGTGGAGTGAATCAGAAGATTTAACTATAACAGAAAGGTATATTATTTATTAATTTTTTGTACCTAATTCTAATAGAGTAATGTTTGAATCATTTATTGCAACAGAATTTAGCCTAACATAAATTGTGTTTTTCACACAAAATTCTTATTCTAAAATATTTACAGTGCAGTGAAAAAGACATACTCTAGAAAAATAATCACGTCGACTCCAAACAAACATGATAATAAAATTGATTACAACAATGCCTGGGGTTATGATGAAACATTTGAAAGGTTCGTCTTGTACTAAAATATTTTAAAAACTTATTTTTTAATTTTTTAATTTATTTATTTTAGTATAAAGAATCATAATTTAATAATTGAGAAGGATTCTTGCACTTCCACGCTGTACGAATTAGCTGGTAATCGTGTTGTCGATATTAATTATTATACAAAAACATTGATTGATTTACAATATAATCACAATCGAATATGTACATTTGGCAAATTACAACCCGAGGGAGAAAATAATCGTGGTATTGGTTTAGTAAGTCAAATTACTCTGCAATGTGTAATTTGTGAAAAGAAATATTCCATAATGACTGAAGATCCGAAGAAAAATAAATCTGTTATTAATTTCGGTCTTGTTTGGGGAACATTTTCAACAGGAAGTACTTACGCACATACTACTGAATTATTATCTTCAATGGAAATACCAGCGATGACACAGAAAGTATTTAAACACTGTGAACAACAATTAAGCACGGTATGTAATTTATTTGAAAATGCTACCTATAAGATTTTTTGCTAAATTTGAAAAATTCCGTTATAGACTTGGGAAGAATCCTTCGCTCAATGCATTCAAGTTGCTGGACAGGAAGAACTGCAAAAAGCAAAAGAAAAGGGACAAGTCGATGAAGATGGTATTGTTTGGACAACAGTATACGTGGACGGAGGATGGAGTAAACGATCTTACGGACATAATTATAATGCTGCTTCTAGTGTAGTATGTACCTTACCCCTTACCTACATGAAATTATTGAAATACCTAGTTATTTGAAATTATTTACTAATGATAATTATTACAGGGAGTTATTATAGGAAAAGAGACCGGAAAGGTATTATTTGTAGGAATAAGAAATAAATATTGCGTAATTTGTGCAAGAGCACAAAATAAAAATGAAGAAGCGTCTGATCACATTTGCTACCGAAACTGGTCAGGGTCTAGCACAGCAATGGAAGCAGATATTATAGTCGAAGGCTTTAATAAAAGTATTGAAATGCATAATTTACGCTATAAAAAATTTATTGCTGATGGAGATTCTAGCGTTTACGATAAAATAAAGGAAAACGTTATGTATGGTAATGAAGTACAAAAATTAGAATGCATCAATCACGCAATTAAAAATTACGGCAAAGCACTGTATAAACTGAAGATGAAAAAATCAATTTCAACTGCCGGAAGAAAATGTTTGACAGTGGTCAATATTAAAAAATTGCAAAAACAGGCGCAAACCGTTATTTATAATGACTTAAATAATAACGATGTAGAAACAATAAAAAGACATTTAGAAAAAAGCCCCGACTTAGCATTTCCATCAGACGTTATAAATAATATGAAAGAATCAGGCATATATTACCACATTATTGGTAAGTTTAATTTTAATTTTTGTCAATATTCGCTAATATTAAATTATTTGTAGGAACTTTACAACCATTAATAAAGAAAGCGCCACTGCTGATAGGCAAAGAGACAAATAATGAAGCTGAATGTTTTATGAATATTCTAGCAAGATTTACGGCAGGGAAAAGACTTAATCTAATACAAAAAAAATCGTTTCAAACTCGAGCAATTTTGACTGGATTAAGATATAATAATGGAATTCAATGGCATACTACTTCTTGGAAACGAAATTTCGATAGAAGTCCAGCAAAACCATTCAAGAAATATATTCATTCCTATAAAAAATGTCGGGAAAATAAAATTTCAAAACGTAGATTAAAATTTTCTCACAAACTTACGCAACTCCCTTGTAAGGATACGGATTATGGACCAAATGCACAACAACCAGAACTACATGAAGATGATATAATTTCAGAATGTAACAGGCTACTATAGTCCAGTCAACGAAAAGGTATAGAGGGAAATGCTTGGAACACAATTTTTGACTTCGTAACTTTGTTTGGACTAGTTAGGAGGTGAACATATCTAAAGTCCCCGCCCGTAGCCCTTAAGCCGAGGTGTGGCGGAGGGAGAAATGTTCGTAGAATTTAATGCAGGAAACCGGATGTCGATAACTTTATCCGTTCAGAAGTTACAGCTCATTAAACACAATAAACACAAAATATTTGAATACTTCTGTCGAAAAAAAATTGATATTTTGGCTTAATGAACGCCCTAAAAATAACGTATTTTATAGAGAAATGTTCGTGAAATTTAATAAAAGAAACTCGAACACAATATTTTTATTCATTCAGAAGTTACAGTTAATTAAACACAAAAATAACGAAAAAAGTTAAAATTTCTCAACTTTCATTTTTTTGAAAAAATTGCTAGTTTTAGAAGAGTCATATCTCGGAAACTAAAGGACGTACAGAGCTGCGGTTGGGCTTAAATTGTTGCAAATTCAATCAGATTTCATTGTATAGAGTGGTCATGTCGGTAGGACGCATAACTTCCGAGATATAAGCAAAAAACCGAAAAATGAGACTTTCAAAACCTCCGCCACACCTCGGCTTAAGGGCTACGGGCGGGGACTTTTGATATGTTCACCTCCTAACTAGTCCAAACAAAGTTACGAAGTCAAAAATTGTGTTCCAAGCATTTCCCTCTATACCTTTTTTTGAGCATTCGTTGCCTGGACTACTAGAAAATTTGCAGGTATGTGTAAAACGTGTATTTATGTAGATACTTATCTAATTTATAAGTTAGATTTGTAAATATTAATATTACTTAGTATAAGTACTTACTTCATTTTTTTATATATAGGTTACTAAAGAAGAACAATTAGAAATTGAAAAAAGTACAAAAGGTCAATTTGAAAATGAATTATACGTCTTACAAAGAAAAAATCGACTAACAGCATCCATTTTGGAAGTGTTGTAAAAAGAAAATCCCAAATATTTCATCCTTTAATTAAAAAAATTCTTTATCCACAAAATATAAATACTCCAGTGATCCAATATGGGAAAACCAAGGAATGTGTAGCCAGAAGAAGATTTTAATTAGAAAATTTAGGGGCCTCTCCAGATGGTAAATTCATACGTTTTATATAAAAATTAATAGATCTATGCTTATTTACATAACTGATATTTCTAGGATTAATTGGTGACAAAGATATTATTGAAATCAAATGCATGTACAGTTTGTCGAACACAACAACTTCAATCCAAGAAGCAATTATTGGGAAGAAAAATTGCTGTTTGGAAATAAAAACCAATAACGTATCTTTAAAAAAAAATCATGATTACTACTACCAAGTAAGCACGTTAAATATTTAATATATCAAATGTTTATTCTTACGTAAATTATTTTATTTTAGATTCAAGGACAACTGCACATTGCTGAAAAATCATGTTGCTATTTTGTTGTATATAGAAATGATATATCCGATTTATTTATCGAAAAAATTACAAAAGATGAGGTTTTCTGGCAACAAACTATGCTACCTAAATTGACATTTTTTATAAAAAATGTTTAATTAAAGAAATTATTTGTAGTAGAATACCACGGGGACTACCATGTCTCGAACCGAAACAATAATATATTTTTTATAAATAATTATCTATTTATTTTATTTTGTACTTTTTATTAAAAGCAGGCTTTATGCGTTCATTTTAATAGATAAAGAAACACTTTAACATCAACAATAGATAAAGTATAATTTTTTTACCCTTTATAAACAAAGTAACAAAACAACGATCATTGATAACGCGATCTCAAAAATTACTATGACATTTTTAAATTTTAAAACATCTGCATTTTAAAATAGAAATAAATTATTTATTATTATTTTACTTCTTGTACAAAATAAAATACTATATACGACGATGAAGAGTCTTTATCGACTCGTAAAAGATAGCCCACTTGCTCCTTTGTCGTGAACTAACATGTTTCACTTATCGATAAAAGATCTCATTATCGTCTTGTATAATAAATAACTATTATTTTAGTAGTTCTGTTATTTTATTTATTATATAAACCTGTTTATCATATATTCATAAAATAAAATACTATCTTTATTATGTAATGCGTTTTGTTTTCCTAAATATTTATCGTTCAGCAAAATAATAGTATATTACATTACAAGTCATGAAAATGTTTCATTGCAGACGAGGAGGCTTATTTGAAGAATGCGAGGATGCGCAGCGTCCGAGGATTTCTTCAAAGCCTCCGAGTCAAGCAAAGACATTTTTATGACGCGTGATGTATTTTTTTTTTTAAATCGGCAATTATAGATGCTTAAAATTATAGAAAAATTAGGTTTGCATAAATCATCAGAGCTGTAACAAATTTTAGAAAACGTTGTCATGACAAGTGTTTGTTCCTACAGACAGTGGAAAGTAAAAAATCTTATTTTCATGCCTAGTCATTTTTACTTATTTATTTTCATGCCTAGTCATGGAAATCTTACTTTCAAGACTCAAATTAGTCAGGAAATGAAGATTTTCATGCCGATTTTGAAAAAATATATTTTATTCCTATATTGGTAGGTGTAGATACCTCACTGGTATTATACATAGTATTATTATTAGTAGAAATAAAATAAATTATTTTTGCTTCGTTTTATTAAAATGAGGAAATTTTTTACGCAGTTTTCTCTTAAATCCATTACTAGATTAAAATCATATTTGGCATACATAACATTTAATGTATATAGCAGGTCCTGAATATAAAATTGAAACCTAATTGTGTACCAGTTGATTACAAAAAATGTAATTTTTTTGACTTATTCTGTGCATATTGACAACACGATTTTTTAAATGTACATTATCGTTATTGTCGTAATTTCTACTTCAAGAGCGTAGAATGTAACATTAATTTTTATATTTTAAAAGAAAACTTACAAAATATAAGTTAATTTCTTAAAAAACTACGGAATTTTATCACACAATTTAGTCAAGTCATATAATGTCCATTTTGAAAACGATATGACAGCATTCGGAAGAAAGTTTGATTAGCCGTTCGAACCTCAACCCTCTAGCGGCAATTCCTTGAAACTTTTATCATTGCCGTATATGGAAGATAAAATTACGCAGTTTTTAATGAAACTAGCTCATATTTAATAAGTTTTATTTTACAATATGAAAATTAATGTTATTATTTACGTTTTGAAATAGAAATTAGGATAAAAATGATAATGTACACCAAAAAAATTGGGTTGTCAATTTACAAAAATTTAGTCAATATATTTATATTAATTGTACCAAACTGGTTTATAATTAGGCTTCAATTTTATATTCAGAACATAGTTTAAACATTAAATGTTAAGTATGCCACATATGGTATTATTCTATTAACGCGTTTAAGAGAAAACTGCGTAGAAAATTACCGCATTTTTTACTCTAAAATAGCACTGGATTACGCGACCTTAATTGGAGGAAATAACATGAAAATATATTTAATCTCACAGTAGTTATTCAATAATTATCTTCAATATAAAAAAATGAATATTAAAAACTACATAGTCAAACGCTCATCATTTTCATACATTTTTACATCCTTGATTTTGACGTTTCAATGGCCCTAGTGAGCTTCTGTTATCAGTTTGAAATGGAATGATTTGTGTTTTTATTTGAGTGTTTAAAATGGACTCAGATTTTATCAAAGCCGATTCGGGTAGTTTACCTGCTGTAGACTTATGTGTTTATACAGACGAAAAACATAAAAACATTATGCTAACTGACACATGTTTTTTCTACTTTGGTTATTATTTTACGTCAAAATTATTCTATTTCAGAAATGCACATGTACCGTGAAGGTATGGAGATGATGAAACGAGATTTGGGAACAACATTTTGCATCATTAAGGCAAAAATTACATCTGAACATCCCATTAATGTAAAGCATATACAACTTACAAATATACGCAATAAGACGAAGAAGAGAAAGAAATTATAGACTGCAAAATTTTTCGACTATGTTGCATAACAAGGTGTGATTATATATTTGTGTCGGTTTTTTTCAATCAAATTTTTAACTCGAAAACAATTCTGAAGTGCATGTACTTTTTTTAAAACTATTAGACCAAGAGCTAGCGATCAAATTAGTGTGGACATTTTATTAGAAATTGAAGGACTTGGGCCTTGCATATCTACTGAAGATGGAACGTCCAGTCTGTCAGCCCCGTCAGCCCTAAGTGGGCGGATTAGGCTTCCTCAAGTATAAAAAGTTGAGTTACAAAAATGATAATTATATAAATTAAGATTCTGGCGTATGTAGAGGTGGAAATAAACGATATTTCTTTTTTATAAAACATATTGCCAGAACGTTTCTACTCCTCCAAATTTTCATAAATGTCAAAAATTTGCTTGTTATCAGTGTTTATCTGCTTAGCTATGCAAAAAATAATAAAAATATGTTTTCATGAGTGCTGATAACCAGAAAACAACCAAATTTTTGATAGTTATGAAAAATAAAATGTCATATTTATGATTATTTTACATGAGGAAGCCTAAATCCGGCCACTTAGGACTGGCAGACCAGACATTCCATCTTCAGCAGATATACAAGGCCCAATTTCATAATTAATATAAAATGTCGGCTGTGTAATAGGGTAATGGCTTAAATTTCGTTTTTAGGGTAAAATGTGTGGTTATACTGTCAACACTGATTATGCTGAAAATTAACATATTAAATATTTGATGTAACATTTTTATACATTTATGTAACGGAGATATCAATAAATAAATACATTTTTGACAGATATAAGGCTTTTTATTACCTGTTTTTGTTAATTTTTGAAATTATTTGACATCTAACATGGTTAAATACAATATTACATTTGTTTTAGATTAATATTAGGCCTACTGGGGATACCACATTTAAAAAACGCACACTGTACTCTACTTCAAGGATGGTGTGGAAATGAGTATAATTTAGATATGCAATATTTGCACTTTTTACAATTATTGGTAACCGAGTATGATGGTGTTAAGTTCAGAAAAATGTTAGGCAAGAATATTTTCTAGTTTTATTGTTTTTTATTCAATTTTTAGCAATTTTGAAGTTTACATACAAAAATTTCATTTTATTCAAAAAATCTTGTTAAAAATACTCTTCGAGTATGATGGGGTTAAGTTCAGAAAAATGTTAGGCAAGAATATTTTCTAGTTTTATTGTTTTTTCTCAGCTTTAAAAATTTTGACATTTTGAGGTTAACCTAAAAAATTAATTTTATTCAAAAAATCTTGTTAAAACACTCTTCCGCGATCTAATTTAGCTTTTTAGGTCATATTTTAGCATAATAAACCATCTTCTACATTCCGTCCAAAATGTCCACACTAATTTGACCGCTAGCTCTTGGACTATATCAAGTCTTCTGCCTAGTGCATTTTAACTTTTATCAATAATTCAGAGGCAGCTGAAAACATGGAATCGCACAAATTTTTTGACTACACAGAAGATTCGAAGATTCTTCTGTTATATCATCAACGACGTGCTACTGGCGAACATCAAAGTTGTCCAGAGTTGGAGCCGAAACAATTAAGCAATTTTTACCTTCCGCTTACCTGTAAAGGAAGGTATTGGAATCATGTAAAAAATCGGGTAGTGAGTTTTTAGTGGATGAGCACGAATTAGGGTCCTTACAACTCATTTTGATAGTTTCACGATGATGTATGTGTGTGGGTATGTATGTGGTCAAGGGTGTTAGTCGCATAACTCAAATACGAATTACCCAAAAATTTTGATATTTGGTATTTAACATTTGTATATAAATTGGAAGAGCTCATTAGATTTTGGTACAAATATCTTCATCGGAAGTGATATTTTTTGAAGATTGAAATGGTTAATTGTCAAAATTGTATATAAATTTGGATAAATATAGTATTTATTTGTAATAAGAATAAGAGGAAAAGTTATTTGCAACCTACGTTAAAAAATTGTCTTTATCTGGTAGCATTAAAGAACTGCAGAAAAATTGAAAAAAAATAATTTATCAAATAAAACATCGAAATCTTGTAATCCATGTTCGGTTGATTTTTGTTTCTGCGTAAAAAATATTGACAGGTGAGACGGGTGACAAGTTGGCATACTAGCGCTATATAAGGCATGTAAGATATTAAATGTAGTAATTGAACGGAGGATGGCTTCAACACAGAAGAGTTTTCCTGTGAATGAATCTTTTTATTCAGGTGATGCAAATTTCTGTGTTTGAATATTTTAGATTTTTATTTGTATATTTTAAATGGGCACCGGATTATACGTATACATTTATTTATGTTTATAAGTCTAGATATGGCGGAAGGTTGTGGGATGGCCACGTCAGATTTTTTAAATGTTGCGGTGCCGAATTTACCAGCTAGGAATGCGAATTTCAAAAATCAATATTTAAGCGAAGCAATGTAACAGCAAAAGTTTATTATGTCAATTGTATGTATGTCAGTTATATGATGAATTTATTATAACAAAATAATTACTTAATTATAATGAATAATTATACAAAACCAAATTCCAACATATATCTTCTGTATATTCTCAGTACATTTAAGCTATTAACGTTTTTCACGTCCATAACAACATGTACAGAAAATATTGCTGGTAGTACATACTTCTTGAAATATTTTAAATACATACATAAAACATATATAAACGTATATGAAATTGTGATCATACAGAGTACATTTCCTGTATATGCATAATTTTTTTTTCACATTATGGACTAAAATTTCATATGCACAGAATATCTAATGCTGTGTGGGTAGATATTAGGTCCTCCAAGTACTGTGTAAAATCTTGAAAATCTATGAAGTAAGTCAACCATTGAAAGATATATATATATATATATATATATATATATATATATATATATATATATATATATATATATATATATATATATATATATATATATATAATAGAATATAATAACAACTAGTATTTGAGCCCTGACCGATATATATATATATATATATATATATATATATATATATATATATATATATATATATATATATATATATATATATATATATATATATATATATATATATATATATTTAGAGTTAAACAATCTCGGGAATCGGTCAGGGCTCAAATACTAGTTGTTATTATATTCTATTATATATATATATATATATATATATATATATGTATATATATATATATATATATATATATATATATATATATATATATATATATATATCTTTCAATGGTTGACTTACTTCATAGATTTTCAAGATTTTACACAGTACTTGGAGGACCTAATATCTACCCACACAGCATTAGATATTCTGTGCATATGAAATTTTAGTCCATAATGTGAAAAAAAAATTATGCATATACAGGAAATGTACTCTGTATGATCACAATTTCATATACGTTTATATATGTTTTATGTATGTATTTAAAATATTTCAAGAAGTATGTACTACCAGCAATATTTTCTGTACATGTTGTTATGGACGTGAAAAACGTTAATAGCTTAAATGTACTGAGAATATACAGAAGATATATGTTGGAATTTGGTTTTGTATAATTATTCATTATAATTAAGTAATTATTTTGTTATAATAAATTCATCATATAACTGACATACATACAATTGACATAATAAACTTTTGCTGTTACATTGCTTCGCTTAAATATTGATTTTTGAAATTCGCATTCCTAGCTGGTAAATTCGGCACCGCAACATTTAAAAAATCTGACGTGGCCATCCCACAACCTTCCGCCATATCTAGACTTATAAACATAAATAAATGTATACGTATAATCCGGTGCCCATTTAAAATATACAAATAAAAATCTAAAATATTCAAACACAGAAATTTGCATCACCTGAATAAAAAGATTCATTCACAGGAAAACTCTTCTGTGTTGAAGCCATCCTCCGTTCAATTACTACATTTAATATCTTACATGCCTTATATAGCGCTAGTATGCCAACTTGTCACCCGTCTCACCTGTCAATATTTTTTACGCAGAAACAAAAATCAACCGAACATGGATTACAAGATTTCGATGTTTTATTTGATAAATTATTTTTTTTCAATTTTTCTGCAGTTCTTTAATGCTACCAGATAAAGACAATTTTTTAACGTAGGTTGCAAATAACTTTTCCTCTTATTCTTATTACAAATAAATACTATATTTATCCAAATTTATATACAATTTTGACAATTAACCATTTCAATCTTCAAAAAATATCACTTCCGATGAAGATATTTGTACCAAAATCTAATGAGCTCTTCCAATTTATATACAAATGTTAAATACCAAATATCAAAATTTTTGGGTAATTCGTATTTGAGTTATGCGACTAACACCCTTGACCACATACATACCCACACACATACATCATCGTGAAACTATCAAAATGAGTTGTAAGGACCCTAATTCGTGCTCATCCACTAAAAACTCACTACCCGATTTTTTACATGATTCCAATACCTTCCTTTACAGGTAAGCGGAAGGTAAAAATTGCTTAATTGTTTCGGCTCCAACTCTGGACAACTTTGATGTTCGCCAGTAGCACGTCGTTGATGATATAACAGAAGAATCTTCGAATCTTCTGTGTAGTCAAAAAATTTGTGCGATTCCATGTTTTCAGCTGCCTCTGAATTATTGATAAAAGTTAAAATGCACTAGGCAGAAGACTTGATATAGTCCAAGAGCTAGCGGTCAAATTAGTGTGGACATTTTGGACGGAATGTAGAAGATGGTTTATTATGCTAAAATATGACCTAAAAAGCTAAATTAGATCGCGGAAGAGTGTTTTAACAAGATTTTTTGAATAAAATTAATTTTTTAGGTTAACCTCAAAATGTCAAAATTTTTAAAGCTGAGAAAAAACAATAAAACTAGAAAATATTCTTGCCTAACATCTATGAAGTAAGTCAACCATTGAAAGATATATATATATATATATATATATATATATATATATATATATATATATAATAGAATATAATAACAACTAGTATTTGAGCCCTGACCGATTCCCGAGATTGTTTAACTCTAAATATATATATATATATATATATATATATATATATATATATATATATATATATATATATATATATATATATATATATATATATATATATATATATATATATATAAGATTTCTGTAGTTATAAAGCAACCAAAATAAATTTTGTTTACTGATCCGGATGTAGAATTTTATATATATATATATATATATATATATATATATATATATATATATATATATATATATATATATATATATATATATCTTTTTATTTATATTCCAATAATATAAGAATATTTGTATTAGGTAATCTATTAACAAACAGTAGAATAATTAACAGGAGCACTAACACAATTCAATAACATACAAAATTGCTTTTAGGACTTAAAGGGTATTTGATTTACTTCTTGTTTGTTATGAAATATTATTCTTTGGTTTAGGTCTATCAGACTCTGCCATTGGTAAACATTTTGTTGGTAGAAACGTATCTACTAACAGAGAAAAAGCTATAACCAATGTTCAATTTAGTGATAAGTACTTGTCAGTTGATCAACTTAATAGTCTATTAATACAATTTAATAGTATACTGGCAGATACTGAAGAATCAGTAAAACAATTTCCAAAAACATTATTTTATTTGAATAGTGTGAAAGTAAATTTTCAAAAAGCAAATGATATATACAAAAAATCTGACGTGGACACCACATGACTTCCTTGTACGCTTTGTGTGTTCATACTTTTCTTAATAACTAAAATGTAAAATAATATTAAAAATTCTTTTAACTTATTATACTAGTATACTCACAAATATATTTTAGTCATTTTATTTAAACTGCAGAAGAAGATATAAAGCATATTTTACTATTGTCACTGTCATGTCATAATCATTTAAATTTTACGTAGTAACAAATGTTAATCGATCATGGACTACAAGATACCGAAATACTATAAATTATAAATATATACTTTAATTATTTTTAAATGATAGCAGATACAAAAATATTTATAAAATACCGATTGTAGGTAATAATCACATAATCTTTCATTTAAAATAAAAAAAATTGTCTAAAATTAAATATTTATCGAAATATTTTTAAAAAGTACTACTTCCGGTTTGTAGACTGAAACCAAAAATAGGAGGTGCACAACTAGATGCTATAACAGTCCTAAATACAAAATTTCAACTTTCTACGTCTAACCGTATTTGAGTTATGCGACACACATACGTCCGTCCGTACGTACGTACATACGTACGTACGTACGTACAGACGTCACGTCGAAACTAGTCATAATGGATTCAGAAAAGGTCAAAACGGATATTTCCGTCAAAATCTGAGAACCGAAATTTTTCGCGATTACAATACTTCCTTACTTCGTACAAGGAAGTAAAAAACATTGAACCAAAATTCAAGTGAATGGAAACTTAGTAGAAAAGTAAGAATAACAGGGTCTAATTGTTATGCCCTATACACATATAATTTTAATCAAAAACCAGATTGGGAAAAAAAATTAAATCAATTTATAGTTCAAATTTTTATGGAAACATGAATACAATTTACGGTAATAATACCGAGCCTATGGCCCGAATCTGCTATGAAAGGAAAACTAAAACTGATGTACAATTATGTGGTTTTTGCATAAATCCTACAGTCCCATGGCTTGGGTATAGTCCTGATGGAATAATAAATAATGATACTTTAATTGAGATTAAATGCCCTGTGATGGGGAAAGAAAAACCTATTAAAGAGTTATGACCCACATTAAATTATTTAAATTTTGCTAATGGGTATGTTTATTTAAAACAAAAACATCAATACTATGCCCAAGTGCAACTAGGCATGTGTCTGTTAAATTTAAGACAATGTAATTTTGTAATATATAGCTCCATCGAAGATAACTATTTTATTGTAAATGTGGAATTTAATCCAGATTTTGTAAGAAAACTCATTTTTGTATTACACCAAGTATATTTTAAAGAATTACTACCAAGATTGGGATAATTTCTTTTTGTAAAAATACATTTATTTTTCATATTTTGCGTTTTATTTTACAATATTTACACTATCGCTTAAATGTTATTTAAAACTTAGAATCAGACAAAATGGCGGAACTTAAATTTACAAGACAACAAATAACAAACATAATTTCAGTGGCGTAAGGTATAAACGAAAAATCCATTTTTCCATTAACTATATTAAATTTTTTTATTCTTTCAATAGCTCGTTCCACATGAACTCGCGCACGTGCAATTTCAGCAGTTAAAGAAGCTTCTTCTCTAGTAAATTGTTTCTTTTGTCGAAGAAATGGAGGGTAAATTTATCTTATTCCTTTTTCTAAACATTCCCGTTCAATTAGTACGCCCTTATCTACCATAACTGCATCCCTGTACGGTTCCAGTAGATCTAAAAAATGTTCTTCGTTAACAATTGCCTTATCAGAAGTTCTGCCGCCATAAGCAGAGCTTACGAAACATATCACGCCTGCCGGTGTAACTCCTATTAAATATTTCAAAGTATGTCTTTTTTGTAATTTGAATATGACCTTATTCTACAACTTAAACAATTTAATTTTTGTATATCAATTTCAGTACAGTCTAGTACTACTCTAACGTTTTGAAATTTTAGAAAACACTTTGGTATATTTAAAACGTGCTGTTCTCTATCTGGTATAAAAATAATAGGTTTTAATATGACATACAATATTTCAAGCATATTCCAAAAATATCTTTTTGCTGTGGTATATGACAAATTAAATATAATACTTATAACTCTAAATGTATTGTTAGTCTTTAATTTGAATAGATGTAGAAAACTTGGAAGGATCCAAAAATTATATTTTATGAAATAAGTGGTAGGAAGGTCTTCAGAATCCAATTACTTTATTAATTAATTAATTGGATTTTGAAGACCTTCCTACCACTTATTTCATAAAATATAATTTGAATAGACATAACAATAACTTTTCCTTAAGGCTCCTTTCGAATGAGCGTAGTGTAGTTACTTATTAAATTCATAACTCGCCCATTTCGATTACTTTATGAACCAAATTTTGGTAACAGTATACTAGCTGTATGTATTGTCTTTTTCGATTTTCCGAACTTGTTTTGAATAATGGAAAGTCTAGAAAACCATCAAAATTCGTAGTTTACCAATAACTTTTTTGTCGATTGGCATATTTGTTTCAAAAAAATTACACATGTATCTGCTATAGTGTCTCAACAGCGGTACATCGCTATTTTTCAAGAAACGTCCCTCATTTTAAATTAAAAAAATAATCAAATTTTGGATTTTAATTTTTTTCGAAAATTTTAAAAATGTACCGCTGTTAAGCACAATATTTTAAAGAATTTTTGTAAATAATTTTGTTCTCGAAAATTTCCCTAAATAAAGTTATTAGTAAACTACGAACGCCTGTCTATGCGAAGGTGAAGTATAGCCTTAATTGCTTCCTTAGTGGTAAACAATATTTCAGACGATTTCTCTACACATACTACTAAAGATAAAAATACTTCCTTAGTTACACCGGTAAAAGCAATACAATTATCGTCTGATTTCATGACTTTATCTAAAATAGTTTCTTCCAAATTAGCTTGACATTCTTTATCTTGTCCGTCAAATAGGGTCGAATCCTCTACAAAATCACTGATTCCTGGTTCTGGCTCCTCCTTAAAGGTTGTTTCTGGCTCCTTCTCCTCAAAGGCTATTTCTGGTTCTTCTGAAACTTCATCTACGTCCATGCATTTCAGTTTCAGTGTACCTTCCCTACAAATTACAAGTTCATATACAGAAATAAAAAATTAAATAATATTGCTTACACAATATTTCTTTCTATTTTTCGCCTAGATTTTTTCACAGTTCTGCTGTCAAACTGCCTTAGTGGTAGATTTTGGCTAGGAATAACACCATTCTTCAGAATTTCTTTCTTAATTGCAGTTCGAGCTATAAATATTATATACAATTATTAACAAATAATATTGAAACATTACAAAATACTTACTTTGATGGTAATCTGACGGCAAGAAATGAGCGGAACAAACGTTCATGTATGAGGTCACTTTTTTCCCGATCTTTAGGGCTATTTTCCATTTATTTTTTAATTCAACATTCTTTGGAAAGTAGTGCATAGATATTTCACTACTTATGTAGTTATTGCACTGAGGCACTGAACAATATATTTTCGACTTACTTGACATTTTGCGAGATATAAACACTTCTCTTATACGACTACCATACAAATGCCGCAGTGTTATCCCTATTGCTCTTGTTTTAAATTTCGCCACCAGATGTCAGCCACTTTGCTGACTCACCCAAATACCGAATTTATCGACTTCCTTTCACAAAGGTGTCAATTGTTAGAAACTCTAAACCCCTCGCAAAATAATCAAAATAGTAATAAAAATAAAGGCACTTCATTAGCAACTTATTCAAAAACTGAAGTTTGTTTATTTTGCAATAAAAGCAATCATATAATTTATAAATGTGAAACTTTTCTGAAATTATCTCCAGAAGAAAGATCTAAGAATGCTAAACAATTACGTTTGTGTTTAAACTGTCTGCGGAATAATCATATAGGCGGTTTGCATATGAGTAGTCAGCGCCGCCCAGGCGGGCAAAAATGCATTAACATTATGGTAATAGTATATTACATTACAAGTCATGAAAATGTTTCATTGCAGACGAGGAGGCGTTTGAAGAATGCGAGGATGCGCAGCGTCCGAGCATTTCTTCAAAGCCTCCGAGTCAAGCAAAGACATTTTTATGGGAACATGCCACAGTGTCGACAAGTCATAGTTCCGACAAGCCACAGCATCTAAAAGTCATAGCGTATAAATGTCATAGCATCGACAATTACCCCCACTCCTGAGTTCATAGCGTTTAACTGTTAAACAGTCATAGCGTATAAATGTCATAGTACCGACACTTACCCCCACTCCTGAGTTCATAGCGTATAATAGTTTTAAAAGTCATAGCGTATAAATGTCATAGAATCGACACTTCCCCACTCTTGAGTTCATAGCGTATAAAAGTTTGAAAAGTCATAGCGTATAAATGTCATAGTACCGACACTTACCCCCACTCCTGAGTTGATAGCGTATAACAGTTTTAAAAGTCATAGCGTATAAATGTCATAGTATCGACACTTACCCCCACTCATTTCCCCGTTCCTCCATAGGCGCCGATATTTTTTGTTATATTATGGGAAAAGGAAGAAGTTATGAACTGAAGCGGAATTTTGTGACAAAGTATAGATGATTACTATTCCATCCTTAGAAAAATTTGAAATTTTGCATACAAGATTCTGACAGAATTCGGAGGAGCACCTATAAAAGTCCCATTTATACAGGGAAAATAAATTGAAGTATAGTTTGGCGGCAAATTTGAATCACTTACAAATCAATGTAATATTTGAATTACAAATCAAATAAAAACTTTTTTGGGCGGAGAAATTTCATTTTTAGTACTTGTTCCTGGTTTATCCATTGTTAACCATAACACCTTGTTACTTAATACAATTTACACGCAGATATTCTAACCTATAAAATAACTGTCACATTTTGTAAACACTGGAGCTAAATTACTGGAGTGTAAATATGGCTCAGAAATGAGCAATCTGATTGGTTAGAAAAACGCGGCAAATTTAATAAGCTCCTCCGAATTCTGAGACAAAGTATAGTAAATAAAAGTTAGATAAATTATGCACAGTTGCACCGCGCGCACTTAAGCATTTCAACTAACCTAATCTTAAAGCTCAGTTTAAAATCGTTGCACTATATGCCAAGCGCGACTTAAAATACCTAAGGAACAAGGAAGGTTTCATTTTAAGCCTCCGATTTTAACGGCAGTTAAAAAATACGGTCAGATTTGATATAAAGAATTAGTTAAAATCTGCTGAAATAGATAAAAAGTGGATTTTTTTGAAATATTTGATGACGACGATGACTTAGATGTTCTTGAGTTAATAATTTTTGGCATACCTAGAAGAATTTGTGAAAGATCAGATAATTTTCTTAATTTCCGTTCCGTTTAACGAAACAGATGGCATTAAGTCTTCTTGTTTTAATAGAACATGAACTAGAATTTGTACACGATATGTAAGTTCATAATAAACATTATTTATTGAACATTGAAGCTAAAACAAAGAATATATTTGTTAGTTTTCATCTTGTATCATTGAGATTTGAGATACATGAAAAATAGTAGTGGACCGTTTTATTTTAAATTATTTCAAATACTGGAAGCTAAACAAAATTTAATTTTTAGTCGAAATAAATACATTCATGTTTGTGCAATTTTTAAACACTAAAGAGGGAAAATAATTTTCTTATTTTTTATCATTTTCTTATCAGCTCTTGTATGATACACAATTAAAAAACTACTTATTTTATTTAATTAACAAATTGTTATATCTTAAACAGATCATATTTTGGTTATTTATCATACATTATTCCAAGGATTAGCACATAAAATAATATCAGGTACGTATTTAAAATATAGGCACTGTATAATATTTACATTTACTCAGCCCCAAACATATTATGGTACAGTGCGATAATTATTATAATTTTTGTTATTTAATTTTACTAGATAATTAATATTTATGTAATTAATTTATGGTAACTGTTCCTATTGTGATATGTTTTTTTATTTGTTAGAATTTTGACTTAATTATTAATTCTTCGAAATTATTAATTATTAATTCTTCGAAATGTGCTAACAATAAAAAAAAATCTGTTGTGGCCAGCACACGACCTCTCGCCTTAACACTGTAATTTATGTGAATTTGGTTTTTGTTAGGCTTTCTTAAATTATAATTTTGCAATAAATTTACAAACTTTTTGAAAATAATTTTATAGTTCTTAGTTCTTAATTAGTTCTTTATAGAAGTTACATCGCCACCATCCCGCAGATTCCAATGAATCAGCACCTTCTCACAGTGCCCCACGACACCCTTTATTAGATAAGAAACTTAGTGTTAGTTTACTTGTGTATTGTAATATTTTAATTAAACCAGTCTGAATCTGTAGCTCATGCTTATAACTTCTTAATTATTGTAATAATAAAGTTTTTATTCGATTATGTCAAAAAGTGACGTTTTTTGGTTAAGATATTCGGACGAAAAGCTAACCTTTTAGGTTGAGTATTAATATTTGTGCCGTTGCTACGTGACCCACTTTTCGTCTTAGGCCGAGAAGTACTTTTCGTACGCAAACGCGTTTTTTTAAGCAAACTGACACAGTCGAATAATTTTTTGTTCTTTTTTGTTTCATTTGTCTGTTTCGCAGATAACTACAATTAGCAAACTAAACAAAAATTTAGAATAATTTATAATAAAATATTAATCTTCTAGTTATTTTAAGTTCTCACTTACAATCGAATAAAAATAGTGTATGTTACACGGACGAAAAAGCTCTCGTACTCCTAAGGTTGCCGAACTCGGCTTTGCCTCGTTCGGCAATTTTCCATAGTCGTACGAGAACTTGCATTTTTCGTCCTTGTAACATAAATAATTTTAAAAACACATCGACAGTAAATAAAAATATAATTTAGATAAAAATTTAACTTTATTTATTACCTTATTACATTATGTTCAGTTAATAATATGTACATTTCTTTTAAAATGCGGTGCCACAAACATTTTAGAAATTGTGCATACGTCTGTTCATCTGTCACATTGACATATTCATTTTTGTTTTTAATTTTTTCCTATATTGTGATTTACAAATCGTGGTAGGTAAAATTATATATCTTTGAAAAATAATTTTCCTTTATTGGTAAGGGATATAGACAAGATGTTAAATAAATATTGTAAGATATAGTTTGTTCTTTGAAATGTCGTATGACAAATTGTAGCTATCGCAGAATTTTCTATATTTTTTTGCAAAAAATGTTAAAATGCTTCAAGAAAATACCATTCCCGGTTGGCAGATTTTTACACACACACACACACACACACACACGCGCGCACACACACACGCACACACACACACACGCACACACGCACACGCGCACACACACACACACACACACACACACACACACACACACACACACACACACACACACACACACACACACACTCACACACACACACTCACACACACGATCCCTATACCTCTCTAAGCGAGAGGTAATACATTGTAATAAATAATAAATAAATAAATAATATCTTTATTACTCAACAAGATCAAAGATCTCAAATACAGAGTAAAAATGAAAAGCAAAAAATGTTAAATACAAAGAAAAATACAAGTACAAAAAATTATTCTTAACAATAAACATGATACTTATATAGTAGTATTTGTTATAAATTTCTTGAACATAAATAATTTCATACCAAAAATATCTAAATCAGTGTTAGCACAAACAAAAGTATTGTAGGTTTTACACATTGAAACAATTGGTGATTCTAAAAGTACATTGGTTCTTGGACAATTATAAGAAAAACATAGACGGTGTCTTGTATTTATAACAGGAACATTTATATTAATTAGAGATAATAAATTTGAGTCATCTATGTTATAGTTAATTAAATTAAACAAAAATAATAGTTGAAAATTATATTTACGTGTAACAAAGTTCACTGCATTGAAAATGGTTAACAACTGGTAATAATTATTATTTGTAAACTCACCCTTACTTTTAAAGTAACAATATCTCAAGAATTTCGAATGGATTCGTTGTACATTAATTTCAACATAATTTAAATTCGAGAACCATATAATTATACCATACTCAATTTTAGCTCTAATGAAAGCATCAAAAAGTTTAGTAATTGTTGTGATATTCTTTAAGTGTAAAGAATTTCTAAAAATGAATCCTAATAACCTATTACAAGAGGATACAATCATATCTAGGTGCGGTTTACAGTTAAGATTGTAAGAAAAGACAATTCCTAGATCTTTAACAGTAGTTACTCGATTTAAGGAAATTCCATTAATCGAATAATCAAAAATTTGAGTACATTTTAATTTAGAATAAGACATTACAACACACTTATTAGCATTGAAGAGGAGACAATTAGTTACTGACCAACGATACAAATTGTTTAGATCATTTTGCAGTGCTGTACTATCACATAACGATGCTATTTTCTTATAAATTTTGACATCATCTGCATAAAGTAATTTCTCAGACATGGTAATTACATTAACAATATCATTGACAAACAAAATAAACAGAAGGGGCCCTAGGATTGAACCCTGGGGCACCCCACTGGTAGCAACATAATAGTACGATTGGTAGCCACAACAGTCGACATACTGGAGTCTTTCATACAAATAAGATTTTAATAACATGATTAAATTTATTGAAAAACCGAACTGAGAGAACAATTTAGACAGCAGTATATCATGACAAACTCTGTCGAAAGCTTTAGAAAAATCGAGATATATGACATCAACTTGCTCACGATTGTCAATTGCAGTAGCTATAAAATGTTTAAAGTTACATAAATTAGTTATTGTAGATCTCTTGGGTACAAAACCATGTTGAAATGGAGTAATACAGTTCTTAACTTGCTCAAAAACAATCTTGTGCAAAATTATTTCAAAAACTTTGGCTAGGTTACTAATTAGTGAAATAGGTCTATAATTTGAGAAATGTTGTTTTGAACCACTTCCAGACTTGTGTATTGGATTAATTTTAGTGATTTTCCAAGCATTGGGGAAAGTATTAGTAGATATACATATATTAATTATATCACAAATGGGCTGAGCTAAAATATCTGAGCAACCCTTTAAGATAAAAGATGGAACATTATCATGACCTACCGATTTAGTTGATTTTAATTTTTTAATAGCACACTTAACATCATCAACTGTAATAGAAATAATATTTACAAAATTATTATTATCACAAGAATCAGGTAGAGTAAAACTGTCAGTCTTTGGAATATATACACTTTTGAAATAATCCGCAAAAGTTTTAACAATATTTTTAGGATCAGATAATTCAATATCATTGTGAAACATAGGCGTAGGTATGCATGATGACTTCTTCTTGTTATTAACAAAATTCCAAAACATTTTTGGGTCAGCATTCAACATACTTTCAGTGAACTCAATATGTGATTTGTAAGCTTGTTTAATACCCTTTCTAACAATGGCTCTGTAGTATTTGAATTTAGATTCATGAACTTGCAGGCCAAATTTTCTATGTAGTTTTCTGAAACGTTCCTTCTTTTTAATGTTATTGATAATGTCTTTATTATACCAGGCAGGATACTTTCTGTTGACAGGTTTAACTTTGGGGACAGTTAAGTCAAATACTGTGAAAAGCTTGGAGTAAAAAAAATCAACAGCATCTTGAGCACTGGCATCAGGAGCGATATTCCAAACAGTATTATTTAAGAGTTCATACATCTGGTCGAAATTAGCTTTTTTGAAATTGTACCTTTGGGCAGTGGTATTAGGTTTGATAAATTTATAGTTAATATTGCGAATTGTAATTTGCAAACACGGATGATGTAGATCTTCGGCAACAAAAGGGTCAGTACATTTCATAACATCACACGTTGCACTCGAAATTATTAAATCCAAAAGTCGATTATTAACGTTAACTACATTGTTAAATTGTTTAAAATCAGTTAAATTTAAGAAATTTACCAATTCATTCACATGATTATTGACAATATTACTTGATAAATAGTATTCACTGTAATAACTTAGATTAAAATCATCCAGTATTATGAATTCACTGTTATTATGCAATAAATTTAAATCAGCAATAAATTGAAATAGTTCGGAATATTTTTCAGCATTCATTGCTGGAGGAATGTAAACCAGTAAAATAATTAGCTGAGATTTATTTAGTTTTAATTTCACACCTACGATATCAACCTCAGGAATGGTACAGTTGAGACTAATTATAGAAGAATAATGCGCGCATTTTTAAACACTCTCCAACCCCCTAGGTGGCAGCACTAGCCACAACGAGCGCAAGAAAACGAGTGTCACCAACATGATAAAAAAAGAAATAACTATATGTTTAAAATAATAAGAAAAAGAAACTACTATGTTGGTTCAGCTCTGATCCTCTGATGTGCGCTTCCCGCAAAAAATACATGTGACTGTTGTAAAAAATAATTGTAAATTTGTAAGTTTCATAAAGTAAATCGTTACAACATTATAATAATGTGCAATTTTGTGTACCGAATTTGTAAAATAATAGTTATTTGTTTAACTAGGCAAAAAAATATTAGATTTGCTGCCGCAGCTAGAGTTTCATAGACGAGGCGCAGCCGAGGCTATGGATCTAGCTTAGGCAGCAAATCTGTATTTTTACCGTGTTAAACACATTATTTTTTCGGCGATTGTTTTTAATTAATATTAATTTAGTGATTATTTTAAATATATTGATAGGTACCGCAATCAAAGTATGTTGCTATGCGTATGTTGACAGTTGCTATGAAAGAACCAGAAAGAACTAAATATAGGAAGATTCAAAATGACATTCTTGGAATTCCATTCTAATGACGTTATTAGAGAGTTTGTATTACGAACTACACATACGTTATTAAAGTCCGTCCCAAACTTCTTTGCCGTGACGTCATTATTTTATTTTCAAGAATAACTAAAGAATACATTGTCTTACTCTTTCTATCTTATTACTGTCATATATTTAGTTGAAACACGTATGTCATTCGAAATTTGCGAAGTATTGATACTGCTACGTGAAGTTTTGTTCTTTGTTTTTATTATGAAGTAGAAAAAGAAAGAAATAGAAAACGTATAATTATATTGTTGATATACCAGTAATTTGTTATTTGAGTAGGCTGTTTTTCATATTGTTTTATGAAATACTAGCGTTTTACCCGTGCTTCGCTACGGTTTGTTTTAATTTTAAGACGTGGAGGGAAGGGATCCTAAATACCCTACTTGAGCCCCACATACTCGGTTTTGATAGGAACTCTTATGAAGATTGCCCCTGATTAACACTTATTATTATCCTTCACGTTTTAGACCCTACTGAACCCAAAAACCATAATTTTAAAAATAATCAGTTCGGTCTGTCTGTCTCTCCCTCGGTTTGTCGGTAAGCACAATAACTTGAGAACGCGTATGAATTTTCGACTCAAATTTTTAATTTGTTTATTTACAAAAAAAATAATTTTTAATTCTCGAATTTTAAACGTCGCAAAATGACAGCTGTCTCTTTGACATTGACAGATGTCACTTTGACATTGTCAGCTGTCACTTTGATATTGTCATCTGTCACTTTGACATTAACAGCTGTCACTTTAACACTGCCTGCCTATGTTATTGCAAAGCCTGTTATGAGTGCCACAGCAGATTTTTGTTAAAGGTTAACGTGCGCTTTTGACACATGTACAAAAATCTCATTCTCCCGTGTGTAGTTTCCAATAACTACCATAACCATGAGCATAAAGTCTTCTTACTTTATGACCATAATGAGCCTTGATAATGAGTACCCGTGAATTAACAGCTAGTACTTGTGCACTCTAGTGCTAGTAAAACCTTACACACGGATTAATTTCTTGTATATCTTTTTCGATTACTCACAATATGTGGGTAAAATGCGTGTTATGAAATAGATGAATAGTTAAGTGCTAAAAATATAAAAGGCAAAAATCACCATCTCCTTATAAACCAATAAACATTTGAAAATTAAAATTGCACGATAAGATTACAAACCTTAATTTAATTACTCTTTCAGGGCTTCATATTTGTTAATCTTATTTTCCCTTTCTATTTAATTTATTTTAACTTATTTATTATACATTCTTATGAATAAATATCTATTTGACACATGTATTTGACACATACATTTTTATAACTAAATCACGATAGTGTGACATGTTTTTATTTTCAATTTTTTATTTGTTTTCCAAAGCAACTTATAAACTAAAATTATTTTCCCCCCAAAATTAAATTTCCCCCCTTAAGAAGCTGATTAGGACAAAATCCTGAAACATGGGTTTTAAATATTTCGATGCGCTACCATTGCATGTAAAAATCAAGTTGATATCTCGTCTGAGTTAAGAGATATTGAGAAATTCGTAAAAACGCATTTTATCCCCTTTTCCCCCTTTAGGGGGCGAATTTCAAAAAATCCCTTCTTAGTGAGCGCTTACATCATAAAGCGAATATACTGTCCAAATTTCACATTTTTAGGCTTACGGGTTTGGGCTGGGCGTTGTTGAGTCAGTCAGTCAGGACACTTTACTTTATATTATATAGATGTATTGTAAATTTTGAAACTGTCAAACAAATAAAAACTATTTTCACTGTGATTAAATAATTTAACATAGCTATATCGTTGTTTTATGCATCCATTAGCTGTTTACATATAGATATTTATAATAATATTTATAAATATGCCCGGCAAACGCAATAATAAACAAACAATTCAGATTGTCTTGAATTTGTACCAATATTTTACTGCTGAAAAAGAAAAAGGAGAATTACTTATTCCCGTGTCAGCTGTTCTAGAGGTATTTATTTATTATTAAATTTATATAGTTATTCCAAATATTCACATAATATAGTTTAAAAATATTTGATATCAAAATATAACTTTCCCGCCATAATTTCAAATTGATTCATACGAACTACAGGTATGACGTAACGGCAAAGAAGTTTGGGACGGACTATAGCACCGTATTAGAGTATTGTTGTAATCACAGAGTGTTTGATTCCGTACGTCGACACAGGAAGAATATAGTATCAAATGCTGATCTGCATTCCTCCAAGCAGAAAAAATTCTTTGTCGACTCCCTTTTTCGCTCCGTTGGTCTAATAAATATGTAAATATCGATGATGACAATACCAGCGATAATGATTAAAATATACGGTAATGTTGATGTTCGACCTGGAATTATTGAATTATCAAAGTCCGAAAAGCTGATCTTTATTTGGTACAACTTCTAAGCCATATCCTACAGATGATACAGTGATAAAGAAAAATGGGCTTTAATAATTCGCAACAAAACTAACATACCTCAAAATAAATTCTGCAACAATTTGGTACTGCGATGAATGATGAATTCCAGCTTCAGCTCTGTGATTGCTATTCTAGTGTTGTTCGATAGGTTAATCGTTACTCGACGATAAACGTTGAAAATAACAATCACTCCTTAACATATGTACAAATACAACAATCATCAACAAAGCAAAACTCAATCAGAGTACAATACGCATGCGTAGCCTACAATCTCAGTCTGAACTACTGCGCACTGCATGTAGACATGCGCTGATATACTTGGCGGAATATTTGAAAAATCACGCCTTGAAGCTCGCGTCAGAATTATTATTTTATTTTTATGATTAACAAAATAACATAATATTACAAACAAAGCTTTAACCTAAGCCAAAATAGGTTAGGTATGTGATGAATTTTATAAATGTCAAATTTGTTGATTCACCATAGTAACAATTACTTTTGCTGCCTAGGCTTTTTTTACTATTTTTGCTGCCTAGGCAGCAAAAGTGACACTTTGTTGACTGTCTGCTGTCAAAAAACGGCACTTTTAATGTCAATCGCCGAAAAAATAATGTATTTGTATAATAAATTAATAAATTGTGCTTTTATTCTCAAATAGTACGGATAAGAACCATACAAGATAGCAGGGAAACAAACCTAATTCCTCTCTGCCCCCGTGATGGCCCATGGCCTTCTTTAGTTACAGGCCGGAGCATGTATTAAAGGGCAACAGAGCGAGCGGGCCGTCTGCGCGCAGGTTGTCTGCTGGCGCTACGGGAACGTCTTCAACACTGGAATATTATAAACTAGAAAATTCAAGAAGAGAACAGGAATAATAAAAATCACGAAATCCCAAGCTAAGGAAAATTCATTCACAAAAAAAACATTAATAGAAAAGACATATCTGGAATCAAGTAAACACAGAAAATTTACTTGGCGGTCAAACCTGAAGTTGGATACAAGCTGTCAGCTGAACAACACGTTGTGGCCGTTTAAAAAACGAGTTCTGTTGAACTCAAGAAGGGTTTTGTTAGCATAGATTAGTTTGTTTATGTATTAGCCAGAATCCGATTTTTTCCATTTTTTTTTTTTTTGAATATTCCTTTACATACGTTTTCTGCATCAATCAGATTCCAAATTTGAATTTTCTATAAATGCATTTTTTATATAAGCATTTTCTTGTCTCGTTTGTTTTATGATTCCGGACAAGAATTTTCTTGTATTTGAATTTTCTAGCTCTGAGTTTTTTAGATTTGAGTAGGCACCCGGCGCTACTGCTCGTATATGTATTCCGCCCTTCGTTCCTTTAGTTTTGTTGTTATTATATATTTTATTAATAAATATGCTTGCAAAGTGTTGTGTTCCCGCTTGCACAAGTAATTATAAGAGTTCAATTGCTGGGTATGTAAGTGTTTTCAAGTTTCCAAAATGTAAAGAAAAAAGAGAACAATGGATTTTAAAAAATCCACGACAGAATTGGCACCCACATGAAAATAGTGTATGAAACATTTTTGCGACTCAGATATAATAAAAAAAAGAATGACCAAAATTATGTGAAACGGCAGTACCTAATTTGTTTCCAAATTTACCATTATATTTGTCTTTGAACATGTCAGACAAGATCCTAAAGTTAGGCGAAATAAAATGAAATAATATTTTACCGTTACCGACACAGGGTTGTTTTGTTGTTGATATTTCCAAATTAATTAATAAATTTTAGTAATTATTAGCGGTAAATACTTGAATTCTGATGTAGATGTCTGCATTAATGTACATTTGTGGATACGTTACAATTTCAAATTATTTATAATGCAATAATTGCATAGGTCTAATTAAAGAAAATTCGTTAGATAAAGACGATTAATATTAATAAACTTTAACCAGAGGTGGTTTATCAGTACCATTTAATTATTACAGTGGGCAAGCATTCAATTGCAATCAGTTAATTTCCACAAACCATGAAGATGTATTTCTACAGGAAACAGCATAAATCTATAGCTTTTGCGTTAATAATGAGTGCATTAAATAATGACATAATACCAGAGATAGATGATTTATGTTTATGTTTGAGACCTGTGCTATATAAGTATAATCAAATAATATGTTCGGATTTTTGTAAACATCTTCCTTTTTGAATAATTACAATAAACAAAGAACAGATGCAACAATCGCAGAAAAACATAACGGAGGTAAAAAACAAAAATTACAAACATTGTGATATGTTTTTGATGTATTAATTTATGAACCCTTGTTATGTTAAAATATTAACACTTTTGATTTTTTTTATGAATAAACTTTATTTGACCATTAAAATGTTTCATATTATTAATAACACATACATTATTATATATTATAAAAAAATTCACTTGTCTAGGGCAAAATATATTATAAAAACGATACAAATATCACTGAATCGCATAAGCTGTCGGTAGGCCGGGCGGCCCTCTAACGTCACTAGAATTAGCGGCAACGGCAACACTGTCTATGCTCCGACCTGTAACTAAAGGAGGCCATGGATGGCCCCGTGTACCCCGCTGAATGGCTAAGTCAAGTTGGACCTACCACTTAAATATTTCTATAAAAAAATATTAGTTTTGTTTGCGCTCGTATTGCGCTTTATTGCTCCACCAATAATTTTTTTGCGCTGCTCTAATTTTGCCATAATTTAGAGAATAAGTTAGGCAGAGCCAAGTTGACACTAGCCCTACCTTTTTGTAAATTTTAAAATTTTCAGGGGTAATACCATAAGAGATGATAATTTTTTGAGAATTGTTTTGTCGTTTCCACGGCAACTTATTTCTAACAATTTCACGACATAAAACATCATCTATCAATTTCCCGAAACGAAGTTGAGGGGAATTGTCAGATGATGTTTTGTGGAGTGAAATTGCAATAAGTTGCCGTGGAATAGACAAAAATTCTCTCAAAAAATTATTATCTCGAATGGTATTTAGGAAGAATATTTTTCTTGTTAAAAATACTTCCAAAACGACTCATTTTGCTAAACATTTTTGACGTTTCATGTGACAAATTAATTAATTTTTTGTTACTGACGTAACAAAATAAAACCTAATCTACAAAATTATGTTGTCTGATACATCATTTTACATTTTCAATTCTATTGGTTGCATTACGTCATTTGACGTCATCATTACGCAATATGATTGGTTAAACCACCTGTCAAAAAATATTCATATATAATACCACTAGTGTTCCAAGTTATGTCGACAATTTTTGTTGCTGTATCACGAATGGTTATTACGCTTGATTGAAAATTGCACGAGTGCGTAGCACGAGTGCTATTTTCTCAAGCGTAATAATCATGATTCATGAGTGATGCAGCCAAAAAAATTGTCTACATAATTTGGAACACGAATGGTATTCGGAGGACAATTCACCGAATACAAATGTATTCTTTCTTTATGAAAATGATTTATAAATAGCTTCACTTCCATTACAACAGTTATAACAATAGGATTTTGATTAATAAAGATATATTCAATTGTTTAAAATTGTCGATTGGATCACTAGTGAAAATTGTCGAAAAATTATGTCGCTGCGAGCACTAGTGATAAATTGTCGAAAAAATTCGTTTCAATTGGTGGAAAATTTATAAATCCTCAAAATTGATTGGTCCATTTTTGACAGATGACACATGAGTTGAATTGTCATAATTATTTCGATAGTCGTTCGTTTGCGCTCTATTGCGCCATTAATAAAAAAATTTGCGCTTGCATATTTTTTATTTTATTAATAATCAAAGTAGGAAAGGCCAACTTGACAGCGAAAAAAAGTAAGATTGTGTCATATTTTGTCATTACACTTCATTCTATGTACATTGCGCTCTTTTGCTCCGAAAAAATATTTTTTGCGCTGCTATAATTCAGCAGTAATCGAAGTAAGTAGTTAGGGAGGGCCAAATTGACATAGCCCTCTCTTTGAGCTATTTTAAAGTTTTTATTATTGAATAGGTAGATAGTACTTTATATGCGCTATTTTGCTCTATTAAAATTTCATTTTGCGCTTGCCTCAAATTTATTTTATTTAAATTTTAAATTGGCAGGGCTAATTTGACGACAGAAAAAAATAAAAAATTTATAGTTTTCTTATATTGTAATTAAATCTATATACATTGCGCTCTTATGCTCCGTAAAAAAAATTTTGCGCTACTGTAATTTAGCAGTAGTAGACATAATTGGTTTGAAAAAGCGCGCGAAACGCTTTTTAAAACGAATACCTACTTTATTTAGAAGTAAACGGTAAATTTGGTTATTTCATTGTTGTCCGAGGCTAGGCGTACATTTAAAGTTTCATAATGTGACTCAATAATATTTGTAACCCAATCCATCCCATCCTAATAAAATAGAAATTAAATTTGGACTAATAATTAATAATATTATAGAGAAAACAAATATTAATACTAATATAATAAATGGATTAACATTTAAATCACCTTCTATATATTGTTCTCTATAAAAAATTACTATAGAAGAAATAAATATGCGAAGGGCTAAAAGTAGCCTTTTGCAGATAAAGGCTAAAACTGCAGTACGAGTGAAGCGATGGGCAAAATTAGGCGAAGTTTGCAAAAATATTTTCAGCCAGAATATAAAAATACACGGCTTATTTGTACAATTAATTGATTTTTATTAACAATCAACAGAAATTTTGTAATTTTTCAACTGTATCATCATATCTACGAAAGCTTAAATTTTGAATGTAGGAAAACATTACAACATACCAATACATAAAAGTGTAAATAAACTTGACATTTGGAAATAATTGGTAATATTGATATACTTAAATTTAAATTAATCTAAATAAGTTATTTATGATTACTGGAAAAGAATTTTATAAGCAGCAATCTGAAAGAATTGTTTTCAGACATTTTATTTAAACTTTATTTACCTTTTATTTAAAATATGATGTATTCTATTTTTAATAATTTCTGATTTAAAAATTTGTTAATATTTATTAAAACTTTGTAAGTGGCTTAAAAATTATATCGTAAAAATAATTTGTACGTAATATTATTCTAATAAAATTGTCATTTTCCGAAAGTAAAAAAAAATTAGAAGCATAGGAGAACAACTTAATTAGTGCAAAAAGCACATAGGTACGCGTGCGGCTCGTATAACATATACCTCTCATTGAATACCACATATTTATAATAACATACAATAAATAAAATTAAAAGCGTAACATTATTACGATCTGAATTTTTGGTCTATTAACTGGGTTTAAATAAATGTTCCATAACTTTTGAGAAACATTATGTAAATTAAATTTCATGCCATGCCTTTGACTCTCACAAAAATTGAGAAAAATTACCGTACCTAACTAAATTTATCTTGTACCCAATAATTTAAAATATGCAATAAGTAGTTATAGATATGATAATACCTAGTTGAAAAATTTCAAACATTTCTGTTGATTGTTTATAAATATCAAATAATCGTAAAAACATACTGTGTATTTTTAAACTTCTGGCTGAAAATATTTTTGCAAACTTCGCCTAATTTCAGGGTTGGCACGTTTAAAACATTTCGTTTTAAACAAATGTTTAAAATTTGTTTAAAACAAAGCAAGTTTTTAAAGCACGTTTTAAACATGTTTAAAATTAAAAAATCGCTAAATTCGCATATTTTGGGCCGTCTTAAACTTGGCCAAATGATCAATGGCTATGCCCGGCACACCATAATCGTCTTAAACTGATGTCGAGAGGGTCTTTGCATAGCCATTGATCATTTGGCCAAGTTGAAGACGGCCCAAAATATGCGAATTTAGCGATTTTTTCATTTCCCCCTCGGGGGGGAATGGCACATGATTACCTGGAAGTCGTGCCTTTTTTGCACTCTGCTGGGTATTCTCACCAAACGTGGCAAAGGCTTACAAGCGGGAATATCAGGGACACTACGTGCGCCCGGCTCCCGTACTAAAAGTAGGTGTTCGTTTTAAAAAGCGTTTCGCGCGCTTTTTCAAACTAATTATGTCAACTACTGCTAAATTACAGTAGCGCAAAAAAATTTTTGACGGAGCATAAGAGCGCAGTGTATATAGATTTAATTACAATATAAAAAATAAATAAATTTTTTCTTTTTTTCTGTCGTCAAATTAGTCCTGCCAATTTAGAATTTAAATAAAATAAATTTGAGGTAAGCGCAAAATGAAATTTTAATAGGGCAAAATAGCGCATATAAAGCACTATCTATTCAATAATAAAAACTTCAAAATAGCTCAAATGGAGGGCTATGTCAATTTGGCCCTCCCTAACTAATTACTTTGATTAGGTACTGCTGACTTTTAGCAGCGCAAAAAAATATTTTTTCGGAGCAAAAGAGCGCAATGTACATAAAATGAAGTGTAATGAAAAAATATGACACAATCTTACTTTTTTTTCGCTGTCAAAGTTGGCCTTTTCTCCTTTGGTTATTAATAAAATAAAAAATATGCAAGCGCAATTTTTTTTATTAATGGCGCAATAGAGCGCAAACGAACGACTATCGAAATAATTATGAAAATTTTAAAATTTACAAAAAGGTAAGGCTAGTGTCAATTTGGCCCTGCCTGACTTATTCTCTAAATTATGGCAAAATTAGAGCAGCGCAAAAAAAAATTATTGGTGGAGCAATAAAGCGCAATACGAGCGCAAACTAAGTAGGTATGGCGTCGGTTGAGACGCCCCCCACCACTTTTCTCTGATGCCCCATAGCCCCTTCCACTTTTCTCTGACGTCACATGGTATGGGGTGGGGGGGGGAGTGGGGGTATGGGGCGATCGGGTCTGGGAAAATTCTGGGAATTTAGGCGGCATCCTTTGATGTTTGCCGACGGGTGTTAATTTCAGGTATGACCTTGAGATAAAAAGGTGACAGAGGATGACGTCATCAGGTGCACTGGGATGTAAACAAAAGGTGACTAAGGGGATGACGTCATCAGGAAGGTGACCTGGTGCCGTGGAGTGCGATGACACTTTGAAATAGGAAATTGAGGGGGGTAGGGCGCTTCTCGAGTACACCAGTAAGTCTAATATCAACACATCTGCGAGTTTTGGAGGCTCGGTTTACCAACGTGTCTAAGACAAACTGCATACCCTGCAATGCAGGGCCCCAAAAAGCAGCACGACAGCCATCAAAGGGAGAGAGAGTTAGTGAAAATAAGGAAACATATGGAAGAAACATACATACGTGTAAGACTTTGCCCCTTCCATGTTGGGCCCCACTGTAGATTTTTTCACAAAAAAATGGGGCTGCGGTGCACGTCTAATCACTTCACTGGTTAATAAAAGACAATACGGGTGAGAGACAACGAAGAGAAATTTCCAGTTAGTAACAAAAATTGTGAGTCATCGCTCCCCCCACCACTTTTCTCTGACGTCACATAGCCCCTCCCACTTTTCTCTGACGTCCCATGTATGTATGTTGTCAGCACTTTAGTAGCATACAACAATAAATACATATGGTTCTGTGTGTATTACTGGTTACATACACTTTTAATGAAATCTTACAATAATAAGTTACTTTAGCTTCGCAAAATCGTAATGAAAAGTTCAACTTTAGCTCCACATTTTTCGACCAATCAGAGCGCTGCCTGTGCACTTTCGATCGCTGACGAGAATAATTGGCCAGAATATCGGATATTTTTGTTGCAAAAAACCCCCGAAATCACTATTTCTTTTGTGTTGACGTTTTGCTTTACTGTCACAAATTAAAATATATACCGGTAACTAAACCAGCAAAACAAGTCAGACAAAACATTTAATAATGGTATAGTTACGGTATAATGAGGGTATAATTAGGGTCTAATTAAGGTATAATGAGGTATAATTAGGGTATAATTAAGGTATAATGAGGGTATAATTGGGTATAATGAGGGTATAGTATATAGCAATAGTTTTCCTCGGCTAATACCTCGCTAAATAATTTTTCTCGGCTAATGCCTTGAAAAAATAATTTACCACGGCTAATACCTTGAAAAATAATTTTCCGCCGGCTATAATACTTCACAAATTAATTTTCTCCCCCGACTAATGACAAAAAATAATTTTTCTCGGCTCATGCCTCGAAAAAAATAAATTTCCTCGGCTAATGCCTCGAAAAATAATTTTTCTCGGCTCATGCCTCGAAAAAAATAATTTTCCTCGGCTAATGCCGCGAAAAATAATTATTCTCGGCTGATGCCACGAAAAATCATATTTCTCGGCTAATACTTCAAAAATAATTTTCCTCGGCTAATGCCTCGAAAACTAATTTTCCTCAGCTAATACCTCTAAAAATAATTTTCTTCCCCGACTAATTACAAAAAATAATTTTCCTCGGCTAATGCCTCGAAAAATAATTTTCCTCGGCTAATGTCTCGAAAAATAGTTTTCCTCAGCTAATGCCTCAAAAATAATTTTTCTCGGCTAATGCTTTGATAAAATAATTTTTCCCAGCTAATACATAACAAAAAATAATTTTCCTCGGCTAATGCCTCAAAAAAATAATTTTCTCCCGGTTCATGCCATGAAAAAAAACTTTCCTCAGCTGATGCCTTGAAAACTCATTTTCCTCTGCTAATACTTCACAAAATAATTTTCTCCCCCCGACTAATGACAAAAAATAATTTTTCTCGGCTAATGCCTCGAAAACTAATTTTACCCTGCTAATATCTCACAAAATAACATCAACGGGTTTTGCAAGCCCGAATTACTGAAGCAACTTAGACAAATTACTACCCCCACGTGTAGGGCCTAACATCAAATAATCCATGTTCATTAGAATTATTAGAAATAGCAGAGTATTTTGATGTAATTCTCACGATTAACACTTTGAATACACATCGAATTATGTTATCACTCTGAACGTTAGATACAAATTAAAATGAAATAACTTCTTCGCAGTGGCTTCCGATAGGAGAAAAGGCAAGAATTTGCGTGGGCGAGAAAAAATATTAATTGATCATAGCATGCTGGGGTAGGGACGGAAAGAGAATACGTCCATAAGGGGAATTACTTGAGATGCATATGAAGATAGATAAGCGTTTTTTGTTCTAGAATTTTCCAGATAAAATGCTGTGTTTCATTTTGCATGTAATTAAATGGGCAAATGTTTCAAATAACAAAATTATGAATGTAAAGAAGAAGATAATGAGAATACACATGTGAACTAGTGAATAGGTATTAAAACTGAAACATAAAAATTACCTTAAACAATTCGACGGCACTGGCGACTGCGATTGATAACTAGTGTGTTATTGTTTCTTTCAACTGGTGTGTATGATACTACGCGTGTACTTCGTATGCATATTGAAGATATTAAGATGTATCTAATTAATGAGGTTTGTTGATTTAACATAATATGAATAATTTTAATGCTCTAAACGAGATGTAATAAGGAATAATGAATGTATAAATAAAATTAATTATCATACATTATTGATTTTTATTTTTTCAATATTTTACAAACACAGAGGATAATTATTACAATACTAACTTATAACTAACTTTCATAGGTACATACACTAGGTACTCTACACTACACTAATACAAATAAAGTTATATTTTTGTTTTTTATGAAATCCAACACTATTTGAAGTATTTTCGCTGTATTTTCTTTTAAGATACACTGGTTGATAAGTTTTTTTTGTTCTTGGCTCATTACTCGCCATTGTTTCGTACGAATGAATTTATTTGGATATTTTAAAACTATTGGATCTGTGTATTCTGTGACCATGCGAGTTAAAGTAACAAAAATTGACAATATTTTCAGTACTAACATTTTTGTTATACCTTTTACTTTATATTCTGTTTTAAGATTATTTTCATCTCCATTAACTCGCACACGAAAGGAATAATGTTTTGAACCATCAGAGACAAATGAGTCAATATAATAAAGTTTACCGTACTTTTCAAGTTCATCAGTCACATCACCCAGATATTTCATGCGTAGGTATCCATTCATTAGGTTTATCTGCATAGATAATACTGTCTGTGTCACAATATTTATTAAGATAGTTGTAAGGTGAATGCGAGCTAGTGCTGCAGTGTAAGTTGCAATAAAAAATTTGTGGTACGAGAAGGTTGCAGACTTTTTTCCTTTTCTTTTCACGTAATTACATGATATCATCGTTGATAGGTATTGATTATATTTAGTTGAAATTTTGATACATATCAATTTAAATACGACTGTTGATGCTGTGTTATCAGGAGCAGGAAAAACCAAGGACGCACATTCATTTTTAAACAGCAAGAATACTTAAATTTCAATCGTTAATTGATATTAATATATATACTTGTGTTTTCGTAGTTTTTCAATTAATTGTTGGATTTCATATGAATTAAATGATGCGCCTGACTCATGTAGTATTCTTAATTTTTCAACAACTATGTTAGGATCAAAGTTGCTATCCTCATTTTCCTCTCCCTTTTCCTCTTCGCCCCTTTTATATATAACAGAATTATTTGCCGTGGCCTTGGTAGCTGCTATGGTACTAATTTGTTGAAATTTGTTTTGATGAATGAATTTATGTCTAACATAATTATCTTTTCGTGTGAATTCTTTTTTACATTTTCCACATCGAAAACGCTTTATGTTTTTATGTACAGAGTCTATATGCCTGCTAAGACCACTTTTCCAGTTAAATATTTTATTACAATTAGGACATGTAATCATGGTCACGACTGTTAATCAAGTAAATGAAACAGTTTTTGTTAACCTTTTTATACCCCTACTATATCCTTACTATGTTCTCATTATACCTTATTATACCCTCAATGTAGCGTTACTATACCCTTATTAGTTATTTTGTCTAACTTGTTTGTCTGTTTGTTGGTTTTCATTTAAAATACAGTACCTACATAAATTAATTTATTAAAATTAGAAGTACTAAAGACATACAAATTAGAGATGGGAAAGAATATCCGAAATCCGATTCGATCCGAAGTCCGATTAAGATCGGATCGGATAAGAACCTTCTTGATTTGTGTGTGTGCGGTTGTGTTATCAGGGATTGCTGAAGATAATAAAAACAGTAGCGTAACTATTAAAGTTTATTTAACACAAAAATTTACATAGTATAACAATTTATTGATAAAAACATTTGTAAATATTTAAACTAAAAATAAACATTTATTTACATTAAAAATATTAACCTATTTTATGCTAAATTATTTAAATATTTATATACACAGTACTATTTATTTACTAATATGACTAAATTTAAATACGTTGTTTTTTAATGTACCCGTATGGAACAGAATCAAAACCTTCAAATTTTCTTTTAGATAAAGTGGGTTGAAAAAGTTTTTCTTCGTTATGGGTAATAACTTCATGCATTTTTGTTCTTCTGATTGCTTTGAATGCAATTTTTTTTGGTTCAGCTTCATTCACAATCATATCTAATAACGTATTTAAATTTACGTCTTTTGAAACCTCATGGTTTATACAAATACCCTTTACTTTACACACTTCATGATACTTATTTGTTGACGGCGAAAAAACAACATATGCATAATTTTTTGGACCACCGCATGCAAATTCGGTGATATAACTTTCGGAACCATAAGCAGCCAATTCATCCGTCATATCACCCACGCAGTTACCCAATTTTGGTTCGTCGTCGCCCGGTTTAGAAACATATATTACTGAATCGGTATCGTAATACAAAACTCTCTCCCCTAGTTGTTCCAAATAGCTGTACAGTTTTAATCGCGCCTGGGTCGTTGTGTATGAGGCCAAGCAAACATTTACAGTTGGTAAAACATCGTAACTTTCTTCAATATGTTCGTAATTTACCACAAGAGTGTTATCGTTTACAGGAAGCACTGTGTTTACTATAATACTAGGGTCAGACATAATATTAAAAAATTGGTCCGGTTTATTAATAATTTTAGTTTTTGGTTGGTTTTCACGTTGACCTAGTTTTCCCCAAAATGAGTTTAAAATTAATTTCGCAAGAGCTCTTGACCCTGGATTTTCTAAAATTTCTGCAAACTCTAATTGAATATTCTCTTGGTTAAAAAATTCTTCAATATACGCGTCTTTCTGTTCTTTTGTTACACATTGCTTTGGCCAACCCGATGCCTGCTGCTTTATTTTAAGAAATTTGTTCATCATAGCGGTAAACAAACCCTCAACATTATTTATTTTATCATACTGTGCAACTTTATACCCCCAAATTTCATGAATTTCAAGCATCGTATACCCTTTTTCTAGTGCTTTTACTACTTCGTCTACTACCCATGTGCCTGTTATTGCACGTTTTGTGGTGCCATGCTCGCATTCGTCGTTATTTAAAGTTTCGGCGCATAAGTTACACAACGAAAACATTAATTTATTATTTAATTTTGCAGGCAACACGGGGTGATATAAATTTTGTGGTGGTAAAATTGTGCATTTTATTAAACCGTTAATTTTTAATATGTCTTTTGGGCATTCATCGCCTACGTATACGGTGGGGTGCCCGACGGGGAATTTTCCGTTCTTACAAACATACGGATATAGAGAACAAATATCAATGTATTTAATTTTTTCACCGTCATTACATTTATAATACGATTTAGTGCTTCCCGTACGACCTCCATAAAACGCATCGCGTGGGTTAAGAGGTGAATTTTTAATTAAAGGCGACACACTAGTAAAAATTTCAATTTCAGGGTTTGTTTGAAGCATTCGTCGAAATTCACATTCCCACATTTCCACTACCTCGTAACCTTGCGCTCTGAGTCTATCTGTTTTAGCCACTGTAGACTCATAACGCTGATTAAAAGTTTGCGTGGGATCATCGTGTAGCGGCTTATCACGGCTATATTTTTTACATTCAGGGTGTCCGTGATAATAGCACCCGTGAAACTCGAAAATTTGGTTTGTATTTTCACAATACCCGTCTACTTTCAACCCCTCCAATCTTACCTCTTGTTGTTTAGCCGAGTGTAAAATATTAATATTTCTAACATGCTCCTCCCAAACAAGCCACTGAATGGCAATTTTTGATTGATTATCTCTACAGCGATAACCACCTTTAGGTATTATACCGATAGTATTGGGTTTTAAAAAATTGCGTCGGTATACTTTGTTACATGCGGACGCAATTGTGCAACCATCTGTAAACGGGCATACGTTACCCGTCAAAATTAATTGTTCCCTAAATTTTAAACATGCCTCGGCAAGAATTTCAACGTCCGAAATACAATAGTCAACTAAATCTCGTTGCATATTAAATGTGTCGTTCTTGTGTTCGGAATACCACATTAAAAATTTAGTTCTTTCTGTGTCTTTCATCGTGTCCGGACTATAATATTTTTTATCAGGCATTGGGCCTATATAATTTTCATTTTCTGTTGTGTTAAATAAATGAGGGAAATATCCCTTTTTAAAATAATCCCCAAGCCCGAATGCTTTTGGTAATTTCGCTAGTGCCATTGGAAAATAATTTAACGAATCTAAAAATTTTATGTTACCCAACACCATCGAGATAATTTTCGTACCTCTCATAATTAATTCCGGTGTTAAATCTGTTTGTGTTAATAAATAATTTAACACAAATTGATGATCAAAGGCTTGACCGTTATGTGCCAAAACCACAATTTTCTTAAATTTTTTGCGTAAAGTTAATAGGTGGTACATAAACCCTTCTATGACTTTACCCTTTAACGTTTGTAGCCTAACGCCACAATTTTGACAATGTTGTAAATTTTTTTCACTTAAACAATTATCACAACATTGTTTAAACACGCATAAATTTGGTTCGTGTTCATATGTGTTTTCATTAATCATTTTTTCTTGCTTAGTTTCAAGATCGTAAAACACAAACAAAAGGTTTTTAGTTTTAGGAAAATTAGTGTCCGGTTGCATATAGCATAGATGATCTTGAGGCTGATGATTACCACATGTTTTACAGTAAATCTCGCCACACGTATGTGCTCTGTTATTTCTAATAGTTTTTAAACATTTGTCACAACACACGATTTGCCCGCATACAGTATTTTTTCCTAATGAATTAGGTTTTATGTGGTTCGCGAAACAGTGTTCGTTTTTAAACCACCTATTACAATCACTACATTTTATTTTTATGTCGGTAAGACATACAGGAGTCTGCTGACATGCTTGACATGTACCTCCACATCTATGCTTGTTTTTGTGGTCATATGGTATGTGGCAGGCCTCACAGTAATATACACAGCCAAAAGCCGCCGTCAATGATGTAATTACGTTATAATGGTTGTTATAATACAGAAAGTTTATTGTATGTTCACCCTCTGCTCCCTCAAACATAACGTCGCGCCCCTTACAACCATATTGATAAACGCATATTTTATATTTGTTAGCAAGATAACGTTGAAACAGTTGTAATTCCTGAATTCCCACGCCTTCGTCAGAAATAACAACGCCTACGTCTTCCACAAGTTTAACAGCTCTTTTTGTTTGCAGTTTACCTCTGTCTAGACGCACTTTAACAAATTCGGGGTCTTTTTCTATTTTCGCAATAGCCACCACCAGCGCTCGCGGAAAACACAAATTATCACTATTATTAATAGTAATAATACCTCGACGCATAGAACATTCCTCGTTGAATGTGTTGTATTTGTTGGGGCGATGTCCTGTACCCACAGGCATACGAACAGTAGTTACGCCTTAAAAAACACAAAAAATTAGTTTAAACTAAAACTGTAGCAGAGTATTTTGATTGATTTGATTTAGGTCAAATAAATAATAATTATAATAATATTACCTAAACAAAATGTGTCTGTATTAAAACTTATTGAGTTAGATTGATATATTTCGCTAATCATCTGCCAAACATCATCCACAGTTACATTTGATGCTTCAGTAAAACTTTTCCACCCCTGACCTTTCTTGAAATCTTTACTACAAAATGTAAAACCTACTTTATCAGTTGGTTCAACATTAGCTGTAGCGTATATAATAATATCATTCACTGCTTTTTTAACCCACTTAACAGGGTCTTCATTTTCAGGAATAGACTTTATATTAAATTCCATTTGTCTTTTATTTAAATTAAATCGTTTAACATGTTTTACAACATCCTTAATAATTGTAAAATTTTGCATTTTTACTAATTTTATATCGCGTATGTATAACTGATAACTATAATCTTCAAAAGATTAAATAAGAATGACCAGTCAATAAATTTATAACAGGTATTTATACATGCAATAGGATGTTACCATGATAACACACAGCTTTGTGATTGGTTTAAAATCATTAGTTAGTTCAACATTTTGTTTGGACACGCAATTTGTGCGTTATTTCCATAAGAATCAATGTTAATTTCATAATTTTTACTGGTTGAAACATTTTTCCATTTAATTACATGCTAAACGAAACACAGTATTTTATCTGCAAAAATTTACTCTTATCTGTCTTCATACGAATTTCAAGTAATTTTATTTATTTTGTGAAATATTACCAGAGGAAAATTATTTTTCAAGGTGAAAGCCGAAGAGAAATTATTTTTCGAGGCATCAGCCTAGGAAAATTATTTTGATGCATTAGCCGAGGAAAATGATTTTTCGAGGTATCAGCCGAGGAAATTTATTTTTAAAGGCATGAACCCGAGAGAACATTATTTTTCGAGGGAGTAGCCGAGGAAAATTATTTTGTGAGGTATTAGCTGGGAAAATTATTTTCGAGGCATTAGCCGAGAAAAATTATTTTTGAGGCATTAGCTGAGGAAAATTATTTTTCGAGGCATCAGCCGAGGAAATTTATTTTTTGTCATTAGTCGGGGAGAAAATTATTTTGTGAGGTATTATAGGGAGGAAAATTATTTTTTGAGGTATAATTTGGGGAAAATTATTTTTCGAGTTATTAGCTGAGAAAAATTATTTTTTGTCATTAGTCGGTTTAGAAAATTATTTTGTGAGGTATTATATTCAGTAGAAAATCATTTTTCGAGGCATTAGCCGAAGAAAATTATTTTTTCAAGGCATTAGCCGGGGAAAATTATTTAACGAAATATTACCCGAGAAAATTATTTCTATATACTGTACCCTCATTATGCCCTGATTATACCCTAATTATACCCTCATTATACCCTCACTATACCATTATTAATTGTTTTGTCTGACTTGTTTTGCTGGTTTAGTTACCGGTATATATTTTAATTTGTGACAGTAAAGCAAAACGTCAACACAAAAGAAATAGTGATTTCGGGGGTTTTTTGCAACAAAAATATCCGATATTCTGGCCAATTATTCTCGTCAGCGATCGAAAGTGCACAGGCAGCGCTCTGATTGGTCGAAAAATGTGGAGCTAAAGTTGAACTTTTCATTACGATTTTGCGAAGCTAAAGTAACTTATTATTGTAAGATTTCATTAAAAGTGTATGTAACCAGTAATACACACAGAACCATATGTATTTATTGTTGTATGCTACTAAAGTGCTGACAACATACATACATGGGACGTCAGAGAAAAGTGGGAGGGGCTATGTGACGTCAGAGAAAAGTGGTGGGGGGAGCGATGACTCACAATTTTTGTTACTAACTGGAAATTTCTCTTCGTTGTCTCTCACCCGTATTGTCTTTTATTAACCAGTGAAGTGATTAGACGTGCACCGCAGCCCCATTTTTTTGTGAAAAAATCTACAGTGGGGCCCAACATGGAAGGGGCAAAGTCTTACACGTATGTATGTTTCTTCCATATGTTTCCTTATTTTCACTAACTCTCTCTCCCTTTGATGGCTGTCGTGCTGCTTTTTGGGGCCCTGCATTGCAGGGTATGCAGTTTGTCTTAGACACGTTGGTAAACCGAGCCTCCAAAACTCGCAGATGTGTTGATATTAGACTTACTGGTGTACTCGAGAAGCGCCCTACCCCCCTCAATTTCCTATTTCAAAGTGTCATCGCACTCCACGGCACCAGGTCACCTTCCTGATGACGTCATCCCCTTAGTCACCTTTTGTTTACATCCCAGTGCACCTGATGACGTCATCCTCTGTCACCTTTTTATCTCAAGGTCATACCTGAAATTAACACCCGTCGGCAAACATCAAAGGATGCCGCCTAAATTCCCAGAATTTTCCCAGACCCGATCGCCCCATACCCCCACTCCCCCCCCCCCACCCCATACCATGTGACGTCAGAGAAAAGTGGAAGGGGCTATGGGGCATCAGAGAAAAGTGGTGGGGGGCGTCTCAACCGACGCCATACCTACTAAACTAGACTAATATTTTTTTTATAGAAATATTTAAGTGGGAGGGCCAACTTGACTTAGCCCCCCTGAATTATGTTCATGATCACCAAAATCAGATGGCGCTGCAAACCTCATTTCGCGAGCTGGTACGTAGGATTCCTGTCAAACTTCAACTAATCGCACTTTCTATTGTCATAGCGTACTGCGCAGCAGTTTTACCGTCTCACTCAACTCTACATAATATTACTTTGTATTATCTATCGTACTCACTTCCTCCAAACCGGATGCCCAATGCCCAAGCATGCGCGCGCAACCAAAGTTCAACAGGATAGGTCAATTTCAAACCGGTGAAACTACTTACGTAGTGTAGTAGCTGTATGAAGTTGTTACTATATAAATTTTCGGTTAGTGCTTATCATTTCTGATAACTATTGGTTTCTGTAGTTTATTGTTTTATTCAGTCTTTATTATAAAGTAATAAACAAAGTCATACCTTACTTATTGTTATTTTGGATGTTATGAAAACATTTTTATTTCCTATTTTTTCTGCTGAATTTTTATATTGATATACCATTTCGATGGAACGTGTGAACGGTCATCGAGCAGATGGAAGTTTATTTATTTTTGAGGGATATATTTATATGCAAAACAGGCGTCGTGGTGATAATTCGTATTTTATTTGTCACCAACGAAACACGTGTCCTGGTCGTATTATTATCCGAGATGGTACAGTTGCGGTTTCTCAGCTCCATAACCATGAGGAAAATCCAGCAGAAATTCAACTACTGCAATTAAAAACGATTCTTCGAAGACGAGCTCAAAACGAAAACACACCATTAGACACTATTTTCAGAGAAGAAGAACTACGTTACCCCGAAGGTGCAATGTTAACCGGTGGATTGGCTAGTCTTCGATCAATGATGGTCCGTAGCCGACGACATGGCACCCCACGTATTCCTCAGAATATGATAGAATATTCTGAGACTATTGCTCAAAGACAGTATGCTTTTTTGTGTAAAAAACAAAAACCGAACATAAAGTTTTATATTTTTTTAGATGGTTTCGGCGATATGGAATTGATTTGAGTGTAAATGAAAATCCTTTTTATAGAGAACATGTTGTTAGCGCCGATGGAAGTGTTTCTGTAATTTTTGTATCACAGAGTTTATTAAATTTTGTAATAGCAGAACAACGATTCCATGCGCACATGGATGCAACCTTTAAGGTCGTCCCAAGAATAGGCAGGGCAATGCAATTATTTAGTATTCATGTCCTATATGATGATATGGTAATGTTAAAAAAATGTTGTTTTGAATTTTATTATATTCATAAAATTAATTTGAATTTTTAAGACTTTTCCGTTATTATTTGCTGTTATGGAACGAAAAACAAAATCTGCCTATGAGTCAGTGTTAGCATACTTAAGGCAACTAATGCCTAATGCAGTTATAATGAGTATTATGGCAGATTATGAAACAGCCATGAGGACAGCTGCTGTAACTGTATTTAGAGGAACACAGTTAAAGGGATGTTGGTTTCACTATTCCAGGGCGGTATATAAGAAAGCGAAACAATTGGGTTTTCTTAGAGGTCCTAACCGACCTGTTGCACAACAAATTGTACGAGCTGCTATGGCACTACCGCTTTTGCCCAGAAATTTATTAAACGATGGGATACAAACAATAGAAACTTTGGGTGTCGAAAGAGATGTAAATGTTTTCCCACTTACAAACTATCTAAGGAGACAGTGGCTACCATTACAAATAAGTGTCCACGGCGAATACCACGGGACAAACAACGCCGTGGAAGCCTTCCACAGACAGTTATATAGGTCAGTTTATATATTTATGTTGCAATTCTGTGCAAACCTATAAGTTTTACAAACTTGTAAATTTGTAAATATTGAACAAAATCACATCAATGTTTGTTTACATGTACAAAAAAGGTTCATAGGATTATAGCAAGCAACTACAGATTTTCACAGAATTGCAGCATTAATTTCAGATAATAATGTTTTTTTCAAAATCGGCATTAAAATCTTCATTTCCTGACTAATTTGAGTCTTGAAAGTAAGATTTCCATGACGGCATGAAAATAAATAAGTAAAAATGACTAGGCATGAAAATAAAATTTTCATGTCTACTATCGGAGTAATAAGTATAGTCACTCGGATGTAAAGTTGAATAACTTGTTTAAAAATAATCCAAAAAATTTAAATAAAACTTTATACTAAAGTATGCACATTTCTACGTTATTGTATAGAATTTCAAATTTTTAAATGTTTATGTGTAGAAATAACAAAAATTTATAGCAAAAATGAGTTATGATTTTGACACATTTTAGAAACTGTTAACTTTAATGACGTCTAATGTCAATATACATCATGCAAAAAAAATTCAAATTTTGGTATAGTATAGTTACAAGCTTAGTTAAGTTATTTGCTACTGTAATTTTTTTTAAATATTTATATTTTGTTTATATTAATAAAATAAGTGAACATGTAATATCTTTGTTACTGGTAGATTCAAATTTAGGTTAGCGATGCCTTATATAATTATAAAAAAGATTTGTTTATAATTTTTATTTAAAAATTATTACTTGAATTTTAATAAATTTTTTTCTGAAATTTATGAATCCTGAGGTATCACTTTTTCAGAAAACAATTATTATAATTCATATAATAAGTTTAAAATAAAAATAATTAACAATTTCATTTTATAATTATATAAGGCATCGGTAACCTGAATTTGAATCTTATAAGATTACCAGTAACAAAGATATTACATGTTCACTTATTTTATTATTATAAACAAAATATAAATATTTAAAAAAAATTACAGTAGCAAATAACTTAACTAAGCTTGTAACTATACTATACCAAAATTTGAATTTTTTTGCATGATGTATATTGACAGTAGACGTCATTAAAGTTAACAGTTTCTAAAATGTGTCAAAATCATAGCTCATTTTTGCTATAAATTTTTGTTATTTCTACACATATACATTTAAAAATTTGAAATTCTATACAATGACGTAGAAATGTGTATACTTTAGTATAAAGTTTTATTTAAATTTTTTGAATTATTTTTAAACAAGTTATTCAACTTTACATCCGAGTGACTATACTTATTACTCCGATAGTAGTCATTTTTACTTTCCACTGTCTGTAGGTACAAACACTTGTCATGACAACGTTTTCTAAAATTTGTCGCAGCTCTGATGATTTATGCAAACCTAATTTTTTCTATAAATTTAAGCTTCTATAATTGCCGATTTAAAAAAAATAAAATACATCACGCGTCATAAAAATGTCTTTGCTAGACTCGGAGGCTTTGAAGAAACGCTCGGACGCTGCGCATCCTCGTATTCTTCAAACAAACCTCCTCGTCTGCAATGAAACATTTTCATGACTTGTAATGTAATATACTATTATCGGGTGTAGAATTGAAACATGTTATAATTTTAATTCGGTAATATTTGTTTTCTCAAATTAAATCAAATCACTTGAATGAGAGAAAAAACTAGTCAAGCACAAACATGCCGGATATGTATTTATTTTTGTTATCGGCAAAGAATCTACGAGAAAGATAAGATAAAGATTAAAAATAAATTATCTAGATCAAGAATGCGTTGTTATCGGCAAAGAATCTATGTACAGTCTATCAGAAATTATTGTCCTTAAAACACCCTTGATACCACGATGTATAATACAAATACGGTGAGTGCACTTGGCAAAAAAATTCGTTCCTACTTTTTCCACGAATATTGCGTGTTGCATATGTCAACTTGATGTGCTAAATAAATGCACCACCGTGGCATCACCCACTAATAATTTTTTCTGACAGTTTTTAAGTAGCAAACTTTTTCTGTCAGTGTCAAATAATTGGAATACATTTCATAGGAGAAAATATGCGTTTTAGAATAATTATTGGAAAGGTAAGGAAAATATCTACTCTGAGCTATTTTACAATTTAGTTTAAATACATTGTCTTATGGACAAATATTGATTATGATCGCCCGAAATTAAAAAATGGTATTTTATCCTATGTTTCAGAAAAGATTGTTCACACATAATGACTTCAATAGCAAAGGTGTTTAGGTTTGAGATCTTCTTGCAAAAAAGATTTGAAAGATAATGTTCTAGTACGCGGAAAATATTTAATCTTTGAATCTGTATAACCCAGTATAACTGGGTGCTGTCACTTCTTTCGCATCTACAGGTTGGTGGAGGTTAAATGCGAACATAGGGAACATACATGACAATCGAACTTTCATGTCAGGTATCTTGATATATTTTGTAGTAGTGTCACAAAAGCACAAAACGAAGTAATGTGAATTTGTGTGGCAAAAAGAGTAATCAATAACAGAAATAATAATAAAATCTAAAAGTGCATGTAAACTTTCTCGTTCTGCTCGTACACATACGTTATTATGCAAAGAATATATTTTAATGAAAATATAAATTTCAATAATATGACAGGTACTTTGACATGGACAGTACTTATTCCACGTATATCAAGATGCCTAGCATGATAATTCCATTGTTATACATTTCCGTATGTTCGCATTTCACCTCCACCAGCCTGTATATGTATCTAAAGTTTGGTACGGAATGTCGAATAGGTTACATGCTTGAAATACGTTTTTTTTCGAAGATGGTTTTTTATGCTGCAATATGACCTAAGAAAAACAAAATTAGAGTGCAGAAAAGTGTTTTTAACAAGATTTTTTGAATAAAATGAAATTTTTTTAGGTTAACTTCACAATTGCTAAAAATTGAGTAAAAACAATAAAACTAGAAAATATTCTTGCCTAACATTTTTCTGAACTTAATCCCATCATACTCGAAGAGTATTTTTAACAAGATTTTTTGAATAAAATGACATTTTTGTATATAAACCTCAAAATGTCAAAATTGCTAAAAAATGAATAAAAAAACAATAAAACTAGAAAATATAATAATATTCTGAACTTAAGCCCATCATATTCGGTTACCAATAATTATAAAAAGTGCAAATATTGCATATCTAAATTATACTCATTTCCACACCACCCTTGAGGTAGAGTACAGTAGTTATTTTTTTTAAATGTGGCCTAATATTAATTTAAAACAAATGTAATATTGTATAGGGTGATTTAGTGAGCGATGCATCATGAGAACTGCTAATAAAATCTAAGGAAACGACAGAATATTCGGCATGATCTTTTATTTTGTTAGTTTGGTTCATGGCAATTACACGTGAAAGAGTTTTCCAATAATATGGCCACCACGGCTCGTACGGCACTCATACGAATCCGTTCGACAACCGCATGATCGCGTATAGCGCGGACATCAAGTGGTCACCAAGATTTTGCGATTTGATCTCCTTGGATTTCTTCCTTTGGGGTTATTTGAAAAGTAAAGTCTACAGGGATAGGCCACAGACGCTCGAAGACCTGAAAATTGCAATTCGTCGCGAGATTGTCTGGATTGAGCCGGCACTTTGCCAAAATTACGACAAACGGATTCGTGAGTTCCGTGCGAGCCGTGGTGGTCATATTCTTGGAACACTCTTTCACGTGTAATTGCCATGAACCAAACTAACAAAATAAATGATCATTCCAAATATTCTGTCGTTTCCTTAGATTTTATTAGCACTTCTCGTGATGCAACGCTTACTGAATCACCCTGTATTTAACCATGTTAGATGTCAAATAATTTCCAAAACTAACAAAAACAGGTAATAAGCCTTATATCTGAGAGAAATGTATTTATTTATTGATATCTTCGTTACATAAATGTACAAAAACGTTAAATCAAATGTTTAATTTGTTAATTTTTAGCATAACCAGTTTTGACAGTAACCACACATTTTACCCTAAAAACTAACAAAATCGTAATAAATCCTTGCTTACGCGGCTTAATTATGCTTCATTTTAGGTCAGAGAATATTACTGAACCAAAAATACCAAGAAAACTGAAATTTAAGTATGTAACCTATTCAACACTTTAGCCAAAGTGGACGATTCGTAAAGTTTTTAGAATCATGAAATATCAGTGTGATTTTCTTACTAGTGGTATGCTATATAATGTAATTTACGATCGCGAGTATCCTTGGCGTAGTTTACATTATTCGAATGTTTCTTCTTTCGATTTATTTATTTCGAAAATATACGGACGTATGTCCATTTTACAGATAATACAACAATATTTCATAAATAAAACTACATACTTACAGTATATATTTGTACTTTTCTGATAATTTATCATATTGTATTGTATTTTGTTTAGAAAGTATACAATTTTAAAAACTGTCAGTAAAAATTATTAGTAGGTGATGCCACGGTGCTGCATTTATTTAGCACACCTAGTAGACATATGCAACCCGCAATACGTGGAAAAAATTGATCCACTTTAAACGGCCCGGTTGTATGAGAGTGCACTCACCGTATTTGTATTATACATCGTGCTTGATACCAATTACTGTTATATTGTTTTCATTACTGTTTTAATACATAATATACATTAAAATTAAAATAATAATTGCAGTAAATATTTTAACTAGTAAGTAACGATTTACCGATTTAAAGTAAAGACCATGTAAAGACTCTAAATAAGTTTTTAAAAATGAGCGGGAGAAATTATACCCGTTTAGTGATGACGTCACGCAAGTTTCCAAAGAAGAAAATGGCCGCGCGTTGCTAAGGCGATTGCTATGCAATCGATAAAACAGTCTGCCTTGACGCTTGATGTTGATGTCTGTACTTTGACAGGTTTTACGTTTGACATTAAGTTACAACTTTTAAGTTTGTTTGGATATTGTTTGGTAGAAATGGCTCATAAACACGTTATTAAGTTAGATCTATAGTCAATTATTTTATAGATATTAATAGAACGTACCTAGTGAGAATGCGGTGGAAAGTGGTGATGTTTTCAGCTATAATAACCCAAGGACATTGATAATTACGAAATAATTTTGTGACATTCCGAAAGCACGTTGCTTGGTAACCGCCCGACGCCGCAGGCGGAGGGCTGTTAACCTAAAAGCAACGTGCTTGAGGTAGCTGTCACAAAATTATAAGTATTTATCAATGGTCGAGGGTTATTCGGACAGAAAATTTTATTAATTGAAATATCATTTTCATTACCAAAACGTGCAAATGATATTTGTATTCAATTATTATTATAAACATAAAAATGAACATAAATAATTGTAACCTAGCAACATATTTGACATAAGTGATAAAATGTCCCATGGGTTGCTATCAGTTAAATGTTGTATTCATTGGTCAATTTCGTACACGTGATCAGAAATGAACGAAATTCATTGGATATTTAGTTAACCTAAAAATTTTCAGTGTAATGTACAATGACTCTCTCAAAATGATCAAAGGCAGTGTGAATGCTAGCATGAGAGATCGAACATATAAAGTTGAGGTATGTAAAATAATTATTTTTAAACGTCAAACATCAATCTAGTCTGTTTTGCCGACTAGCATAGCAACCGCCCTAGCAACGAGCGCCCATTTTCTTGTTTGGAAACCTGCATGACGTCAAACTAAACGGGACTAGTTTATTTTAACATGAAACATGGGATTTTTCATATCTATTACGACTTTGACAGCAATGTATTAGACATAAACATAGGGAGCCAATTATTTAAATGTATTATTCTTGAACAATTAAGATATTTGGGCAGCAGCAATAGTTCCAAGGGACGCTTTCAACATAAACCGAGACATAAACATTTAATTGTTCAAAGTATAAATCGTATTTCTAGGTAGCAGCAGTGTGACACCAATTAACAAATTCAAATTTATTTCCTGTTTAATTTTAAAAAGAACGCTTTAATACATTGCTGTCTAATTTGTAACCATGGATATGATAAATTCATGTTTCACGTTAAAATAAAAAAAATCTGCAGTTGTAGCAAAGTTGCAAACCTAAAATTTTGAATTTTTAATATTTTACACAATTTTAAAAATTTGTATTTCCCGCTAAAAATAAAAAAAAAATTAAAAATTTAAAAACATATTTTTGATTCATGCGAAGCAGAAAAATTATTTGAAATGTTTAAAAAAAAATTCTTATGCGTAGACCTTGAAATGGTGAATAATTGAATTCATAAATTTTTTCAAATAAGTTCCACATCTGCTAGGCGTTTAAAAATGTGGATAATTCACAACAATATACACCCAAATTATGAAAAAAACGGCAAATGTACCGCGATTGAAAAGTCAAAATTTTTGACCAATTCCAAAAATATGAATTTCGCGCCAAAATTAAAAAAAAATCTCTATGACAAATGTACCTATGTGTCGAAAATTGTGAAGCAGAACTGGATGAAAATTCTGTTACTGAACAAGATATTAAAGCTGCAAATGCTTTACTTTTACTTGCAAATAGTAACGAAAAACATACTCAACAGATAAGATTTCGCGACTTTGGAGTTCAAGTTAATACGCCGCTCCCCTACTCACTTTATGTCAATTTATAACTGACGATAAGTCTCTTAATAATTTAACAGGTTTGAATAGCCATACTGTATTAATTTCAATACACAAATCGCGAGTTCTCATTACCTTTTACATACTTTAAATAATCTACTATTGAAAATTTTCCATTTTTATCGTCATGATTTTTATAACCTAAAACTAAATAATTATTCCAACGCTGATAGACTAGAGTCTTTGAATTACAAAAATGAGCCTTAAACATCTTTATTGTATTTCAATATGGCGAACAAAAATTAGACACCATTCCAACAGTGTCGTTACGATTTTCTTACTTTTTTTCAAGAACATGGTAGTACTCAAAAGTTAGTTTTTTTATAATTTTATAAATTATTAAACAATAATTTTAGATTTGTTAGTATTATTTAGACCTCTATCTTTGTATTTTTTGTAATTAATAAAATTAAGTTAGTTAAAGACCTTATTGTTATAAGCTGGAGAGTTTTTAATCATAAGTAATATAATAAGGGGTGTATTCTGAACACACTCCGTTAACTTTGAACGGACCGTTAAATTTAAACGGACCGTTATCTGATAATTGCTATTCTAAAAGGGTACTCCGTTATATTTTATAACGGAGATCCGTAAACTATCTCCGTTAAAAGTGAATATCTGAACGGATGCTGTTGTAATGCCGTTATGTCAAACGGATGGAATAATTTTGAAGAAAATCACATTACTAGCTCTTCTCAACGTTTTATAATGTAATAAATACGTAGATAATTAATAAAATCAAAGTTATTTAAACAAGTTTTACTAAAAAATTATTATTTTTCTAAAATATATCTGTAACCTGTAATTTGAATTCTTATGAGATATGTAAAACCTCAAATTTTATCTATTTTATTTTGCTGATTTTCATTAATCAATTAATTTGATTGGTAATTCAGGAACAGTTTAGCAAAGGTTGTTGCATCCGCTAATATTATAGGAGAGTAATATAATAATAAAAAATACTGGTACCTACTTTATAATTTTTATTCCAATAATTATTTCATGTTTACCTACCTACCTATTACTTATTTATTTTATATATTAAATTTTCGTATTGCCTAATGCAGGTATGCAGGTAGAGCGTAGAGGTATATATTAAAAATGATATCTGCAAAATATTCAGCATGCAGTAAATTTAAAGTTTGACACATGTCATGTCATAAAAACAGACAAATAACCGAAATCAGTGTTTAAATATGATGTAAAATAATGTCAAAATAAAATAAATAAATTATAGAATTTTAAGTCAAAGTAATACTGTATAATATAGAAGAGAATTTATAGAACAGTAAAAATATAATTTCTTCCAAATTGCCTGTAATATTTTGAAAAACAATTAAAAATTAATGTAACGATAATTATGCAATTATTGGAAACACTGTTTACAAAACGAAATATGCATCTCTGTTCATAGTAGACCTAAACGGAGTCCGTTACAATTTTTTATTTTAACGGGTCCGTAAAAACGTGGCCTTCAGAATAGAAATTTTTAACAGATCCGTTAAAATTATATTTTTAAACGGAGTCCGTTTGATAATTTCCTAGTAACGGAATGTGTTTAGAATACACCCCTAAGAGCCATAAATTTATCGGTAAAATTTACGAATAGTTGTTTCTACGCAGGAATTATGAGTAAATTTTACCTATTAAATTTATGACTCGAATTATTTGCTTGCTTATTTCACGAACGATAATTATTATTTTATTTTTGACGTTTGCAACATTAAAAACATTTAATAAACAAAATGTAACCATGGTTACCCTACTGTGGTTTTATCAAATTTTATCGCTGAAAAACTGCCCTTCGAAAAAGTTATGCATTCTTATTGGCCAGAAATGACGTGTGTAAAATAATCACTAAAAAGTGATTTATTGTGTTAAACGCCTATGCCAACTCTATTTTAGGATATTGGGATCCATGGTAACATGTTATACACTTTTTTTTTAGATTTATAGGCCGTCCACACCCCAATATTTGGGCTTTTACCGAACGGCTTAGGGACTTGGAAAATGCTAAGACGAATGATTTTTTGCGCCTTCGTACGGGGGTAGTTATGCCAAACCAGCGGCGTAGAAGATATGTTTTATTAGATCAACGTATCCGCCGTGCTGAGAATCGCTTACAAGTGGATGGAAATGTGAGACAATTTCTCCTGCATTTGAGCTACGGTGTTGCTCGTTTAGAACGAGTTCTAAATGGAATGCCAGGTAATTAAAGTCACATTTTAAAAATTTTATTACTCATATGTGTTTAAATACAATCCTTATTTAGTCCATAAGCATCTATAACGACATAATTTTTATGTTAATTCTTTATATAGACGATCAAGAACAAGTAGCAGAAAATGCCAATATTCCAATAGATCTTGAACAGGCTCAAGAACTTCCTGCTGCAATAAATCCTGCACCAATGGTTCTAGAACCTCCACCACAAGAAGAAATTCCAGAATTTGAAGCACCTCCGCCATTAGCAGCACCTCTGCCACTAGCAGCACCTTTGCCACTAGCAGCACCTCTGCCATTAGCAGCACCTGCATTACCACCACCTTCACAACTAGTAGAACTTAATTGTTTAGTTTGCTTAGAAAACATTCGGGAATACATGTTATTAGAATGCCGCCACTTTTGTCTCTGTGCAGTATGTGTTGGAAGATTTAGAATTCGGTTAAACGATGAAGATGATATACCATCTACAAGATGTCCATACTGCAGAAAACCAATTTTGAGCGAACCAATACGGATAATAATTTGAGATTTGATGAAATCATTAATACTTCTAAACCCAAAACATCTCTGATTTTGATGATTTTCTTATAAATTGTTTGTTATATTAAATTATTCAAAATCAGAAACATTTTAGCTGGAGCAATTATTTTTTTACCTTAAATTTAAGTTTTTGATATTTTCTTGTTAAATTTAAGTGCGAATGTTATTTTCGATATGTGGCGAACGAGAGCAATATTAACAACTCAGGGAAAATAATGAGCCTATTTGTTTTTGAGTTGAGACCGTTAATGTTAAGTAAACAAAGTATTTTATTACTGATAACTAGTACTTTTAAAGAATTTGTGTTTTTTTTTATTATTTAATTGTTTTATTGCCTTTTTTTCAATAAAACACTAATTTTTTGTGAAGTAACGAGAATAAAAGAATAATGTGTCTTACTTTTAGTTTTGAACCGAAACCAGAAAAAAACCTGAAATAATAAAGGTTTTAAAACCCTTATATTTAAAACCTCTTACACTTGAACCGATATGTGACGTCATCAAAATTCAGCTAGTCTGATAACTGTCAAAGTCAAGACGTGCTCATCTCACATTAAATAGCTATTATTTTTCAAAATATAGGATATATTGCGAGAAACACATATCAGTTTAGTACCTAAGATTGGTATATGTTATTCTACGTGGTTATTTGGGCGCAGAAAACTGTGCTATTTATTTTATTCATTAAATAATGACTTGACAGTTTTGGCGGGAACGCATAATTTAGCTGTTTTTTGGTATATAGCAATTAAATAATCAGAGAAAATGTGTTTAGAAATAATTTTATAAGTTTATTTTACAGTGTGAAGCAGAAAAGTTGTTTCAATAGCAAATATATTTGACTTTATTGCCATTTTAAGGAAAAAAGTTAGGTTAATATGTTTTATAAACAACAATTTTGGTGTATCATTATAATACTTTTAATTTTTAGTTGATTTACATTAATTACATAATATTTGTTAATAAACAATCAAAATTCGCTCTTATGGAATCATGTTTGCATTCTTTTATGAATTTGTTAATAATTGATGGTGGTGTTATGAAGATGAGGTACCTATTTTCATTAATGTGGTAATGTGGATTCTTCTGATTGTGACAAAGTTGGTTTTACTCGAGATGTATCATTATTATTATCCTTGTCAGAATTAACGTATAGTGATAATGTTTATTATCCTATGTTTCAGATAAAATCGTCCACACATGCTGGCTACAATGATCTCTATATTGTTTCTTTAAATGTGGACGGCTATGAAATCTTCTTGCAAGACTTTGAAGATAATGTTTTAGTACGCGGAAAATTTCTAAACTTTATCTAACAGAGTAGGTAGTGTAAGAAAACATTTTTTCAGCGGTACTGCGTTGTGGATCCAAATTGCTTTTACTCTGTAACTGACTGACTGATATACTTTACTACTTTACACATCACGAATGGATTCATCAATAACAATAATAATGGCTGCACCATTATGAACAAGTTTTATCTAACTATCAGCATCCCAATCACATTGTTCAGTCAAAAGTGAATCACGTTTTTTCGAAATTAATCGGAGCTGCTCTTGCTAGTGTAGAAATTTTCCGCGTGCCAAAACATTATCTTCAAAGTTTTCGACAAGTAACCCGTCCACATTTGAAGAAGCTACTGTAATCTAATCTAGATCATTATTGTCATTGAAGTTCTTTCTGTGTGGACGGATTCTTCTAAAGCATAAGATAATTAAAAATGTAACTACATGCGAATTGAAAATGATACATAACATATCTATAGTAAAACCTATACATCAGTCGAGGCAGTAGCTGCTTGGGTTCAAGCACAGCTCTCTGCATGTGATGACGTACAAACTCGGAGATCCGTGGTTTAAGTCTCTCGGCCGACAGTGTGTGATTATCGTTAAATTATTGTAAAATATCTTGAAATGAAATCGCACTCGGATGGTTCAAGCTGATCACTTCAAAGGTCGTCGCACGGGTTGAGATTCTGACTGCACCAAGACGAATCGATCGAAGTGGTTGAATTCCACTATAATGAAATATCTACCATTCTATAATTGGGAGAAACTTCTGTTTAATGGTCACCAGCAAAATAAAATTACAAGAATCCACATTACCGATTAATTAATTCGAGAAAGTATGCAAACATGATTCCATAAGTGCGAAAGATAGTTTATTAACAAATATTATGTAAATAATGCAAATCAACTAAAAATTAGAAGTATTATAATGATAGATCAAAAATGTTGTTTATAAAACATGTTATCCGTGTTGGATCCGTAGTTTAAGTCTCTCAGTCGACAGTGTGTGATTGTCGTTAAATTGTAAAACATCTTGCAATTAAATCGCATTCGGATGATTCAAGGGTTCAAGCTGATCACTTCAAAGATCGTCGCACGGGTTGAGATTCTGACTGCACAAAGACGAATCGATCGAAGTGGTAGAATTTCACTATAATAAAACATCTATCATTCTATAATTGGGAAAAACTTCTGTAAATTAAAAGTATTATACTGATAGATCAAAATTGTTGTTTATAAAACATGTTAACCTAACTTTTTTCTTTAAAATGGCAATAAAGTCAAATCTATTTGCTATTGAAACAACTTTTCTGCTTCACATTTTAAAATAAACTTATAAAATTATTTCTAAACACATTTTCTCTGATTATTTAATATCTGTATACCAAAAAACAGCTAAATTATGCATTCCCGCCAAAACTGTCAAGTCATTATTTAATGAATAATAGCTATTAATATAACAAGAATATTATGCGATTTATAATACTGAGGATGTTGCTAAGCGACGAGGTGAAACCGAAACCGAGTCTCTTTGAACATCCAAGGGGGCTTAAATCGTATATATTCGCGTTATATTCAAAGCTTAATCGTATAATCATTAATACATTGCTGTCAAATTCGTAACCATGGATATGAAAGATCCCATGTTTCACGTTAAATAAATCTCACGGTAGAAGGTCCTCTTCAAAATAAGATGTGTTGCCAAAATGGCGGCCGCTGCAGTGGGCGTTGTTTCTAACCTCAAAGTCACAGAACTTGCCATAATACCAATAATGAGCCGTAGATTTGTTATTTGAAGCCAGATTACTATTTAAATATTCAGCAATGTTTCAAGAAAGCATATTCGTACATTATTTGATCTTATTGACAAGTATTTAGTGAACTATTTACCCTTATAGTGCTGTCATTATTCCGAAAATATCGGACGATAAAATTAATGAACAATTTATATTATATTTGGGCTTATAGATATGTCTGCTTGATTTGGAACTTCAAGCGTTTAAATGCTACGAGCTACGGCGTCTAAACTGATTGACGCTTCGGCTGTGCGCCGTCATTAGTCGGGCAATGAGCATGAGACTTAGTATTATACGTTTTATAACAGTTAAATCTACCAATATTGAAATATGTAAATTTTTAAACAAATTATAATATTATTATATTATTTTTTGTTAATTTTTTTACAATATATATGCCTATTTTAAAGTGAATCTATGTTTTGATTATATCCTGAAAAAATGTTGATACTTTTGGAAGGGTATTTGGGGGTCAAATTACAATTGCTACTTACGAAGCCAAATAATTCCAGTTCGACCCTGATGATATGCACTAATTTGTAATACTCTCGTAGACATAATCACTAGAATATTGGCTAGGAGGATAAAAAAGTACAATACCGACAATGCCCGGCTAACGACGGCGCACAGCCGAAGCGTCGACCACTTTAGACGCCGTTGTAGTTTCGAAACACTTGACATACCTATATAAGCCTAAGTATAGTACAAATTGTTAAATTTAGTTCATTTTATCCTCCGAGACTTTATTTTTCCGTCACGTCTGTTTTTTGGTAATATTTTAAATTTTCAGAATAATAAGAGCACTATAAGGGTAAATAGTTCAGTAAATACCTATCAATAATATCAAATGATGTACGAATATGCTTTCCTGAAATATTGCTGAATATTTAAATACTAATCTGGCTTCAAATAACCAGTCTACGGCTCATTATTGGTATTACTGCAAGTTCTGTGACTTTGAGGTTAGAAAAAATGCCCTCTGCAGCGGCCGCCATTTTGGTAACTCATCTTATTTTGAAGAGGACCTTCTATAGAACGTATATACCAAGTCTCATTCTTTGGTCACAAAATGCAAGGTGAACCTAAAAAATGTGCCTTATCATCCGCACTATAGCGCGAATTAGTTATTTACGAACCAAATGCGGGAAGATTTTTATCCCACATGAGCGGTTTTTTGAAACACGAGCGAAGCGAGGGTTTCATTTACGCGCATGCTGGGATGGTGTCTTGCCGCAAGAGGTTTGTACAATGTTTTTTGTAACAAATAAAATTATAATCAAATACATTTAAGTTGTAGTTGTAGTCTGATCATTAAATTTGAGGTTACGATGTTTTTTCTACTCACTGCTACCGACAGATGGCGCGCTGCCCACAAGTTTCATTTTTAAATATTGGCGGTTTTCGGTGGTCTTCATTAATTATAATTCCGGGAAGTAACACTTTATAAACTAAATTTTATTATTTTTAAGATTTTACTCTGGAATGTCTAGAAAAGCCAGTGTTCTTTCTTCTTTGCATTTTCCTGATTAACTGCACTGGGATATTGACATTTCCAATTGTCAATTGCGTATTTAATATGTCATTTCCTAGGTGATGAGTACAAAAAATATTATTAAGCGACTCGGAATATTAGTATTACTGTAAATATTCTCCTATACGTTTACATGAACTTCGGCTATACGCAAACTCCGCCTCAGTTCATAACTTCGCCCTTTTCCCATAATATAACAAAAAATATCGGCGCCTATGGAACGAGGAACGGGGAAATGAGTGGGGGTAAGTGTCGATACTATGACATTTATACGCTATGACTTTTAAAACTCTTATACGCTATCAACTCAGGAGTGGGGGTAAGTGTCGGTACTATGACATTTATACGCTATGACTTTTCAAACTTTTATACGCTATGAACTCAAGAGTGGGGTAAGTGTCGATTCTATGATATTTATACGCTATGACTTTTAAAACTGTTATACGCTATGAACTCAGGAGTGGGGGTAAGTGTCGGTACTATGACATTTATACGCTATGACTGTTTAACAGTTAAACGCTATGAACTCAGGAGTGGGGGTAATTGTCGATGCTATGACATTTATACGCTATAACTTTTAGATGCTGTGGCTTGTCGGAACTATGACTTGTCGACACTCTGATATGTACTCATTTTTATGACGCGTGATGTATTCTATTTTTTTTAAATCGGCAATTAAGCTTAAAATTATAAAAAAATTAGGTTTGCATAAATCATCAGAGCTGTGACAAATCATCAGAGCTGTCACAAATTTTAGAAAAAGTTGTCATGACAAGTAAACAAAGTTGAAAGTAAAAATGACTAGGCATGAAAATAAAATTTTCATGCCTAGTCATGAAAATCTTACTTTCATGCCGCAAATTAGTCTGGAAATGACGATTTTCATGCCGATTTTGAAAAAACGCTTTTACAGTACTGTTTAAATTCAACCAGTTCTGTTCTAAGGTTCTATAATAAGATGGTATGAGGACGAGAGACGTAAAATTTGGATTCAAAGAGTAAAACGAACTTCGTAAGTACCTACATAACTGTAAATAATAATAAATAATTGTATTTTGAGAATTGACGAAAAGCGCTGGGAACCAGTGCTCATTTCATTGGAAATAAAAAATAGGATAATCCACGAAATCCATCATATCATCCAACAATTTTTCCAAAAGTAACAGTGTAATAATACGTGAAAAAATAAGAATCTAGTGTTTATTTTGTCATTTTTATGTTTTAGCAATATCGCATCTTAACTAATGAATCATCTGCTACTTTTACGAATACAGGAATAAATACAGATTCTTGTCGCAAAATAAGAATTTTATTTTTCAGACTTATTTCTTGCTCCTTTAATCTAAAGACAATATCAATGTTTAAAATTACAAGAACCTTCATTTGGTTTTTATTACTCACCTGACACTCTCAAGATTTATTTCTTTATAATTATTATTTTCCCTTTTTAATAGAACATGTCTTTAAATTTTTGTCCCTTTGAATATTTTCCTTTAACACATTGTGCTACTGAGGGTTGCTTTACAGGTTTGGTCTGTTTTAGATGAAGAATCTTCTTCATTTATAGCAAACACAACTGCAGAAATGTGCTAACTTCATCACTAAAGCATTACAATCTAAGCTGCAATTAGCTACTATGAAAGTTAATTCAATCATTACAGGTGTGAATCAAGCTACATCTAATATACTCGTATGTCAAAAAACTCAAGTTGAAATTCAAGCACATAACAATTCTTATAGTACTACTGTTTTGCAATGTTTAGTCGTTAATAAAATAACTGAAAACATGCCGCATCAGTCATTTTCGGTAACTAATTTACATATTGTACTGTATTTCACTGCTTTATTAACATATCAATTACAGATTATTGTATACAACAGAACACATGTCTTTTATATTGTTGTCCTTTAAGGTCGCGCTCCTGTATATATGGTTGCGTACCAACAGTAATTAATTTTGTTCATGGTGCATTTAAAATTGGTAGACTTTAGCAGTCCAAACATTGCATATATGTGATTCTTAATTGTATATCTAGGCTAATGAACCATTCTTGTTTAAAAGAAGTGCTTATTTTTCAGAAAAATACATTTTATTTCCAAAACTATCACATCTACATCTTTATAACATACTTACTTGACTAGAGAATTATATATGTTATCATAAGAAAAAAACAAAAAACGTAAATATTGACTGAGACTCAAATGCACCATGAATAAAAAATAAAGTGGTTTGAATAGCACGCGACCACTAAAATAGTTCAAGCATTATCACATAGATGGCTGCTCGTCGTTTAAAATTTGGCGCTATAGATTCAAAGTCCGCATTGCATTATTTATGTTATGTTATGATTTCGTTAAAAGCCCTTTCATAGTTTTTTCTTATATCTTGCGGTTATTTGTTATTGTTATTATGTTTTAGTTGTTTTCTTGTTTTTTGCGTTATTGTTATTTAATTATTGGTTTTGTTGTTTTTAATGTGTTGTTGTTATTATTATTATTAAACATTGTTCACTCGGGAACTGTGTCCGTGGTATTATATTATTTGTTGAAATGGGAGGAAAAAGTACGAAGCACAGTAAAAAGAAGAAAAATAATAGATCTTTCGCTCGGAAAAGGTGGAATAAACTTAATTGCGTAGGTAAATAGTACATAAAAATTTGAATTTTTTTAGGACTAACGTATATTACATGTTTCTACTTTTGCACTTTTCCAGTAAACCAGTAAACGAAAGATAAATAATTGAATAAAAAAATGACACTTACTTTTATTATTTATCCTACTTTTTACATTGTTGTCAACAATCAGTTTGTATTGTATAAATCTGATATCGTCAACGTCTATTCGAAGAATTCGACAATGATTAACTTTCTCAAAACTGACCAATCAGAATAAATTGAGTATTTTGGCAAATTATTTTATTGATTTTATTAGTAATTTTTGTATCAAGTGGATATTTTAAGTGTGTATATCAATAAACATAATTTTAAAAAATTATATATGTAGCCATAAGCTTTGTTATTTATTGACAATTTTTTTTATGTTTATATTTCGTTATAAAGCATCAAATAAGTTAATGTGAAACTATTGGTTACTATGGTAATCTTATAAGATTCAAATTCAGGTTAACGATGCTTTATATAATTATAAAAAAATTGTTCATTTATATATATTTATATTTTAATTTAGAAATTTAGATAATAAAAATTTGTTTCTTGTGTTGACAACTGTCAAAAATACTCGGGTATGCTGGTATGCACTTGTGCAAATACTCGCGGGTACACTGCATTTGTGCACATACCTACTCACTGATACTTGATTGTTTTGGCTCGAAATTTAAAAAATACTGTAACCTGATTGGTTGAAATTTTTCGAGGGAAATAGGCAGTTATTATACCACAAGAGCTACGTCGAACCGCAGGAGGCAAAAGTATTTTCTATTATTTTTGATGATCAAGTGGTATACAATTTCATGAATAAAACAAATTTAACAATTTTATGTATTAACATAATTTTTTAATTAATTTTAAATATTATTGTTTGTTGTGTCCTGGTTACGGTGGATAAACGCATACTATGTCAATATTAAAAAATATGCACTGGAATAGTGTTGTTTATAGATAGTTTCTATGATTTTTGTGAAAAATAGTGCATTTTAATTGGTTAAAATATATAATGACGGAAATAGTCACTGATATTTGATTGATATTAAAAAATTATTGTTACCTGATTGGTTAAAATTTATTTTTTCAAATGATTCTTAAATATGAAGTAATTAAACTCACCAATATAATAAAAAATTATTAAATTTTCAGACTTTGCTAAAAATACTTAGGTACCAAAACATTAGCAAAATTCCGGATATAAACTAAAATCTTAATGTAAAAATTTCATTATTGAATTAAACATATACAAGATAATTATTTATGTTTGTTAATATGTACCTACTAAACAATGATATTATTTAATAAAAAAATTTACAATTATAGAAAATAATTATGTATAGGTAACAGGATTATTGGTATAGTTTGAGAAAATTTGGAAATAAATGGAAAAAATGTTATTTTTGCGTAACTATCAAAATTTATTATAATCCATAATTAAATGATACAAAATATTAGTAATTGTTATTGTTGTCATGTTGTATTGTTGTGCGTTTACAGAGCCACAAACCCGAGCGCCAAGCGCTTCTATCTCGTCAAAAAATTTAGAACCTTGAGAAATGAATAGGTATAATTTCTACGACGGCGTAGAAGGGTCAGGGTAAATATTTTTTTATATTGAATTCCCGACTTTTAAACTCGGGATCCCGACTTTTAAACTCAGGATTCCGACTTTTAAACTCAAGAACCTAACTTTTAAACTCGGGATCTCAGCTATTTAATCCCGAGATAAAAAGTCAGGATCCCGAGATTAAAAGTCGGGATCCCGAGTTTTAATCTCGGGATTAAAAAGCTAAGATCCCGAGTTTAAAAGTCTTGATCTCGAGTTTTAAACTCGGGATCCTGAGTTTAAAAGTAGGGATCCCGAGTTTAAAAGTCGGGAATTCAATATAAAAAATATTTACCCTGACCCTTCTACGCCGTCGTATAATTATATAATTTTTGCTTTACGTTACATTGTTGTCCCGCCCGACACTTCTTGACAAGCTTGCACAGGTTGCAAGTTCTACGAAGTGCTACCGGCACCGGTCCGTGTATTTTTCTTTCATACACTATAAAATTCATAACTCGTTATCTAGCCAACCAATTATATTGATTTCCTTAGTAAAAATAATTTTGAACCTTCCTTTATATATCTCCTGCAGTATGTACTGCAAAATTCCTTACAAAACGAGATTTAGTAGCAGACTACATTTTTCACTACACGAAATTTACGTTGAATTTTATTACTTTCTCATTTGTTATAAACAATACGTCATTCTTGATAAATGTACTACACCTACACATTGGTACTTAATAAGTACTGCTTGTATAAAAAAAATTGAATAAAATATCTTCACTAGTTCACAAGAAATTACAATTGTAAGTCGGAAAGTTAAAAAAAATCACCAAAATTTTAATTTCTAAAAAAAGGAGATAATGCATTTTTCGGGTTGATGACAATTTAGGATTTTCGTATCTTTTTATATGTAGAAAGAGAAAAAAATCTGAATATAATATAATTTTTTCAGAAAGGGTACACCTATATTCATTTCTCAAGTTTCGAAATTTTTTGACGAATCGGGACTATAAATTAAATGGATAAAAATATGTCAAGATTTTTCTATAAAATAAAAATTCATGGCATACAAAGTGAAAACTATTATTAATTATTATTATAACATTACATTATTTATGTTGTTTGTTGTTCGAAATATTTTTACCTATCTTCTTACGTGTCCCAAAAAATGTTCATATGGGAATTTCTCTCGAGAATCAAGAAACGAAAACGATCCAAATGTTCTTACCGAAATGTACAGTGGCTATGAGTGGGGGAACAATGTTGCGATTGGCTACACTAATACAAGCGTATATACAGTATAATATGTACAAATTTTATACTATGCTGCTATCAGTCGGTCTAGAAACGAAATAGCACTGCTATCCCGCGACGTTAACGGAACTACTCATGCCAAGTATCGTCATCTGAATGTGGCGGGAAAATACAATTTACATACATAACACTCCTCTTTTCTTACTTAATTTTACATATGTTTATAAGTTCAATTTAATTAAAAGGCTTGCGGGTTCTTTCGGATTTTCTAATGATAGGGGTATTTGGTGGTTTAGGTGTTTCAGGTCTAGGACTTTGCTGTACCTTGGTAAGGCTAGGTTGTACCATGGTAAGGCTCGGTTGTACCATGGTAGGGCTCTGCTGAGATGCCTCGTCTACTGTTTCTTGTTCCTCAGTGTTCCCCTTCTGTCTTATTTGAGCTTCTATAATTGATTGTTGTTTTTCAATTATCTTCCTGAATTCCTCTTCTTTTTCCGAATCAAACATAGCAGATTCAATTTGTGTTGGTTGTTGCTTCAGTTTTGCACATCTAGATCTTAAATGATCAATATGTACAAATCTTGTTTCGGATCCAACTTTTACTTAGTAAGTAACAGGACTTCGAATTTTAGTGATAATTCCTTCAAACCATTTTATTTCTTCTCCTCTAACGCTTTTAACATAAACGAGATCGTTTATTTCAAAACTCGTTGTTTTCTTTAGGGTTTCGGATACTTTAGGTTGTTTTACTTGAGAAGTTGGTTTTAACAATGTTAGTCTCGACCGTGGCATTCTGTTTAGAAATAATTAGATTTTGCATGATAAGAAGGTGATAATAGATGATTTATGTCATTTTGTTTACAAAATGTTTCAAATTCATTTGAAACTAGTTGTGGGCCATTATCTGACACTAGCGTTTCTGGTAGACCATATGCTGCAAAAATATTTCTTAAGACTGCGTTCGAAGTACACTAAAATTTCAAGCATACAAATCTCAAGAACTATTGCACTTAAAGGGATCCGGTTTTCAAATTTGTATTTAGTATTTAAATATCTATGTCACTATATATAACATTTTTGTTTATTGTTTAAATTTTTAATACAATAATTAAATTCTCCAGTACTAGAAAAATAAATGTATTGAAATTAGTCTCCTAACAAAGAATATATGATATTGTTTATAAATATAATTTCAAAAATCGTATATATTCAACAGTTTTTGAAATTTGTACGAATAAAAAAATGTAGGGCTGAGCGCCCGCCATAATGCATTTTAGCGAGTAAATAGTTCAGCTTCTTGTCACTAGGATATCGGTCGGTTAAGAAGAGAGCGGTAGATGGTAGTGGACCCGGCTGTTCAAATTTGTTCCAGCTAGTTGAAGCGAGAACATTTTCATTTACTGCAATTTGTACTGAGATATTTATAAGCGTTTTATAGGAGAAAAATCAAACTGTAGAGGAAATCAAACAGATTGACAGTTGACATTTTTTTCTTTGAATTAACGGGCTTAATAAGTTATGTTAAGATAAATATTAATAAAATATTAAAAGATTTACTTTGATTTAAAGGATTAAAAGTTTATCGTGAAATTAACGGGGTTAATAACAGTTTTGTTAAGATTATTATAGTTTGTGCTGCTGAGGGAAAACTCTGCTAATTCAAATTAGTGTTGCCGCGAGACGAGACTTGGCGAGACTTAGAGCCAGTCTCGTCTCGGTCTCGAATACCTTGGTCTCGTCTCGGTCTCGAGTGCTCTAGTCTCGTCTCGGTCTCGAGTCTCGACGAGAGTCTCGACTTTTTAATGTTTCTTAGAAGTATGTGTTAATATAAAATATATTACCTGTCATTGCATTAAAGAAGACCACCGTAAAAAAACTAGTAAAGTAAGCATTAGGAAAATGGAAGCTTGAGTTTTGATTGAAACACCAAAATATTATAATTCTCAATATTCACGGCACTGGAAATTTTACACGGCATACTCACTATCCCGTATGTCTGTATTGTACAGTGTATTTATTTTAAACAATTTTTTTTTTAAATTATTGTACTAGGAGACAGGCAAGGAAATTTTAACTGCAGTTATTTTTACAAACATGTTTTTCAATACATTTAAATATTTTTGATTAATATTTCACACACATCACGTTTGACCAATTAGAATGTTATATTTGTTTGAGAAGAAGGTAGTTTTTTAACGATAATTCCATACACGTCATTTTTAACCAATAAAAATGCATTATTTGTTCGAAGAAGGCAGTTTTTAGCAATGAAATTAGATAAAACCACAGTAGGTATGCCCATGGTACCCTTTCTTGATTTATAAATATAATTCGAACCATAAATTAATTAGGTAAAATTACTTATAATTCCTGCGTAGAAACGACAATTCGGGTTTTTTTAACTTTTAAATCAACACAAAACATTTTAAATAAATAAATGATCTAACCCTTATTAAAAATTTCTACTTTTAAATAAATATTATAAATTATTTATTTAAAACGAGCTTCGAGAGTCTCGACGAGACTCTCGGCGAGACTCGGTACTAGTCTCGTCTCGTCTCGAGTCTGTTATCGAGACTTAACTGGTGGTCTCGTCTCGATTTTTCGAGACGAGACGAGACGAGACCGAGACTAGTCTCGAGTCTCGCGGCAACACTATTCAAATACAGAAGTTTTTCTAAGATTTAAAGTTTGATTTATAGGATTGAAATAACTGTTAGTGTTGCTATCGAAAAACAATTACTGCTCAATACCTGGAATAAGGTCCTTTCCATGGATTAACGGTTAAATAACAGTTGTACAGGTATATAAATTGTGCTGCTTGCTAAGGGTAAAACCTTCACTTTCACTTGTGATCTTGATTTGACAATATCTAAAAGTTCTAAATTACTTATTTTTTATTACAACTCAAGAAATCAAAATCTTTTTTCAAATAGTATGTGTACCAACATAATATCACTTTTTTTATATTGCTGCAAGCTTCAAGTGTTTATAAGATTTGTAATTTATGTATAGATATTTGAAGATGCATTGTGCTACTACAACTATATAAAATTTACTGAAAGGTGTAAAGTGTAAAAAATACTCGAAATCTCAGTAATACAGCATTTATTCTTCTTGCATAACCGACGTTTCGGTTTACAGTTAAACCTTCAAGATCTAAAATTTACAACAATCATTACAACAATCATAACAACAATGTATATACCTAATTTCTTAGGTAATTGTTTTATATACATTGTTGTAATGATTGTTGTAAATTTTAGACCCTAAAGAAAGTTCCAGTGCTAACCGAAACGTCGGTTAGGTATGTAAGAAAAATAGATGCTGTATAACTAAGATTTCGAGTATTTTTTACACATTACAATAAAAAACAGTCGAAAAAACATTAATTTAATTAACTGAAAGGAGGGAGAGCGGCAAAAATTATCCCCTCCCTAAGATTATTATTTGTTTCTAAAAATAGACTAATATTCCAATCATTATTATACTATTTCTTACTGACGCAGAAGTAAAAGTAATATTTTTATTTATTTTTGCACATAAAGGTGTTCTTTTTAAAATATTTGACTTTAAATCGGTATTAATGTAGCAACAAAATATGATATTATGTTAATACAAATTTAAAGTTTTACATTGAATAAATAGTACAGCAAATTGATTTTATCAGTACAAATCTTGAATAATGAAATTGTTTAAATCAATACTTTTGTATCGTTTTCTGTATACCTATGTGTAAATTGAGTCTACTTTAAATAAACAAACTGTAGGTATAACTTTCATTTCTTTTTTAGTAATACCAGTGAAACTTTGAATACTGAAGCAAAAAAATCTGACGTGGACACCACATGACTTCCTTGTACGCCTTGTGTGTTCATACTTTTCCTAATAACTAAAATGTAAAATAATATTAAAAATTCTTTTAACTTATTATACTAGTATACTCACAAATATATTTTAGTCATTTTATTTAAACTGCAGAAGAAGATATAAAGCATATTTTACTATTGTCACTGTCATGTCATAATCATTTAAATTTTACGTAGTAACAAATGTTAATCGATCATGGACTACAAGATACCGAAATACTATAAATTATAAATATATACTTTAATTATTTTTAAATGATAGCAGATACAAAAATATTTATAAAATACCGATTGTAGGTAATAATCACATAATCTTTCATTTAAAATAAAAAAAATTGTCTAAAATTAAATATTTATCGAAATATTTTTAAAAAGTACTACTTCCGGTTTGTAGACTGAAACCAAAAATAGGAGGTGCACAACTAGATGCTATAACAGTCCTAAATACAAAATTTCAACTTTCTACGTCTAACCGTATTTGAGTTATGCGACACACATACGTCCGTCCGTACGTACGTACGTACAGACGTCACGTCGAAACTAGTCATAATGGATTCAGAAAAGGTCAAAACGGATATTTCCGTCAAAATCTGAGAACCGAAATTTTTCGCGATTACAATACTTCCTTACTTCGTACAAGGAAGTAAAAAGGTTAAAAAGAAACCATAATTACTTTTATCAAATAAATAATAAAGAATATTGTTCTTTCATTAATGTCGACCTGTACATAGAAAAAGTTGAAAAAGATGAAGTTTTATGGCAGCAAGTAATGTTACCAAAACTAAAATATTTTTATTTAAATTATATTCTTCCTGAAATAGCTGATAGTAGAACTCCAATTTTGGATTTTATGTCTGACTTTTTTTAATAAAAAAAACTTTAATATTTTCTGTTGATATAATTTATACACACTTCCAAACATACTCGTACACTATTCAACGATTACAGATATCAACGGAAAATAGTACATTATGCACCAAGGGAGGAAAACTCGATTTTGCTCCCGCGGGTGAATTGACAACACAGGACTGAATCAGTCTTGTGCTATCAATTCACCCGAGAGAGCAAAAGCGTTCCTCCCGAAGTGCATACGATAATTTTTGTAACGAGTGCACAGAAAAATGAGCGGAAACGTGCTTGTTTAAAACGCGTTTTTGCTCCCTTGAGATATTTTGCTCCCTCCGTGTAACGATCGCTACTCCGCTTCTCGAAAATAATAGAGTGGGAGCAAAATATCTCAAGGGAACAAAAATGCGTTTTGCTCCCTCTAAATAAGCACATTTCAGCTCATTTTGCGTGCACATGTTACAAAAAAATTATAATTATTTTATCAAACCCAAGGTCAACTAAATATAAACAATTAAAAAAATTATTGTTTACGTAGGTACTGTATTTTTATGTAAATTGTATTATATATTATTAAAGAACTGGCAAAAATATATATATTTGTACTACAGGGTGTGACACGGTCTTTTTGTTTTTTGGGAAAAGTAAAGCTAGTATGTCTAAGACGTGGCAGTTGTTTCCAGAAGTTACAGAAGCGTTTCATTTTTCATTATAATCTCTACACCTCAAAATAGTATACCAAGTAAAATTATGAAATTATTGCAACGTTTTTTGATTCTCTGCTATTGCAGCAATAGTGAGTGTAAAGATATAAATGATGCTCGAAAAGAACTCTTTACATCTAAATCAAGGAACATCGTTAATATACCACCTTCAGAATCTGTGTTCGAGCAACACACATTGCGCGCAGCTTATCAAAGTGGGCACATTTGGGGTCAGTCATTATCTCAAATAATGATTTTACCAAATATTGGTACCTGGACAATTACTAATAAGACTATTACTTACCCAACATGGTCAACATTACCTGTTGTTTCAAATGCAGTACAAAAACTGATACTGTTCCTGCAAATCAAAGTGCAAAAATTATATTTGTAGTTGTAGGAAGTCTAATCTTCCATGTACATTATTATGTAAGAATTGTAAAGGTAGATGCAGAGAATAAAATTCTAAAATTTTAAATTTTTTGTTAACCATGATATTTAATTGCAGTTGATTTTGTTCCATACGACTGAAAAAAGTACAATTCTATTAAATTTGTCTAGTGTGTACCTATGTAAAACAATTTTTGTTCGAATTTATAGTCCTAGAGTCCCTAAAATAATTAATTTTTTTTTAATTTTTAAAATTTTATAAAACTGACCCGAGTCAAAAAAATTATATGATAATTCTTTCCCCTCAAATTCAATGAACCCGTGTTTCAGCATTTTTGGCCGGGTTCCACGGTTTCTGAAAAAACATATTTCGAAATTCAAATTTTTTCACTTTCCCGCGCTGATAACTCGAAATATAGGGGTGGGGAGAAAAAAGTTTCGTACAAAAGTGTTTCTTCTTTTTTTGCGTAGAACACGTTGCCAAAATAAAAAAGTGGGGTTCCCATTTAAGATATCAAACATGAACCCCTTCCCGAGTCAAAAAATTATATGATAATTATTTCCCCTCAAATTCAATGAACCCGTGTTTCAGCATTTTTGGCCGGGTTCTACGGTTTCTGAAAAAACACATTTCGAAATTCAAATTTTTTCACTTTCCCGCGCTGATAACTCGAAATATAGGGGTGGGGAGAAAAAAGTTTCGTACAAAAGTTTCTTCTTTTTTGCATAGAACACGTTGCCAAAATAAAAAAGTGGGGTTCCCATTTAAGATATCAAACATGACCCCTTGAATGTGATAGGATCAGATGGCCCCCTCTAAACCATCAAACTTTTATTCGGAACATTTTTTTGTTCGACGCATATTTGTCGAGATATTCCAGTGGATTAATTAAAATGGGTCACCCTGTATTATAACACCATTACACAATTAAATAAAAGATTTGTCGAATTCGTAACCAAGTGATGGGTGCATTGACACTTGTGGATGTGGCGATGCCCATGTTGATGGTGCGAAATATGAATCTTTCACTCGTGACTCACGCACTTTTACGAACAAGTGTCTATACCTCACGAAGAAATAATTTGATAATTGTACACAGTAAAAATTTTTTTGTTGTAAACTTAAACGGTGTTAATGGTAAAGCATCTTGTGTTCATTTTTAACGAAAATTTTTTTTAAAATATTACCAAGTACGAAGTTGTTAAATATTCAACCAGTTTATAGTAGTTTTTTTACACTTTTTATAGTATATTAGATAAAAATAACAACATTTTTGGTGAAATCAAACATATTGCAAATATAAATTTCTATGTGTTGATTTACACAAAAAATAAGGAAAACTGAATAACAACATTTATATTAATAATACACATGCTAGTGTTTTATTTTATTTAAAATGGTAGTTTCACCACAGTTGTGTAGTTAAATTATAAAATGTTTTGTTATAATACACATATTAATGTTATATTACATTAGTTTTGGTTCATCAACAACAATCGCACTTAAAATACACAATAAGGTGGTAGATTTACCACAAAATGTGGTTAAATCTTTTCAATAACGCGCAGACTCAAACAGAAAATATGTTTTGTCTTGCTACTTTTCGTCATTTCGACCATTACTTCCATAGATATAGTCGTTTTTTAAAAGTAACGCCGGCCATCTTGTATTGGCCGCCATTTCTATTAGCTACCACTTGAGGATGGCAATCATGGTTTTTAGTGATCCTTATACTCATATATAACTATGGTTAAAAGGAAACTTAGTACCCCCAAATTATACCAACATTTTAGCTGGCCCATGGACTAACAAGGACGAAAAAAATTTGTGAAAGAGAGTGCACAAGCAACTGTTTTCCATAAGGTAGTACCTTCTTCATTTATTATTTAATTTTTGTAACCACAATAATTCTTTATTTTTAGATTGGTGACCCATTACAAAGTGTGCCCTCAAATATACCGACCAGCCTCATTTAGTAGCTGTGGGATTAAATAAAGCAACCATAGCAACATTTTTCATTCGACTTGATCAGCACTTCCTTGCTATAGAATCCACAACGATTGAAGTATTCAATGTGCTATTCCAGGCACATTTCGTATTTAATACAAAATACGACACCAATGTTGCAAATTTTTTAACTAACATTGAAAGTGAGGTATATGGATTAAAACCAAGTACTCAATTCACACCAAAAATAAGAGAATTGCGAGCCCGATTAGAAAATAAGCTTTAAAATATATTTTTAAAAATTTCATAGGTATAATGTATTAGATCTGTCATAGAATACATTTTTTTACTTTTTGTAATAATTTATATACGTACTATTTAAGTTGAAACAACTGCCATAATGGACTTATTTTTCAAATGCTACTTATGTTTGAATTTTTTTTGTCTGTTCAAGAGATTATTAAACATTTGAAAATAAGACATGCTTTAGTTAAAGCACGTAATACAATTCTAAAATGTTGTTTTAAAATTTGTATCAAAAAATTTCGTTCATTTAGTGGTCTTAGAGGTCATTTGATCTCATGCAGCAAAGAAATTGTAACATTAAAAGATAATAATACAGTAATACATTTTTGCTTTCACCCAAGTAACATTTTAAGACCTTGACGTATATATGATGTCTGTTAACGACTGTCACAAATAACGTCTACAGACGAGACGTACAAGTCATAATATGACTAACATAAAATAACACGAATACAACGTCTGCAGACGACATGTACAAGTCATAATATGACTGTCACAAAGTGATTGTTTGCAGACGTGATTATAATGTGACAATATGATTGTCAAAAATTATCTGTTTAAAACGTCTATGGACGTAATTTACAAGTCATAATGTAACAATCACATGAGTAAAATTTAGAAAAAAATATTTATCAATACCTTTTATTTATAATTATTGACAACTTGCAAATAATCTACGAATTCGCAAAAAAAGAAAATTGTAGTGCTGTTTATTTAAAAGTACATTGTACAAGTACAAATGTTTCATAGAAACACCCCAGTACCTATTCAGTGACTACGTAGACGCCACTAGTTCATAAACTTGAAGAGAGAAAAGATTTTCTTGTCAAAATAATAACGTTTAGAACAATGAATAATTTTATTTATAATGTATTTAAAAATTTTAGTTTTAAATCTATTTACTTTATATTCATATTTCATATCACCAAATTATATGTCTGATTGGCCGAGCGGTTAGCGTCGTTGGAATACCCGGGAACACGTCCTTAGGATCCGAGTTCAAGTCCAGGACGATCCAGTATCCAGTTAATATCACAGTTCCAATTCGGTCTTTGGAGAGTTCGGATGGATAATGTTTGTGCGCGCTAAGTTTAGTTATTACTGAGTTAGCAAATGTCAAATTTATGCGAAATTGAACCTTATAGTGTAAGTGAATAAGGCGGTGTCCAAAAAACAGCCCTGCTTGGGTTGATAAAGGTGCAAAAGGCTAAGGGCATGCCCTCCAAGCCCAGAGTGATACCTACAACAATAAAAAAGACACAGTTTAAAAAGACTATTAAAAATGTGAACAAAAAGAAAACAGTGGTGCGTGATACCAAGAGTGAAAGTGAAACTGAGCACGAGACCGACAGTGATACATCATTCTCAAGCACACAAAGTGCAACAAACAATGCTAAGACTAAAAATGACAATAAACCGGTTAAAAAGAGACTATCCGATGTAATTATTCAAACGAAAGTGGTCACCATCAGTGACGATGAAAGTTATAATAATAAAAGTGATAGTGAATGTGCGAAATCAAATGAAACTACAAAAAGAAAAGCGCTTGAAAGTCCGGTTGACAGTACAAATAAAACAAACACAGCGGGCGGTAGCGTAACTAAACCGCTCACGCAAGAAGAACGCTACTACGCGCTGCGCGAACTCGGCATTACCGACGCGGATGCGGTCGAACTCAGCGCACCCAAACCGTCTACTTTACCGGCCGTCATACCCGGCAGTGAACCTGACTTACCGGCAGATCCGAGCGCCGCCCTGACGGACAATAGCGGAACTAAGGCACCAAAGACAACAACCAACATCACAGAGACCAGCCATCCAGCAACAGCTGGCACAAGTAAACAACAATTATATGTAACATTGCCAACAAACACAACAATGCCCCGCGGCGGTGCCTCTCGAGGAAGAGGCGGTCGCGTGCCACTTCAACTCAAAAACAGATTTACACCACTTCAACAACGACAAGACATTGAAGTTGATGATGATGACAGCGTCATCTACGAAGGAGAAGAGCAAGAGGACACAACAACGGAAAAAACATCAAGAAGACATACTCCAGCCCCCATTGTTATCCCGGGCGGCAAATCCAACGATCACAAAGCGCTCGCAGAGGCAATCAAAGACATAACAAAAGGTGAATTTTTTGTAAATTACACTAGAAATAACATGAACCTATACATAAAAAATAAAGAACACAAGACAAACATAATGAAAGTACTACAAGAAGAAGCAATAGAACATCACACGTACACGGATCACGAGGAAAAGACACACACGCTTTCGTCCTGCGTGGCCTGGACTCGCAGCATACGCCGGAGGAATGTAACGACATCTACAATCTTACACTGTAACACATCCATTCAATAAAGTATTATTGTTATCACATGGTGTCAGAAGTGAAAAAAAAGTGAAAGTTAGCTTTAAAAAAGCATAGATAATAAACTAAAATAAAAAAGTACATTATAATAACGTTAAGATTAGTAAAAAGTCAAAAAACAAAGTGTTATAATGCCTGAGAACGAAAATACAGCAGCCCAAGCACAACCGCCGCAACATAACCTAGCATTAAGACCGCCAAAACCGTTAACCCTAAATGAGGAAGTTTCCCAAACATGGAAAATGTGGAAACAACAATACGGTTGGTTTGAAACGGCAACACAGTTAAACAAAAAACCGGCAGAAATACAAGCTGCAACATTTATGTCTGTCATTGGACCAGAAGCTGTTGTAATTTTCAACTCGTTCAATTTAAGTGATACCGAACAAAAGAACGTAGAAGTTATAAAACAAAGATACGAAGAATATTTTACACCCAAAAGTAACGTCACCTTTGAAAGATACGTATTTAATAAACTAAATCAAGAAGAAGGAGAATCGTTCGACGAATTCCTTACTAAAATAAAGTCTAAAAGTAAAAAATGCGAGTTTGGAGATATACATGATAGTCTCCTGAGGGATAAAATAATAATAGGAATCAGAGACGAAACGTTAAGAGAAAAACTACTTGCTACAGAAGATCTGTTGTTAGAAACAGCAATAAAAATGTGTCGAGCTAGTGAGCTTACAACGAAACGGTTACAGAATATGAAGACACAAGATAGCGTAGTAGACATGGTAAAAACAAAAAAGACCCAGAATCAAGTTTCACTCAAGGATAAGGAATTCTTGTGCAAGCGATGCAATACAACTCACGGCAAGAGAAGTTGTCCGGCATACAAAAAACAGTGCAAGAAATGTAAAAAAATGAATCATTTTGCAGTAGTATGCAAATCAAAGTCAGCTAACGTAGACACAGTAGAGGGACAGGAAGAAGAAGTTGATGAGTTGTACGTGGACGAAATATTAGTAAAGAATAAAGAAGAGTGGTACGAAAATATTTTGCTCGAAAATCTTAAAGTTAAAATGAAGTTGGACACGGGAGCACAGTGTAATGTTCTGCCAAAACTGACAGCAGATAAACTAGGAGTAAAAATGTCAGAGTCAAGAATCAAGAGAATAGTATCATACACTAATAATAAAATGAACGTAGAAGGAGAAATACAAGTAGAAGGGCAACTGAAAAATAAAAAGCAGTTACTAAAATTCCTAGTAGTAAATGCTGACGTACAACCAGTGTTGGGAATCCAGTCGTGTGTCCAGCTAAACCTAATTAAGAGAGTGAATGAAGTGAAAAACGAAAACATATTCAACGGGTTAGGTTGTTTAAAAAACTATGAGTACGACATAGATCTCAAAGAAGATGCTAGATTCGAAATAAAACCGGCTCGTAAAATACCGCATGCAATAAGAGAAAAAGTAAAACGCGAACTAGATTCCATGACAAAATTAAGAGTAATCCGTCCAATTAGCGAACCAACTCCGGTAGTCAGTCCAATGGTCATAGTTCATAAAAATGGAAAAATACGAGTCTGCTTAGATCCGTCAGATGTCAATAAAAATATTTTAAGAAGACACTACCCATTGAAAACGATCGAAGAAATAGCAACTAGAGTTAAAGGTGCCAAATACTTCACTAAATTAGACTGTAAACGAGGATTCTGGCAAATCAAGGTGAGTGAAAGAACTCAAAAATACTTAACTTTTGCCACACCTTGGGGCAGATATACATGTTTAAGGTTACCTTTCGGCATAGCCAGTGCACCCGAAGTGTTTCAAGAAGTAATGAGCAACTTGTTAAAGGACATGAAAGGAGTAGAAAATTCCATGGACGACATCTTATTGTACGCATCAACTAAAGAAGAGCTAAAAAAAATAACGGAACAAGTAATCCAAAAACTAGACGCAGCGGGATTAAAATTAAACAAAGAAAAGTGCGAATTTGAAAAACAAAAAATAAAGTTTTTAGGGCATGTGCTCACCCCAGTAGGAATAAAAGCTGATGAAGAAAAGACTGAAGCAATCAGGAAGTTAAAAACGCCAACGAATGTAACCGAACTTCAACGTTTTTTAGGAATGGTAAATTATTTGTCTAAATTCTTACCTAAACTATCAGAAGTAACTGAACCAGTTCGACAATTGTTATTGAAAGAAAACGAGTGGTTATGGACGGAAGAGCACGATAGAACCATTAAAAATATAAAAGAACTCATTAGGCAACCACCAGTACTAAAATACTACAACTCGAACGATGATGTCACACTACAAGTAGATGCGAGTTCGAAAGCACTAGGAGTCGCCTTAATGCAGCAGGGACAACCAGTGGCGTTCGCAGCAAAGGCTTTAACCAAATCACAACAACAATATCCACAAATAGAGAAGGAAGCGTTAGCGATCCGTTACGCGTGCCGCAAATTTCACGAATACGTATACGGGAAGAAACTAAAAATAGAAACCGATCATCAACCACTAGAAATCATCTTCAAAAGAAGCATAGATCAAGCTCCTCTGAGATTAAGAAGAATCCTATTCGATGTATTACAATATTCATGCACACAGCAGACATACTCAGTCGAGACTGCAACTATAGTGTTGAAGAGGAAGAAGAAGAGATCAACGTGCAATTAATATTACCTGCATCCGATAAAATGCTCAAAGAAATAGAAGAGAAGACAAAAGAAGATCCAGAATTGTCAGAACTTATGAAAATTGTTCAAGAAGGATGGCCTGAAAATCAAAAATCAGTCCCAGAAGCAACTCGTCAATATTGGAACTTCAGAGAACAATTATCAGTTTACGATGGAATATTAGTAAAAAATGACAGAGTAATAATTCCAAAAATACTACAAGTAAAAATACTACAAAATATTCACAGTGGACATTTCGGAGAGCAAAGCTGTTTAAAGAGAGCTCGAGACGCAGTATATTGGAGAGGCATGAGCAACGACATAATAAAGTTAGTTGAAAAATGTACAATTTGCCAGAGTAGACAAAGAAGTAAACAACAAGAGCCTCTAATAAATAAAACAATACCAAGCAAACCGTGGGAAATAATTGCAACGGATTTATTCAAATGCCATAACGAAGAATACATCATCATAACTGATAGCTACTCAGGATTTTTCGATTTTGAAAAGTTAACTAATGAAACATCCGCTGAAATCATAAAACATTTGAAGAAGTGGTTTGCAACACATGGAATACCAGAAGTTCTAGAGAGCGACAACGGGCCGCAATACAGCTCGAGGAAGTTCAAGGATTTTGAAACCAACTGGAAATTCAGACACCAAACATCAAGTCCGAATTATCCCAGAGCCAATGGCTTAGCAGAACGAAATGTACAAATAGCAAAAGAGATGTTACATAAGTGTAAAAAAGACAACAGTGATGTCTATTTAGCGTTACTAAATCATAGAAATATACCCAGAAGCAAAGAACTAGGTTCACCCGTTCAGCGATTATTCAGCAGAAGAACCAAATCTCTCGTACCAATGATAGAAGATAAATTAACACCACAAATCCAACAAAATGTACAATTAGAAATGACCAAACTCAGAAACAAACAGAAGGAATACGCAGACAAAAAAGCTAAAGAAATGTCACCACTTAAAGTTGGTGATAACGTAATTGTCAAACAAAAACATCGTTATTGGAAAGGTGGACAAGTGGTCGAAAAGTTACAAGAACCAAGATCATTCAAAGTCAAGATAGCAGATGGTAGAATTCTGAGAAGAAACAGCTCACAACTACGACCAACGCTAGCAAACTATAAACTAATTAATAATAATCCAATTGTCATTCCAGATTTTCCAAAGCACAGCTTGTCGACAAAAACCGCGAAAGAAGATACGACAGCGAAACCAAACGCAGAAGCAAACACAGAAAGATCACCCCCACCCGAGAAGGCTGAAAATACCGACAACAAGACCAACGAAACAAGTCCGTCCACGACTACCAAAGAAGTTCGTACCAGAAGCGGAAGACTTGTCAGAAATAGAAACATTTTAGATTTATAATCATTTAACATAAATATTGTAATCTTAAAATATTGTATAATAAGGATGTAACGACATCTACAATCTTACACTGTAACACATCCATTCAATAAAGTATTATTGTTATCACAGAGGAAGTTCAGACTACTCTGACAGAAAAACACAATCTAAAAATCAAAAAAGTATACGCAATGAAAACAAAATACCGGCCGCTGTATCTCGTTATTACCAGCGCAGCTACAGTGCTCAACGAGCTGGTAACAAAAATAAAATATATACTTTACACTAAGGTAAAATGGGAAAGGCACGAAAATAAAAAACTAATTCACCCAGTGCCAGCGGTGCCAGCACTTTGGGCACGCTACTTCAAATTGTTACAGATCGCCAAGATGTGTCAAGTGCGAAGAGTCGCACTTAACTAGAGACTGCACCAAGGACGCCACAGAAAAAGCTGTATGCTGTAACTGCAAGGGCCAACATCCAGCTAATTACAGAAATTGTCCTGTATATATTAAAAAATTGGAAATAATAGCTAAAAGAAATCCGAAGATACAACGCATACTGACGGGAGAACCAGCTGATAATGAACAAGGATACAAACCTGCACCGCCACCAGCCACCAACCCCTGGACATCAGGAGCTGCCGAGGCGTCCAGAGAGAGCAACTTTCTACCACTTCCACCGCCACTGCAGAGACAGCCCCAGACAGCAGAGCACCGCGCAAACACCGGCCTCAATCCCCCCCTGAACACTCAAGTGACAGTGCAAGCCCCTAGTGCGACGCCCATGGACACTACTGAAAACACAAACATAAATTACAACATATTTAGTGAACTTAGTGAAGAAATGAACCAATTAAATAAACATGTTAATTTAAGTAATCTACTAAAATTTATTAAAGATATGAATAGACATTGAAGTACTTGTGAACCACAAAATAAAGCTCGCACAGCATTCAATTTCATACAGAACATCCAATCATACAATATTTAAGTTAAACTCATTTCACTCCATGCATTCCATGTAAATTGATAATAATTAATTAATATATTTACAATAATGTTATTATTATAGAAATAAAATTTATAATTCATTGTAAATATCATTATCATTAAATCATTCAAACATCATAATATCACTCATTAGTTCTAAGAAATAAGAATTATGTAAAATGTAAAATAATGAAACAAAACAACACAAAAATAAAATATAATAAAAATCTAAAACACAAAACAAACACAACACACAAAATTAGAATCGACTCAAATGTTATGTTATAATTAGGTTAAGTTATTTTTAAGACATGTACAATAATTATTTAAAGAGAGTTTTTCCCCCTGTTTTTCTCCCAAAACATCCACTACACACTCATCTACACGCACACAGCATTTATTCACACACATCCTGTATATAAATCCTTAATTATTTTAATAATATTAATTAATAAAATTGAAAACAAAATGGTAAGGCAAGAAGCCAGGAACGTTAGTAAGTAAGTAAGTGAAATGTTTTAAGAATCCTCCTGATTATCAGAGGACCATGTAATAATGATCAATAAATCAAATTATTATTATAAAAAAAGTTAATATCAAATTTACATTTGTATCTTTCTCCAGTTCTATGGATTATAATCTCGATTCTTATAAAGAAAACGAAAGAAAAATAAGGAAACCAATACTGCAAAATTGAATATTATTTTTTAAATACAATCGTCACTGACATCTAAATACAGTCATAAAAGTCCGACGTACAAATATTACGTCAAATATATTAAAATATTTTATAACACATATGCTATAAAAATATTTCTGCAATATGTCATATAAAAACTTTACATTTTCAAACTGTTACGAGCACGTAAAGCTATTGTTTTTTGTAAAGTATTGTTTGCACAATAAGAAGGTATGTAGGTACCTTACTGAAATATCAAAAGGCATCAATTTTTATCAACTTAATAATTATTAAATGTAGTGAAATCTGTGTTAGAAACTTTTCAAATTAGTCTAATTGTTCGTGTTTTAAGGATTCTATATTTTCAGAGTAATTAAAACTTTTAATGACTTTTCACTGATGAAAAATTAATGAGAAGACGTAACATATGGAAATAGTAATTTGTATTTCCATTTTAAATATAATTCTGCAGGTAGATACATTTCTCAGAAAATAGCTGGATAAAATGGCTAAAGAATCGGTAAGTACACACATAATATGGTATGATCATTGATCAACAATAATAAATTTTTCCTGCAATTATTCCTTATAAATAAATATATAAAAGCATTGTACAAAATACGTACAAGAATTAGAACAAATTATTTTTTGGCCTTTTGAAGTGTAAACATAACAATCAGGTATCGTTGGCGCCTTGGTAGTTGCTATTTTACACATACCATTATTTTACTGTATGTCAGTTCGGTAAAGAAACTCGATTTTTTGCTTTAAGAGATTATTAAAAAACAGTTGCTTTGAAATACAAAAAACGCTAGTTTAATTATTTTAAATTTGACATTTGTTGGTGTCATCTCTTAGCAGTTGTTCGAAGGCTAATCGACAAAAGGCAATTTTAGTGCGATATCAAATGCATCTCACTGAACCTTATATAAAATAGATATTTAAAAAAAATAGGTATATTGGCCAAAAAATATAATACATAATGCTTGCGTTAGGTCATTCTACATACATCGCTAGTTTTTTAAAGCACTCTCCTTCGCGTCGTATTGACGCAGAGCGTCGCGTTGTAAAATAAAACATACCGCACTTATAATGTAGGTAAATAACTATTACATTACTGTTATTTCAATTTTTATTAAAAAAAGTGACATCATTACATTGACATGTTTTTCTAATGGGAATTGAGATCATTGAGATGCATGTATTAACCTATTTCTAGGTGACACCAATGAGCCTTATTACCGATTATCTAAATCGAGTTACCTGGATTGGATATAATCCAAGAAACAAACCAAAACTAAACTACGCAATAGGAATATTTTTTGTACTTTACGTTATAATCTTCTTTACTCTATGTGGTGTTTATTTGCTGTCGAATTCTTACTCTGATTTTAAACTAATTATGATTGATATTGTACTGTTCATTGGATACTGGCAAGTAAGTATATGTTTCTGATAGACAACTCAGAACTCAGGTTTAGATTCAAACAGGTATATACCAATAATACAAATGAATTTTGTTTTGTTCTTGATTGATTTGTATTATTGTTATTATTGACATTCATTTTTGAACTTGCTTAATTAGTTAAAATAATTTATATTTTAATAATACTTACTTACTTAATCCCGAGCCTTTTTCTACCTTTTCAGGTGTAAGGCTATATTTTAATAATTTGTTGTTTAAACACATGTTGTTATACATCGTTGAAAAAAAAATCGTATTTAACTATGTGAAAATCCAATTGGCATCCATTTAAAATAAGACAGTTGCAATCAATATCTCGGAAACCGCCATCTAGAATTTTATTTTGACATCATTTTTCGGTTTCCCACATCACAACATTCTATTAAATTATTGCTATTAATATAACAAGAATATTATGAGATTTATAATACCGAGGATGTTGCTAAGCGATGAGATGAAACCGAGTCTCTTTGAACATCCAAGGGGGCTTAAATCGCATATATTCGCGTTATATTCAAAGCTTCATCGTATCATCAACGCCAGCGATGGTAAAACAAATCAACAATTTTATCTGTCAATTAGTTGACATTCGCATATTATGGAAGCGGAAGGTTTGATGTTATTATGGTTATATCTAACGTATTAAGTCCGTACCTAATGAATTATAAATATCTAACGTATTATAAGTAACTAACGTATTATGTTGTTTATAATTATCAATAAATGTTGCATATTAAAAGGTAATAACAGTTGATGATACAATTAAATATATAATTTAATTCTTTGAATCTTGTTCCATTTCTTGGATTGAAAATCTTGAAATTTCGCTAATTTCGAAGAACGAAAAACTAGAACATTTTTTCACAAATTTGACAATTTGTAAATTATCAAAATATTGTTAAACAATACAACAACACCGCACACTATGAGATGTAATTTTTTCAAATATAATTAACATATTATAGAAGAAAATCTCATATTGACAATCGAACATAAAATTTTGTATGCAACTTGTACATAATCGGACCTTATTATCAGGCTCGCTCGCTGCGCTTGCTCTGCCATAAACTTCGGCTTGTACAAGAAAGTCCTAATTTATGCACTTGTTTACATAAATAGCTATTATATCTTTTATAACAACGGAGTAATATGAGTTTTTTAAATAGCGATTTTCAGTTCTTTTAATAACCTTCAAACTGTTCGGAATTTTAAATGTTTTTCTACGGAGTTTAAATTAGCACTAAAAACTGCACCCTTTTTCGCTGAGTAACGTACCGTGCTTAAATATAAAATCTTTAACTGAAATAGTGTACAGGTTAAACGTCAATTAAAGAGAGTTTCGCTGTCGGCAAAGCAAGGACGCGCAAGTGACAGCGGTAGACAAGAAAGCTAAATAAAAAGTGTCGCAAACCGTGTCAAAAATAAAAAAAAAAATCTGATGTGGCCAGCACAAGACCTCCCGCCATACTTACTTTATTCTTTTTACTTATTATACACATATATTAATAATATATGGGTACTACTACTTACTCACAAATATATTTTAGTCATTTTAATTAACACCAGATATAAACGATATTTTACTATTGTCACTGCCATGTCATAATCATTTAAATTTTACTATTTTCAATAGCTCAGTTTTTAGCAAATGTATTTTCACAACAATAAAAAATTAAATGAGTGAGTAGACATAGAAACACAAAAACAAAACCTTATATATATATAAACGATATTTTACTATTGTCACTGCCATGTCATAATCATTTAAATTTTACTATTTTCAATAGCTCAGTTTTTAGCAAATGTATTTTCACAACAATAAAAAATTAAATGAGTGAGTAGACATAAAAACACAAAAACAAAACCTTTGACTCAAAATTATGGTCGAAAAAAAATCAAACTACTAAAGCTAAAGTGAATCACATTAATCAAACCCTAACTGATGTGATTCTGCAGCATAAAAGGTGCGAATTAAACTTGAAATAACAGAACAATGAATTTATATTAGCCCTAATGCTCCAAAATAAATGAACATAGCTAACAAGAACAAACCCTAATTGCTAATATATCTCTAACACGCAAAACGTTTTGACATCGCATCGAAATCGCACTATAATATTGTCGTGGAGGCTCATAAATCGTTACTACAATTGCTTACTGTGAACATTAGTGAACGTATTGTTCGAAGAAGGGTAATAGATGTAAATTTTCTGGCACGATGGCCCGCCATGCGAACAGACCTCCTCCAACATCACCGAGTAGCTCGCTTGTAATTTTTTGGGAAGTGTGTAAATTGGGATTAAGGTGATTAGGCTCGTGTTCTAGTCACTATTGAATCACGATATTTTTTAATGTCAACATATGGATATGTAAAAGTGTGATGACCAAGACCAATTGGGAAACTTGTGCATTCTGCAATACTGTAAGATTCCTGGGAGGAGATCGGTAATGGTGTGAACTGGGATATCAGTGAAGTTGCGGATAGATATATAGCTTGTTTATATGGGAGTATTCAATGCCGATAGGTACATAAAAGATATTCTGACCGACAATGTTGTCCCGTATGCACCATGTTAAGATGATAAATTTATCCCGATGCACGATAATGCGCGCCCTCATGCTGCTGCAATCGTAAACGGTTTCATAAATGTTATTAACATAAATCGTATAATGTGTCCAACGCGGAGTGCAAATCTGAATCCAATATAATTTGAGTGGTATATGCTCGATATAAAGATTCTAAGTCGTGTACCCGGTCCCTGTAGACTTAGTACGTTGAAATAAGCACTGTTAGAAGCATAAAATAATATCCCTCAAGATGGCATCAGGAACCTATTTTTATATATGCCTCTACGGTTGACCGAGGTCAATAGAGTACGCGGAGGGAACACGCGTTATAAGTATAAATGAATTGTGTTTATTACTACTAGTGAACCAGCTGAAAAATATGATTTCTACGACAAACTACGAGCAACTACAAAATTAAATAAATTTTATAAAAGAGACATAAAATTATTAATAGGCGATTGGAATGCTAAAGTAGGTAATAACAATAAAGGAAACGGAGAAGTAATGGGGAAATATGGAATAGCAGACAAACGATAATGGCGAAAGAATGATAGACTTTTTGCTACATGAATAACTTTATAAGTGGAGATACTTTTTTCGAACATAAAAATATACACAAGAAAACATGGATATCCTCTTGTGGACGATACAAGAACCAAATAGATCTGTTGAATATTTAAATTTAGCGCGCTTCTTTCTTTTACATGTTAACTGATAATTTTCTGTATTACCGACCTCTGGCGCCAGTTTAGTAGTTGTAGTAAAAATGGCAGCCTGAGCATGTTTGTAATATACGTATTAAAATAAATCCAGTTTAATCAAAGTGTATATTTCATTTAGATCTTCGTGTGTCCTGACAGACACTGTAAAACCTTTTTGTGAATAATCTCAACAGGTTATGGGCCCAGGTTACGCTGGTAAAAAGATCTAAAGAAGAAAAGTACTGTGTCACAATATGGGTTAATATATCGATCTAAGAAACATTTCGAAGTTCGATGGGTCAAACTTTCAGCTCTGGAAGTTCCAAATGAGATCGATCCTAATAGCAAATGACTTACTAAAAATTGTGGATAGATCAGATTTAAAACCTGGAGATGCTGTCCAACTTGGTGCATGGCAAAAACGTAACGCCAAAGCCATGTTCATCTTGTCCACGTCTATGGACTATTCCCAATTGGATTACATGATTACATGTGAGACAGCCGCAGAAATGTGGGAGAAGTTACGGTGCATTCATGAGCAACAAAGCGAATCCAATAAATTATTATTAATGACGACTACAAAATGTCAGCAAGCGACAAAATCGCACAGCATATTTCAAAAATCGAAAATATGGCCCGTCAGTTAAAGGATTTGGGAGAAAACGTGTCCAATACCACAATAATGGCCAAAATATTGGGTAGTCTACCATCTAAATTCAGTACTCTAGTTACTGCATGGGATAGTGTAAATGCAAATGATCAAACATTGCCAAACCTAATTTCGCAACTCCTTAAAGAAGAGAGCAGAATGTCAGCCGTAGATGAAACAACCAATGCATTGGCTGCAATCAGTTTCAAATCAAATTGTGCAGACAAGAAAAACATCGAATGTTTTTATTGCCATAAGAAGGGACATCTCAAAAAGGATTGCTATAAAAGAAGAGCGAAGTTCAACAAAAATCAGCAGCCACACAACGCCGGCAATTCAGCAAACTTCAGTGCCTTTTCAGCAGAATCTAATTTTCCTTTTGAATTATCAAAAATTGATGCAAACAATACATGGATTTTGGACAGTGGTGCATCAAAACATATGTCCTTTCAGAAACAATGGTTTTTCGATTTCGTAACCTGTGACGGTGACGAAGTATTACTTGGCGACGGCTCTAAATGTGACGTCAAAGGAAGAGGGACCATACACATCAAGAGATATGTCAACGGCAAATATTTAGACGGAAAAATTGAAGATGTCTTGTACGTGCCAAATAATAAATAAAAATTTATTTTCAGTTGGCGCATGTACTGAAAGAGGCTACAATGTAACATTCAAAGATGATACGGTGCAAATCCACGCATTACAAAACTTAATGGCTGTGGACGTAAAACAAAGCAACCATTTGTTTAAAAAAACTAAGGTACCAAACCAGGCAAACGTCATAACCACTCCAAATTTAAAATTGTGGCACGAACGGCTTGGGCACGTGGGGGCACAAATGCTTAAATTAAATGTGCAAACAAGGTTTGTTGCCAGATATAAATCTACAAGGTGAAATTTCTTTTGTGAAACTTGTCAATACGGCAAACAACACCGCCTTCCGTTCAATAAGCATGGGCCACAAAGAAAAACAGAACCCGGTGAATTCATACACTCCGACGTATGCGGACCGATGTCAGAAGAATCAATAGGAGGAGCTAGATTTTATATCAATTTTAAAGACGATTGCACTGGATATCGTCACGTATTCTTCATGAAGCATAAATCAGAAGCCATAGAAAAGTTTCAAGAATTTCACAATTTAATAAAAAATAAATTCCAACGTCCAATAAAAGTTCTAAGGATTGACAATGGGAGGGAATATATAAATGGAAGAATGCTGTCTTGTCTTAAAGCAGAAGGTATCCAGGTTCAAACCACAGCACCTTACACCCCGGAACAAAATGGTCGGTCGGAACGAGATAACCGAACAATCGTAGAAACTGCCAGGTCTATGCTGTATGCGAAGAATAAGCTGCCCATACGCTTGTGGGCAGAGGCTGTCAACACAGCTGTCTACATCCTAAATAGATCACCTTCTTCAACCACGAAGAACACGACACCATATGACAGGAGTGAAGCCTAGCATGACTCATATGAGAATATTTGGTTCCGACGCTTATGCTCACGTACTGAAACAGCAGAGGCGGAAATGGGACAAGAAATCGACTAAATTAATTCTAGTTGGATATCAGGGTGAGGGTGAGTCAACAAATTATAGATTATATAACCCTCAAACTAACAAAGTAACTGTCTCACGAGATGTCACGTTGAATGAAAACAATCACGGCGGAAGTTGTCAAATCCAAAATGAAGTTTCTTTTCCACTGGGTGAGACCGAACAAATCGAAATCGTTCAAGATGAAGATGAAGGAGCTGGAGGTGCAGGTGAAGGCCACCAACTCAGAGACAGGAGTAACATCAAGAGACCTGCACGTTATCAAGAAAATTTGGCAGAATTTACGGAACCATTGACATACGAGGATGCAATCAGTGGACAAGATGCAGATAAGTGGCAACAAGCTGTGGAAGAAGAACTGGCAGCTCACGAGAAGAATGAAACATGGCGTATGGAAGCCATTCCCGATAACATGAAATCCATAGGCTGCAAATGGATTTTCAAAATCAAGCATCCAACCTCAGATGATGAAGAGCCACGCTACAAAGCAAGGCTGTGCGCGAAGGGATTCCTCCAAAGACAAGGAATAGATTACGGAGAAATCTTCGCACCGGTAGTGCGATATGAATCAATTCGCACTCTCCTAGCTATTGCAGCTGAATATAATCTCGAAATAGGACAATTGGACATAAAGACTGCATTCCTGCATGGAAATCTCGACGAAACAATATACATGGAAGTACCAAAAGGCCTCACAAACGTTCAAGGACAAGCATGCAGACTATTAAAATCACTTTATGGACTGAAGCAATCATCGCGCCAGTGGAATCATAAATTTGATTCATTCTTAAAACAATTCAACTTCGTACAGGTAATGCCGATCCATGTGTTTACCGAGGTAAATTCACTGAAGAATATGTCATACTGGCACTACGTAGATGATGGTCTACTACTAGCTGAAACGAAAAACTCGTTGAATGAAGTAATAAAATCGCTTAAATCTTCCTTCGAGATAACCGAAAGCGATCCGAACACATTCGTCGAACTTCAAATATCTCGAAATCGTGAAGAAGGAAGAATTTTTATTCACCAAACCAATTATACAAAACGCATTCTCAACAAATTTGGGATGATGAATGCCAACCCAGTAGCCACTCCATGTGATCCAAACACAGTTCTGAATATCGGTAATGAAGAAATTCAGAACGATGCTAGTTTTCCGTATCGAGAGGCTATAGGTAGCCTGATGTTCCTGGCCCAGGTTTCTCGTCCAGATCTTGCGTTTACGGTGAATCTCTTAAGCCGTTTCTTAACCAACCACAATGAGAATCATTGGAAAGCCGTAAAACGCATCTTCCGATACTTAAGGGAGACAATAAACCTTGGAATCACATACCAAGGAAATGGAACCACAACAAGCCTTGTCGGTTATTCAGACGCCTATGCTGGAGACAACGAGACCAGACGATCAACGACCGGATATCTGTTTACTGTTTCAGGTACTGAAGCAAGCATATCGACATCCGATACCACTTCGTGCGTGAGAAGTACAACAATGGCGAGATCCAGTATGTTCCATCCAAGGACCAGTATGCCGATTTTCATACCAAACCGCTACCAAAGGACAAGTTCAAGGACCTATTACTAGCCATCAATATGGACGAATGGAATAAAGAAGCACTTAAATAGGGGGGATGTTGAATATTTAAATTTACCCCGCGCTTCTTTCTTTTACATGTTAACTGATAATTTTCTGTATTACCGACCTCTGGCGCCAGTTTAGTAGTTGTAGTAAAAATGGCCGTCTGAGCATGTTTGTAATATACGTATTAAAATAAATCCAGTTTAATCAAAGTGTATATTTCATTTAGATCTTCGTGTGTCCTGACAGACACTGTAAAACCTTTTTGTGAATAATCTCAACAAGATCACATTACGATTGATACGAAATAGAAAAACTCATTAAAAGACATTCGAGTATTTAGAGAAGTAGACATTGCATCTGATCACTTGCTGGTTAGAGCAAAAATTTAAATAAGTCTTAAAAACAATAAACAATATCTTCAAAAACGGAAAAATAATTAATATTAGACAACTGAATGAAAATAATGTAATTAAAGAAATATTCCAAGAAAAGTTCGACAAACAATAGGAATTATAGAAGAATTTAAAAAACAAAGTACCTACCGAACAAGTGTGGCAAGTTTACAAAAACACAATGTTGAAAACAGCGGAAACAGTACTAGGAAGGAAAAATAAAATAAATAAACCATGGATATCCTTAGATCAATAAGAATATATAATTCATGTATCACGTGGTACATATTTGACTAATTTGATTGGCTGAAATAGGGCAGTAAGAGGCTATCAAATCAAAGATATTTTTATCACCGCTGTTACATGTCAACTGTTTTGTTTATTAGTTACAAACTGTCAGTTTCTCAATTTGAAATTGCTGTTAGCAATTCGTAAGTCTTCAGAAAATTGAACTCGTGCTGCGCACTCGGTCAATTTTCATCGACCAACTCATGCTATCACCGATGATAATCATAGCACTTGTTATATTACCCCCGATAATAACAAGAAAGGAAATAAAACTGAAAACACTACTGTGTAACAAATCGGGTTGTTTCTGATTCTCGAAATTCTCAAATCTTAACAATCCGATTGTTGACGTGCTGGAAATGTTTAATAAGTAAAATAAGACATGAAAACAAAAATATATTTATTATTATGAATAACAAATGGTGAAATTATGAACATTACATTGAATTTACAACCAAAACGATTAACAAATTATATCTATCGTGAGGATAGACACTTACGAAGTTCTCCTCACTCGTTCATTCTAACTTTTACTCGATCGGTCGATCACTAACTTCTCGATGACTACTTGCTTCATTGACTGATTACTGACTGCCTAACTATACTCGCTACTTAATTTCTAAGTCCCTATATTCTAATCCTAAATGCAAGATCGCAATAATTTCGCTGAAACGCAAGGCACGTGTAATAACCGCGCGTGGTCAAAAGGTGAATAACTTAACAAAACACAACTTAGCAATAATTTCGATTACGGAAAATTACTAACCAATCTACTTTGTTACAACTGTGTCAAAGTAAAAACAAAGAAAAAAATCTGACGTGGACACCACATGACTTCCTTGTACGCCTTGTGTGTTCATACTTTTCTTAATAACTAAAATGTAAAATAATATTAAAAATTCTTTTAACTTATTATACTAGTATACTCACAAATATATTTTAGTCATTTTATTTAAACTGCAGAAGAAGATATAAAGCATATTTTACTATTGTCACTGTCATGTCATAATCATTTAAATTTTACGTAGTAACAAATGTTAATCGATCATGGACTACAAGATACCGAAATACTATAAATTATAAATATATACTTTAATTATTTTTAAATGATAGCAGATACAAAAATATTTATAAAATACCGATTGTAGGTAATAATCACATAATCTTTCATTTAAAATAAAAAAAATTGTCTAAAATTAAATATTTATCGAAATATTTTTAAAAAGTACTACTTCCGGTTTGTAGACTGAAACCAAAAATAGGAGGTGCACAACTAGATGCTATAACAGTCCTAAATACAAAATTTCAACTTTCTACGTCTAACCGTATTTGAGTTATGCGACACACATACGTCCGTCCGTCCGTCCGTCCGTACGTACGTACGTACAGACGTCACGTCGAAACTAGTCATAATGGATTCAGAAAAGGTCAAAACGGATATTTCCGTCAAAATCTGAGAACCGAAATTTTTCGCGATTACAATACTTCCTTACTTCGTACAAGGAAGTAAAAAGCAGCTAACACATATGATTTAAATAAATTATATAAAATAACAAAGACCATAAGCTGACAAAAACACTCAAATAAAGAATCTAAAAGATAAAACAGGATTCCTATATGGAGCGAAAGAGGAAATTAAAAAAACAGATAGGTAGAATATTTCACTGAGATATAAAAAAACATACCCCTAAAGGAAGAAGAACTAATTGAACCTATAATATTAAATGAAGAATAATTCGGTACAGAAGAAATTGAAATGGCAATAATGAAGTTGAAGGATAATAAAGCTCCATCAAGGTAGCAAAACTATGATAGCAAAACAAAACAAAATTAGGCCTATATTTTATTACTATTTTATTGCTATTTAATTACCACATTTAAAAATTTATTACCACAGTAGTTATAAGAATATAACAATATAAGGGTTTTGCCAGCTTGATATCAAGCTGGCAAAACCATATCGTAAAAACACATAAATAATATTGAAAATTACTTTAATATTACAGAAAAATTTATTACTAATTAATTACCACAATAAAAAAAATTATTAATAATATAAAATGGATTTATATTAAAAAAACCTATGAAAAGTTCATACTCAAAAATTTTGACCTAATACTAAAACCTCCCCTTATGGAATATGAGGCGGGAGGTAAAAGTTTGTTGAAAGTATGAAAACAAATTCAGAAACATTGAAATATGCGATATTCAGTGTATTGTTTAGAAACAATAATGGACCAATAATTAGCCAATAGGGAGCGGGTGGAGCGTGGAGATTAACCCTTCCGTAATTAGCAATGTGTACCGTTAATTTTAAGCAGTGTTATATTTTATTAGAAATTCAAAATTCTATCTGTTTTGTGTTTCCTAACAGTGTAGACGTGAATATTGAGTATGGTTTTTATTAAAGAATATTTTCTATTTTATTTCACTTGTGTTTGTGCAATATTTGAACAATTACATTATGGGTAAAAAAAGTGAAATTGTTTCGAAGTCGTAAACGTCAGAAACAACGCTTTTCTTTATCTGAATTCAGGTATGTTTATGTTTTCTTGGATTTTTTTTGAAATAAAAGTAAAATAAATAACATTTTACCATCAATATGTGTAGTAGTTTTGAATAAAAATATCGAGTGACACTTACTTCAGAAAATTTAAATTGATTAAATCTTATTTGCATTCTACTATCAAAAAGGATAGCTTACATTCAGATTGAAAACTATACGGTATCAAAAACTAATACAGATGAAGTTTAAAAAATTTGCTTATATGAAAGCGCTAAATATTTTAATATTGTTCTGTATTAGTTTCAGAATTTTGTATTATACATATTCTGTTATATATATATATATATATATATATATATATATATATATATATATATATATATATATATATATATATATATATATATATATATATATATATATATATATATATATAAACATTGTTTGTTATAATACATTTCAGAAATATGAATAAAACAAACAGCTGTGGTTATATTCTGATTCATTTCAAATTTGCCACGGTTCATGCCCGCCCATGCTGCATGCTGCATTACCGATCCGATGTGGTGGACATCTGTGTAAGAAAGGGAGAACTATTTGTCGACAAATTTTGCTACTCAAGACAAATATTTTACTTTATTTTTTGTCATCATTTTCTCAAAAACTAGTGCATCAATCCAGATGAAATTTTACATTTGTGACACATTGTACATACTTTACTCGATGAGATAAAATTTAATTTGTTTTTTTATCCAGTTGGCAAAATAAAAATTATAATTTCTTCAACAACAACATATAATGAATCAAAATATATTCATCGAGTAAACAAAAAAATATGCTTTATAAATATGTATATTATGGGGGTATATTGTTTCAAAGAAATGAGAAAATGATGACAAAAAAATGTCATTATTGCGTATACTTTCCGCCATACAGCAACGCACTCTTAACGAATGAAATAAAAATAAACACCGGAGTCACACAAGGCTGCATCCTATCACCCATACTGTTGTTAATAGTAATCGACTGGGTAATGAAAAATGTAGCAGACAACAAGACAGGCATAGACATAGAATCCGTTCCAAAAATTACAAGATTTAGAATTTGCCGATGACTTATGCTTGTTAACAAAAAAGAAACAACATTTACAAGAGAAACTGGACAAATTAACAACTTCCGCAAAAGAAGTCGGATTAGAAATAAACAGAAAGAAGACAAATATATTGACTAGTGCAAAAAATAGGATACAAAAAATAAAAATAGACGAAGAAGACCTAGAAGAGACTGAAGAATGTTGCTATCTGGGAAGCATAATGGCAATAAATGGATCAAAGTCTATCGTCAAAATGACGAAAAATAATATACAGTTTTTCCCATAGAAATGGTTTACGTTTTCAAATCGCGTGCCTGTTTTAGCTCTTTTTGTTACTTATTTCAATTTTAAGGAGACAACTAAAAAGTCTTTTCACTATTTTAACGACCTTAATGACAGTACTCAATTTACTGATATTTGAATAAAAATGTATTTTTCAAATTCGTATTAAGGGCAGTTTTCGTAATTGCAATAAATACTAGTGCAGTTAAACATTCGGACATTTTCTACAATTTCATACATAAACTATTTCCAAAATTGTTTGATTAAAACCAGGAAATAAAAATAGTTAATTTTGAAAAAACTTCCTATTTCTATGTAATCAGTTATTTAAGTAGATACTATATGCCATTAAGATTAGTGATGCAACTTATATCCGGTTACTATTTTTTTTTTACATATTTTTACTATCTGACCGAATACCGGATAGTTAAAAAAGTTTAAAATGTATAAAGTTACATGAAAATTGCTAAGAGCATTTAATTTTTTTTAGTTTATTCTCATAAAAACCATAAAATATCAAATAAATTTTAAAAATATAGCAAAAAATTTGTCTTACGATGTGTCTGTAGTTTATAAATTTGTTCCTGAACGCCGAATATCTTATTGCCGGATATCAAGCTGAAGAATAAACCGAATATCCGGTATCCAGCTAATACACTCTACGTTACATCACTAATTAAGATATGAATATATTTGTGAATTTGTATATTTATACCGATGATTCACAATCACAATATGTAAGGCTGCCACACCGAAGTTAAATAAAAGGCATGATAATTACCCATATTCAATGTATTTTTAACTGACCACTGGTAGAATATTGTTTTGAATAAAAACTGTCACGTATTTAAATGTTTCAGTTGTTATCAAAGATTTTGACAATATTTAATAAACAACGGGCCCTCCTTAAACTAATTGATATTGTGGAATATAAATTTTGGTCATTAGATATTTTGCCATATTCAGAGCGACCAAAAATACAAAGAGTTTATAATACTACAAGATTAGTAACAAAATGCTATAGTGTTTGCATTATGACTACATTATTTGGACATTATTTTACTGCTTATTTACGTGGAAAAGAAAATCTGATTAATAATATTTGGATGCCGGAAGCACTTAATGAGTGGAACAGGTCAGTAAAAGAAATTTTAATCAATGGTAATTTAATTCCAGTATCTCAGATAGCAATAAAATCCCGAGAATATTCAATGGTTGTCATTTCTTTCCCTGGATATTCAGAATATCTGTATTATTTTAATTCTCAGGACATCTATTTTGCATTATTAATTAATATATCATCTTGGAATATCCTATGAAAAATATACCCAGAATATTTTCAAATTAATGATCTAATGGTATCTATTTTGTATTTTTAATTACGGAATATCCCAAGTAAGAAAGTCTGACTTTTTATTATCATATAACTTTGCACTATAATTAATTTTATTTATAATCCCAGAGTAAAGAACTTAGAACTTACTAGAGAGAGGAAAGTCAAATTTTAGTATCTTACGTAGGATGTAGAGAGTTAGCTATAATCTCCATGACAACATCATGGATAACAAATTGTTCAAATTTTAACATGACCAGCCAGGAATATTTTAATATAAAGAGAGGTTACTTATTTACTTTTTGTAGTTTTTTCTAATTTTGGGCTGTATCCAGCACAATCAAAATTTAGATTTTATGACACGTTTACCAAACCATTATTTCCAGTTATTTGTTGTTTCAATAATTTTTTCCAATATTAATTTTTTCCGCGAATTTTTTTTTCCAATTGCATATTTCTGCGAGTTTTTTCCAATATCCATTAATTCCAATTTAACCTAACCTAAATTAAATAATAATTTTATTGGAAATAATCTCCCATTGGAAAAATGCATTATTGGAAAAAATTATCATTTAAAAAATGCATTATTGGAGAAAATTATCATTGAAAAAAACGATAAAACAGATTGAAAAAAGTGACTCCCCACCGAAATTAACATTTTTGTATCTTTCTCGGATTTTACTATGGATTTTTCGATATCGGAAAATTAATCAAAACATTAATTCAATAAAGGATTTTTTCCAAATAAATTAATATTTTCCACGAATAATTTTGTATTACCTAATGAATTACCCACATTACCTTAAGAATTTCACTTAGAATATTCCTGGCTTATTGCAGAGATATGTACTATTGAGACATGAAAATAATTTATTTATCCAGATACAGTTGATTAAACACAAATTTAAAAAATCTGACTTCCTTGTACGCCTTGTGTGTTCATACTTTTCTTAATAACTAAAATGTAGAATAATATAAAAAATTCTTTTAACTTATTATACTAGTATACTCACATATATATTTTAGTCATTTTATTTAAACTGCAGAAGAAGATATAAAGCATATTTTACTATTGTCACTGTCATGTCATAATCATTTAAATTTTACGTAGTAACAAAGTATATACTTTAATTATTCTTAAATGAGAGAAGATACAGAAAAATTTATAAAATACCGATTGTAGATAATAATCACACAATCTTTCATTTAAAATAAAAAAAATTGTCTAAAATTAATTATTTATCAAAATATTTTTAAAACGTACTACTTCCGGTTTATAGATTGAAACCAAAAATACGAGGTGCACAACTAGATGCTATAACAGTCCTAAATACAAAATTTCAGCTTTCTACGTCTAACCGTATTTGAGTTATGCGACACACATACGTACAGACGTCACGACGAAACTAGTCATAATGGATTCAGAAAAGGTCAAAACGGATATTTCCATCAAAATCTGAAAACCGAAATTTTTCGCGATTACAATACTTCCTTATTACTCCGTACAAGGAAGTAAAAATAAATTATATCGAAAAATTTTCCCAGTAGTCCAGTCAACGAAAAGGTATAGAGGGAAATGCTTCGAACGCAATTTTTGACTTCGTAACTTTGTTTGGACTAGTTAGGAGGTGAACATATCAAAAGTCACCGCCCGTAGCCCTTAAGCCGAGGTGTGGCGGAGGGTTTGGAAGTCTCATTTTTCGTTTTTTTGCTTATATCTCGGAAGCTATGCGTCTTACCGCCATGACCACTCTATAGTTTCCGAGATATGACACTTCTAAAATTAGCAATTTAAAAAAAAAAATTAAAGTTGAGAAATTTTAACTTTTTTCGTTATTTTTGTGTTTAATTAACTGTAACTTCTGAATAAATAAAAATATTGTCTTCCGGTTTCTTTCATTAAATTTCACGAACATTTCTCTATAAAATACGTTATTTTAAAAACTTTTTAGGACGTTCATTAAGCCAAAATATCAATTTTTTTGTTTATTGTGTTTAATGGGCTGTAACTTCTGAACGGATAAAGTTATCGACATCCGGTTTCCTGCATTAAATTCTAAGAACATTTCCCCATAAGATGCAGTATCTTTTTTGGGTATTCATTAAGAAAAAACACCAAATGATGACCGAGAGAAAATTGAGAAATTTTTTATTTATTATAAAAACATTTGATATTTGGCGCAATAGAAAAATGTATCTTATAGAGAAATGGTCGTAGAATTTAATAAAAGCAACCGGAAGTAATTTTTTATCCGTTGAGCACAGTAAATATTAAAAATTAAAAAATTTCTCAATTTTCTCTCAGAAAAACATTTGGTATTTTGTCTTAATAAATGCCCAAAAAAGATTTTAAAATACTGCATCTCATGCACAAATGTTCGTAGAATTTAATGCAGGAAACCGGATGTCGATAACTTTATCCGTTCAGAAGTTACAGCTCATTAAACACAATAAACACAAAATATTTGAATACTTCTGTCGAAAAAAAATTGATATTTTGGCTTAATGAACGCCCTAAAAAGTTTTTAAAATAACGTATTTTATAGAGAAATGTTCGTGAAATTTAATGAAAGAAACCGGAAGACAATATTTTTATTTATTCAGAAGTTACAGTTAATTAAACACAAAAATAACGAAAAAAGTTAAAATTCCTCAACTTTAATTTTTTTGAAAAAATTGCTAATTTTAGAAGTGTCATATCTCGGAAACTAAAGGACGTACAGAGCTGCAGTTGGGCTTAAATTGTTGCAAATTTAATCAGCATTCATTGTATAGTCATTGTATGGTCATGTCGGTAGGACGCATAGCTTCCGAGATATAAGCAAAAAAATGAGACTTTCAAACCCTCCGCCACACCTCGGCTTAAGGGCTACAGGCGGGGACTTTTGATATGTTCACGTCCTAACTAGTCCAAACAAAGTTACGAAGTCAAAAATTGTGTTCCAAGCATTTCCCTCTATACCTTTTTTTGAGCATTCGTTGACTGGACTACAGTGCTTAAACTGGAAATCCAAATTGTTTTAAATAATATAATATACATTATACAACTTGATTAAAATAAAATAATGGTGACGGTGACACATATGCCACCGCCACAAAAGCATGCCACTTGGCATGAATGTTCTTTAGACCGTCTTTTACCGATCCAAAGTTAGTTTTTTCCTTTTAACTCGTAAATGGTTAATATTACAAAAAAAGTTAATTATTAAGTTGTAGAGCTTAAAATTCTCCTTTCCAGAAAAACTATAAAAAGAATTTTGGTAATACAACGCTAATTTAATTAAGCTATAATTTTGTTTCATGGCACAAAAACTACTGTAACGGATAAAGAAATCGACTTTTAGTATTTTTAAAATTTCTTGTTTCAATTTCAATTCTTAGTTTAGAACGGATGAAGATACCGACTTCCGGTTTTCGACATTTTTATCTAAGATACATTGTACCTTTCATTTTTAAAGGGCCTTTTTATAAGCTGAAGTTTAATGATTTTCTCCGCGAGAAAATTGTAAAATTTTTGCATTTTTAAAGTTTCTTGTGTTTAATCAACTCTAACTAACAAACGAATGAAGATATCTACTTCCGGTTTGGCATTGGATTCCTCAGACATTTTTATGTGATACATTATATTTAGTTTTTAAAGGACCTTTGATAAAACAAAATTTGATTATTTTCTCCGTTTAATCTCAAATTTATTGTTTTTCTCGGAAAGATAGTTTTAAGTATTTTTTAAATTTAGCGTGTTTACCGGTTTCCGGTGTATTTCTCTATTTGATACATATAATAACTTTTAAAGGCCTTGATTAGATTAAAATTTAAAGATTTTCTCCGAAAGGAACATACCAATTTTAGAACTATTTTTGTTTATGTTTTATTAACAGTGTTGCATATCACAAGTAGATATTACGTGACGGACAGACTCGACACGCGGTGACGTTACGGGGAATCAGTGTGTTTGCGGCGGTGTTAGGTATATTAGAGCACTGGAAAAATATCATTGTTTGATATGGCTGACCTGTCCGTGAGTATAGAACGTGACATGTGATTATTTCTGTTTGTTTAATTTTTTAAATCAATTGCTATCTGATTTTCTTAAAAATGATTTATGATCCTAAACCATAATCTATAGGTAAGTACCTATAATTTAGTCGATTTAGAAAAACACAACTTTAAATAAGCACCTGTAAATAGCCACTCACGCCCTCGTGAGTGGCTACAATGCTGGATCGGTAAAGGAGAGTCTAGAAAACACTGGTGTCAAACGACATGCTTAAATAATGACCTTTTAGGTGGATTATCTTATCGTTTGGGACTGTATTTAATTAGCTTTTTATATTATCAAAATACATTTTCTCGTTTTTCACGAAAGTTGTACCACTTACATGAAAATTGATAAGGATCTTTATAGAGAAATTTTTATTTTTATTTTCAACTCGTAATACGCAGCCCTTCACGTTTCCTGGGGGTAGCTACAAATTTTGTATTCGCAATATTGTCCTTATGTCAATAAAATAACACGTAATTTTACATTGTGGCAAAGATATAATTTTACATCGAATCTTTTAAACTTTGAAACTAAATTTTTAAATAATTTTTTATTTGTAAAATTAATAAATTATATGTAATATTAATAATATCACTAAATTATACCTCGGACAATTCTCGTGGATAAGTGAATAGCATTTCAAATCCTTTCCAAGTTTAATAAAATAATTTTAACTTTTTTTAACAGAACATTTCTAGGCCATACTTCAATATTAATAGTACAGAGTATATTAATGTACATAGCAGTTTTCGCTTGTTTAATATTTTTGGATGGACTTTACATAGTTTTAATAGCATTAGTGTTGGCTCAACTACAGATATTAAAATGTCGTATCCAGGCAATTGATGGGAAGAGAACTGTGAATGAAAATATGAAGGAATTGGCTAAATGCGTTGAGCATCACAATTTGCTTTTTGAGTAAGTAGTTCGTGAGATGAAAGAAAGTCTGATAAAGGTCATCCTGGAACAGTGCGAAGTAAGATTTTATCTCGTCCATGTTGTCATATTCAGTAATCTAATGGTAATAATAACTGCTTAACGTTACAATAACAGTGTTGAGTAGAACGAGCAACGCTTTGCTATGCGTGTCGAAACTTACTCATGATTTTTTTAAAAATATATGCATATTACATACCAGTAGACAATGCATGTACGACAAAGATAAATTTATACGCCGTTTGTTTATTTGTTCATTATACAGATGACCATGAGCAGACTTCTTTCATCTCAAACACTATAGAAGTATTTGAGCACAACTAGCTTTCGAAGATAATAATGACAAGAGTAACACTTATCTGTTGAGCCGAATTGTTTCTTACCTAATACCACATACCACATTTTAAAAATATAATACCACATTTTTGAAAGGAGACCGGATTGTTGTAACCGTGTCTTCCCTATTATTGGTTGTTTGAATAAAACTATTCTTTTTCTTACTACTGCTTTTGAATAATTAAAAATTATACAAAAATAAAATCCTTATAACAGTTTTTGTGTGTTTATTTGACATTTGGTATTTTTTGGCATAATGATATTTCAGCAGTGCTTCCAACTAAAAAAAAAATTTAACTGCGCTATTCAACACTCGAATAAACTATAACCGAGCTATTTCTGGTGCTGTAACAGCTTGTTACCAATGCATACCTAATAAAAAAAAACATGTATTGGTATTTTTTACAGCTATGCCAACAAGCCTACTTTATTTTTATCTTAAATTTGTTCTTTTAAAAAATTTATGAATTTTCACATTTTACATTTTCGTAGAAAATTTAGCATGCAACACACTTGGAAAAACTCGTATGATTGGAGAACTTGCGCTATATCGCTCGTTCTCAACTGTCAAACTGGTTTTTCAATGAAGCCCTTTCTGCACTTATAGTACAATATACTGTTTCAGCTTTTTATACACAATCGAAGAAATATTTTCTACAGAACTTCTACAGGTTGCTGGTTCGATTATAGTGATTGCTGTATTTTCTATGTATTGTTGTATGGTAGAAAGTGACATGTAAGTTATATTTTAACAAATTACCAACATAATGTCCCAAGACTTTAAAGTAACGATAATATAAACTATAATCGACCTTACATAGTCTAGACCACAGTACAAGAATACAGAAGGTAAACTAATTAAGCTTAAAAAAATGACTGCTGAATTAGTCAAGTTTGATGGTACTGAGTGGCGAAGGAAATATCCAATATGTCTGCCGAGATAGACCATATTTTGATGCGCGCGAATCGTTACTGTTATGTTTGTTATGTCAAATATTATTGTAAATATTTGCAAAATATTACGTTTTTATAGGTATAGAAGTTTCTGTTTTACTCATTGCATATTAAAAATTTGAAGGAAAAACCGGTACTAGATGTTAGAATTCTGAATTCTGCTTTATTTTATTATTAAGACACTTATTAGAAAATGTAACTCGACTTAAACTTAGTTGCATTTTTCGCCTGCAAATCAATTTATGAAATTTAGCTTTATCTATAAAACTACGTGAGCATTTTAGAAATTGCTAGACTGCTTTTACGAATTTTTAGCGAGCGTTTCTATGCATTAACATAGGAGAGCTACGTGGAGTCGATGGAGTCCTAAGGCTCTATACTTGTTAACTGCAATAGAGTCAGAATGCACGATTCTGGCTATATTGCTCAAAACAAAAATCTGAAATTTACCATTACCAGTAATTACAAAGCATTCTTAAATCGTAGCGTACGTACTAGATGAAAGAATGCATGCAAACGTTGTCAACCAATACAATTGAGAAAGATAGAAACAGTTAACAATGTGATTAGACAAAGATAACAGTTTTTGGAACAAAACTCAAAGTGACGTAACTTTTAACCAATAAATATCTGGAATGTCAAATTGACATACGTCAAATCAAATCAAAATTTATTAACTTGGCGTCGATGATTGGCACAGTGAGTTTGGTTTCAAAATATTTCCATCGCTCTCATGGTTGAAAGTATATTTCATCTAGTACGTAAGCTTTGATCTAAGGAAGCATTATTTGATCGAAAAATTCATACAAGACATTGTTGCGCCAAGAATTGGAGAAAATAAGAATTAATTTATGCATTTTAATATTATAAATTATGACCTTATTAAAGCATGTTTATTAATTTTGTTTAAAATAGTGAATTGAATGAAAAAAATCGCCTGTGGCGTATCTTTTGTTACTATGAGCCTGACTCCAATATTGCCACCTCAATAAAATTACTGAAATTTCACTACTGCTATTGTTAAGCTAAAGCGACGTGAAATTTTAACTTTTCTTATCAATCTTGCCTGTGGCATTTATAAGTACTTAAAAAAAAGAATATGGTCACCCTATATATAATTATCTTTTAGCAGTGCATGTTGTATAATCAAATTTTTCGTATTTTAGCGGAAGTATAATTGCATACACCTTTATGTTTATCGCTGTTAATATTCAACTATTTGTTTATTGTTTCATGGGACAACTGATTCAAGAGGAGGTAGGTGAAATGTAAAAGTTTTCTGATTTCTCAGAGAAATTCTTTCAGTTTAAGTCTGTCAAAAGTTTTAATGTTTTAAATAATGTTCTCTCATAGAGAACTTTTTAAAGAATTGTGCTAGAAACTGCTTTAGACATTACATTTTTAAACAAGTGCGAAATATTGGTTAAGGCAGTGCACTTGTGACAAAAATATAGTGAAAATGTATCTATTTATTACGTTCGAACTTTTCCGCCCGCCTTTTCTCGTACGTTTCTACTAGTCTAGTCAACAAGTTGAAAATGGTGAAAAATAGAGATAAAGCTCCTAAAAATATGTACGATAGCTCATTGGATCCGGAATGACGTCTAGAAAAATGTATTTTAACCATTTTCCAGCATGCAACAAATTTAAAAAGTTATAAACAAATAAATATGAAGAAAAAAAGGCATTTAGTTTTTCGCTAATATTTCAAAAACTATTAATAATTAAGAAATTTTTAAAAAAGATTCTTAAAGAGGAGGAAATTTCCAATAAAAAAGTCTCGTTGGAAAAAAGTTATTAAGTTAATTTTTAGAAAAGTTAGGCAATTGTTAATTAACAAAATTTTGTCGGACCTTCGTTGACATTGAAGACAACAAAAAATGTTTAAATAATCGGCCTAAAAAAAATTCGCTTCTTGGAGCCCTTCTTATATGTATACTTAACAAGATCACGTCATGAAAGTTTTTAAAATTCCAATATTTTGTTTATTATAATTTTTGCAAGTTAACAAAAAATTAAATATTGATAAAATCTTATCAAAAAATTTTTCTTAAACAAACGTTAGGTTATTACTGTTTTCACAACTAACAATGGCGTCAAATAACGTAAGATTATTTTTTTTATCCCATTTGTTTACAAATTGTTTAAAATCGTTTTTTTATATTTCCATTGTTTAAATAATTAGTTAAAACTTTACTTTATCTTTAAAAATCATAATTTGCACTTTTCAATAGAACAACCAAAAAAAATATTTTTTTTGTTGATAATTTCATTGGTTATTAGGTTAACAATTTGTTATAAACAAATTTCAAATCTCATTATATTTTTTTCCTGAAACTAATAAAAATTTCAAAACAACCATATATTGCAAAGTATCGAAAAAAAATTATTTTAATTTTATATTGTACTTTACGTGCTATAAAAGAAGCACTTGATTTTTCATAAAAACTGCTATAACTTTTAAACTATTCGAGATACGAAAATGAACATTAAGGCGTTTTTATATAGGATTGATTGAACTTTTAAATGAGTTATTAACCAAGTTTGTAGCTATTGTTGATCAGCTATTATATGCATTTGTTTATAAAATTTCAAGGTTTTTTTGACATTTTCAAATCTTTTATGGCTTAATTAGTTAAAATATGCAAATACTGTTGCAATGCAATACTCCGCTATGTCTTTAAAATTTTTATACATTAATTAAGTATATTGTTATTTATTCTATCTATAATTTATTTAAATTTCTTTGCTTTTATTTACAAAATTTTCAATATCATATAAAACGATGAAATGGAATTATTAAGTATACACAAATTATTTTTTAAGGACAAAATTTTCACTAGTCAATTTGTTTATAAACAATTTGTAAACAAATGGGATAAAAAAAATTCTTACGTTATTTGACGCCATTGTTAGTTGTGAAAACAGTAATAACCTAACGTTTGTTTAAGAAAAATTTTTTGATAAGATTTTATCAGTATTTAATTTTTTGTTAACTTGCAAAAATTATAATAAACAAAATATTGAAATTTTAAAAGCTTTCCCCAGTAGCAAGCAACCTTCACCGGTTAAACCACGTGTGATTCATGCAGAGTTAAAAGTGAGTTACAGTTAGTTTTACTTATGAAGAAAACCAAGTTACTAATAACACCAACAACAATACAAGTAGAGTATCTGAGGGAAGTATAAATTCCACCCAAAATATAAATCCATTCCTCTAGAAAATTCCAACCTAAACCTATTAAAAAACCTAACAATCAACCTAGTACAGCCATCTATAAACCAATAGCTCAAATACACAACCTTCGAGCACCTCCTGACTACAGGGGCGCACCAAACAAACCACACTAAACATGTTACCTACAATTACAACTATCACCAACACGACCCCAAGCCAAACAACATCAAACATGCAAACTAAAACATTCGTAGACGCAGTAAAGAAACCCACTATTGATACATTTCCAAAGAAAGACCAAGCAATTATAATGAATGCAGTAGACACATTAAAAATCAAAGATTACATCATGTCTATAGGAAAAATAATAGGCCCAAAACAAATACTCTTCGCCTCCAGAATATCAAAAAATAGAATATGTGTATTTCTACAGTCAAAATCTCACGTAGATGAAATAGTAGCAAAACACAACACAGTGGAAATTGACGGAAACATAATCAACATTCGCCGCATGATGACACCGGCAAAACGAATAATTCTGTCAAATGTGTGCCCCTCAATCCCACATACTATCATAGAAGAATCATTAAAAAATTCAGGATTACGACTAATATCACCAATATCGTTTTTAAGAGTCGGAATGCAAGAATCTGAGTACTCTCACGTACTAAGTTTCAGACGACAGGTATTCATTCCAACTAATGAAGAAATTTGCCTCCCAGCAACAATAACAGTCAACTATGAAGACACAGAATACAGAATATTTATAAACGAAGAAACAACACTATGTTTTATATGCAAAAAACAAGGCCACACGAGCAACCAGTGCGAAGAAGCCCACACAAATGACACTGCCAAAAAAACAACCACTGAAATAACTAACACTAACACAATAAATAAAAATCCTAACACAACAATCGACGCAAAAAAGACAGGAGCAGCCATAAACAGTACTACAATCACAAATCAAACTAATAACAACAATAACTATAATACTAACAATAAAACCAATACAAACACACCAACAAACAAACGTCCTGCATCCGAATCAGACACATCATCAATAGAAAACTACCCGAACAGACAGCCAATATCCCCTCCCCTACAAAGGAAAAACATTACAGCAATAATTACCGCACAAGGTGACGCAACAGCAAAACAAACACTAAAGAAACCTCGCTCACAAAGTCCAGCAGAACCACTAAACATAGCACTACAACCAATAGAAAAAGAAATGAAGGACAACCCGAATAAATACATCCTAACATTCGAAGAACTTAAAAAATTCCTCGAAGATGGTTTCGGCATACCGGATCAAATTCACGTTGCTAGAGATTTTACCACGGATATTATTAACCTCATCCAAATGCTAAAAACACTATATCCATTAATAAAAAACAGAGGACTAAAAACACGCTTTACAAAAATCCAAAATACTTTAACAAAACAACTACAAGGAGAACTTAACATTGACATCCACTCAAGTCTAGAATCTCTGTCAGAATGCTAATACAATGGAATTGTAACGGCCTCACCGCCCACAGAGGTGAACTCCAAAAATTAATAGCAGACTATAACCCGGAACACATATGCATCCAAGAAAGCCGACTAAAAGAAACACAAACAATAAACATAAAAAATTACACGGTATTCAGAAAAGATGGAACAACCCACCACAACGCCAGTGGCGGAGTAGCCACCTTAATAAATAATAAAAACCCTGCATTTGAAATACCACTTAACACCAACCTCGAAGCCATAGCAGTAAAAGCAATATCACCACACAATATCACACTCTGCAATATCTATATACCACCAGATAAAAATATTCAAGAAACAGAAATTGACAACATCATAAGCCAACTTCCAACACCATACCTAATCGTAGGTGACTTCAACTCCCATAACATTCTATGGGGATCAAGAAACACGAACAACAAAGGAAAAATACTAGAAAAAATAATTGATAATAACAATCTAGTATTACTAAACGACGGCACACCTACACACTTCTCAACAAATACGGGCCATCTCTCAGCAATAGACTTAACACTATGCTCCCCATCCATAGCAACAAACTTTACATGGAACACCGCCCCCTGCTTATTTAACTCTGACCACTTCCCCATCATAATAAGATCAACCGCAGTGCAAACAGACACAAACCTGCACCCAATATATGCCAACTGGAGAATAGACAACACCAGATGGAATATTTTCACAGAAAACATTAATAACAAAAACACATATTCAGAAACAAACACAGATCTAAATGAAATGGTGGAAAACTTCACGAAAAATATAATAACAGCCGCTGAAAACACATTTGGAGAGAGAAAAATCAAAAGAGTTAAAAAAGTAGTACCATGGTGGAACGAAGAATGCGAATTAGCTATAAAAAATAACAAACGAGCACTCTACCAATATAGGAAAAATAAAACGACAGAAAAGCTAATTACTCTAAAAAGAACCCAGGCTATACTACGCAGAACAATCCTTAAAAGTAAAAAATCCTCATGGGAAAAATACGTATCAACATTAACCACCGAAACGCCATCACAAGAAGTCTGGAATAAGATAAGGAAAATAAAAAATGGAAAATCAGTCCAACAGACAAACGCATTAATAAACAACAACAATACAATAACAAATTCACAAGAAATAGCCAACATCCTAGCTGAAAATTTTGAAGAAAATTCATCTGACAAACACTATTCCACAAACTTCCTACAACACAAAGAAAAAGCAGAAACAGAACATATAAAAATAGAATATCAAGATAATGACCCGATGAACGCACCATTTAAAATTCAAGAACTCACAACAACGATCAACGAAATAAAAGGAGGTAGCAGCCCAGGGCCAGACGGAATCCCATTCGAATTCGTAAAACATCTACCCAACCAAGCCCTACAAGATCTCCTAAATATTTACAACACCATATTACGACTTCAAGTCTACCCAGAAAAATGGAAAGAAGTAATAGTTGTGCCAATATTAAAACCAAATAAACCTAAAACAAACCCATCGAGCTACAGACCCATAGCTTTGTCAAACACCCTCGGCAAAATACTACAAAAAATGCTAAGCAAAAGAATCATGTGGTACTTAGAAAAAAACCAGCTACTCACTAACACACAAAGCGGATTTAGAAGTGGTCGTTCTACCATGGACAGCATACTACCTCTAACATCGGAAATCCAAGAATCATTCCATAAAAAGCACCACTTAATAGCGATTTTCCTAGATTTAGAAAAAGCTTATGACATGACATGGAAACACCACATATTAAAGTCATTAAAAGAACTAAAAATAGACGGAAACATCCTCAAACTCATAAAAAGCTTCCTAGAAAAAAGAACATTTAAGGTGAAATCGAACGGAAAATTATCCGAAGAAAAAACACAACAAAATGGCGTCCCACAAGGAGAGATTTTAAGTGTAACACTCTTCTTAATAGCAATCAACAAAATTACAAACTGCGTACCATCAAACGTCAAAATATCATTATTCGCCGACGACGTTACCATGTACTGCCATGGAAAAAATATAAAAAGCGTCAGTCTACAGCTACAACAAGCACTAAAAAATATAGAAAAATGGGCATCCACCACCGGATTCAAATTTTCAAGCCAAAAAACAACAGCAGTACATTTCTGCCGACTCCGGAAACCTCACGTTCATCCACTATTAAAACTAAACAATGTACACATCAAATACGAAAACACCATAAAATTCTTAGGAATAACACTAGATTCAAAACTAACCTGGATTCCTCACTTAAATAACATCAAGAAAGAATGCCACCAAAGACTTAATATACTAAAATCCTTGGCACACACAACTTGGGGAGCACAAAAAGAACAGCTACTTATTATATATAAAACCCTAATACGGTCCAAATTAGATTATGGGAGCATAGCATACCAGACAGCAAAGCCAAGCGCACTAAAAATAATTAACCCTATACACAACACAGCGATCCGTATAGCCACCGGAGCCTTCAGAACCAGTCCAATTTTGAGCATACTATGTGAAGCAGGAGAACCCACACTACACATAAGACGTAAACAACTTACGGCTACATACATAACTGAACTAGCTAGTCAACCCTCAAAACCAACATTTAAACATTTCTTCAAAGTCATTAACAACACAACAACACCACTAAATTCCACACCATTGCAAAAAATCTCCCACTCACTCTTTCTCACAACCAACCAAATCCAGCTACAAATAGCACAAAGAAAATTCCACACAAACCCACCCTGGTTAATCACAAATCCGACAATAATACTAACAATGTCACTCTTTCCAAAAACCCAAACACCCAAAGAACTCTACAAAAAAACATATCTGGAACTAAAAAATAAACATCCAGAGTACACAGCTATATACACCGATGGCTCTCGACAAGAGAACAAGACGGCAGTAAGCATAATTACTGAAAACTCTACGGCAAAATACAGACTACCAGATAACACTAGCATCTACACAGCTGAAGCGTACAGTATCAAAAAAGCAACGGAAACCATAATAGAAGATGAACACAAAAAATTCATAATATGGACTGATTCATTAAGCGTACTCATAAGCTTGCAAGATCTTCATAACAAAAATAGCATAATCCAGGACATCCAAAACAACATCGACAAAGCAGCCAAACAACAAGGCAAGGAAATCAAATTAATATGGATTCCATCCCACATCGGAATAGAAGAAAACGAAAACGCAGACGCAGCGGCAAAAGAGGCATGCTCAATACCGACACCAGAACAGATTCCCACCCCAACATACGACATCAAAAATATCCTAAAAACCAAAATAAAAGAAGAATGGGAAACAGAATGGCATACAACATCAAACAACAACAAACTTCGCCGAATCAAAGAAGACACATCTGCTTGGACGACACCAAAGAATCGTAAACACCAGGTCATCATCACAAGATTAAGAATAGGCCACACACGTTACACTCACGAACACCTACTACAACGCACAGACCCAAAACAATGTGACACATGCAACAAAACAATCACAGTAGAACACATCCTCACAGAATGTAACAAATACACTATGCAAAGACAAAGCCATAACCTGCCAAACACAATAGCACAAATACTAGCAAATAATAACACAGCCAGAGACAACACAATTAAATACCTGAACGAAATAAATATGATCCACAAATTGTAATAACACTAAACTTATACTTATATAACACTGTATATAACACATATATCTATGTAAATATTACTGTACCGGGGTGTTAGTGATCTCTGACATCGAAACACCCGAAAAAAAAAATAAAAATAAAAAAAAAAAAAAAAGCTTTCATGACGTGATCTTGTTAAGTATACATATAAGAAGGGCTCCAAGAAGCGAATTTTTTTTAGGCCGATTATTTAAACATTTTTTGTTGTCTTCAATGTCAACGAAGGTCCGACAAAATTTTGTTAATTAACAATTGCCTAACTTTTCTAAAAATTAACTTAATAACTTTTTTCCAACGAGACTCAATTCTTTGAAGTGTTGACAATACACCATAATTTTTTCAAATTTTTAAATTGATATTTGATACTGTAAAAAAATTATTTTACATGATGTACTCGCTTTAGAGACGGCACACGCACACCTCACCGGCCGCTTGGAGCCCTATTTTCAGCGTTAAATTACTATTATAAATAATGGAGGTAGAGTTCCGGGAGTTAGGACTTTTTTATTGGAAATTTCCTCCTCTTTAAGAATCTTTTTTTTTAATTTCTTAATTATTAATATTTTTTGAAATATTAGCGAAAAACTAAATGCCTTTTTTTCTTCATCTTTATTTGTTTATAACTTTTGCAATTTGTTGCATACTGGAAAATGGTTAAAATACATTTTTCTAGACGTCATTCCGGATCCAATGAGCTATCGCACATATTTTTAGGAGCTTTATCTCTATTTTTCACCATTTTCAACTTGTTGACTAGACTATACTTTGCTAAAGGTGGATTTATGCAGCCAAACTAAAACTAACATTAAAATTAACATTACCACTTGCACTAACATTAAAATTAAAATGAGGCATTTATGCAGACTTACATTACGTCTGCGCAATTGAAGCATTCTTAGTTTGACACATGCGATCAGTAGGTTAACCTATTTGTTTTCATTCGTAAGAGTTGTGTTTTTCTGTCAATATAATTAATAATTGATACTAAACAATAACAATCGCTAACAAGCAAGCAAACTAACCAAACAAACAGACGCGCGAAAAATAAGAATTCTACAAGCGACGTTTGTAGCGCTTGCGTAGTAGTGAAACCAACTAACATTAAGACTGCGATTAAAGCCCTCTATGAAAAAACGTGGCCAATTTTTGAACAAACCAGAGTTTCAAACCATCTATGAAAACACATCGCCACCATTCCCTAATAGGGTAGAGCTATTTACCTAAAGATGTCACCGTAGTAAGACAGCACATCAGTCAGGTAGTACGACCCGCGTAGGGTAGGTAAGGGGAATGGGCAAGGGATGTACGCCAGATGGGAAAGAACCGAAAGAACGCATTGCACCATACATGCACATAACACAATTCTATTCGGCTTCGCAAATTCACGAACGGTGATTCCATGCCTGTTTCCATACTTACCCAAATAGTCTGAATAATATTTTTAGAATGATGTAAACTGTACTGTACATACGAGTAAAGAAAATAATTTCATATTTATTAATAAAGCAAAATATTTTAATTTCAATTAAAGTCTACAAAACAATAATAATAAATTATCAGTAAATTTTTCTACAAATTGTTACACTGTATTTTCTAATATCCTCCAACTTACTTCTTATTACCGCGAGAAGGCAACCCAAACTACCTGAGGGTAGGGTGTGTGTGTCGCCTTCTAGGCTTTGAGCGGAATATTATTTCGACCTTGTGGCGACTGACCGTTTTGTGCGTGCGAAGTTCGGTTTTTGATTCTTGACCAGGGGCCTGTTGTACTTGAAACGTTAATGAAATCACATGTGTCGCTGATTTTGAGCTATTTTTAAGTGATCTAGGTGATCTATTTGTCTTTGGTGGGATTTGTCGACCAAGTGATCTATTGGGAATTATTATATTCCTCCGGTGTTTCCGGGAATTTTAAAGTTAACAGCCAAGTAACAAAAAGGTTATTCACGCACTTTAAGCCATATACCAGCTGAGGTAAATACTCTAGTTTTGTACTATATTTCGTAGTGTAGTTTATTTTTCATAGAAAATTCATACTCTGGAAATATTTTCATTATATTATTTGTGCATTTTAAAAGTAATTAAATCATTCCATACATTTCCAGTGGCGTAGAGCCGTCACACATTTCTTCTTTCTTTATTTAACTAGTTAAACGTTTTAGGCTTTTAAACTACAGCTATTTCCTAAATCAATATTTTGAGAAAAGATCTGGAGTCGCTTTTATCTTCTGGATATTACGGAGTTGAGAGTTATTACGAGGGAAGTTGGGAATTTTGGATTCGAACTTATTGAGACGCCACTGGCACTGGTTTGCAGTTGCACCGCACCCTTCCAACCACCAAATACTCCGCGCCTGTGTACACCTCCACCAACATCTTGGAATCCAGATAAGCAAAATTGCACTCTATATTCTAGTTTGAGTTATTTTTCTCGACACTTTGTTTTGGTTAGAAATTAAAGCATCCTTGCTACGTTGCTATAATTCTCATTTAGTATCTGATATTCCGATTTACTTAAGATTTTGTTTATTATTATTGTAAAGTTTTACTTGTAAAAGGTTAATTAATCAGGCGCTCGCGTAGTTTTTGTTAAGTCATTTTGGTTCACGTTGTGCTATTATTGGTAGGGTTAGTAGTCAGCGTATAGTTGTAGGACTCGCATCGTAATTTTTTGTTTTGAACAGCGCTTGCATATTGTTGCGTCTTGGTCGACCATCGCGGAACGCCGTGCATCTTTCTTGCGCCGTATTATTCTTAAGTAGATCCTTGCTTACCAAGTCCTAGCACTATAGTGGTGCAAACTACCCCTGCTATACTAATTTTATTTATTTTTACTGTAACCTGAGGGTATACTCTACGCACGTTACGATTAATTACACTTCCAAATTTCATTTTCAACAATATTATTTGATATTAATTCACTGTTTAAGACGAGTATTATTAGCTTCAATTTTGTTCAACTATATCAACTTGTTTTTTATATAAAATTTATTTAATCCTTTCAAATCTATTTGTTTATATCAATCAATTTATTTACTATTCAAAGTTATTCAATAATTATATTAAATTTATTTATATTATACCTGATCTCATTCGTCAATATAACTCGTAATTTATGTCACTTTTATTATTTAATTTGGAATTATCTAACGCCTTCGTACCCTTATCCTGGTAGGGTTAGTCGACCAACCCCGTGGTTGAACAAGGCTACGGTCGACTGGCGCCCTAAATTCCACCACATCCTTATACCACTTTTGGAGGTCTAACACCCACTCCCATTTCCACTGAGTATTAGCCGTCGGTTCAACCAGCCTTGCCTGGGATAACCCTAAAGGGGTGTAGCAAAATATATATTTTTGCCAGTTCTAATAATATAAAATATAATACAATTTACATAAAAATACAGTACCTACCTACGTAAACAATAATTTTTTTTATTGTTTATATTTAGTTGACCTTGGGTTTGATAAAATAATTATGATTTTTTTGTAACATGTGCACGCAAAATGAGCTTGTTTAGAGGGAGCAAAACGCATTTTTGTTCCCTTGAGATATTTTGCTCCCTCTCTATTATTTTCGAAAAGCGGAGTAGCGACCGTTACACTGAGGGAGCAAAATATCTCAAGGGAGCAAAAACGCGTTTTGCTCCCTTTAAACAAGCACGTTTCCGCTCATTTTTCTGTGCACTCGTTACAAAAATTATCGTATGCACTTCGGGAGGAACGCTTTTGCTCTCTCGGGTGAATTGACAGCACAAGACTGATTCAGTCCTGTGTTGTCAATTCACCCGCGGGAGCAAAATCGAGTTTTCCTCCCTTGGTGCATAATGTACTATTTTCCGTTGATATCTGTAATTGTTGAATAGTGTACGAGTATGTTTGGTAGTGTGTATAAATTATATCAACAGAAAATATTAAAGTTTTTTTTATTAAAAATTGGAGTTCTACTATCAGCTATTTCAGGAAGAATATAATTTAAATAAAAATATTTTAGTTTTGGTAACATTACTTGCTGCCGTAAAACTTCATCTTTTCTACGTAGGTACAGGTCGACATTAATGAAATAACAATATTCTTTATTATGTATTTGATAAAAGTAATTATGGTTTCTTTTTAACATTTTTTTTGCTTCAGTATTCAAAGTTTCACTGGTATTACTAAAAAAGAAATGAAAGTTATACCTACAGTTTGTTTATTTAAAGTAGACTCAATTTACACATATACAGAAAACGATACAAAAGTATTGATTTAAACAATTTCATTATTCAAGATTTGTACTGATAAAATCAATTTGCTGTAGTACTTGTTATTTATTTAATGTAAAACTTGAAATTTTTACATAATATTGTATTTGTATTAACATAATATCATATTTTGTTGCTACATTAATAGGTACCGATTCAAAGTCAAATATTTTAAAAAGAATTTTCAACACCTTGTGCAAAAATAAATAAAAATATTACTTTTAATTCTGCGTCAGTAAGAAATAGTATAATAATGATTGGAATATTAGTCTATTTTTAGAAACAAATAATAATCTTAGGGAGGGAGTAATTTTTGCCGCACCCCCTCCTTTCAGTTAATTAAATTAATGTTTTTTCAACTGTTTTTTATTGTAATGTGTAAAAAATACTCGAAAGCTCAGTTATACAGCATCTATTTTTCTTACATACCTAACCGACGTTTCGGTTAGCACTGGAACTTTCTTTAGGGTCTAAAATTTACAACAATCATTACAACAATGTATATAAAACAATTACCTAAAAGATTAGGTATATACATTGTTGTAAATTTTAGACCTTGAAGGTTTAACTGTAAACCGAAACGTCGGTTATGCAAGAAGATTAAATGCTGTATTACTGAGATTTCGAGTTTTTTTTACACTTTACACCTTTCAGTAAATTTTATATAGTTGTAGTAGCACAATGCATCTTCAAATATCTATACATAAATTACAAATTTTATAAACACTTGAAGCTTGTAGCAATATAAAAAGAAAAAGTGATAATTATGTTGGTACACATACTATTTGAAGAAAGAATTTGATTTCTTGAGTTGTAATAAAAAATAAGTAATTTAGAACTTTTAAACTTTTTTTAAGCTTCTACTTAGATTTTGCAACTCTCGACTTTTTATTTTTCTTATTAATTTTGCTTGGAGCAATTAAAGATTTGCGGCCCATATTTAACAATAATAAGCGAGACTTAACTCTTTAACAATGTACAAAACGATATTGTCAAATCAAGATCACAAGTGAAAGTGAAGGTTTTACCCTTCCCTTAGCAAGCAGCACAATTTATATACCTATACAACTGTTATTTAACCGTTAATCCATGGAAAGCACCTTATTCCAGGTATTGAGCAGTAGATTGTTTTTCGATAGCAACACTAACAGTTATTTCAATCCTATAAATCAAACTTTAAATCTTGGAAAAACTTCTGTATTTGAATTAGCAGAGTTTTCCCTCAGCAGCACAAACTATAATAATCTTAACATAACTGTTATTAACCCCGTTAATTTCAAAATAAACTTTTAATCCTTTAAATCAAAGTAAATCTTTTTATATTTTATCTTAACATAACTTGTTAAGCCCGTTAATTCAAAGAATAAAATGTCAACTGTCAATCTGTTTGTTTTCCTCCACAGTTCGATTTTTCGCCTATAAAACGCTTATAAATATCTCAGTACAAATTGCAGTAAATGAAAATGTTCTCGCTTCAACTACCTGGAACAAATTTGAACAGCCGGGTCCACTACCGTCTACCGGTCTCTTCTTAACCGACCGATATCCTAGTGACAAGAAGCTGAACTATTTACTCGCTAAAATGCATTATGGCGGGCGCTCAGCCCTACATTTTTTTATTCGTACAAATTTCAAAAACTGTTGAATATATACGATTTTTGAAATTATATTTATAAACAATATCATATATTCTTTGTTAGGAGATTAATTTCAATACATTTATTTTTCTAGTACTGGAGAATTTAATTATTGTATTAAAAATTTAAACAATAAACAAAAATGTTATATATGGTGACATAGATATTTAAATACTAAATACAAATTTGAAAACCGGATCCCTTTAAGTGCAATAGTTCTTGAGATTTGTATGCTTGAAATTTTAGTGCACTTCGAACGCAGTCTTAAATTAAGAAAGTTGGAAGTTGGCCATCTTTCTAGTTTAGTTTTAATGTTAGTTGAATGAGTAAATCAGTTCGTATACTTGTGTATATTTAACTTCTTAGTTTTAATGTTAGTTTTAATCTTAATTTTAATTTGAGCTGTATAAATCCACCTTAACGCATTTCCGTATAGTTACAAAATTGAGCCACTTTGCGCATAAAAAATAGTCTCTCAGAAGGTTACTTACTTTTTGTGAGGTATATGATCATATCGTGTGCATCTTATGTGCAAAGGCAGCTAGCGCTCGGCTATGCAATTGCCTACTTTGCACACTAGATACACAATATACCTACTATTTTAAATTAATATCCTCTATATTCTTGCAGACACGATCTGTATCTGATGCCGCATATCTTTGCAAATGGGAGGACATTCCAGATACAAATTTACGACTTGGTTTAGTGCTGATGATATTAAGATCGCAAAAATATTTCAGCATCACGATGGGCGGACTGTTAATATTATGTCTTGAGACGTTTACTAAAGTAAGAACATTGACAATTTTTTTAAAAATAATGTTAACATATTTGTTTTTTTACTCAGGTGTCAAGATTGATGTTGTCACTCTTAACTTTTATGATGAATTTTGATGTTGGAAAATAATTTGAATTGTTAATACTGTCTCTAGTACTAAATATTACTTATGTAGAACATATAATAATAAATGTATTTGGAATTTGATCGGATCCACAACCTTTACTAGTGTTGAGTTTAGATAAGCAATTAAAAATGGAGCTGTAAATTTGTATGGAAAACTTTATATTATTTTCAATTTAATTTTTTTTCCTGTAAACTATTACTTGAAAAAATAACTATAAGTATTCGAATTCTAGTATACACAAGAAAAATAATATTTTAACTTGAGAAACGCTATACTTTAGTACATTATAGTATTGGTTTGCTATCGCCCTCTAGCGATCGTGTCAAACGATAATCTATATAAAATGTTTGCCGGGGATTCCCCAACAATGTTTTGTAGCGTAGCATTCAGTAGTGCGTCCAGCGCACGATCCACAATTGTCCAGCCTTTTCCGTGTACGTTTCTTGTTCCCTGTAATATAATAATTTTGCATAAATTAGAGAACTAAAATTATGGATAAAAAAAGAAACCTAGTGGTGCGTTTAAGCGGAAACAACGCCAGGAAAGAGAAGATAGTAAACAAAAAATTACCTAAAATTGACAAATTTTTAGTCAGCTACCGATGACGTTGTCATCGATCACATCAACGACGACGATGTCTGCATGGCACAGGTAATAGCGGAGGAATCATCGACCTCATCATTTTTCGAAAATGTGAACGATCGATCTTCTTATGACTTGAGAAACTTTACGAACAAGATATTAAGTATTCGATTACGTATCAGAGATATTGTTGGACGCTGGCCTGGTTCGGCTCATGATGCAAACATTTTCCTTAATCCATTAGAGCTCGATTTGAAGACAACAAATGACGAATCACATGAATACGCCTTTATCAAACCCAATTACACGTAGTGAAAGTCAACTCGGAACTAGAAATGTAGCTGTAGGAATAAAATTCAGTATTAATACAGTCCAGAGTATAATTGTAGTTACAGCAATATTAAATAATATTGTAAAAGATTTAGAAGCTGCTGTAAATTTTGTTAAGAATGCTCCGAATGTTGCAATCAATCAAAATAGAAGGCATAATGTAAATAATCGTGTTAGAGACAACATGATATTTTTTAAATAATTTATTGTAACCCAACTATGTTTAAAATTATCTTACATTCTAATTAAACAAGTTTTTATGAAAATATAAAACAAAAATGTAAGTATCTTCTTTATATTCAGCATGAATTCGTTATTAAAATCAGTTCTTTTTCTGCAATTTCTACTCTTATTTTCGCTTCTCCTATTTCTATGCATCGCTTCATTGTTCTCATTTCTTTTTTTTTTCAATTAAAAATTATTTTCTGTTTTCCATTTTTTTGTCTGCTCTTTCATAGCAATTAATATTGATGTTTCTGTTGTAGCTAATTTACACCATTGGTCGTTCACGGTTTTGTTAGATTTACTTAGATATGGTTTTTTAAATATTAAAAATCATGCAACAAAAATCACTATTTATATTTACTATTTTTAACTTGCAGAGTTGCGCTCTTCGCAGTTTGCAATAATTCTGGAGAATAATCTTTCCATATTGTTATGTCAACATCGTCGTTGTAATAAAAGTTAATTTCTTGACACGGAACAATAATATTGTCATGCAAATTGTTGCCATTATTTTCAATTTCCCTTAGCATTACTGAAATAGGTTTAAAATATAATATTGAAAATACAATTTTGTACATGTTGAAGAACGTAAGCTTTACCAGTTTCTCCGGCCCCAAGAGTGTCTGAATATATCTGGAAGGGGGCCAATTACTTGGGTAGGTATTAATAATAATAATAATCTTTATTACTTAACAGGTTTACACCCTCAACAAGTAAATGAATACAAAAAACAACAGATTTATACGCTAAAATAGAATAATGCAACATACTTATTCAAAAATACTAAATAAATCACAATTTTCATTATAAAGTGTACACATAACAAAAATAGGAGATTTACTTAACGCTACAGTTTTAAAAGGTGGCAAATAAAACGTTTTACGTGAGCGGGATGTAACTCTTGGGACATAAAAAGGAATTTTATTCAATAACAGAGGAGCATCAATCTTATTTTTCAACAAATTATTTAAAGTGTTAAGTGCGATGTAATCATGTCTGCTACTTATGGACTCAATATTAAAATGAGAGTAGAATATGTTGATCAATACCTCTTTCGGGATAAGTACGACATTCCTTAAACCATAAGAATTTGAGAAATCGTCGCTGCACATTTTCTATCATGTTTATGTAAGTAAATATTGGCGAGTACCAAATTAAAATGCCGTATTCTAACTTGGATCTAATGTAGGCCAAGTACAAAATTTTAACACAGTGCAAACTATTAAACTGTCTACTGTTGCGAATTATGAAACCAAGCAATTTATTTGCTGACGCTACTAGTTCGGTAATATGTAAACAAAATGTCAGGTGAGGATCAAATGTTATTCCTAAATCTTGCATGCGAGTACATCTTGACAACAATTCAGGTTGAACGTAGTAGTCATAATGTATTGGCTTTTTTTTACGAGAATAGGTCATAATTTTACACTTTTTTATGTTCAATGGTAAGAAGTTATAGTATTACACCATTATTGAAGAAATCAAGCAGTTCTTTGTCGATACTATTTTTCTTTTCATATTTTTTCGCAAACAATCTGCTGCTCTAGTGCCAATTTCACTATTAAATTCATATTGCACTGTTTTTCAAATTTTTTTGCGTCTTCCACAATAACGTGATAGATTCTTTGCACTCAATAATATGTCAATAATTTCTAACTAGGTTAAGGTTCCTCTTCTACATACGTGCACCATCTGTGGTTTTGCAAGTGTAAAGGGGGAATGCGCTGGAAAGAGCCCAGAAGGCTGGACGCAAACGTTCCCCCACTCTTAGTCAGTGCACGCTAGAGGCGGAGAGTCAGTACTCAACGTTCACGGGAAGTGGAATGTTATTTCTACTGTTCGTTCTACGATGTGAATATACACATACATGCCTATACATTCTTAAATAACGCAAAATATAACCATAATTAATAATAATTTGAATAATTTTTTTAGAAACAATTGACAACCGCATAAATGTCATTTTTTTACATTTTTACTAAACTTATCTCCCCAAGCGCTTTAAATTGATACAAAACTCGATATAATTTGAATAATTTATAATAAAAAACAATTGACGATCGTTTAATGTTATTTTTGTTTTTCTACTAGAATTTTTTTCCCGAGAGCTTTAACTTTGATATCACACACGATAGTATTTTGATAAAAATAAAAAAGTTATGTTTATAAAGTTGGTACCACTGGTTGAATAAAGCTCATTAACGAACTTGAAGTCAGATTTTGGCTCAAGATCTTATATAAAATATGACTGCTAGGCTATGCAATTTACTTTGGTCTTATTCCTGATCTATCTCAACTCCAGGGATTGTCATAAATCGATTCAAGGAATGTTATGTCGGTCTACGGTTTACGCCACTATAATGTATAATGCATACCGTATTGTTGAACAACAATAGAAACTTTATAAATCATTTCGATATTAAGTATATTTTAAAACCTTGGACACACAAATTTCATACACTATTTTTTGCAACATGTAAAGTTACTATTTCTTTATTTAAAATAATATAAATATATTCTGACGAGATTTGTGTTTTAATTAAAATAATCCGAATACATTGAGTCCCTTTTTCTTTGACAAAAACAAAAATATCGAAACATTTCCAATCTCTGTATGTCAAACTAACTGTCAATTTGATATTTAATAAATATTTTAAGAAAGTATGACCAATACAAATAAATGAATGTGAAAGCGATGTGTACCTACAGTTACTTGAAACATAATAATAATAATACTACACTTCTTCTAAGCTGGGCAAATAATTTTTTTTCTACATTTCTTGCAGATTGTTAAAAATAATCACATGATTTTTACTTCCTTGTACGGAGTAATAAGGAAGTATTGTAATCCCGAAAAATTTCGGTTTTCAGATTTTGATGGAAATATCCGTTTTGACCTTTTCTGAATCCATTATGACTAGTTTCGTCGTGACGTCTGTACGTATGTACGTACGTATGTACGTACGGACGGACGGACGTATGTGTGTCGCATAACTCAAATACGGTTAGACGTAGAAAGTTGAAATTTTGTATTTAGGATTGTTATAGCATCTAGTTGTGCACCTCCTATTTTTGGTTTCAGTCTACAAACCGGAAGTAGTACTTTTTAAAAATATTTCGATAAATATTTAATTTTAGACAATTTTTTTAATTTTAAATGAAAGATTATGTGATTATTACCTACAATCGGTATTTTATAAATATTTTTGTATCTGTTATCATTTAAAAATAATTAAAGTATATATTTATAATTTATAGTATTTCGGTATCTTGTAGTCCATGATCGATTAACATTTGTTACTACGTAAAATTTAAATGATTATGACATGACAGTGACAATAGTAAAATATGCTTTATATCTTCTTCTGCAGTTTAAATAAAATGACTAAAATATATTTGTGAGTATACAAGTATAATAAGTTAAAAGAATTTTTAATATTATTTTACATTTTAGTTATTAAGAAAAGTATGAACACACAAGGCGTACAAGGAAGTCATGTGGTGTCCACGTCAGATTTTTTTAGTTGTAGTAGTAGTGTAGTTACTTACTAAATTCATAACGCGCCCATTTCGATTGCTCAAAATTCGTAGTTTACCAATAAATCTTTTGTCGATTGGAATATTTTTTTCAAAAAAATTACACATTATCTATTATAGTATCTCAACAGCGGTACATCGCTATTTTGTCAAGAAACGTCCCTCATTTTAAATAAAAAAATAATCAAATTTTGGATTTTAATTTTTTCGCAAATGTTCAAAATTTAAAAATGTTCCGCTGTTAAGCACAATATTATAGAGAATATTTGTCAATAAATTTTTTCTCTAAAATTTACCTAAATCAAGTTATTAGTAAACTACGAACGCCTGTCTGTGTGAATGTGAAGTGTGAAATATAATTTTACAATCAATGATTTAAATCAAAATGTAAAAATTGAATATAATTATTTTTTTTGTTTCCATTACCTATTATGGTTCTACCACTGTTAAATTGGTCATATAAAAAATATAAAGTTTTATTGTACATTATAAAATATTTGACAAGAACTTACTGTTGAAAGAATTTTTAACACTCTTAATAATAATATCATTATTTGTAACCTGATGATGGAAATACGTCTCAAATAACTGAAAATATTTGCGTACAATTAATAACTAAACCCAATAAGAAAAGTACCTAACTATGTTTTCGATACAGAAAATCTATAAGTATTCCGTTTTTTATAGCATTAAATTAGGTATTAAATAAACAATGCGAATAGAATTTTGGAATTTGAGTAATAATTATAATATTTTTGAAAATTTGAATGCTTTTTACCTTCCGCCATACCTGTAAAGGAAAGGTATTGGAATCATGCTAAAAATCGGGTAGTCAGTTTATAGTGGCTGAGTATACGAATTATTTTTATATTTTAAATGGGTACCGGATTATACATGGAAGTCTAGATATGGCGGAAGGTTGTGTGGTGGCCACATCAAATTTTTTCTTGTGCCAAAGTAAATGTTTGGTCACTACGAATATATGTACCAAATTTCAGATTGATTGGATATGGGAAAATGGGTATGGCTGGAGATCTTGTGCTGACCACATCAGATTTTTTCTTGTGTCAAAGTAAATGTTGGTCACAACGAGTCTATGTACCAAATTTCAGATTAATTGGATATGGGGAAATGGGTTTGGGGTATGACGGCATGGCGGGAGGTCTTGTGCTGGCCACATTAGATTTTTTCTTGTGCCAAAGTAAATGTTTGGTCACAACGAGCCTATGTACCAAATTTCAGAGTTAAAAAGCGTAGGGTATGGCGGGAGGTCTTGTGGTGGCCACATCAGATTTTTTCTTGTGCCAAAGTAAATGTTTGGTCACAACGAATCTATGTACCAAATTTCAGATTGATTGAATATGGGGAAATGGGTATGGCGGGAGGTCTTGTGCTGGCCACATCAGATTTTTTCTTGTGCCAAAGTAAATTTTTGGTCACAACGAGTCTATGTACCAAATTTCAGATTGATTGGATATGGGAAAATGGGTATGGCTGGAGGTCTTGTGCTGACCACATCAGATTTTTTCTTGTGTCAAAGTAAATGTTTGGTCACAACGAGTCTATGTACCAAATTTCAGATTGATTGGATATGGGGAAATGGGTATGGCGGGAGGTCTTGTGCTGGCCACATCAGATTTTTTCTTGTGCCAAAGTAAATGTTTGGTCACAACGAGTCTATGTACCAAACTTCAGATTGATTGGATATGGGGAAACGGATTTGGGGTATGGCGGCATGGCGGGAGGTCTTGTGCTGGCCACAACAGATTTTTTCTTGTGCCAAAGGGCATTGTTAGGTGACAAAAGTCTATTTTCAAAATGTCAGCTCGATAGGATCCCGGGAAGTCTGAATTTTGGCGCTACAGAACGATAGTTTTAAAAATTTATATTTATTCATATTTTACAACGCGGTAAAAATGACAATTTTTTCGAGTTTTGTTATAGTCATATTGTTGTTATAAATAAATAATATTACAAAATTACGCTGTAGCGCCAATCTTTAAACCTTTGTCAACAAGATGAATGCTTTTTCAAATCAATAAGTTCATAAATATGGTTATAAAAAGTAAACTCGCAAAGCTGTGCAAAGCACTGTATTTCGTAACTCGAAAGGACCCTTAAGTAATAATGATACTTCATCTTCGGTAAAATTCGGAATATGTTTCACTTTATTGTTTTCTAAGTTGTCTATGTTCTTCGATAATACGAGAATTAACTAACTATTACACTATACAAAAGAATAAAACGCAGAAACGTCGCTGATCTGCGAAGAAATGCACAGATTCACGTAAAAAAGAATAAAATCAATCCAAACAAGTAGCTGTCAAGTTGACAGCTTCAAATTGAAATGTATGTATGAGTTTTAAAACTGGGATTTGTGATATAAATTATTAAAAAGCTTATGGAAAATGTTTAACTCTTTAGAGGAACTATTAAACTCTGATGACAACACAAAACCACCTTATACAAAGTAACAGATAAATCAAGTTGGCGAACGGTAATCATGGTAACACAGTTTTGTTTGTACTTTCGACGTATGTAGTGAGCTGTCACCTTTATTTTATTTATATTTACATTTTAATTAATCTAGTTTTCTTTTATATTTTATATATTGTTTTATTGTATACCAGTTTATACATAACGACGATATAAATATACAAACATTTTATTTATACTATAAAGAGTTTTATCATTTTATTATATTTACAAGTAAAAGTATTATATTTTATTAAATACTTTTACAATTGGTGGTGATTGATTGCCTAGTTCGTTTTTCTGCGCCACTTGCCAATTTTTTAATAATTACCCATGCCTTTTGGGGGGGGGGGGGGTGAGGGGGGTAATGTAGTGAGCTGTCACCTTTATTTTATTTATATTTACATTTTAATTAATCTAGTTTTCTTTTATATTTTATATATTGTTTTATTGTATACCAGTTTATACATAACGACGATATAAATATACAAACATTTTATTTATACTATAAAGAGTTTTATCATTTTATTATATTTACAAGTAAAAGTATTATATTTTATTAAATACTTTTACAATTGGTGGTGATTGATTGCCTAGTTCGTTTTTCTGCGCCACTTGCCAATTTTTTAATAATTACCCATGCCTTTTGGGGGAGAGGGGGGTAATGTAGTGAGCTGTCACCTTTATTTTATTTATATTTACATTTTAATTAATCTAGTTTTCTTTTATATTTTATATATTTTTACCTCTCGCCTAGAGAGGTATAGGGATCGTGAAAAAATTCGATGTCGAGATTTTTGTCAATAAGCACGTTTTAGCACATTTAGAACCTATTTTGACTATTTTCACGATTATGTCTGTGTGTGTGTATGTGTGTGTGTATGAAAGTCTGTATGTGTGCCTACTATGCTCTTTCGTTCTTATTCATTATCTCAAATTCTGTTGAACATAAAATTCTAATATTTAGCAGTATATATTTGTACATGTTAATGAAGAGCTGATTAGATTTTGGCAAAAATCTGCCAACCGGAAATGATATTTTCTTGAAGCATTTTAACATTTTTTGCAAAAAAGTATAGAAAATTCTGCGATAGTTACAATTTGTCATACGACATTTCAAAGAACAAATTATATCTTACAATATTTATTTAACATCTTGTCTATATCTCTTACCAATAAAGGAAAATTATTTTTCAAAGATATATCATTTTACCTACCACGATTTGTAAATCACAATATAGGAAAAAAATTAAAAACAAAAATTAATATGTCAATGTGACAGATGAACAGACGTATACCCAATTTCTGAAATGTTTGTGGCACCATTTTAAAAGAAATGTAAATATTATTAACTGAACATAATGTAATAAGGTAATAATAAAGTTAAATTTTTATCTATAAAGAGCTAGTTAAAGAACTAAGAACTATAAATTTATTTTCAAAAAGTTTGTAAATTTATTGCAAAATTATAATTTAAGAAAGCCTTAACTGAAACCAATTTCACATAAATTACAGTGTTAAGGCGAGAGGTCGTGTGCTGGCCACATCAGATTTTTTTATTTTAAAAGGGAGTAGTCGGAATTTGGACCGAGGGAATTAATAAAAAAGCAAGCTTTCAATTCCTCAACGTTTCGGTTTAATTTAAACCATTCTCAAGAGCTCTTGATCTGCAAAAATCGTCAAAAAACACAAGTAAATATCACAAAATACAAAAAAAAAATTGTAAAACAAGTTTACAATAATATTTGATATAAATTAGAACAATTTAGTGCGCAAAATAAATTACAATAAAATTTTATAATATAAATTTTACAAAGAAATACCAAGTGATGAAAAATCAGTATTTGAACAACAAACAATAATACATACCAAAAAACGCTGGGTTGAAATATGTTAACAAAAACATTTCCAGTAGTAAATGAGCAAAATACATTAATTGCAAAAAAGGTTACAATGTAATAAAAATAAAAGTAACTGTAAAAATAAAATAACTATAAACTGTCATATCAGGAAAAAGAAAAACACTAAGAAAAACAATTGTCAAAATCTAAAGACAAAAGATAACCTTAAAATATATTCGAATATAATTTATTTAAATATTGAATATCTTTTCTGTAATTTATTGAGTTTTTATTTCTGGAAATGTGAACCATTTCCAGAAACAATCTCTTTCTATAGTTATTTTCCTTTTCCAGAACTTTGACGTTGGTAAAATCAAAAATGTGACCTAGTTGTTGATGGTGATTAGTTAAAGCAGTTTTATCTTTCCTAACATGACAGTTTTTACAATCATTTATATGTTGTTTCATACGGTTACTGTATTTTTCATCACTTGGTATTTCTTTGAAAAATTTATATTATAAAATTTTATTGTAATTTATTTTGCGCACTAAATTGTTCTAATTTATATCAAATATTATTGTAAACTTGTTTTACAAATTTTTTTTGTATTTTGTGATATTTACTTGTGTTTTTTGACGATTTTTGCAGATCAAGAGCTCTTGAGAATGGTTTAAATTAAACCGAAACGTTGAGGAATTGAAAGCTTGCTTTTTTATTAATTCCCTTGGTCCAAATTCCGAGTGCGTGCCACGCCGTCTAAAACCACGCGGTCTAAAGTCCACCCCGTCGAAACTCACGCCGTCGACAAGCCACCTCATCTAATAGTTCCCCCATTCCAGTGTGTCCACGTCGAATAAAATGTAAAATGTCCACGCGGTCTAATGTCCACCCGGTCTATTGTCCACGCCGTCGAATCGTTCCCCCACCACAATGGAGTGCGTGCCACGCCGTCTAAAACCACGCGGTCTAAAGTCCACCCCGTCGAAACTCACGCCGTCGACAAGCCACCTCGTCTAATAGTTCCCCCACTCCAGTGTGTCCACGTCGAATAAAATGTAAAATGTCCACGCGGTCTAATGTCCACCCGGTCTATTGTCCACGCCGTCGAATCGTTCCCCCACCACAATGAGTCCACGTTGTCTAAAATGTCCACGCGGTCTAACGTCCACCCGGTCTAATGTCCACGCCGTCGAATCGTTCCCCCATCACAATAACGAAGTGTATGTGTATTTAGTTACACCGGGGAGTATTAGATGGCACTAAGCACTTCAATCAATTCATGTTACTGGGTTATAAAGTACTGCAATTGCATCCATATTGATTTCAAATTGATATGTCAAATTCAAAATACTACAAAACAGTTGTCATATCTGATAGTTTCAAAACAATTTATTGTTTTAATTGAATGCTTCGTGTTGAGTGAGACAGTAGACTGATGCGCATTAGGTTTTGCGCATTGTTGGTGGCAACAGGAAGTGAAGTAAACAGACCAATCCTGGCGATGCGCGCGAATTTTGACTTTGTACAAATGTTCAATTTTTAAAATAGGCATAATAAAAGCGTCATTTCCGAAAGGTGTTATGTGTGTTATTATTATATGCCTCACTAAAGAAGGAAGAGTACTTATGACATAGATAATTTAATATGTTTAGTATGTGTGTATCGGTGTGGATAAAATAATACTTCTGGTGGGATTCTGTGCAAATCTGTTGTTGCTACAGATCTATCAAAATTGCAATGAAATTTATAATTAAATGAACATTTTTATATTAACAAAAATTGATGTGATTTTCTTTAATATTTAAAGATTTACAAATTTGTAAAACTTACAGATTTGCACAGAATCCCACCATTAGTTGCTATAAATATCTGTAACACATTTTCATTGCTTCCGCTTAGAAGTGGATTAAAATTAATTGATTATCATTAATATTTGAATTTTCCTGAGAATGAATCTGTTTATGTTTATAATTTCTAGATACGGCGGGGGGTGTGCTGGCCACATCATATTTTTTGTGTTACATAAATATATTGCTTGATTTTTTCATCGCAACAAATATAAATTATCAAAGTTAGACCGACGAACTACGAAATCAATAATTATTTCTAGCTCGAGTACAACTATGATGTTTGCTTTTTATTCTTTGGTCCTGCATGTTTTTAGTTATTATATGAGTTCATACCTCGGTTCATACTTTTGTATGATACTTTGAAACAGAACATATAGGTACATTATAGAATCTTAACGCAAGTTACGTTACAAAAACGGACACCTATATAGTTAACCGAACCGCGCCCTTATGTCGTATGCACATAGTGTCCATTTTGGTATTGTGGTTGCAGTGATATATTGCAGTTGTACAGTTTTTTGTTCATTTTTTGGTGACATAATTCTCTCTCAGTATAATTTGCAATAACTTCTTCTAAGTACCTACCTATCTAGTTCTTTATACTACTTGGATTACTTTGTCGGTTGTGTTCGATTATGTTTTATTTGTGATCAGTGGAAATAAAAACAGTAATAAAAGAGACTTGCTTATTTATTATATACTATATTACATTACAAATTAAACTTCATATACCGGAACCTTCGACCATAGATACCTAGATACAATCAAAATGCACAAGATAACTTCTAAATATACAAAATTGTGACAGATGACAACAAGAATGAAAGAATCCAAGAATTAGCAGTAAATGTCATTTAAAAATATCACTTCATACAACCCCGCTGACATTCAAGAATCAAGACCCACTGTACATTTAAATAGGCGTTACGTGCCTACAACATATTATGTATATGGTCTAAGGCCGAAACTATTACTGTAAAGAGACTTCAGCCCTGTTCAATTGTTCATGTGTTCATACATGGTTTCATTGAGGATTATTTAATGATTCTTTCTTTAAATATTGTTCCACTGTGTGATAACTACTACGTATCTAGAACCGTTAATTTTTGGGTTACTTTTTTTTAAATAATTTGCACAACGTAGTTTATTTTTGGGTCCTACAGTTTGCCGCGTTACACTACTTTGTCACTTTGATTCTTGTATATTGTATTTTTTTAAGTGTTTAGATAATATTACTTCAGACCTATATTATCTCAAGAAGAGATTATAATTTCTGCCTTAAATACTTATAAATAAGAAATAATTTTAAAAATAAGATACCTACCTACGTAACTTGCGTTAAGATTCTATAATGTACCTATATGTTCTGTTGCAAAGCAGTACGATGATAATCAATTTGTTTTAACCCACTTCTAAGCGGAAGTAATGAAAATGTGTTAGGTACAGATATTTATAGCAACTAATAGTAGGATTCTCTGAAAATCTGTAGTTGTTTTGTTACAGATCTATAAAACTATAAATATTAAACAAAATTTATAAGCATATGAACATTTTTATATTTGTCAACAAATATTGATGTGATTTTGTTCAATATTGAAAGATTTACAAATTTGTAAAACTTACAGATTTGCACAGAATCCCACCAGAAGTATTATTTTATCCACGCCGATACACACATACTAATCATATTAAATTATCTATGTCATAAGTACTCTTCCTTCTCTAGTGAGGCATATAATAATAATACACATAACACCTTTCGGAAATGACGCTTTTATTATTCCTATTTTAAAATTGAACATTTGTACAAAGTCAAAATTCGCGCGCATCGCCAGGATTGGTCTGTTTACTTCACTTCCTGTTGCCACCAACAATGCGCAAAACCTAATGCCCATCAGTCTACTGTCTCACTCAACACGAAGCATTCAATTAAAACAATAAATTGTTTTGAAACTATCAGATATGACAACTGTTTTGTAGTATTTTGAATTTGACATATCAATTTGAAATCAATATGGATGCAATTGCAGTACTTTATAACCCAGTAACATGAATTGATTGAAGTGCTTAGTGCCATCTAATACTCCCCGGTGTAACTAAATACACATACACTTCGTTATTGTGGTAGGGGAACGATTCGACGGCGTGGACATTAGACCGGGTGGACGTTAGACCGCGTGGACATTTTAGACAACGTGGACTCATTGTGGTGGGGGAACGATTCGACGGCGTGGACAATAGACCGGGTGGACATTAGACCGAGTGGACATTTTACATTTTATTCGACGTGGACACACTGGAGTGGGGGAACTATTAGACGAGGTGGCTTGTCGACGGCGTGAGTTTCGACGGGGTGGACTTTAGACCGCGTGGTTTTAGACGGCGTGGCACGCTTCGCAAATTCCGACTACTCCCTTTTAAACTAAAACACGTGGACGCCATATTCATCACATTGTTTTTATTGTTTTATTGTTTACCAGTTTATACATATTATATTTTATTAAATACTTTTACATATATCTTTCTAATGTTGCATTTTTCTAGCGCGTGTCGTCAAAATTATAACTATAGTACTATATCTCATCAAAAACAATATTTGTAAAAAGCTCAGCCAAGTTCTTCAGCCCTAAAAAATATTGAGATATGAGTGTTTAAGCCAAATTCCTTGATCCTTGTGGTTCCTTATGTCGTCGTCTGTGGTGTCCAGAATATTGATCGCGGAGAATTTGTCGTGGATAATTCATCGCAGGGAAAAATTAATCGCCAGATAATTGATCGCCGGAATATTGACCGTGTAGACAATTGATCGCAGGGAGAATTGATCGCAGGATAAGTGATCGCCGGAATTTTGACCGTGCGGACTATTGACCGCGGGGAAAATTGATCGCCGGATAATTGATCGCCGGAATGTTGATCGCGGGGTAATTTGATCGCCGGTTAATTGATCGCCGGAATATTGACCGTGTGGAAAATAGATCGCTGGGAGAATTGATTGCCAGATAATTGATTGCGGAAACATTGAATGCGGGTAGAATTAAACGGTGGAAAATTGACCGTGCGGACAACTGATCGCGAGAAGAATTTGTCGCCGGAATATTGACTAAGTGAATAATTTATCGATGAAAAAATTTGTCAGTTAATTAATTGCCGAAATATTGTTTCCCTTTCAAATTAGAGTGCTCAGAGCCTCCTTAAAATTTTTTGCGCCATGGGTTAAAAGAATGGTGCCGCCAGAGGTGTACGGTATTGTATTTATAATCTACCTAATTGTTAACAATGTAATACCGCTATTCCGTTTTACCCGGAGAGTTGTAAAAGCGCATTTTTAGTCATTAGGACGTTGGAAAAGCGCAGAAATATAATCAGTAAATTTATATTTAATAAGCGCCGATTGATAAATTGAATAACCGCAGATCGTAACATTGAATAAGCGCATAATTTGATCTCTGACGTCACTATTCCAGTTGGACCTTGTCCCCGGCTAACGGCTCACTGTAGTTCCAAAGGCGCGCGCAGCGCAAGTTGGAGGCGCTCGAGTTATTTTTTAAAATGCGCCGCAGGCTAACCTAAAACCATTGATCTCTGACGTCACTATCCTAGTTGGACCTTGTCCCCGACTAACGGCTCACTGTAGTCCCAAAGGCGCGCGAGTTATTTTTTAAAGTGCGCCGCAGGCTAACCTAAAACCATTGATCTCTGACGTCACTATCCCAGTTGGACCTTGTCCCCGACTAACGGCTCACAGTAGTCCCAAAGGCGCGCGCAGCGCAAGTTGGAGGCGCTCCAATTCGGTCTTTGGAGAGTTCGGATGGATAAAGTTTGTGCGCGCTAAGTTTAGTTATTACTGAGTTAGCAAGTGTCAAATTTATGCGAAATTGAACCTTATAGTGTAAGTGAATAAGGCGGTGTCCAAAAAACAGCCCTGCTTGGGTTGATAAAGGTGCAAAGGGCTAAGGGCATGCCCTCCAAGCCCAGAGTGATACCTACAACAATAAAAAAGACACAGTTTAAAAAGACTATTAAAATGTGAACAAAAAGAAAACAGTGGTGCGTGATACCAAGAGTGAAAGTGAAACTGAGCACGAGACCGACAGTGATACATCATTCTCAAGCACACAAAGTGCAACAAACAATGCTAAGACTGAAAATGACAATAAACCGGTTAAAAAGAGACTATCCGATGTAATTATTCAAACGAAAGTGGTCACTATCAGTGACGATGAAAGTTATAATAATAAAAGTGATAGTGAATGTGCGAAATCAAATGAAACTACAAAAAGAAAAGCGCTTGAAAGTCCGGTTGACAGTACAAATAAAACAAACACAGCGGGCGGTAGCGTAACTAAACCGCTCACGCAAGAAGAACGCTACTACGCGCTGCGCGAACTCGGCATTACCGTCTACTTTACCGGCCGTCATACCCGGCAGTGAACCTGACTTACCGGCAGATCCGAGCTCCGCCCTGACGGACAATAGCGGAACTAAGGCACCAAAGACAACAACCAACATCACAGAGACCAGCCATCCAGCAACAGCTGGCACAAGTAAACAACAATTATATGTAACATTGCCAACAAACACAAACACAACAATGCCCCGCGGCGGTGCCTCTCGAGGAAGAGGCGGTCGCGTGCCACTTCAACTCAAAAACAGACTTACACCACTTCAACAACGACAAGACATTGAAGTTGATGATGATGACAGCGTCATCTACGAAGGAGAAGAGCAAGAGGACACAACAACGGAAAAAACATCAAGAAGACATAATCCAGCCCCCATTGTTATCCCGGGCGGCAAATCCAACGATCACAAAGCGCTCGCAGAGGCAATCAAAGACATAACAAAAGGTGAATTTTTTGTAAATTACACTAGAAATAACATGAACCTATACATAAAAAATAAAGAACACAACACAAACATAATGAAAGTACTACAAGAAGAAGCAATAGAACATCACACGTACACGGATCACGAGGAAAAGACACACACGCTTTCGTCCTGCGTGGCCTGGACTCGCAGCATACGCCGGAGGAAGTTCAGACTACTCTGACAGAAAAACACAATCTAAAAATCAAAAAAGTATACGCAATGAAAACAAAATACCGGCCGCTGTATCTCGTTATTACCAGAGCAGCTACAGTGCTCAACGAGCTGGTAACAAAAATAAAATATATACTTTACACTAAGGTAACATGGGAAAGGCACGAAAATAAAAAACTAATTCACCCAGTGCCAGCGGTGCCAGCACTTTGGGCACGCTACTTCAAATTGTTACAGATCGCCAAGATGTGTCAAGTCGCACTTAACTAGAGACTGCACCAAGGACGCCACAGAAAAAGCTGTATGCTGTAACTGCAAGGGCCAACATCCAGCTAATTACAGAAATTGCCCTGTATATATTAAAAAATTGGAAATAATAGCTAAAAGAAATCCGAAGATACAACGCATACTGACGGGAGAACCAGCTGATAATGAACAAGGATACAAACCTGCACCGCCACCAGCCACCAACCCCTGGACATCAGGAGCTGCCGAGGCGTCCAGAGAGAGCAACTTTCTACCACTTCCACCGCCACTGCAGAGACAGCCCCAGACAGCAGAGCACCGCGCAAACACCGGCCGCAATCCCCCCCTGAACACTCAAGTGACAGTGCAAGCCCCTAGTGCGACGCCCATGGACACTACTGAAAACACAAACATAAATTACAACATATTTAGTGAACTTAGTGAAGAAATGAACCAATTAAATAAACATGTTAATTTAAGTAATCTACTAAAATTTATTAAAGATATGAATAGACATTTAAGTACTTGTGAACCACAAAATAAAGCTCTCACAGCATTCAATTTCATACAGAACATCCAATCATACAATATTTAAGTTAAACTCATTTCACTCCATGCATTCCATGTAAATTGATAATAATTAATTAATATATTTACAATAATGTTATTATTATAGAAATAAAATTTATAATTCATTGTAAATATCATTATCATTCAAACATCATAATATCACTCATTAGTTCTAAGAAATAAGAATTATGTAAAATGTAAAATAATGAAACAAAACAACACAAAAATAAAATATAATAAAAATCTAAAACACAAAACAAACACAACACACAAAATTAGAATCGACTCAAATGTTATGTTATAATTAGGTTAAGTTATTTTTAAGACATGTACAATAATTATTTAAAGAGAGTTTTTCCCCTGTTTTTCTCCCAAAACATCCACTACACACTCATCTACACGCACACAGCATTTATTCACACACATCCTGTATATAAATCCTTAATTATTTTAATAATATTAATTAATAAATAAATATTAATTAATAACATCTATCTATAAACTGAAAACTAATTTTACGCTACGGGATTATGTCTTTAAAGGACAAAGCGCAACAAACGGTAACTTATGGGTTATGAAGAGGTCGTTGATGGAGTTGCTGGGGGTTCTCAGCAACCCAGTTAAAAATATTTTTGTCTTCAAATTATAATTTTTATCTCTGAAATTCTTCACATTGAAGAATATTATTTAACTGGAAAATGGCACTGTTCACCCGACGGCGACGTAACGGAACCTACCGCGTCCCTCTACCTGGCCAGGAGACCTTCCTGTGATTTTTTGTAATGTGGGACAGAAAAGACTCCCAGTCTTTTCTGCCCCACCAGTTCTACATCTGTAAAAATATGATATTCTTGTAATTAATTCGTGGAAACCTAATTAATCATTGATGACTGTTGGTTTTATTTATGATAAATAAATAAATATACAAATGAAATTTCAAAATTATTTTGAAATACAACTACCTACATATTATTTATTTGAAACTTTTAATTAAAATTTATAAAGAAACTGTTCTATCTAATATAAAATTTGACTTGATGTTGAAAATAACAAGTATTTTGTACAAAATATTGACGTTGAAACATTTATATTTAAACTTACTTAAAGTACCTATTTTATTTAAAAACATCACAGCGTTAATACATATTACATAGGTATACAAACATTATACTCTGAATCCGTGTCATATAATATGGCAATAATATACAAAATAACATAAAGGCACACATGAGTCGTACGTTGTTTCAAAAAGCTAAATTAATCTGTAACTAAAAAGCACATCATTTAGTTTAGAAATAATATGTTACGATTAACTGTAAATTGATTTAATTTTTTCTCGCAAATTTATTCGTTTTTATCGTGTTACATATTATGAAAAAATTCTATTTGCAAACTACAGAAGTCGTATATTTAATACGATATCTCGATTTTTACTTCCCGCCTAAAAAGTATACGGATCCTGAATAAAATTCAACGTCGAGATTTTTGTCAATACGACCGATTTGGACTATTTTCACGAGGATGTGTGTGTAAGCGCGCGTGCGTGTGCTTGGATGGATGGATGAATTCGCTTTCATTGTCATTCAATATCTCAAATTAATATAAAATTCTAATAGTTGGCATTACACGTTCGGACGTCTTATCAAAGAGTTTAAGGATTTTGGTAAAAATCTGACAACCGGAAATGGTACCTACTTTCTTTGATGCACTATACCATTTCTTATAAGAATCTTAGAAAATAGTGTGAAAGTTACAATTTGTTCTACGACACATGAAAGAAGAAGTTACATGTAACAATATTTATTTACACTTTTTATATCTTTTATCAATAAAGAAATATTATTTTTCAAAAATATGTAATTTCACCTACCACGATTTATAATTTGCAATATAGAAAATATATTTAAAAACAAAAATGTCAATGTGACAGATGAACAGACATGTATAGTTTTTGAAATGTTAGTGGCACTATTTTAGAGAAATAGATTATAAACTGGACTACTCGGCATAATGTCATAAAATAAAATTTCGATTAATTTGATTTTGATAAAAATCAGCGAATCATATTTATATAATTTAAGATTGTTAACAAACATATATTAAACATTAAAATGTCAAGGCGGGAGTTTATGTGCTGGCCACACTAGATTTTTAAATATACCTTTATGATTTATAAAGATTGTTCTGATCTTACATTTAAAGATTTTAAAAATATTGCATTTTTAATTAAAATTATATTGAATATAAATTAGTGCTCTCAAAATAAAAATCAAGATAAATCAAAATGATGTGTATACGGCAACCCAAAAATTCGGTATCTTGGTGGTATAAATGGAATCCGGTATTTTCTACTATCCAGTATCTGAATCATTTCTATATTCAAATTAATTCGGAATCCGAAATCGATATATTCGGATGATATCAATGCTTATGCAAATAGACATAGCAGATGAATACATGCGGACCATACCCCGCCTGAGCTTAATTTCGAACGGGCTCAGCACCCTGAGCTAGCTCATGCAATATTGTCAGTTGGATGTTTGTTATACATTCAAATATAATATGAATTTTTTTAAAGTATGTACCTACAATATTAAAATATAGTAGCCTAGCCAATAATCATCAACTAACACCCTCAATGTATTTAATTTAGTTTTAAACGATGTGTAACTGCAATTATTTTTAAATAGAAAGAAATGATTCCTTTAAAGCTTGAATTACATTATACTTTTTTCGGCTAGAAACTTTGACAATTTTCATACTTAATTCTAGAATGCTCACTTGGATAATGTAAATCAAGAAAATTTCGATCCAAGTTTCATACTAGAACTGTCCAATTTTCATATTACCAACATTCTGTATATAACCTCAAAAATAATAAAGTTGAGTGACAGCAGAATCAAAAGTAAAAGTAAAGTCTTGAACCGTAATGAGGTATAAATGAACTCCTGAAATAACAAAAACTCTTGTACAATTGTATGAAATGCAACCAGTACTTTACCAGGGTATTAAAAACTCAACAACTGACAATGGCAATTAAATTTTTTTTAAATTTCAGTTGGCAGTAAGAACAAATTTTAAAACTAGATTCTAGAGGTATGAGTACCTTACCTACATAATTTTAGGTAATTGGTGGATGGTTCTAAATACCACATGTATCAAGTTGGATTTTTATTGTAAACTTTATATCAATCGTTAGTGCGGCCCACTACACTAACGGCAAAATGCGTAGAATAAGAGGAGGAAGGACAGAAAGTAGGATTACAAGAATTATTGCAGCATATGTTTCTAAAAGGTAAGCAAGTAAAAATACTTTATCTAATTATTTTGTTGTTAATGTAGGAAATGTAGTATTGATATTGTTATTCTTTTAATATTGTTTTAAAAGTGCCTATGGTAACAGCGGTACGATATACAAATCCCAGATAATATTTTGTCAAAAAATAATTCGGATTGTGTCTCCTCCACATTTTGTAAAGCCAGTTTGCATAGTCAATAATAATACAGATCATGAAGTACAAAATGAATCCACAAATAATAATAATAATAATAATAATAATAAAGTTAGTGGCCAGTGGTATGTACCAAGTGGGCAATAATTAACATCATACGACATACGACATTAGTATTAGAAACACATTTTTGGTTTACATTATTTTCATGTTTCTACACTTAAGATTCTTACTAAATTTGTGCAAATCAGCATATAATGTCAATAAAGTTAATTAGTATTACTTTATTACTTTCAGTGCCTAACATAGTAGATAATGGATTTATGAAATCGTTTAACCTTATGGAAGAAAATGTATTTATGACTAGCCAAGAAAACGTTGTAGAAGAGTCTGTGGCTTGTGTTTCTTACAATGAGCTTCCTTCATCAGTTCGTGGTGAGTAATGTAATTTAATACATTTTACATATCTCTATACCTACTAAAGTTGTATTTTTTTTAGATCATCAAGATATTATTTAATAAACCGACAAAACTCTAAAGGATACAGATTCAGACATAGATATGTACAATATGAAGATGAATGGGAATAATATTATTAACAAAACCTATTTTCAAAGATGTCCAAAGATACCTAATGTTTCTATTTTTGAACTAATAAAAAATATACCTACCAAATGTTTCTATTTTTAAACTAATATGTTTATTGGATTATTTAAGTATTACCTAAGCCTAAAAATATGTTAACTTAAATGTTTATTACAATTTTTTATAAAAACATAAGTGTATTTGTGTTTTTCTTGGCATTAATAAAACGAATTAAAAAAGTTCATATGTAGACTTGTTCCCTTTCAAACGCAGTAATGCGACTGCCAAACATATTAAAATATTTATGCTCTTTTGGCCATTTTTGTGTTGCATAATTTGTTTTATCAAATGGACAGAAGTCAAGCAATTTTTGAAAAATACTATTTATATTTATAAATATGATTTCCTTTCTGTTAAATCTGTTAAAATATCTTCAGAAAGAGAACTAACAAAGCAATATGACGTCATATTATAGTTTTTAATTTTGAATGTTTTATATTTTTTATAACTTTCGCCTGAAATAAGGAAGAAACGCCCAAAAATTTGAAACAATATTTAATTGTGAGCTCGTTCCACCAAGAATAATTTTACTTGATCTTATTTTAATAATAATATAATTATAAAATTTCTAAATATTACATACATTGTTCACTAAAAAACTTGATTACATGCTTAGTATTTATTCTTCTGTACTTGAAAATATTTGTATTTTAACATTTTAAATTCTGAAATATGTGAACAGTCCAACTTGACGTCAAGATAAACTGTCACATCAAATCGTTAATAAGTGTATTTATGCAGCACTAACGATGACAAATAGTGAATAATCAGCACTAACGAATAATATAGGAAAAAATTACAAAAAACGTTCTGAAAACATTGGGTAGTCTAACTTAATATCAACATAGACTGTCACATCAAATTTATGCAGCACTAACGATGAAAAATGGCGAGAAACCAGCACTAACGAATCAAATAGAAAAATATCAAAAATTGTTTTAAAAACATGTGGCGAGTCTAGTCTAACTTAACGAAGATAGATTGCCAGTTCAAATCGTTAAAAATAAATACATTTATGCAGCACTAACGATGAAATAGAGTATGTAAGCAGCACTAACGAAGAAAAATGATGTGTGAGCAACACTAACTATAGATATATAATTTGCAATAAAAATCATATGTGGGCAGTCCAACTTGATACACGTCTAAAGTCGACTAATAATTTTGTCACATCATCGGTTCCTTATTTTAAACCACCAATTCTATTTCACTTTGAAATAACGTTTTCTTATTAAGTACATTTTGTGAATCAAATGCATTTCAGACTTCATAACCATTTAAGACTTGAAATTTGTGCAATTATATGCATTCCGCAGAAAAATATTAACTTGAGGCAATGCGATTATAAATACCTCCGCTATTTAAAAATATGATAGTATAAAATTATTTAAATAAATAATAAAAACCTATGTTTTTAAATTGGTCGTTCTTTATTCCAGTTTGAGCATTTGACATTAACATCTCAGTTCAGCCAAAAATTTATTTTAATAATTAATTATTACACTTGTGATTATTTAAATTGTTAGGCCGCAAGAGGGTTAAATATTTACATATCTGGGGAGTGAACTGAGAAGAATTAAATAGGGGCGATACATTGTATTATCAAAATTTTGTACACATTTAGGAAAACCAATACCTATAAAATTATTTTTTTATTTACAAGGTTTAAAAGATTATCCCTTTTCGTTTTAAGAGTAAGAATTATCACGTATAACTTAATATAATAGGTATTATAATCTATAGGATCTTACTTTTATTCTGTCGGTAGCAAGCAAATTGAATGAAACGGACGAAAGTTCCAGTCATTATATAATGAAATATCTTCCGCAAATTTTTATTATTCACGGTGATATTTTAAAATGGTTTCTTATATAAATTAACTGTACCTATATCGAATATTATAAAGTATTTCCGTATTTAACAAAAATTAACAAAATAGATACCTACCTATAATTATCTTTTGGAATGTTACATTACGACATAATTCATTTATACAAAATCTATAAACTATACTATATTATTGTGTCAATGTGGTTTCTCGTTCGGTAATACAAAACACTTTGTGATAAATTAAACTTGTAGTTCAGTGTACAATTCTTCTTTGCCCTGAAACGGTGTATCCTACGGCTAGATAACGGGTCGACTGGGTGTGGTGTTAGCGATGCTGTGGGATAGCTCGATGTCAGGATACAATCCACCGCCTGTAGGGTCGCTGTGGAAACTTGGTCGCCACGAACAGCCACCTCCGGCTCCTAGCGGTTCAGACAAGAGCGATATGTGTCCAATGCTGGGCGGACGCTCGATTCCTGATACTGGGCTCTACAAAAAATAAAATAAATTTTAATATTTGCACTTTACTTATTAGACAGTTGAATAACTAATAAATGAACCGGACTAATTATGTGTAATTCGTCGTAAGAAAAAAATTTAAAATACTGCGTAATTTAACATTACACTGTGATACTGTCAGAAATATGTAGACCTATGCTCCAAAAGCAACAAAAGAAAGATGAAAAAGGTTTACTTATATCTTAAATTATGTGCAGAAATTTATGGGTTAATACGGCTGTGTAAAAACTGTGTTGTTCAGTTGCCGGTTCGGAAAAACACGTAACCTGTTCACAAGCTTTAAATATTATGTACTTGAAAAAAATTTCATGATTCGCTGAAAATAATGCCGTTACTGAATAATAAGAACTGTTTAAAATATAATACTATAATGATGTTAAAATAAAACTAATTTCATCCTTTGAATTTTTTGGTTTTGACTATTGGGATTTTGATTGTCATTTTTACATTGACTCGTGGAGAAGAGGAAGCAATAATGTCCCGCTATGTATGGTATGATTGATATAATATAATATGCTATATTATTGAAAAGCGAAAAATATATACGAGTACATTACAGATTATAACCAAGTTGAAAAAATTCTGAACACAAGAGAATACAAAGAAATTTATTTGAAAGGTACAATATGCATGATGTCTTAATTGGACAATAATGCATAAAATACATTGTACTGTACCTTAGGTGCGAGGTGGTGTTTACCAGGAACAGAGTGCTGTGGTATGGGCGTACCAGCGGGGGAACGGATCACACCGTGGAACATGGCAGTGCTACGAGTTGCTCCAGAACCTACTGTAAAAAATAAAATATTGTTAATTTATAATAAATTTATATACGTCTGGGTCTTATATATTTCATAATAAAATATATATAAACATAATTTTTGGATGAACCCAATGTTAATTAGAGTGCGGATTATGCAGGAAAAGGTGATTGAAATATACATGCAATATGCATTGAAATAAGGCCATTATATGTCCAAAATAAAATAAATATGCAATATTTTACAAATATATTTAGATATGCAACTTAATTTTATTGATTTAAACTAAGTAATTATTTATATAAAACAGCAAAATAAACTACATTTTGTTTCCTTGTGTACCTACATAAACAATATAATTTCTCTCTTAACACTCACCATCAAAATGAGTGTAGGTGAATGAATATCATTTTTTAAAAGAACATAAAGTTCTGAGTTAGGTGGTATAAAATTTGGGAGAATATTAACGATATATCATATCCAGAATAGAAATTTTGTACCATATTATTTCAAATTTAGAAAATTAAAAATATAGAAATTTTGATTTAAAATATTGATATATGCAAAAATTTAAAACCTTATTTTGATCTATTTTTGTATGAAATGCAAACATTTGTAAACAAAATACGAATATGCACATGCACAATAATACAATATATTCAAATTCATATAATCCGCACTCTATTAATAATGAAATTTTAACTATAAATTTTTACTTCTCGCCTCATATTCTACACTGCTTACCATGAAAAATGCAACACCCATAATTAAGTAAAATTTGAATGTGGGATTTTACATGTTTGTTTATTATGATACTTTAAAAAAATTTTATCTACAACTAATGAACTAATTCATTTTATTTTATTCGGCAGTAACCACCAGCGCACATTTATAACAGGTGCTATTCGGCGAGGCATCGAGCCAAATAAAATATGTATCATATGTTGTGGTATGTATATCCATCCACTCTTTACAGCATTCCACGTCTCATCTTCAGTCAACATATCAGAGATTTTCATTGCATAAGTTATCAGAAATACATAATTTATCGAGTTATTTAAGTAAAACCATTATCAACCTTTCAGGGGCGGTTTCAGGTTAATATTCTAAGGGGGGATTACGATTGAAATAAATAAAGGCTGTTTCATTATAAATAAGTTTTTTCGTACAGGGGAAATGATATAATATTTTACCCTATTTCACGTATGAAAAAAATTAATTGAAATTTTTTTTATGAAATAAATGTTTTATTTTAGCATTTAGATAACTGCAGAGGAGGTCCCAAACCCTCCCTGCAATGCTCCACACTTGCTCTATAGTAATGTCATGAATTATTTGTTTTATAAAAGTGGAACTACAGAGTAGTCAGTAGTACCTATTACACTTTACTAAATTTATGCATTGTGTAAATTTTCCAATTCACTTATTAGAGCACTTTTTTAAAATACAGTTTCCGACCTATTTATTTTAATTATATTTAAATTTTTATAAAAAAATGTATTATTGTTAGAACAGACAGTAGCGTAGTTTCGTCTTAGTATCAATACGTCCCTCACTAAGACGAGAATTCGTACTATTTATACTTTGTAAATTCCCGGAATTTATTTTTGTTCCGGGAAATACTCTCCAGAAATATTCCTGAGAATACCCGTTTTTCTTATCCAATAAATTGACAAATATAGCGTGAATTTGTATTACATTAGGATACATTGTCATAAATGATGTAGCAAGTACAAATGTCCTTGCTATTTGTTAAGCTCGTAAAATGGAAGTCTTTTATTGGCAGAGATACAATGGTATGTAACGAGTCAAAAACGTGTCAGATAAACCTTAGAAATTGTAAAATGCTTAAAATATGTCAAAAGAGTTTTTATTGAGGGCGCTGTAGGTATTGCGACCCTTCTAGTACATTTAGAAAGTGAAGTATATGGAATTTATTATAGTTAGTTTACAACAGCTTGTATAATTTTAGGAATTTAGAAGTCTTGTAATTCTTCTAAGATTCGTTACAGACCTATTGTATTGACTGCAGCTGCCTCGTCTAAAAAGTAAACTTTTGTATTTTTGGAGACAAAGCAACCTATATTGGAGTCGACAATAAATTGCCGTGAGTTAGGACTGACGTAAATGTAAGCGCGATTCCAAGAATCTACCCCTAGAAAAAGAGAAAATGTCGCAAAGTTTTAAGCCAATAGGATGTCTAGTTAAACTCGCGTGTTACCGAGTGGGAGGTTCAAATCAGCAGCTAAAGTTATAAATTCGGAAATTTTCAATTATTCAGGGAGTCAACTTAGAGATTTCTAAAAGTCAATTTAAAGACGTCAAAGTTCACCTTCAGAGTCTTTACTTAGACGCCAGAACAACAGTTTGGTTTTAGTGAGTTTTATATCAAGCTTCAACGACTAACACAAAAATATATTATTTTTGTATTAAAGTTGAATTTAATAAAAACCGGGAGCAACAGTGTACAGTAGTGTTTTACCGCTGAAAAGCAGAGACAGCCAGCCAAGACGTAAGTGTTTTATTTGTATTTTTGAGAACTAATTGTTTGTTGTTATTTGTTGAGGAAACGCAGAAAATCGTATTATATAATATTTTGTACGAAGAGTTTAAGTGTGTTTATTGGCTGAGTTAGAATCGAGATAGTAACGTTTAGTATCGTGGATAGTACTTATTGCAATTTTAAATTATTCAATATTTTGTCTTTGCAATTGTTGTTAAAACCAGTAACTCTTGTTCGTGTGTCGACTCCAGTAGATTTAAATACTTCCAGTTTATAAGTCCCCATTTTAATTAATTATTTATTATTGTATTGTTTATTTTAACTGTTCATTTATTTGTGTTATTCGTAAATGTGTATTAGTGTTAGGATTAATAATTATATTTTTATATTTTGTTTTTTCCAAAGTTCACTACCACCTTTGTTCGGGTTTTTGCCAATAGTTATTATACAATTATTGGTTTTTCCTATGAACGCTTAAGGCGAATGTCGAAGGTGTCGTTTTCTTAAATTCATTTATTTTCAATAAACTCACTTTATAGTTAAATCTGTAATTTATATATTTCTCTAAAACCTGTCTCTGATCCATTCAACCTTGTGTAAGTATAAATTGTTAGTGACCCGCCATATATGTGTTGTGGAAACCGTCCGGCGACGTTATAGTGGAAGTCGTTCGCTAATGAAGTAATACTAATTTAGCATTACAATTTAGTTGAACACGAGTCTAATTCACACTTAGATTCACCTTCTATAATGAGTAAAGAAACACAAATTAGATTATTTTTCTAGAATATTATAATAGTATAAGATAATAGGTACATAATTTTGTCAGAACTGTGCATCCTTGTTTTTTCAATAGATTTCAATTTACTTTTGTTCCGGGAAATACTCTCCAGAAATATTCCTGAGAATACCCGTTTTTCTTATCCAATAAATTGATAAATATAGCGTGAATTTGTATTACATTAGGATACATTGTCATAAAGAAACACAAATTATATTATTTTTCTAGAATATTATAATAGTATAAGATAATAGGTACATAATGTTGTCAGAACTGTGCATCCTTGTTTTTTCAATAGATTTCAATTTACTTTTGTTCCGGGAAATACTCTCCAGAAATATTCCTGAGAATACCCGTTTTTCTTATCCAATAAATTGATAAATATAGCGTGAATTTGTATTACATTAGGATACATTGTCATAAAGAAACACAAATTATATTATTTTTCTAGAATATTATAATAGTATAAGATAATAGGTACATAATGTTGTCAGAACTGTGCATCCTTGTTTTTTCAATAGATTTAAATTTGTAAAAGATTATTTAATTTACTGCGAGTGCTAGACAGTAAACTATTCAGAAATATAGACAAAAGTACCAATATATCATACACTGGAAGATATTAGAATAATATAAAATAGTACCTAATTTAAATGGCCCAAAGGACAAAATCAAAGAAATTATAATCACCGCTACTCTTCAAGCATAAAAGTTTCTTACTTCTTTCTTTTCTTTTTAATCAGATGACACTGACAATAGGGTACACTGGGCAATAACAAGCTTCGTAGTCATTAAAGCACTATGATTAATAAATTCAAAAAACATTGTCGAAGGATCTCCTATTGTCTTGAATAATGATGTTTAGAGTATAATTTGAATCGACGAACAGTTGAAAAGATGAGAATTTCATTTAAGTGATACTTGCGTCATATGACTGATATATGTGTACTAGAATCCTAATAAATCTCCAGGTCCTTACAACCAAGTACTCGAAATTTTCATATCAAGTTGCATGTTAACATTCTATTATAAATATGTACGATAGGCTAGGCATATTAGGATTCTCAGAAGAAAGTTTTGATATAGTTTTGATTTTTTCACCCTTTATGTTTTTTAGGTCACTGAACACGAATTTGAAGTTTTCGGGCAAAAATTTTGACTGGAACTTTGTTTTTTTGGCACTTTTTTCAGTTTTTGGCTTATATCTCAGAAAGGAAGCATTTTTTCGAAAAGTCTATTCTATACAAAATTAAAGTAGACAAAATTTCCTACATTTTTCATATTTAAGGTTTTTTCCAAGACTAACCCTTTCGCCGCTAGAGCGCGCTCAAAAGAGGCCATATTTCCATATCTAGTGAAATTAAAGAAATTTTAGTATTTTAAATTTTGTGTGTGTTTAATCACGTCTAATTTCTAAACGGATAAAGATATTGACTTCCGGTTTGCGGCGTTGAATTCTTTAGTAAATTTTACGTTAGATACATTATATTATAATTTTTTATGAGGTCTTTGATAACCCAAAATTTAGTTATTACCTTCAAGTGAAATATTGCAAAATTTCAGAATTTTAAATATTTTTTGTGTTTAATCACGTCTAATTTCTAAACGGATAAAGATATTGCCTTCGGTTTGCGGCGTTGGATTCCTTAATAAATTTTACGTTAGATACATCATATTAATTTTTTTATGAGGCCTTTGATAACCCAAAATTTAGTTATTACCTTCAAGTGAAAAATTGCAAAATTTCAGAATTTTAAATATTTTTTGTGTTTAATCAACTCTACTTTCTGAGCGGATAAAGATATTGACTTCCGGTTTGCGGCGTTGGATTCCTTAGTAAATTTTACGTTAGATACATTATACTAAATTTTTTTATAAGGCCTTTGATAACCCAAAATTTAATTATTACCTTCAAGTGAAAATAGCAAAATTTCAGAATTTTCAATATTTTTTGTGTTTAATCAACTCTACTTACTGAACGGATAAAGATATCGACTTCCGGTTTGCAGCATTGGCTTCCTTGGACAATTTTATGTAAGATACATTGTACTATTTTTTTTAGAGGCCTTTAATAATCTGAAATTTAATTATTTTCTCCTAGAGAAACTTGTAAAATTTTAAAATTTTCTTGTGTTTAATCAACTTTAATTTCTGAATGGATCAAGATATCGACTTCCGGTATTCGACATTGGATTCCTCAGACATTTTTATGAAAGATACATTGTACTGTATTTTTTTGAAGGACCTTTAATAAGCCGAAATTTAATCATTTTCTCCAAGAGAATAAGAATTCTAAAATTTTATAATTTTCTCTTGGAGAAAATCATTAAATTTCGGCCCTTCCAAAATAGTAGGTACAATGTATCTCTTATAAAAATGCCTGAGAAATATCTTTATCCGGTTAGAAATTAGAGTTGATAAACCCAGAAGAATTTAAAAATACTAAAATAAAAGAAGTGAAAATCGGTCACCATTTTCCAAGATGGCGGCCGTAACACAACATGCATGAATGTTGATTTTCTATATGTTGTTACTAGGTAGGTACTAGTACTACATATATGCAAAGTATCATCTTTTAGGGAATTACTTTCAGGTATAGGCTAGGCATATTAGCAAAAAAATTGTTTTTTGGGTCTCTGATCACGAATTTGAAGTTTGCGGGCAAAAATTTTGCCCAAAACTTTGTTTTTAAGCACTTTTAGACCAAATTGTTACAACAGTTAAGTTTCACAGCAAGGCCGATTTCTGCGTAAACGGTGAATTTCACTAGATATGGAAATATGGCCCCTTTTGGGCGCGCTCTAGCGGCAAAACGGTTAGTCTTGGAAAAAACCTTATATATGAAAAATGTAGGAAATTTTGTCTACTTTAATTTTGTATAGAATAGACTTTTCGAAAAAAACGCTTCCTTTCTGAGATATAAGCCAAAAACTGAAAAAAGTGCCAAAATTTGATCAAAAAGTGCCTAAAAAACAAAGTTCCGGGCAAAATTTTTGCCCACAAACTTCAAATTCGAATTCAAAAAACATAAACGGTGAAAAAATCAAAACTATATCAAAACTTTCCTCTGAGACCCAATATTTTTACTAATATGCCTAGCCTACGACTCTACCTACAGATATTTAAATCTCGGGCTAATTTTCTGAATTAAACAAACAGTTCCTTATATTATAAAACTTGGCGTATGCACTAACTGTTGCGGAAGCACGTGATCCGATACCTTTTACAATTTTGTTATCACAATTTGACGAGAAGGGACTAATACATTAGAATTGTGTCGTTCATGAACGTATCATCCACAAGATCCGAATTTTAACTGTACACAATGAGAATTGACTCCGAGATACGCCGAATCTCTCGTTTCATTTCCGATGATACACAAGAGTGTGCAAACCAACTTGCACAATTTTCTCATACGTAACGCAGACTACATAAAATGATAAATCACAGTCCATATTCACATAAATTAATAGGTAGTAGGACGTTTTCCAAAGACCCGAATAGCCCATATCTATAATAATACAATACATACTTTATCCACAATAGCTTTATCAGTAGGTAAACAAAATTAGATTTTAAGACAGAAATATTGTAATATGCTTACTGACTACCTAGCCGCACCTTCAATTAAGTACTCCGGAATCATTTCAAAAATACTAATGTTTTGGTCTACTCGATCATTTTCGGCAACAAGGGGACGATTGACTTTATTAATTATACAGCAATATGGGATACACTTCTTACAGAAGTTATTATTACTTATCAAACTCTTATACATCTAAAGATTATCTAGGTATCACCGGGACAATGCGTCCAACGACAATAAAGGCCTTGTTAAATCATGCACCACTCTACTTTGTTGTGGAAGAACAGGCAATGTTGCGACAGTGAGTTAAACACAAACTAACAATGGAAGTTCAGAAGCAGCACAGAGGGTCCTGGCAAGATTATGTACACATCTTAGTGGAAAGAGACTCTATGCGTATAAATTTGTTTACAGAACATCTCATCAGGAAACATCTGAAGACAATCAGCGTAATAGATTACGACTTGTGCAGAAAATTCGGCGTTGTCGAGGAATTGACGGAACACATTGTGGCTTTAGTGATCACCGGAAAAAGGAATGTACAGATTCTATTTCTAGCAATATAATATACAAAGCGTCTCTCGCAGGTTGCAGCAGACTAACTAACTTCATTGAAGCAACAGGACTCTGTAGAGCATTTCAGTATCACGGGTAAAACAATGAGCGAAATGCGAAAGTGTGTGGCCTCATCTACCTCCCCCGTAAAAACAACAGCTAGAACGGCAGCAGCGTAATCCAGAGAGGAGAAATAAGTATAATGTCTTCCAGTATGATAAAATATGACCCTTGAAAATAAATGTCAAGATGAAATACTCATATACCTATTTATAAAGAGAAATATGAACATAACTTAAGAAACTCAATTATGCAGGCGTTGTGTTCTCTGCCGCATCTAATTTTCAACAGATATATACAAATTAGAACTTTGCATTAGCAAACAACGAAATCGAGAAGAATTCATTTCAATGAAGTAAAAAAAAGCATCTTCTAGGTTTAAATAGAGAAATACGTTAATTACAATTATTGGTTGTCAGTATCGGTGCTCGGCGGTATAGTGTATCCAGAAGAGATGTAAACTAGACTAAATTTAATATGGAGTTCGATAAGCAAAAATACATTGTATTCTGCGAACAAGTTACTGTACCTTGCAACAGTAACAAGTTACTGTACCTTGCAACAGGAATGTTCTTCTGTTCCAACATATATTTTAGTGGTTGTAATTTCCACTCCAGCGCACTGAAGATGATTCAATAAGAATCGAAACGTTTGCAGTAACTAGGAGTATCTATTTGACTTTATTTCAACCCTTATCCATCTCCCGACGATCCAGTTTTTCAATTTTAATTTTTTTGATACGAATACTTTAATTATTATGTATTTATGGAAAAGATAATAGTCAGGAATGCAGTCTCAATTATTTTATTACTCTAAATCACCGACGTTTCGGCACACTCTAGTGCCTTCCTCAGGGTTAATTAGAATGGTTGGTATATAAAAAGTACATGTAAAAAATTATTTAAATCTACATAACAATCTGCGCAGTTCAGAATTTACCCCAACAATATCGACGAGTGTCGCATCCTTTTACGAAGTATAGGTTATCTATACCCAAAACTTGATGGCATAGTTTACCATGAACTATCTTGGTCACATTTTTGTGTCGTCTCACATAATACACTGGCGGAAAATAATGAAACACTTTGAAATTCGTGAAATTTCGACCATTTTCAAACCACCATAACTCGGTGTATTTTCAATCGATTTCGATGAATCCTTGTGGGCGAAAAACTTTGAAGTGTCTACTTTAAAGTCATGCTTGCGAATTTTAGTGCAACCCCTTCCGCCCCCCTCCAGCACCCCGGTGAAAAATAATAAATTTTAATTTAAAAAATGTCCAACTTTCACGATGTGTATGGACTTTAATAATTATTTTTTTGACTTGATTCATCAAAACGGCACTAAAATTCACTCAATTCCCTGTGCAGGACTCAAAGAACGAAGTTCCTGCGATGATTTGGAACAAAGTTATAAATTTTTTTTAAAAAAGGGCATTTTTTTGTTTTTTGCACATAACTCAGCGACTTTTCAACCAACTTTAGACGATTGTTTCGGCGAAAAACCAAATTGTGGGTGTACTTTAAGGGGATAATCTCAGATTAGGATGATCTCTTTTCGTACTCTTTTAAACCGGAACAAAAAACACGTTTTTTCGCAAAAACGTCCAAATTTGGCCATGTTTATTAAGTTGGAAAAAATTTGTCTACTCCATCCACAGAAGAAGCATTGAAATTTGTTCAATTACCTGTTCTGGGCCCAAAGAACGAATTTCCTACGACGATTTGGCACCAAGTTATGGTCGTTTGAAAAAAGTGCATTTTTTTGTTTTTTGACTGATAAATCGGCAGTTTTTTGACGAATTTTTTTTTTCACGAATGAAATTTTCTTTCAAAATTTCTAATATTTTAGGCAATTTGAGTTATTCACATGAAATATCCAATTGAATTTTTAACGAAGTAAGCAAATCTCACGAGTTTAAACGTTTAAAATTTAAGCAGTCCTTCAATATGGAGAAAATTTAAACTTTAAACTCGTGCGATTTGCTTACTGCTTTAAAAATGAAATTGGAAATTTCGTGTGAATAACTCAAATTGCCTAAAATATTAGAAATTTTGAAAGAAAATTTCATTCGTGAAAAAAAAAATCGTCAAAAAACTGCCGATTTATGAGTCAAAAAATCACAAAATGCACTTTTTTCAAACGCCCATAACTTTGTGCCAAATCGTCGTAGGAACTTCGTTTTTTGAGCCCAGCACAGGTAATTGAACAAGTTTCAATTCTTTTTCTGTGGATCGAGTCGACAAATTTTTTCCTACTCGGTACACATCGCCAAAGTTAGACGTTTTTTTTGCGAAAAAACGTGTTTTTTTTGTTCGGGTTTTAAAGGGTACGAAAAGAGATCATCCTAATCTGAGATTATCCCCTTAAAGTACACCCACAATTTGGTTTTTCCCCGAAAGAATCGTTTAATTTGGTTGAAAAGTAGCTGAGTTATGTGAATTGAGTGAATTTTAGTGCCGTTTTGATGAATCAAGTCAAAAAAAAAATTATTAAAGTCCATACACATCGTGAAAGTTGGACATTTTTAAAATTAAAATTTATTATTTTTCACCGGGGTGCTGGAGGGGGGCGGAAGGGGTTGCGCTAAAATTCGCAGGCATGACTTTAAAGTAGACACTTCAAAGTTTTTCGTCCACAAAGATTCATCGAAATCGATTGAAAATACGCCGAGTTATAGCGGTTTTCAATGTGTTCAAAGTGTTTCATTTTTTTTCCGCCAGTATAGTTGGATTCTAACGTTTTGCAGAATGATGTATGCTCAGTCGTTTCATTCCCATCATTGCACATTCTACATTTTGTGTGTGTGTGTTTGTGCTGGTTCCTTGATTATGTAATTAATGAAGTTTCTAGTTGGTAAAATTGTTATTATTTATTATCTTTGGTAACGAATAAGTGAAGTATAATGCAAGCGGTAAAGTATATAAAATTACTTCACTAGTGAAGTAATACACTGGCGGAAAAAAATGAAACACTTTAAATTCGTAAAAATATCGACCATTTTCAAACCGCCATAACTCGGTGTATTATCAATCGATTTCGATGAATCTTCAAGGTTGAGAAACTTTGAAGTGACTACTTTAAAGTCATGCATGCAAACTTAAGCGCAACCCCTTCCGCCCCCTCTACCTTCCATGTGCAAAAAAAAAGAATTTTAATTTTAAAAATGTCCAACTTTGACGATGTGCACAGAGTTTAAACATTTTTTTGAGTTGATCCACCAAAAGGGCACTAAACGTGTTTTTGCCCAAAAACGTGTTTTTTGTTCGGGTTTTGAAGGGTACGAAAAGAGATCATTCTAATCTGAGTTTACCCCCTTAAAGTAGAGCCACTATGGGTTTTCCCCGAAAAAATCGTCTAATTTGGTTGAAAAGTCGCTGAGTTATGTGCGAAAAACAAAAAAATGCACTTTTTTGAAACTTTGTGCCAAATCATCGTAGGAACTTCGTTTTTTGAGTTGAACAAATTTTAGTGCCCTTTTGGTGGATCAAGTCAAAAAAATGTTTAAACTCTGTGCACATCGTCAAAGTTGGACATTTTTAAAATTAAAATTCTTTTTTTGCACATGGGTGTTAGAGGGAAGCGGAAGGGGTTGCGCTTAAATTTGCAAGCATGACTTTAAAGTAGAAGATTCATCGAAATCTATTGATATACACCGAGTTATGGTGTTTGAAAATGGTCGATATTTTTACGAATTTCAAGTGTTTCATTTTTTTCCGCCAGTATATTATGTCAAATTACCTCACAGACATGATAAAAATAATATGATTATTGTATCACTGGCGTAGATAGAGTTCTTTTATTATTATGAATTGTTTGTGGATGTGTGTAAGAAACAATAAGCGGCAGTTTACTGATAAGACTCATTGTCTCTAGAAAATTTTTTAACAAAAATATAACGTAGTACTTGTTACATTTTGCAGATCAATTTTTTCGATTTATAATTTTATATTTTCTATAACAGGTAAATAAGACGTTAAATAAAACAGTAGGGAATAACTTTTTATAAATTATTATGTACCTATGTATGTATGAGATAACTTTTTACGGAAAATGAAGAAAATATAAAAGAGCGACAGAACAAGAGTAAGAAGCAATAACGAATAGCGGATGTTTCTGATTTTCATCCTTTTCTTACCTTTGCGCAATGTGTAGACACATTTAATAACGCGACGCTTGATCCCCCCTTGCCCTGCACCGCCGTCGACATCTGAAACCATAATCACCGGAATTATAACAACCCGAACACAAATGAAACAAAAACACAAAATTGGTATGTACAACGGTTTCATCTGAAATGTTGATATTTGAAACATGAACGAAATTTAATTTTAATTTCGGCTTATTTTAAAGGTCATGATATAAATTATATGTTACTCAGGTGCAAATGATCGCAACTGTCTACATAATTATACAGTGCTAGATAATTGATCTTTACATGTACCATTCTATCAATGAATAATTTCTTTTATCACTAAAACTGTTGAATTCAGGTCAAATAATATAATGTTTTTGTATAAACACTGCACCAATTCCAAAGCTTTAGTGTTATGAAGGTCACTAATCATCTTAACGGATCCGCCAAAAGTCAGCCGGTCTAGTGGCTAAAAAAGTGGATTGGCGCACATGCACTTAGAATCGGCATTTTAACTCGACAGTAGGAACTTCTTTTTTAAAATACGGTATGGTAGCTACGAGTTGTCTGTAGAACAATTATATGAAAGTTCAGTGAACTGGTTGGTCCTGTGCTTGGTTCCGTTCGCTTATAAGATCGTCGGTTATGACATATCATTTTTATAATTTAAAAATCAATGCTTAATGAAATTACGAGTAAGCAAGTTAAATTTAGTTTTCTTACTTTTAACGGTCTTTTTTGATAATTTTTCGGTTTAATTTAAACAATTATGTATCAGGGTATAAATACGGACTCTTGCTTGCTGATAGTCAAAAGGTGTTTGCCTTCTTGAGTCTTCTACTTAGTGGTGTGTGCCAGCTGTATTGGTGAGTACCTTTACTGTTACCGTACAGTATTATCCCAACATTGGTTTATGCAATTGTTGACCCCGACCTCGATTTACTGTGTTGGTGTTTCCAACCTTACCGTACCTGCTGATCTCCGTCTCTATCCGTTGCCATAGACTGATCGATACGCCGTTTACACGCTATTTATTGATATTAATTTCAGTTTATTTAAATATTAAACTTTTTACAGCGCTCGCCTTAGCCTGCGCTAACTTTGAACACCGCTGTATCATCCAGACCGACGCATCCGATAGAGGACTAGGAGCAGCACTATTTATACGTATTGATAACTACGAGCATATACGAGTAATTGCCTACGGAAGTCGCACGCTCTCTAGTGCTGAACAGAATTACAGCACCACAGAAAAATAATATCTAGCAATAGTTTGTGGTATACAAAAAATGCGCGCAGACATGGAAGGATACCAGTTCACCGTCATAAGCGACCACCAGGCACTTCAATACCTGCACAGCTGCAACAACCCATCCGAAAGACTGGCTCGATGGTTCGTATATCTGCAACAATTTGATATGCATACCCAAGTAACATCTTAAGACCTGGACGTATATATGATGTCTGGTAACGTAGTTATATGGTCGTAATATGACTGTCACAAATACAACGTCTACAGACGAGACGTACAAGTCATAATATGACTGTCATAAAATAACCCGAATACAACGTCTGCAGACGACATGTACAAGTCATAATATGACTGTCACAAAGTGACTTGTATAGGACGTTTGCAGACGTGATTATAATGTGACAATATGATTGTCAAAAATTATCTGTTTAAAACGTCTATGGACGTAATTTACAAGTCATAATGTAATAATCACATGAGTAAAATTTAGATAAAAATATTTACGAATATAAATTATCTACGAATTCGCAAAAAATGAAAATTGTAGTGCTGTTTGTTTAAAAGTACATTGTACAAGTACAAATGTTTCATAGAAACACCCCAGTACCTATTCAGTGACTACGTAGACGCCACTAGAATACAAGAGGCAATAGCAGACGATGCCATGATCGCTTGTGTCTAGCACATCTGTTAGTCTTTTACATTACCTGTAATGTGCCCTGTAACAACTTACTTCCGTAACAATCAACCCCGGTGTCCTCTACATATTTTAAAAAGAGTTGAAAAGATTTAGATAGAAAAACGTAGGTAATCCGCAAGTTCATATACTTGAAGAGAGAAAAGATTTTCTTGTCAAAATAATAACGTTTAGAACAATGGATAATTTTATTTATAATGTATTTAAAATTTTTAGTTTTAAATCTATTTATTTTATATTCATATTTCATATCACCAAATTATATGTCTGATTGGCCGAGCGGTTAGCGTCGTTGGAATACCCGGGAACACGTCCTTAAGATCCGAGTTCAAGTCCAGCACGATCCAGTTAATATCAAATTTACATTTGTATCTTTCTCCAGTTCTATGGATTATAATCTCGATTCTTATAAAGAAATAGAAAGAAAAATAAGGAAACCAATACTGCAAAATTGAATATTATTTTTTATATTCAATCGTCACTGACAGTCATAAAAGTCCGACTGCAGACGTTCCAATATAATGTCATATGGCTGCGCGCTACGACGTACTATAGATATCTTGTAACCGTCTTGTAGACGTCATAGAGACGCGAAAACATCGTCTGCAGACGTATTCTTTTGGTAAAAATGTTGCTTGGGTATCGAATACCGCAACAGGGTCATTGAACCAACTAGCAAACAGATCTAGTAAACACGGATAAACACACTGTAAATGGTACCAGCAGCAATATGAAGCCGTGCAGTCAAAAGGAGATCACTAGGATTACAAAATTCAGGACGGGAACTAATACCGATGATTTTGTGATCCCAATGACGTCACAGTAGATGATGACCCAAGTTTTGAGTACAGCTGTGTACAGGAAAATCACGCTGGTCATATGTGTATCGCTGAAACACTCACAAGAATCCTACGGCATTATTACTGGCCCGGAATGAACCAATAAATTATCTGGTACGGGGGAGCATACCCGCAATATCAGAAATGCAAATTCAATCAGACCAAATCAGCCCGTAAAATAACCGCACTCAAAATCCGCGATTGCTTTTCAAGACCGGATCACAAAATCCGTAGAATGCCGAATCTTGAGAATAGGCACCGCGTTGAATATTGTTCGAATTAATTTATTATTTATCGGTACGGATGTCCGAAAACCCTGATTACCGATAATGGTGCTAAATTAAAAAATAAAAAGTTCAGCGGACAACAAGCTCTCGGGATCACCCATCATCTGACTCCACCCTACATACCACAAGCGTGAACCGGATGTTAAATCCGATGATGACAATTTACTGTGACAAGGATAAGAGGACGCGAGATTAATACTTATTCGAATTGACCTTTGCAATAATACCAGCAGGCATAATTCAACCAGATATTCACGTTCTTCGGTCACGACCTACGGATGCCAGGTGAAGGACAGGAAAGTGTGAGACATGAAGACATGGGCGAACAGGATATTCCTCAAGAATATCTTGAACGACTACGGGACGCTCATGACTTAGAACATGTAAATTTTACTCTTTCTACGGCATCGCAATTGGATCCCTCATTCCGCAGATTAAATTTTAAAACGCGAACACCCGTTGTTCGTTACCGCAAAAGGATTCGCCGCGAAGCTCGTCCACAGGTACTCTGGGCTGTGGACCGTGGAGAAGCGTCGTTCTCAATAAGTCTATGACCTGCGAGGTGTACAAGGTCGTCGTATCCGTCGCGTTTATGTCAAAGACATGAAACCGAGTTTATAAGATTTTAGACATGGCCGACAATAGGCACATGTTGCTCCGACCAACCCATCCCGGCTCTCCGTCACCGGACTACACCGTCACCGTCGTAACAAGGTCCATATACGACCAATTTCAGCCTCTTGGCTGGATACCCGAAGATCGCAGATGGACGACAGGAAGAAACCAGTGGCCCCGAACATGGCAGACAGTCCCGATACCACGGACAAGATGGTGGCTCCAGTAGGACCTCCGCAGCTTCTGCGTCGGGTAGCGACACCTCCACCATTCTTGTTCCCTCTGACCGCAACACCGGGCCGTGATTGTCTCGTTATCGCAAGCAGCTCCGGTAGAGCCTCTGTAGTAGGTGCAGCTACAAACGTACGGACCAGACCCCGAAGAGGCCGATCTAGAAGCCTACGTCATTTTAAACGCCTTCCCGATGCCCGAGTCACCAAAACCACCGTCTCCGTCACCGATTTTCATGGCAGACCCCGACGAAAATTCAACCGTCCTCTGCCCGTAGAACCAGTAACCAGCTGACGCAGCTACTCGAAGTTCTCATCCGTCGACACCGCCAGACAGTTTGCGCGACGGTGTTTGAAATTGTTTGAGCCCAGCCCAGACAGGACATCCGTGCTTCGGATTCGTCAACCGAGGACACCGCCCCGGAAAACAACCATCGAAGTGGAGTTTTTGTCGCGACAGGCCGTAGGCATCAACTCCCAAAGACTTCTCCATGTTTAATTAAATTAAGCAAGTTAAATTTAGTTTTCTTATTTTTAACGGTCTTTTTGATAATTTTTCGGTTTAATTTAAACAATTAAGTACCAGTGTATTTTTACGGTTCAAATTTTATTTTATCTTTTACCATCTACCTAAAACATTATAGAATATCATTAGCTCTCGCCTTATTGATTCTCACATAATTAGCATAACATTTGTGTTCATTTATTCAGTTTCCATGTATTTTGTATTTATTTAAACTTTATAGGTTATTCTGATTGGTTTATAAATTTTGACATTAGCTAGAGCTTGTTTATTCTTCCGTTTACCCTTGAAGCTCTTTGTTGTGTAAAGACCCGTATATTAAATATTAGTTTTGCCGAAACTTTATAGTGTAGTCACATATTAAGGGAAATTATAATTATAAATCGTAACAACGCTTCATCGTTTACCTTTCATCCCCTGTAGTCTATCGTCAAGACTGGTTGAGTTTGTGTAAAATCAAAATCAACTTTAGTTTTATTTTGTTTTTAATCCGAATTCTCACCTTCTTCAGCCAACTTCAATATTAATAATTGAGCATGAGATATCGCTACTTGGAGTAATATTGTAATTTTTGCACAAGGCCAATATTAATTTTAAATTTAATTAACCATTCATTTTTACTTCCTTGTACGGAGTAATATAGTCCATGGGCCAGCTAAGATGTTGGTATAATTTGGGGGTACTAAGTTTCCTTTTAACCATAGTTATATATGAGTATAAGGATCACTAAAAACCATGATTGCCATCCTCAAGTGGTTGCTAATAGAAATGGCGGCCAGTACAAGATGGCCGGCTTTGCTTTTAAAAACGGCTATACCTATGGAAGTAATGGTCCGCTTTCAACAAACTTTCGATCGTATCATTTTTAAAGTACATTAAATTTGCAACAATTTAAGCCCAACCGCAGCTCTGTACGTCCAATAGTTTCCGAGATATGGCACTTCTAAAATTTGCACTTTTTTCAAAAAAATTAAAGTTGAGAAATTTTAGCTTTTTTCATAATTTTTTTCATAATGAACACGCTAAAAATTTTCTAAAATAATGTATTTTATAGAGAAATGTTCGTAAAATTTAATAAAAGAAACCGGAAGTCGATAAGTTTATCCGTTTAAAAGTTATAGCTCATTGAACACAATAAATATTCAAAATTTCTCAATTTTCTCTCGGAAAAACATTTGATATTTTGGCTTAATGAATACCCAAAAAAGATTTTAAAATACTGTATCTTATGGATAAATGTTCGTAGAATTTAATGCAAGAAACCGGAAGTCGATAACTTACAGCTCATAAGTACAGCTCATTAAACACAATAAATACAAAATATTTGAATATTTTTCACGAAAAAAAATGATATTTTGGCTTAATAAACGTCTTAAAATGTTTCTAAAATAACATATTTTATAGGGAAATGTTCGTAAAATTTAATGAAAGAAACCGGAAGACAATATTTTTTTTCATTCAGAAATTACAGATAATTAAACACAAAAATTATGAAAAAAGCTAAAATTTCTCAACTTTCATTTTTTTGAAAAAAGTGCAAATTTTAGAAGTGCCATATCTCGGAAACTATTGGACGTACAGAGCTGCGGTTGGGCTTAAATTGTTGCAAATTTAATGTACTTTAAAAATTATACGATCGAAAGTTTGTTGAAATCGGACCATTACTTCCATAGATATAGCCGTTTTTAAAAGCAACGCCGGCCATCTTGTATTGGCCGCCATTTCTATTAGCTACCACTTGAGGATGGCAATCATGGTTTATAATGATCCTTATACTCATATATAACTATGGTTAAAGGAAAACTTAGTACCCCCAAATTATACCGAAATTATGAATTTGGCTAGCTGGCCCATGGACTAATAAGGAAGTATTGTAATCCCGAAAAATTTCGGTTTTCAGATTTTGATGGAAATATCCGTTTTGACCTTTTCTGAATCCATTATGACTAGTTTCGTCGTGACGTCTGTACGTATGTATGTACGTATGTACGTACGGACGTATGTGTGTCGCATAACTCAAATACGGTTAGACGTAGAAAGCTGAAATTTTGTATTTAGGACTGTTATAGCATCTAGTTGTGCACCTCCTATTTTTGGTTTCAATCTATAAACCGGAAGTAGTACTTTTTAAAAATATTTTGATAAATAATTAATTTTAGACAATTTTTTTTATTTTAAATGAAAGATTATGTGATTATTATCTACAATCGGTATTTTATAAATTTTTCTGTATCTTCTATCATTTAAGAATAATTAAAGTATATACTTATAATTTAGTATTTCGGTATCTCGTAGTCCATGATCGATTAACATTTGTTACTACGTAAAATTTAAATGATTATGACATGACAGTGACAGTAGCAGTGACAATAGTAAAATATCGTTTATATCTTCTTCTGCAGTTTAAATAAAATGACTAAAATATATAGTAGCAGTAGTAAGTAGTACTTATATATTAATATATTTGTATAATATAATTCTACATTTTAGTTATTAAGAAAAGTATGAACAGTTTAATAGGCGTACAAGGAAGTCATGTGTTGTCCACGTCAGATTTTTTACTTCCATTATGACTAGTTTCGTCGTGACGTTTGTGTGTCGCATAACTCAAATACGGTAAGACGTAGAAAGTTGCAATTTTGTATTTAGGACTGTTATAACATCTAGTTGTGCACCTCCTATTTTTGGTTTCAATCAAACAAACCGGAAGTAGTACTTTTTTCAAATATTTCTATAAATATTTAATTTAAGACAATTTTTTTATTTTAAATGAAAGATTATGTGATTGTTACCTACAATCGGTATTTTATAAATATTTTTGTATCTGGTATCATTTAGGAATAATTAAAGTATATATTTATAATTTAGTATTTCGGTATCTTGTAGTCCATGATCGATTAACATTTGTTACTACATAAAATTTAAATGATTATGACATGACAGTGACAATAGTAAAATATGCTTTAGATCTTCTTCTGCAGTTTAAATAAAATGACTGAAATATAATTTGTGAGTATAGTAGCAGTAGTAGTAGTAAATATTAATATATTTGTATAATAACTTAAAAGAATAAAGTAGGTATGGCAGGAGGTCTTGTGGTGGCCACGTCAGATTTTTTATATTATTCTACGTTTTAGTTATTAAGAAAAGTATGAACAGTGTAATAGGCGTACAAGGAAGTCATGTGGTGTCCACGTCAGATTTTTTATATTTAATCTTCAAACCATAACAATATCTACATTAAACAGTACCATTTTATGAAACAAATATCGTAAAAAAGTAATCTTTATTTTTTACTGTTTTCTAAGAAACTTTTAACTATATAGGTAACTGTTAAAACTTGTCCCCAGCAGTATTCGTACCTGTTAAAATAGAAATCATTATTCATAGAACTGCCAATAAATTGTTATACGAGTATTTTGCGATTAATAAGATAGAAAACAAGATTTTATTAAAAAGTGACCTATAAGAAATCATTTATTTACCTATTTATTTAACTCGATGTGCGGTTACTAGTTACTAGAACTCTCAGGTTGTCATGGATGTTGGTAGACAGTAATAAACAGTGAAGATTTTTGCGGGGATATAAACTACTGATATTTGTAATTGATCGCATTTGAAAGTTAGTTTTGAGAAAACTCGGAATTGTGTTTGCGGTTATAGTAATTAACTCTCGAGAACTAATGATTTTTATTGAGGGTTCACCAGTGGAAAGTTTTGGCAAATAAACAAGATGGTTTACTTTATCATGCAAACGTCATTGTGTGTGTGTGTTACGTTTTACGTTACACACGCGCTTCCAGTACCTTCGTACGCTGCTAGTTCTTAGTTATAACTCGCAACTCTTGGCTACTAATTTGCATAAAATCGCAAAAGTTAGTTTGCGCAAAAGAGAGAAAGATGAAAGAAAGATTTGCTGAAAGTGCATCGCATGGTCCTGCTGTAGTGACAAAAGAGATGTATGAAGTGAAGAAGAACGATATAAAAATGCTGCCTGCTTTACCAACAGTAAATCTAGTAATTTATTTAAACAAATTGACAAACAAATTTGCTAAATAAATGTATGAACATGTAACAAATCGGGTGGTGTCTGATTCTCTAACTATATTTTTTTAAATTATTTTTGACGAAGAGATCCATGTTTTGTACTGTGTTCAATTATTGTAATGTTTTTAATATGTACCAAAGTTTTTAAATATAATCACGCAAGTTTCATTGCATGTTTAGTATCTGTAAATGTTCAGTATATTGTTAAAATATTTTTGTAGCTCCTGATGAAGACGCATGTGGCGTAGAAACCCGTAGAGGTTGATTAAAATATACTGTGTGGCTGAATTCCAGTAGTATTATTTTGCAGAATACATAATATCGACTACGCAAGGCTTGTGCCAGAGATATAAATTTCTAAATACCTACTAGTAATAGACGCAAAATCAAAGTGGGCTGAAGTTCGTTTCAAATATGATCCAACATCCGTATCAACTATTATTATGCTATAGGATATTTTATCCTCCTTAAAATTTAAAAATCTGATGTGGCCAGCACATGACCACTCGCTCAATTCTTCTAATCTAATAAATAATTACCGTAAACCGGGGCTACTTTGATTTCGCGGGGCAACTTTGATTTTTCCCGGGAAAGTTATTTATTTGCTGTGTGCAACACTGTTGCGTTCGATAGTGATTTTTTTTATAACATAGATGATAGCACTGACATTAAATTCTCTTTTTGGTTTAACAGCATAAATGTAAGTCTTATAGGTTTCCAATTATTAATTATTAAAAATAAGGGTATCAATTGCATGAAAAACTAGAGCGTTATACTTTTAAGTGCACAGAGTTGCTTCATGTCAATACAAGTTTGATGAAAGTGTTTTTGCATTATTTGATCCTTTATGAGTATATAACCTGAAAAGCGCTTGAAAATGAATATTGGTTATAGTTTTATTTAATGATTTATGATGTGGGGCAACTTTGATCATTTTTTGGGGTTACTTTGATATACATTCATTGTGTTATTTTTCACTTGTAGTAGCAGTTCAGAATTATCTAGTACTGAAATATCATTATCAGAAGATTCAGAGAGCTATAATAATTCCCCTACGATTTCGGAGACTGAAGTTTCTATAAATCTGGCTGAAACTACAGGAAATAATGATAGTGTTATTCAAGATATTGCGATTAATTCGTATATTAGAAAATAAACACACAGCAGATCTAGAAAAAGTTACACTACTTCATAACGAAACAAACTATTACAAATTAATATTATTAGAACAATTCGAAATACTAAATCACATAAATAATAACAAAACTTTATTAATTGAAATCACGAGCTTCCCAGAACATCACATTTAAAAAAATATTCCGCCACTAAAGATATCATAACGAAATTAAAATCAATAGCCAATAAAAACACAATACTTCATGCTTCTTATTCTTCTCCAAACAGTTTTTCAATACTTCAAACTTCAAATGTTCAATTCAAACGCCATTATGTTTCATCTACTTGACAGCTACACACCATTTTCATCTATAATTTTTTAGTACAGTTATCACTTCAAACCAAATATTCGCTGCATTTTCTTTTTACTGACGGTAAGTTTTCGCTACTCTTCTATATTATGGATTATTTATTGATTTCTGCAGTCACATATCTACCTTTTGACCTTTTCTGTTTTAACCTCATTTTTTCGCACATGGTGATCTATAGAAAATAAACCAGCGTTCTCCAAAATTTCTCTTGCTAACATTTTATATTTTAATCAACTAAATCTGACATTAAACTTATAAACTCTTTAAATGTAACTTCCTTTATAACATTTATTTGACATGTATTGTATTTCCAGCTGTGGCCTGAAGATGACTGAACGGTCGAAATCGATAGCCTTACAAAGTATTTAAATTAAACATATTTTAAAAATCAGTTGCATTATATTACACATCTATTCATCATGACGCAAACTGACATAGAGTCCTTCATTACTAAAATATAAATACACAATTTATGCGCTTAATGCAAAATGCCTATAAATTTTATTTGAGATTTTGGTAGTTTGTACTTACCAGTACCACTTCGTTTAAGTCTAGTAGGCGAACTAGGTGGGCATAGGGTCGCACAGCCAAAACACCGACAACACTCCTTGCGGAAGTTCATTGCGTAGCTGCCATACACCAGGGGGTTCATGCAGCTGTTGGACACGGCCATCATAAAAAACGCATCCTGTAGCCAGTTGGAGACACGCGCAGCACTGTCGCGGTCAAACATGTACCTACATATTCAAATAAAATTACATTTCAATTTTAATGGAAACCATAGGTAAAAGTAATATTTTTAATGGGTTTGTCGGCTAAACAACAAATATAAATAGTTAAAATCATAACTTTAGTCACACAGAATGGACAAATTTGAGAAGATAGAAATTCAGTCGCAAACAATTTAAACAGCAGATTATTTCAACTTCAGTTGAACACAGAGTGGTCAAATCTAGAAAAATAAAATTTCAGTAGCATAAAATAGTGGGGATGGGCGGAAATTGTTAGTAAAGTCAATAATTTAAGCGTAATCTAAAAGGGTAATTTTTCTACTATGCCAAAGTTTTTTAAAATCAATTTTCAAATAAAAATGATTAACAATTTTTTTCTATAATTATATAAGACATCATTATCCTAAATCTTATAAGACTACCTACCATTTATCAAGATCATACATACGTTAAAAAAACTTTGAAAAAGTTATGACCTCACGATACCAAAATATGATTATTTTTTGATGAAGCATATTGACAGTAGACGTCATTAAAGTTAGCAGTTACTAAAAATGTGCCCAAATCATAGCTCATTTTTGCTATAAATTGTTGTTAAAATTTTGAAACTTTATATAATAATGTAGAAATGTGTAGCAAAAAGTCTGGTTCAAATTTTTTGAATTATTTTTCATTCATCTTACTTTTTATATTTAGTTGTGTGTAATCAATTATTTTAATATGTTTAATGAGGCAAAATTATTGTCAAGTTGACTCCACTATTTAAGTATCTTATTATTTTAACTGTTTATATTAATTTATAAAATACTGTTTTAATTCAATACCTATTTTAGCTCCTGAAGATGATCCTAGTAGGATCAAAACGTTGAGAGTGTTTTTTAAATAAATTGATCAGCAATAATAATTCTTCTCGCGTTATTATGTTTACTTTTAGTACTGAGACTACATTTTTTACGAATGTGTATTTCGTAAATGCATCAATGCTCAAAATATAGCTATTACCGCTCTTGCCTTTTACAAAAGTTCCTAAGTAGTCAAAATGTAATGTGTGAAATGTCTTGGTAGGGAATGTAACAATCCTGACTTTCTACCACTGGGTACTTTATGGTACAGGCAATTTAAAGAAGATATAATATTTTTTAACACAATTTCTCATACGAGGAAACCAGTATCTTACTTGTAACCTTTCTAGGATCTTGTCAACAGAAAAGTGACCGATGTCATTGTGGTTTAATTTATAACTTGCCAACGACAATCACTACGTACCATATACAACCCAGGGGTGAGTGTATAACACTCGAAAGTACTGACGTTGCCTTGTATTTTCGTTGCTTTGTACATGCGCGGCTTTGTATGAACACTGGGAAGTATTTACACCGTATTTTATTTACACCGCTTTGTGCAAACACCGAAATGTACTTTTCTCGAAAGTACAAAAGTGGAAAACAGCGCAGGCGCAAACCAATGCTGGTGTTTAGGACTTTAGTCTATAGATGTCGAACTAAGTTTAGCAAAACTAGATTACCTAAATAGACTAAATAAAACTAACAAAACCCTCCTTGAGTCCAACATACTCCGTTTTTGATAACTACTCTTATAAAACTATTCAATGTAGTGAGTGCGTGATGTGTATATGAGTATATGTATAATTACAGTTTCCTGTTTTGCAGCATTGGTTTGCGTCTGCGCTGTTTTCTACTTTTGTGCTTTCGAGAAAAGTACATTTCGGTGTTTGCACAAGGCTGTGTAAATAAAATACGGCGCAAATACTTTCCAGTGTTCATACAAAACCGCGCATGTACAAAGCAACAAAAGTACAAGGCAACGTCAGTACTTTCGAGTGTTGTACGTTGTCCCCAACCCAGCGCCTTCCGTGATTCGTTAATATGAATACTCTACATGACATAATTTATTACCAAATGTATCTTTATTTGTATTTGCCTCTCCTGACAATAACGTTGCAAACAAATCAATATAAATAAGTATACTATACTTTTTTCGTATAAATTTTAGTTCGGGATTAGTCCGAGAAGTTCCTAACCATTTCTAGTATAATACTTTTTTCTTGTATAGAAATATGCGCCTGGCTCTAGTTTTATATTCGAGATTCGTTCTAGATTTGTCCAAGCATGCTCAGATCGTGTGCAGTCATTATAATTCTTTAAGTTGCAAAAGACTGGGGAACATTTTATCACATATTTTACTAGTTATTTAAATTCATATGGTTTTTTTTCGTTGTTGGCATGTGATCGGCAACATTTGATAGCTTAATTGTATTCTGGACCGATTTTTGTTTAATTACTACACTGACAAAACCATGTGCTATTTTAATACATGTGGTAAGTTCTTATTTCCTTGTTCATTCTGTTTTTTTTTGGCGATGATGACGATTTTATGTTACAAAAATCAATGAATGATTTGCTTAAGTAAGGTGTCAGTCATGTCGTATGAAAATTGTGTGATATGTGAATTGCCGTTGACAGACACTGACGTTGTAACCATTAGCGAAAAAGATGCAGAAACACTTAAGATCGCAAGTACAAAACGGAGTGATAGTTTAAGGGGGTTTTATCGCTCAGCGCTGCTAGATCACAAATCCTCGTTATTTCAGGTATCCGCGCTGACAGCCTATGTTTTATGAGTACATGTTGTCTGTATTTATCTAATTGCTAAGTTTCGCTCAATTTTTGTTTAGAAAATACTCAATTTGATTGGCTAGCGCGCATACAATTTTTAAATTTATTTAACAAATTACTTGACTACTATTTGAAAATTTTATATAATAATGTGATATAAACATTTAAATTTACAATGCAATCAAACTTACGAAGAGTTTTTCTCAGAATTATTGTTATTTAATTGTTTATAAATAATAATAATAACAATTTTAAAAATTCGACAACGTAGCTAGATTTTTACTGCCTTTATCTTTATATGGTATTTTTTTTAGATTTATAGTATTAATAGGTTGGGAGTAATTTGTTAAATACTTTTTTACTGTGATAAAAGCCCCTTAAGAGACGTCTTTAAAAGTGGTCTTGTCGTTCCGTCAGTTGTAGAAAAAATTATATTCGGCCTAGTATTATTAAAATAGTTACGATGAAAATGACGCTAGTACATCCGTCCTGCGTTCGTCCTCTAATTATTTCGATATTAAAGTATATTGTTTTTTTCATGAGTGAGGAACTTCACACATCCAACCTTTTGAAACGTGGTCGGTCGCGGCGTAAAACGAAGATTTTAAATTATTGTGTCAGTTTTCAGTTTATTGAAAATAATGACGAATGCCAGTTCAGTCTCAACGATCTGTTGAGTAAGATTAATGCGATGGAAGAAAAATTTTCAAAACAGTGGCTGAAATGCACACTCAATTCTCACTTCGGTAGTAGGATTAAAATTGTTGATTTTCCAGGAAGAACATCTGTAGTGTGTATGAAGGAAACTTCTGATAAGATACTTTATAAACAATGGTATTCAGAAAGGAAACTAAACGAGGCTGACGAGAAAATGCGTATTGTTCAGACAGCAGCGAAAATTATAAGAGATGATATACGCCAGATAATTGACGATTGCGACACATGCCCGGACGCCGATTTGTTATTGTCAACAGATTCTTCAATTATACCAGCATCACTTCAATCTTTCTTGAAGATAATAATTACATCTAAAAGTGAAACTGAAATCAATGTTCAAAGAAAACAAGAAGCTGTTGGTCAGACTATTGTAAGTGCATGTAGAAAACGTTAAGTTCTGCCCCCCATTTTACTTGGCGTTGATGTATGGGCTCACCGGCACTTTGCTTCAAAACAACTAGTTAACCTTCTGTACAACTTAAGATTTTGTTTCCTACAGTGAAGTACAAAAGTACGAAGTGTCCGGGATTGAACAAAAGAACGACAACAAGAAATCACACAGTCCCTTTGTACAACAAATTTTTGATAATGCGGACTTCAACATTCGGACAATAGACTATTTGGCACGTTCCGTGAGCTTGTGGGGCGTAGGGACGATCACTCCTTCCGCGAAAGATGTAAAAACACCCATACAACGAATTTCTAAAATCCCTTAAGCTGAACTGATTGCGGAAAAAGGAAAAATTGATATTAAGTGGTACTTCAAACCTCAACGTTCAGGTTTTAACGATATAACTATAAAAGATCTGGGGAAGAGTTCTGTTGAAAGAGCCATCTCCTTGGACCTGTTGTGGGCCGCCGGGAATTGGAAGTCATCTGGTTGTACTCTGTCATGGAATGGATATATGAAAATGGCACTGGATAACAAACGTTCATGTAAAGTACCTTTCATCAATCTGGACCCCGGATATCTGAGTACATTGTACACGGCTTTGCTATTTGCTCTGGATATTTATCAGAAAAACGGACAGCACACTTGTTTTATCACATTTGACCAGTATTTATATATATATTAAAGCTTCCGCACGATAAGGGAGCGACTTGAAGAAAATCGTTGTGCGTCTTGGAGGATTCCATCTTCTTATATCGTTCATGGGAGCGATAGGTTTTATCATGGACGGTAGTGGACTCGCAGATCTGTGGAGCGAAGTCTATGCTAAAGCCTCAGTAGTTCATATGCTGACTGGACACTCATATGCACGAGCTCTCAGAGCACATTTTGTTACCCAAGAGGCCTTATACATGCTTCTGTTTTCTTACATAAAGGACCTTTGTCCAACCGACATGCAAGATATACAAACTGTTGTAAAAGACAATTATTAATTAACATTATTTACAATTATTATTTAGGGTAACAACGTATATCGTTGGTAACCACATGTTAGGAACTTTTATTCAACTTTGTTCTTCTTCTTTTGCCACCAAAATAACATGTGCCTTTGTACTTATAACCTAAAAATTGCTTAACAAATATTGTTGATATAAAGACTGAAAATCCTCAAGTTTCGAGGTAATTATTATTTGTATTATTGTTATAAATTGTGTATTTATAATATTATGAATTACAGGGTTTTCATTGCGAATTTCAATGAAATAACAAAATTGCGTTTTATTTATTACAACCCCAACAATTTAAATGTTGACATGCACTATTTTCGCCATATTATAACATATTCTTGGAGAGAACATTGTTAAATATTAGTTAAATTTTTATTAATTGTGTTTAATCAGCTGTAACTTTTGAACGGATAACAATATCGACTTCTGGTTTGCGGCATTCAATTCCTTGGACATTTTTCTATTAGGTAAAAAATCATTTTATATTTAGATATAGCCTAGTTGGACTTAATTCAAAAATATTCTCCAAGAGAACATTGTTAAGTTAAATTTTTATTGATTGTGTTTAATCAGCTTAAACTTTTGAACGGATAACAGCATCGACTGCCGGTTTGCTGCACTCAATTCCTTGTACATTTTTTTATAAGACACAATATCTCTTTATATTCAGATATTGCTTAGTTGGAACTTATTCTAATATATTGTCCGAGAGAACATTGCTAAATATTAGTTTAATTTTTATTTATTGTAGTTAATAAATTGTATGTGTTGACCAATGATTAAAAATAAATATTTTGCAAAATATTGTAAGCGGAATAAGAAAAGAAACAAAAAGCATTATTTGTATCTGTTTAAAAATAAATATAATAATGATAATTAACCTCAATTAGTTTGATAAAATTATGTATCGATTAGTAAAAATAAGCTGTATGGATATAAAACTTATAATACTATATTTACATACCAAAATGCCTTTTTTAGATATATTATTCATTAAATATAATTTTGATGTTATTGACGTGTATACGAAAATCATACAAAAACAGTACAAAAAGAAAATAATAACAAAACACGATTCGCATATGATAGAGAATTTCTTGCTCTATTTTCATGTATGTACATTTATGAGGTAACCCTTGTTTTTCGTGAGGAATTTACAAAATTCAAGCGCGAGAAACAAATTTCGTATTATTATATTTATAAGAATAATGTATGTAATAATAGGTTAAAATAAAGGATTTATTTATTTATTAACCACTGGGATAATAATTTCCCGCAAAACCATTTTAGAACAAAAGCGCGACTTAGAGCGTCCTACAGATTGGAGCATATGTATAAAACATCAGTGAGTCAACTTAGATATGGTGGGAAATTATTCTTTCAGTACAACTTAAAGGGTTAAAACTACCACTTAAAGAATTAAAAGTTTTGGCTTGAACAAAAATCGAAGATTTCCGATTGAATAGTTCGGCAATAAAGTATGAAACTCGAACGAATCTCGGATGGAAAGTGAACTAGAAATCTAGCATGTTTTTAGATGAAAAAAGTATAATGTAATTCAGCCTTAACACTGATGTTCAAAATTCACATGTAACTACAGAGGATAGAATAAGAACCACAACTGTTGCGTGTCAAGTAAATCAAATTTATTATTGATAATTATAGCTCCTATGGTTCAAACCACAGTAAAGTAAAAGCATTGTCACCGAAAATCCACATACATATTTGACTTGAATAATTGAATCATGTACCTACCTACATCATATTAATTTGTTACTATTTTCTAAATTTTCAGAAAATTGCAAAACAACAAATGAGTGAAGAATATGTATGGACTTAAAAAAATGTGTTATGACTTTATGACACCACCATAATATGTGTATTAGTATTTAAAACATCATAAGTATAATATTTTACAACATACCAAAGCGTCATGACAACGTAAGGTGTCCAGCACCACACGAAGACTAAAACGATGGTAACCGTCATGCGAAGTGTGCGACTACGAGCTCGCTCAATGTTTGTCATATCGGATCTTCGTAATCGCATTCGCCCGTTAGCTGACTGGTAGCAATCACCTGGAAACCAGTAAAGTACACATTCCAGAATACATATAATAGGCATAATATTACCATACAATAAAAATGTAAATGTGTTCTTTAGACTTGTAATTTTGAAAAAATTTAAACACAGGAATGCAGATTTTTATTTTTTGGATACTTAGTATACCCACGTCAGAATTAAATCTAAATCTTGATGCAGAATCCATGGACGATACACTACTTTACTTGAAAATAAAAGATATGTACTCAAATATTGTTAAAATTTTAATTTAGATTTGGTCTCTGTAATGTTGTGGGTTCAAGTAATGAGACTAGGATTGACGTTTAAATTATAATTGTTTATTATTCATTGAACTTAAGATACACGTTGTATAAGCATACAAGTCACAGAAGTCACATGTCATGCGATACCGTGAGCGTGGACGACGGACGTGCCACGCCCAACCTGATAGCGTGTTATGTCACTAACTTACGATATGTGACATCCCGCTTTTCAAAATTATAATCAATTAATACAAATATGATTGATTTACAATGCATGAGTTTACATGTTTAGTCGGTTTGGTTTTCTTACTTTTCTTCCATATCTAGTATGTCTTGCCTTGGTTGAGATCGCCTAGCTGCTGTTCATGGTGCTGCTGGTGTTGAGATTGTACAGGACTGTCTGGCGATGGTGCTTCATGGTTTAATTTTGAGTCTACAGTGTCAGTTGATTATTTTCCGCGTCAAAATTGACTTTTCTATTCGTACCACTTTGCTCCATGTCTCGCAGGTGTACTCTATTCCTTCGTAGAATCGATCCATTTGGTGTTTGCACCTTGTATGTTCGTGGTTCTTCTCCTATCCCGACGATGGTTGCTGCAAATCGGCCGGTCGCGTATGTCCGCCATCTTGAATTTTATGAAAAATGGTTTTTCTTGAATAACTCGGCCATTTTTAATTTTAACGAATAATCGTGAAGACAAAAGTTGTAGGAAATTGAATTTTCTACAACTTTGGTTGCCGCATTTTTTCAGAAATCGATATGTTCCGAATTAAACCTGAAAAAAGCGGTGAAGTAAAACTATTGTATTATCTAGTTTATATAAATTTATAATTTTTCCCAAACTATTTAAATTGATACCAACTTCTGCATAATTTAAATAACATGTGAAAAAATCTGATATGGCCAGCACAAAACCTTCCGCCATACTCTACCCACTTTTTTTAGTTTTTATTATACTATAAGTAAGTACTTACTCACAAATATATTTTTTTCATGTTATGTAGAAGAAGATAATCGCATAAATGTCATTTTTTACCTTTTTACTAAACTTATCTCCTCGAGAGCTTTAAATTGACACCAAACTCAGTATATTTTGAATAATTTATTTTAAAAAAACAATTGACGATCGTTTAAATGTTATTTTTATTTTTCTACTAGAATTCTATTAACGAGAGTTTTAATTTGATACCAAACACGATAGTATTTTGATAAAAATAAAAAAGTTATGTTTATAAAGTTGGTACCACTGGTTGAATAAAGCTCTTTAACGAACTTGAAGTCAGATTTTGGCTCAAGATCTTAAATATAAAATTTCAGTCCAAAATTCCAACACGTTTTTAAGTTATGTAACATCCAGACAGACCGACAGCCGACTTTAATTATTATTTAATTATGTTTTTTGGGGTTCAGTAGGGTGAAGATTTACCAAAATCTCGAACTGTTAAAAAATCATGATTACAATACTGCCCTCTATTACATAGATCGGGGAATTTTTTAAATAAAATTCAAGATGGCGGACATACGCGACCGGCCGATTTGGTCGACTTTTGGTTTGAAGACTACCAGTGACCTCTCCCAACGATTAAAACAAGAAAGAGCAAAAACGAAATTTTTATAAGTTCAGGGCGATTATTTGGACATAGAGACTGGATTAATGCTGCTAACCCATTTTGTAGGAGTTGTGACTTTGCGTATAATGTCTAGCTTCTCGAGGCGGTGTATTTCAGCAGTTAATTTATCTTTTAGTTGAATCGGGAACTTTCTAGCTGCATGTTTGGTAGGAGTGTGTTTCGGATCTATCGTTATTTGACACAGACCTGGCATATTCCCAATTCGGTCAAATTGATTTGGATATAATTTGACTATGTCGTTTATTTTATTTATTTGTTGTTTTATTGCGCAGTGTAGCGTAATTAAATTTATTGCGCTAGAGCTAGGAAGTCCAATTATGGCTGGTCCATTATTGTCTACAATGTAAAATTCTGTGCTGATCCAGTGCTTCTTGTATCTGGTAGGAACAGTAACGACTCCGAAGTGTTTTATTACAGTGCCGTTGTATGCTGTTAGAACCGTTCTCCTCGGTTCAACAAAGTTTTCATCGGGTTTTCCTTCTGTAGTAACTTTGTTTGGGTAGATACAGACCGTGTTTCCTTGGGCGCCGGTGTCGACTTTAGCTAATAATGTAGCTATTGTCTTGCGGTGTAATAGTTTTAGCTGAATATCTGCGAAAGCTTCGTCTTTTCCATTTTGTTCTTTATTTTCTATTGCTTGTATCTGGATTCTGTCGATTCCATCTTCGATGGCTTCTTCTTGTGGTTCAGCGCTCATTGTGTTGATGTTTCTTCTCTTTTCATGCGTCCCGGTTTGTCTGTTTTGGTTGCCGCCAGTGCATCTGTTTTTTTACTGCTGTTATTATTGCCCGGTGCTCTTCTGAAGAATTTAAAATGCGTCTGTGATTTTTGGTTCGATCTGCACATAACCTTCCAGTGATTCGGTTTATTGCATGCGTGACACATGTGGCACCGTACGAAGGGCACAGATTTCTTGGTTTGAATGGATGTTGTTTTCCGCAGTTGCGGCAGTGAGTGTGTGATGACTCTTTCATGGCGTTCGCCTCCACGATACCTTCGGTGGATTTAGCCTCGTTTACTGCACCGCTGCTTAAAAAGTTGGAGTGAGGCTGTTAGGACTGTGCTCTCCCAATCCATACGTGGGGTGATTACGTCGGAAGACATTTTGTTTCTTTAGTCACTTTTTATTTGATTATTTTACTTGCGATTGTAATGTTGTGGGTTCAAGAAATGAGACTAGGATTGACGTTTAAACTATGGTTGTTTGTTATTCATTGAACTTAAGATACACGTTGTATAAGCATACAAGTCACATAAGTCACATATCAAGCGATACCGCGAGCGTGGACGACGGACGTGCCACCCCCAACCTGATAGCTTGAAAAGTCACTAAGTTACTACCAACATTGATATGTGACAGGCTGTTTTGTAAAATTCAATGTAAGTAAATTTAAACAACCAACAATACAATTATATTTATATATTATATAGGTAAGAAATGTTTTTTTCGATGTCCAAATTTAGAAAACGAGTCTGAAGTCGAGTTTTTTAAAGGTAGGAAACAAAAACTTTGTTATACAGGGTGCGGCACAAAGGACGGATGGTTTTAAAAAATCATAAAATCAGTAATTTTTACCCAAAAACAAATTTATTTACGGATTCGGGTTCGCAATGAAATAGCATTTGTGACAATAAAGTGTGGAAAATCACATCAGTCATGTGGTGACCGTTTTTGACGATACACTGCTGCGTCGTTCTTCGAAGGTAGCGTAGACTCTCTCCAACATCGCTTCCCCAACTTGGGCGACTTCCACGCGAATTGCTTCCTTCAACTCGTCCAGAATTCGGGGCTTGTTTTAGTTGTGCTTGTGCACATGTTATTCATCTCTAAAAATTCAATTTTAAAGTATTTTAAGGCCCATCTCTTGCTATCAAATGCAAAGCAAAAAAGCCTTTTACAATAAATAATTTTGTGACTTTGGTTTTGAAATCGATGACCTCATATTTTATAATGATATACTTATAGATTGTGCTTACATGGCTATAGAATAAAATTTACAAAAAAACCTTGTCGTATTTTGTTAAATAATTTCTAAAAATTACTAAAAATGCGAGTTTTACATAAATTATCAGTCAATGGGTTAACTGTTTAACAAAATCTCTCTATACCGCATATTTTTAAATTGAATTTTTAGAGATGGATAACATGTGCACAAGCACAACTAAAACAAGCCCCGAATTCTGGACGAATTGAAGGAGGCAATTCGCGTGGAAGTCGTCCAAGTTGAGGAGCGGATGTTGGAGAGAGTCTACGCTAACTTCCAAGCACGCCTACAGCAATGCATCGTCAAAAACGGTCACCACATGACTGATGTGATTTTCCACACTTATATGTCGCAAATGCTATTTTATTGCAAACCCGAATCCGTAAATAAATTTATTTTTGAGTAAAAATTACCGATTTTATGATTTTTTAAAAAATCATCCTTCCTTTGTGCCGCACCCTGTATTAGTTTTCAACATTATCAGACATAGCTTGCTACATTGTAGAAATATTTCTGATAAGTTGAGATTTTGGTTAATTTTCAGAGCGGATAAATGATGAATAACATTACATTTTTATATTGATTGGGTTGTAATGTTATATTACAGTGACAACCAATGATATTACTCACCGTTAGTTTCTTGTGATTTATGCGAAATTTCGCACATGATGGCGGTGTACGTGACAATGATGACCATAAGTGGAATAAAGTACATAGCTAGCAGACAAAACAGATTGTACGCCATTTCTTGTTTAGGAGACGAGAAGAAGCCGAACGACACGCACTGGAAAAATGTAGGATACTTCGGGTGCGGCGAAACGTGAAACACTATGCTCTAAAAAGAAACAAAAGAAACATGATAAAATTATGTTAAATTGTAAATTAATTTTAAAACAGGTATTTATATCATTGTTGAGATATTGGCAAAAATCCAAACCACTTTTTTAATTTTCACTATATTGTTTATAACTTTGAAATGTTTTTATACCATTTTGTAATTTTGATTCTTTCAATTTATGTACTTTTGGATGTGGGAGGATGGTCCATAGGGCCGGTTTTCGGCTCAATTGGAAAAACAATAAAAATGCATGAATTTTATATCTTAACCCGTCTGACACGATACAAAGTTTTGTACAAAATTTAATATTAAATTTTGATACGAAATATAATGGATCGTGTCAGACGGACTTTGTATGAAATTTTGTGCAAAGTCTCTTTCTATTAACCTTTTGTACGAAATATTTAGGACAGGTTCTAATTTTTTGTACGAAATGTTAAACTGCTAATATTTTCTAGTTTTAAAAAATGAGTTGAAAAATGAGTAGAAAAAATGGAGTAGAAAAAATGGAATAAAAAAAATGGGTAGAAAAACTGTCATACAATCGTTAGGTTAGGTTAATGATGATTACAAGGATGGAGGAACACAGGGGAAAATGAACTAAGGGAAAAATGTCGCAGGGGAAAAACGGCAGGGGAAAAGTGTACCCCAATCCATGCAACATGTCTTTTAGTATTGCCTGCTCGGGATTTGCGACATAAAATAGTGCTACAAACTACAAAGTCGCACGTAACGTTTTGTAAAGTAAAAATGAACAGGTAAAAATCAAAAAACTAATTATTTCATACAAATTAAAAAGTAAATTTAACAACTCGCAATTGTATGAAGTACTTTTATTATTTCAGAATTCCTGTGAATTACGATAAACTTGAATACATTGTTTTTTAAACACAAAATATGATCTTTGGGTACACTGGGAAATACTAATATTTTGTAATTGGTACCTACCATAGGAATAAATGAGAAATTAATTGATTTTCTTAGAAATATGACTTGTTTTACTGTTCTTAATTGCTTAAAGGCAGTGGCGAAGAGTGGTCTTCTCTGACGAATCAAGATTCCGACAGGAGGATTCGGTGTTTGCGTTGTCGCGGAGCGCGGTACGACCAGCACAACGTCCACGAAGTGCGTGCCTTTAACGGAGGTTCAGTCATGGTGTGGGGTGGAATCGAGCTGCATTTCAGCAGCCCCTCCACATCATTTTTTAAAGATTTAAAAAAAATTATATTGTGCTAGTTTTGTGCTGAATTGTGCTGTATATTAAAAGTTTTGTGCTGGTCGTATACGGCTTCAAATAAACAATTAAGTTGGAGGGGCTAGTGAAATGCTTAGCCCCCCCATATCATTTTTACAAAGATTTTTTTAAATAAGTATATTGTGCTAGTTTTGTGCTGAATTGTGCTGTATAATAAAAGTTTTGTGCTGGTCGTATACGGCTTCAAATAAACAATTAAGTTGGAGGGGCTAGTGAAATGCTTAGCCCCCCCCATATCATTTTTTCAAAGATTTTTTTAAATAAGTATATTGTGCTAGTTTTGTGCTGAATTGTGCTGTATAATAAAAGTTTTGTGCTGGTCGCATACGGCGTAAAATAAACAATTAAGTTGGAGGGGCTAGTGAAATGCTTAGCCATATTAGTTTTTTAAAGATTTTTTTGAACAAGTATATTGTGCTAGTTTTGTGCTGTATAATAAAAGTTTTGTGCTGTATAATAAAAGTTTTGTGCTGGTCGCATGCGGCTTAAAATAAACAGTGAATTACCCACATCATTTGTAAAAGTTAAAAATTAGTGTAGTATGCTAGTTTTGTGCAGAATTGTGCTGTTAAAAAAAGTATTAATATGCTGATCGCTTTCGGCTGAAATTATAATTCAAAATGCAGAGAAGGTATTGTACATTGACAATGATTATGATATCTAATTTCAATTAATAATTATTATATCGCTATTTTATGTAAATTTTACGTGTAACGAAAACAAATTATATTTTAATTTTTAAAATAGGCGAAGTCCATTGTTACTTTTTATTTTGCCGATGCCTGATAGTGATGATAATTTTATGGTAGCCAAGTTAAGTTAATTAGAACGGGATTGGCAATGGCAAAATTCCAGTATGTTTCGTAAAACCATGCAAATTTAAACTTAGGTTCATAATAAATTAAAATTTTGTACATAATAAATTATATAACAAACCAAACAAATTTATAACGAAAGTTGCGTAGGTACTCACTAAAGAAAATATTGCATATTTAAGAGAAATTTGATAAGCAAGATATTTATAATGAAGTTATTTCATTTTGCCTGAATATTTTAAATTCGCGCCATACGTTATTAGCTGGGTGGTGTGTGGAGTTAGTGTGCATTCCTACCGCAGACTTATGTCGTGTGCACTTTCGTATACGATTTAACGTCTTGTTCAAGTTTTCGACAATGAGGTCTTGTACGATTTTTTTGATTTACTGAAATCGAAAGAACACTGAAAATTATCTGCCCCGTATTTCAAAGTGCGATATCTCGGCTGCATTTCGACGAAATTGAATGAATCTTCGAGTTCTGAAAACGTTAAAGTCTTATCTTTAATGTGATGATAGCCAATGTTACATAAAATCCACTCCACCCTCTCCCAACCCCCCTAAGAAAAACGAATGTATCTGATGTCCAAAAAGGTCCAACTTTGGCAACTCATACGGAGTGACAAAAAAATCGTGGACCTTATTTGCCAACAGGGTAATAAAGATCAGACTTTTCCTGCAAGGTCCGCAAAATTTCAAGTACATACGATGATTTGGCGCGAAGTTATGAATTTTTGAAAAAAAAAGTGCCTTTTTGAGATTTTTGGCCATAACTTGGCGAATTTTGCACGAAAATCAATAAATTTTGGATTTCCGAGAACGTTGAAGGTTTCTCTATTCGGCCCTGTAAGTTAATCTGCCACCAAACCCGATCCACCCCCGGATAAAAAAACATGTTTTTCATAATTTGTAAAGATCTTTTTCAGTTTTCACTTTGAGTTTACTAAAATGTTGCAAAGATTTATTCATTCAAATGATAGTAGTAGTGATAGTGATGAGGAAGTTAGTCGTAGAAGACGGAAAATATATAAAACGAGAATAAATTTTACATTTGAAAATAATTTTCAATTCAAGGAAGCATTCAGGCTAATACCTTCTCAAGTGGAGTATGTGTTAGATAGGATTGGTGAATATATAGAACCAGTTAATGGAAAAAATAAAGCTTTAAGCGCAAAACAGCAATTATTAGTATGCCTTCATTGGCAAAAAATAAGTAGAATCCATCTATCGACAAAATCAGAATTAAGTTCTTGTATTTTTGATATTATATGTGTGATTTTGATTTATATTGAATTGAATGTTTTCGTGGATATATGTGTAGTTAGCAATTATTAATACTGAATTAGAAAAATTTATTTCTTATATTATATGAATAAATCAAAGTATACCTATACATTTGCTACTCAGTTATTATGAAAACAATAAAAATAACATAAGATAACGAATAAAAAACTTACAAAAATTGCAAAGTTGTCAAATTTTACAAATTCTAAGTAAGTTTTTCGTGAAACACTTTTAGTTTTCACTTTTTAGTTTTTGCAAAATGCAAAGTGTAAATTTGCAAAGTTTTTGGTGAAACAGGGCCCAGATCGTCTTCGAGTAAGATGGGGTTAAGTTCAGGTTAGTATTGATTAGTTTATGTCAAAAAACAGAGTTCTGTTGGACTCAATTAGGGTTTTGTTAGTATTGATATTAGTTTATTTAAAAAAAAACGGAGTTCTGTTGGACTCAATTAGGGTTTTGTTAGTATTGATTAGTTTATTTTTAAAAAACGGAGATCTGTTGGACTCAATTAGGGTTTTGTTAGTATTGATTAGTTTGGGTACAAATGTGCAAATCGAAGTGTGAAAATTGGTATATGGGTAGCTGGACATTTAATTGTCGTACAATCCCTAAAACCATTGTGCTTTTCAAATGTTCCCTTCTGCGCTTATATAACGTTTATTTCTGCGCTTTTCGTACGTCGATAAGAAAAACTGATAAAGGCCAAATAAATAAAATTTTTAACAGAACTTAACCCAATAAAGCCTATTCATTAATAAGAGAAGATAATATCAATATTTAATAAGAAAATATATGGTTTATTGATTTAAATATATTACAAAAATTATAATATTAACGAACAAAAAATATAAACAAAATAAGTATTCTAATAAATGTAGTATTTTATTAACATGCATGTATCAAGATGCAACTAAAAAAATACGAAACTCGAACACAATAAAATAATTATAATGTATAAACTAATAAGTGCGGAATGATACGTGAATTTAATACATAATTCATTTTCTTTTCCTGTAGATCATCGTAAATTTCCCACTTGTTGTTGAGTCGTAAACAATATGCTTGAAAATGTCCTATAGACTTGTGGTCAGCACCTTGATTATCTCCAGAGAATCCTATAACTCCTCGAAGTACGTAGCAATTATTAGACACGCGAATTTTTGTTTCTATATCTTGAAGTCTTACACTTGATATATGACCAACATTTGATATTTCTATAAAAAGATATTTCGTATTAAATAATGTGTCGGTATTTTTATTGAAATTACAAATCTTATTAAATTTTTCATTGATTTCTGTGCATTTAGTAATTTTTAATTCCTCGGTATAATTTATTACAGATTCGTTAATATTTAAAAAGTTTGTGTTATTCAATAGGACAATGGCATGATCTATTGTTTTTTTTTTAAACTGAGAACATGATGTATTGGAACAGTGAACAATTCTTGAACATGAATAATCTAATACTTTATAATCTGTTAATTTATTTAACAATCCAGTTACTGTACATACACTTGAGATCAAGTTTACGTTATTTGGTAGTTTATTACTGTCAAATAATTTTCTTAAAATGTCAATTCGTGTTCTGTAAGTTTGTAAATTAATACTGTTTGTTAAACTTTTTAAAAGTTTGTAAAATAAATGTGGTAGATCAGAGTCACTGGATTCAGTACAAACAGAATCGACCATATTTTTATAATCTGGACTATCACAGTATGCCGATGTTAAAATTTGTAGAAGTGAATCAAAAGCGCAAGTATTATTTGCAAGAAACTTTTCTGAACCTATTTTAACGGGTTTCAGTTTTGTGGTATTACCATTTTTTAAAAGACATATTGGTATTACTTTTACTTTAGTACTTAGATCAATTTCTTGCCACTCAGTATTTGGTTCTAAATAAGAAGTTCGCGGTCTTTTAACTGGTGTAATTGCCTGCCCTCTCCAATTTTCAACTTCGCACATTTCCTGTGTTTCGATTTTTTCAAAATTATTTTTTTTCACACATGTCATCCATGCCCGTTTTTGAGCAAAGCCTTCTTCAGAATTTAATATAGTCTGGGACAACCATCTAAATTATGAATTGGAATATTGCAGTAGTAACATTTGTGTTGACTAGCAGCATCAGGATAGTTACCAAGTGAACAAGCTACACATGAAATATCAGTAACTATATTTTCAGAAATTGGGCCTTCATTCGTTTCACTTTCATTCTTATTCACATTTTTTGTTAAGTTTGATACTCTATTCGTAATATGCGTAATATGTGCTACAGGTTCTGATTGGATGGTGGATAAATTTTGTGCAGCAGCAGCAAGTTTCATTGTACCATTTAATGAAAGAATGTGATGGCATAAGAATTCATCGACTCTAATTGGCAACTGTTTGTTACAAAATATTCTGTTTTTAATGTCATTAAAAGAGGTTTCAACAGGAGCACTACTTCCAGTGAGGGAAACAGATTTTTCAAAATACGGCAACATAATGGCTGACCACAGCGACAATAATTTAATTAATCGTAAAATATTATCCACGATTTCTGGTAGATACTGCATATTGTCGCGATTTCCTTCAAATATTTTAGTCTTCACTTCTGCTACTAGCAATTTACCCCAAGTAACAAATTCATTATCATTTGTATCATACAATTCTTGCTCATCTTCATTGATACCATTTTGATATCCTTGGGTAATTTCCTCCGTGAAAAAACTGTTTGAACCGTATGAAATTATATCCCTTAAAAAAAATTTTTTTTCTTCATATTCTGTCATTTTTGTTGGATTACTTATTTCATTTCCCTCCGTTTCGCTTAGGGCTACGGTAAAAATTGCAGTTAAAATTTTTTCAGCAATATTTATATTCTGTGCTTGTAAAACTTGTCCAAGGCTCCGAATGTAAAATTGCCGAATTCTTCGGTTTTTCTGTTTCAAACAATTCCATCCTGTAATTAAATGTATCACGTGCGCGACATCACAACGTATATACGAATTTGTAAATATTCGATTACCGTTCTTAAATAATAATTGAAAACACGAATTGATCCATCTCTCACCCAAAACGCAAGCCAGTTAGATATACTGTCAGAGTCATGACGCTCTGACAGCATATTGCAAACTGAATAAAGTTTCTTGGAATTAGTATCGTGAACTGTAATATTATACAAAAAAATGTGTCCAGATTTTGATGCATATGGGCGATCCAATTTTTTAACAATTCCTCCAGTAGCATCTACACTTATTTTTGAACAAATTACATTTTCACAATAACTTCGATAAACGTGAATCTGTGCAGTGGTCCAGTAATGCACAAAAAATTTATCCAGTCCGATGTCTTTTATGGCGCAACTATATGGTTGGCTATATTTTGCCTGAACTATAGCCATTATTGGATCTTTATGTAATTGAGTTTTAGATAATGCTCTTGACTTTGCTATTCTTAAAGCATTTGCTGAAACAAGATGACTTGGTTCACAATCGCCAAAAGCCATTAAATCATTCGCTTTCAGTTTTCGATACGAGCAAGCCGATGGTTGAGTAGACAGTAAAGTATTAACAATTTCATAACGTGTTTTTCCTCTCAAACATCGCTTATTTCTTCCACAATGTTTGTTTCTGTAATTGCCATAATAAATACAATTAAATATAGGTCTTTCATCAGTTACTGGTTCATGTGGCAAAATTCCTTCAAATACAGAGAGACACTCTGTACATTTTCCTATTATTTTGAGATACTTATTTCCACCTTCGTAAACTTTTACTCTTTTAAATGAAATCGCACATGGAAGTTTGGTGTGATCCCAAAAATGTGAATAAATAATATGGGTCCATTCATAACTAGGCAGAGTTACATAATTTCTTGAATTGTGTTTTGCTGTAGTTTACCCCATTCTTGAATTGAAAGTGTTATAGTAAATTTTAAAATATCAGACTGTAATGTGTAAGACGAAGAGGATGCCTCAGATGATTCACTACTAGTACTACTATCACTATCACAGTCAATAATATTTCTGTCACTGTTCTGATCATCGTTTTTATCATTTGTACATGTAAATTCTAATATTTCTTGAACATTATATCTGTTGAATAATACAATTGTGTAAATAGCCTTGGCTAACATAGAAAAATTAATTTCTTTTCTAATTTCTTCCCAAACTGAATTTGATGGTATTGCTATTTTGTTATCGACATATATAGAAGATTTATATTTATGAAGAATATTTATTAATTCCTCCCTTGGTATTTTAGGTCGCGGCATTTTTCCTAAAAAAAATTTTAACTATGTTTAACACAATGTAAATTAGTAAATATATATATATATATATATATATATATATATATATATATATATATATATATATATATATATATATATATATATATATATATATATATATATATAAATTTTAATAAATCTATGTTCTTCATATTAATACTTTGATACTTTAAAATACATTTAAAGAAATATATAATAATAGGTAGATACAATAAATTCTTGTAATAATGAACACAATCTATAGAAAGTTGGAATAAAATTCGTAGGTAATATTCATATTATCGCAAATATAGATAAACACACAATTTTAGTAAAATGACAAAGTTAATAATTAAAGAATATTATTTATTGACATCATCGTATACAAATAGTTATTTGTTTCATTGGCCTAGTTTACACCGCAGACCTATATTCGACCTATACCCCAAATTCGACCCAAATGTTGCTAGGACGCCTGGTGTAAACACTTAAAATATGAAGCGGCCTGGCATAGGTCAGGCCACATGTAAAAGTGGCTGCGGTCCAAACGTACTCATTGCGGTGTAAACAGATAGACCTAAAATAGTTTACAAATTAACCGGTAGAATTGGTAATGTAGTTCATAAAAACTTCATTGAAAGTGTTATTTTGTTTAACGGTATCTTTCTCTATGTTTAATAACACTTCTTTTCTTTTCTTTATAATTTTTCATCTAAGTTTTATCCTTCGAATAATATTTGTTTTCATTTGAATCCACCACAACATTTTAAAGTTTAAATAAAAATTTCCAATATCCTTTTTAAATAACTTAACAGTCCAAATAAAAATGACGTTTGCAGAATTTGACACTTGAAATTAACCAAACTTAAAATTTAACTTCTAGATGGCGTGAACAAGTACCTATATCTGACCTGTGTGTGTAGGCTCTTTTGATATGCGCAGTGGCGTAATTACACCCCTGCCAGCCCCCGCAATGCGGGGGGGCCGAGCGTACAAGGGGCCCGACCGCTTATCTCCCGGACAAAAAAAATGTCCTGGTTATAATATTTTTATAACATAAATTATTTACATTTTCCTAGTTTGCAACAATGTATATTTTCTTTGTTGTCATAAATTTCAACAATGAAATGCAATGTATTCTTCTTTGTTGTCATAAATTTCAACAATGAAATGCAATGTATTTATCTTTGTTGTCATAGATTTCAACAAAGAAATACACTGTATTTTTCATTGTTGTAATGGATTTCAACGATGAAATTGGTACATTGTAACAAATAAAATAATAAATATTCAGTGGGTCATTTTCGACTTTTGTTTTTTTGCCGTGAAGTTAATATAAAGGATTTAAAAATAGGTACCTACTTACCTATATTACCTATGACTATTTTATATCCAATTATCATGCAATTTTTTTACGCCACTGGATATGCGGTGTAAACAACCCGGGTCTGGACCTAGAATAGGTCAGATATGGGTCTCCCGGTGTAAACTAGGCCAATAATACAAAAAATGCATGATTTTGGGACGAGTAAGACGGTTGCCGGACGAGGCGCAGCGGAGTCTCAAACAAGCATTTTTTGTGTGAATGAAACATAATATTTTTTCGCTAGCCGCTTAAATAGATGTAATTTCATTTAAATTGACATATCCTCATATTACGCAATAATTAAAATGTAAACATACATACAATGGCAACAATCATTTCGTATAGGCCAACTTCTTCATTTGGGGTTCCCACATTCAACTTTAGTTCTAACCTCCAAATTATGTTATGTACTTAACATTTATTCTTATGAAAAATAAAAATATTACGAGTAGACGAGCGGGTAGCTTACCTTATCAAATCAAATTTATTTATTATTTAATTATTTCCTTTGGATATAAGGTACTACAATTTTCCCAGTCTTAAAACGTCAAACTAGTCAACCGTTCTGATACAACAATGTTGCCAAATGTAAATGTAAAATAATAATGAAATGAATATTCAAATTTAAATTAATTAATAAACCAAGTAAAACAATAGAGATATTTTCGAAATGCTACATTTCAAATTATTTGTTCCTGATAGCCTAATTGTAGAAACTTGAACAAGATGTTAAAATTTTAAGCAATCGTATACGAAAATGCACACGACATAAGTCTGCGGTAGGAATGCACACTAACTCCGCACACCACCCAGCAAATAACGTATGGCGCGAATTTAAAATGTTCAGGCAAACTTGAATAACCTTATTAAATATGACATTGGAAGGTCTAATAATGGGTACACCAGTCACAATTGTTGTAGATTTTGTTATTTATTCATAGAATCGACGTTTCGGCTACTTATTTAGCATTAATTGGAACAACTACAATGCAGAGAAACAATATTCAGGCTTCTTGCAACATCAAAATTTCAATAGTCAAGATTCAATTTATATTAATTAAAATATGTTGCTTTTTGCTCATCAAATTTCCCTTAAATATGGAATATTTTCTTTTAAATTTTTATTGTGAGTATTCGACTTTTGTAATTTATTTGTTTGGTTCGTTCTATAATTTATTATGTACAAAATTTTAATTTATTTTGAACATAAATTTAAATTTGCATGTTTTACGAAACATATTGGAATCTCCCATTACCATTCCTATTCTAATGAACTGAACTTGGCTACCATAAAATTATCTGTATCAGACATCGGATAAATAAAAAGAACAATGGACTTCGCCAATTTTAAAATTTTTGTTTTCGATACATGTATAATTATCATTTATAGTAACTTCTAGTGTCTCGAGAAATATTTTTAATTAACATTGTTAATAAAATTACTTTTACAAAAATTGACTAAATTTTAATCTGATGAAAATTGTTCCAACTGAAAACAGATATATTTTCAAAATTCTACATTTAAAATTATTTATTAAGCCTAATTGTCGAAAACTTGAACAAGATGTTACAATTTTAAGCAATCGTATACGACAGTGCACACGACATAAGTCTGCGGTAGGAATGCACACTAACTCCACACACCACCCAGCTAAAAACGTATATTTTCTTTAGTGAGTATTCAACTTTCGTTATAAATTAGTTTGGTTTATTCTATAATTTATTATGTACAAAATTTTAATTTATTTTGAACCTAAGTTTAAATTTGCATGGTTTTACGAATCATACTGGAATTTTGCCATTGCCAATCCCGTTCTAATTAACTTAACTTGGCTACCATAAAATTGTCATCACTATCAGGCATTGGCAAAATAAAAAGTAACAATGGACTTCGCCAATTTTTTCGTTACACGTAAAATTTACATAATTTCTATTGTCTCGAGCAATATTATAAATAAATAAAATAGCGACATATTAATTATTAATTGAAATAAGATATCATAATAATTGTCAATGTACAATACCTTCTCTGCATTTTGAATTAATTGTTTATTTTAAGCCGCATGCGACCAGCACAAAACTTTTATTGTACAGCACAAAACTAGCACTATAATATACTTATTTTAAAAAATCTTTGAAAAAATGATATGGCGGCTAAGCATTACACTAGCCCCTTCAACTTAATTGTTTATTTTACGCCGTATGCGACAAGCACAAAACTTTTATTATACAGCACAAAACTAGCACAATATACTTGTTTAAAAAATGTTTGAAAAACTAATATGGCTAAGCATTTTACTAGCCCCTCCAACTTAATTGTTTATTTTACGCCGTATGCGACCAGCACAAAACTTTTATTATACAGCACAATTCAGCACAAAACTAGCACAATATACTTGTTTAAAAAAATCTTTGAAAAACTAATATGGCTAAGCATTTCACTAGCCCCTCCAACTTAATTGTTTATTTTACGCCGTATGCGACCAGCACAAAACTTTTATTATACAGCACAATTCAGCACAAAACTAGCACAATATACTTATTTAAAAAAATCTTTGAAAAAATGATATGGGGGGGCTAAGCATTTCACTAGCCCCTCCAACTTAATTGTTTATTTGAAGCCGTATACGACCAGCACAAAACTTTTATTATACAGCACAATTCAGCACAATATACTTATTTAAAAAAATCTTTGTAAAAATGATATGGGGGGCTAAGCATTTCACTAGCCCCTCCAACTTAATTGTTTATTTGAAGCCGTATACGACCAGCACAAAACTTTTAATATACAGCACAATTCAGCACAAAACTAGCACAATATAATTTTTAAAAAATGATGTGGGGGGGGCTGCTGAAATGCAGCTGTGGAATCGGCTAAATTTCAAAACGCCGTTAGTCGTGGTTCCGCCACCAGGACTGACTGCTGCTCGCTACATCATGGAGATTCTGCGGCCTCACGTGCTTCCGCTGAAGAGAAGGATGAGGCATCTGATCTTCATGCAGGACAACGCGCGACCCCACGTAGCTGCTATCAGTCGACGATTTTTTGAGGAGCACAACATCGACTTACTTTCTCACCCAGCCTGCAGCCCGGACCTGAACTCCATTGAACACGTCTGGGACATGATGGGCCGCGCGATTCGAGACGCCGACAGACAACCGATAACCCTCCAAGAACTTACCGAACGGCTGGTGGAAGTGTGGGACGCCATTCCCCAAAATGAAATCCGGGCACTCTTCAACATGCCCAAAAGATTGCGAGAAGTTGTGCAGAAACGCGGCGGTAATACACATTACTAAACCAATACATTCAACACACACACGATGTACAAATTCCAACCGACAACCTCCTCGTGGTGCACATTGGGTAACGCTAATGTCGGTGGTAAAAAGCCAAAATGCATTTGTCATAACTTTTTGCCTCATCGTCAGAAAAAACTTCGTGTTTTGCGAAATTTTGAAAGAAAATTTCATTCGTGAAAAAAACAAACAATTTCGATGAAAAACTTCCGACTTATTAGTCAAAAAACAATAAAATACACTTTTTTCAAACGCCTATAACTTTGTGCCAAATCGTCGTAGGAATTTCGTTTTTTGAGCCCTGCACAGGTAATTGAACAAATTTCAATGCTTTTTCTGTGGATCGAGTCGACACATTTTTTCCAACTCGATACACATCGCCAAAGAGAAGTTTTTTTCTTCGAAAAAACGTGTTTTTTTTGTTCGGGTTTTAAAGGGTACGAATAGAGATCATCCTAATCTGAGTTTATCCTCTAAAGTACACCCACAATGGGGTTTTTCCCCGAAAGAATCGTCTAATTTGGTTGAAAAGTCGCTGAGTTATGTGCGAAAAACAAAAAAATGTCCTTTTAAAAAAAAATCCATAACTTTGTGCCAAATCATCGTAGGAACTTCTTTCTTTGAGTCCTGCACAGGGAATTGAGTAAATTTTAGTGCCCTTTTGATGAATCAAGTCAAAAAAAATTAAACTCCATACACTCCGTCAAAGTTAGACATTTTTAAAATTAAAATTTATTTTTTTTCACAGGGGTGCTAGAGGGGGCGGAAGTTCAAAGTTTCTCGCCCGCAAGGATTCATCGAAATCGATTGAAAATACGCCGACTATTGAAAATAATCGAAATTTCACGAATTTCAAAGTGTTTAATTTTTTTCCGCCAGTGTATTTATTTGTAAATTTAAAAAAAGTTGTATCATCAGGAAGCCATGTACTACGAGTATATGGCATTAAAATATGTGTACGGAGTTGTAAATCAACCTGTATAATAATTAATAATCACTTACGATATTGTACCACTTTTAAGCGATATTAATATACTTCAGGCGATTCTTTAAAAAGTAATTAGTGTCTATGAACTCTTTCAGCTCTATTTAATTTTAATGACATAACACAGACAATTAAACTATTTACTGTTAGTTTAATGTGTTTTCTATGTTTTAGTTTTATTGCACTGACCTGTGGTACACTCCATAGGAGTGAAACAATCCATGCACACGCCAGCATCAGTTTCCCTCTCCTGCGCGCGTCGTTCACTCGAAGGGGATGCAAGATTGCGAAGTATCTGTCCAATGACACGCACACCAATACGTTGCTACTGAGGTAAAGCCCAAAGGCTCGCAGGAACAGGAACACCTTGCAGGCGAGATTCCCCGCGCGCCATTGAACCGTGATTCGCCACCCAACCTGCATCCAATACATAATACTTGACATTGTTCATGCTGTCTCATTCAAATTAAATTTTATTGTTCGTATAAATAGTTTGAAGTTCAGAAATTTGTAATGTGTAAATTAGTTTCAGTTGTAATAAATCTGTAAAGTGTAAAATAATGCAACAGATCAACACAGCTAAAATATTACAAGTAACTTGAGACAACTGAAACATATTTAACATGAAATTTTATTGGAAGATTTATTTTTTGACTGGATGATAAATAAAAATATTTTTGGTGAAGCAGTCAATATAATAAAATCCAATAAAATACCGACGTTTCGACTGTAATCCAGACTTCCTCAAGGAGCTGATAAGTACAAAAACATACAATCAAGTAAATTACATACAATAGGTGAGCAGACTTACATAATTGGTTATTAAAATATAAAGAATGTCATGTCAAATTATTTTACAGAAATCTTTCGTCAAAAGAAGATAAAACTCAACACACATACATGTTACTTAAGAGGTTGACTAATAAAAAATTTTAGGGCGAGAGACGATAGCATGTGGACAGAGGTAGCGATGAGGCGTGTCTGTGATAGTACCCCCACTTCTATTTTAAAGCTAGTTGTACGTACGGTCTGGGGAGAAATTATTGTAGTGTTTTGTGACAGTACTATTTACAATTTTATTTAACATTTTAAAAGTAAAGTAGGTAAATTATATCTTTCATTAAACTGTTTCATGATAGATTTTTACTTCCTCGACCTAATAGAGGGAAGTATTTTTCAGATGGCGATATAAGGGAACACATTTTATATTTTCATGGGCCGCTGAAACAAAGCCGGAACAAAATTAATACCAAATGATAAACGTTGGTATATAAAATACTCCATATATCTAGCGATAAACAAGAATTTACGGGGGTGGTTTGTGAAGGAATTGTTTGTATTTTGAAAAAAAGTTAAGAATTGGTTGAAACTGGTTTATTGAATAATCGGTGTTGCTAAGCTGAGGGATGAAGATAGACTGAAGAAATAAACTTGTGGTTAGTGAAACTGAAACTCGAGCGTTAGGTAATTAAGATTATGAGAATAGAGATATATACCAGATGTATTTTAGGAGGGTAGTTTGTCGCTAACATGCTATGGGTAATATGATACTTTTAGAAAAGGACTAGAGTAGGTAAAATATTATTAAGTGTGAAAGAAAAGGGAAACAAAACATATACAAATATTTGACATAACACAAACACATAAATTATTACAACATTTTACAAACATAAGTGTGTTGTGTATGTGTGTGGTGTGGTATGTATGTGTGTATTGTTTATGAGTGTATCAGTGAAGTACGTAGCGATGGCTCCCACAGTCACTTGTATGGAAGAAGCCCATGCATGAAATGAACATTACTTTATTGGTTGTATCAACGGGCTCCAAAATACCTTTCTGTATTAATATATTAAGTACTACAAAGATCTGCTCCTGTAGTACAAGCGAAACAACTCTTTGAAATGACGTCATCATTTGAAGTTAGAGGTAATTTGAACGCCAAACACCAATCTAAGAAGAAAAAAGGTATGTCTTCTTCTTTTGTAATATAAATAAGTAAATACAACTTTTCTTTAAATTCTTTTACTTCCACTATAGATTTACCCGATATGCTTATTGGTTTTTTGACATGCTACAAGGTCAGCTGATTTTGTTAAAGTTGGTTTACCCAATTTTTCCCATGTTAACTTGCCAACGACAGCATGTATAGAACAAGGGTCTTAAAGCAATGTCAATATTTTCATTATTTATGTTAACATTACTTTACTGGGCGAGCCAACTTTCCATATATTTAATATGGGTTAGTTTAAACTTTTTTCTTCGGATTCTGCTTCACTTTCGTTATGCGAAAAATCGTCACTTTGATCTTGAACACATCGAGTAGAACGTTTAGATTTATTGTAATATTTCGGTGTTTTCGATAATTATTGTTATATAATCACGTTTCTCGACATAACACAAACGCGCCAGTGACGTCGGCAGGTGTCTAGGAGCCCTGCGGCAAAATAATTTCTGGGGCCCACAGCCAGATCCAGCGAGGGTAATTTATGAAAGAAAACTCACAAATACGCCGCAAGCGAAAATTACACAAAATATGTTTTAAATTAATTTTGCAAAAGAAAGTAATTTTTAATTTAATGCTAAAATTCCATGTCTAAAATATTTTGGGACTCCTGAAACCTCCGGGGCCTCGGGCAACTGCCCTGTCCTAGCTGCGCCACTGAAATGCGCGCGAAATGATTTTCTTCATCACAACTACTACACTTTTTTCCGAATGCCGGACAGTTCTTTTGTTTGTGTTTTGAATCTTTGCAAACAAGACAGTCTGTTTGTGGATATAATTCATGAATTTTTGTTTTATTACTGCTAGAAGAAACACTGAATTTATTAGATTTTTTACACGATTTAGGCAAGTGTCTGTTTTCTGAATATTTGCTTGTAAACTAAGTAGTGCATTGTTTAGTTCGTATAGATGCTTGTTCTAGAAGAATAGCAGCAGCTTGAAATTCTTCTAATGTTGTTTCATTCTCGAATGATTTTCTCTTGCCAGCTACTTTTTTATATCAAAGATTAATTGATCGCGTATTCTTTCGTTTAAGTTTTTACTGAAACTACAGACTCCTGCTGAAGCACGTGATCGGTTTACATATCTAGTCACAGATTCACTTACGTTTTTAAAACAACCAGTAAAGTTTATTTTATCGGCGAAAATATACACTTTTTTGCCATAAAATCGATTTAGCACTTCAATCAGTTGTGCACGTGGTTGTTCATAAGTGTTTTATGAACATCGCTATTACAATGAAATTTATTTTTTGATCTATGAATTTCCTGTAATGTAAACTAAACAAAGATGTTAATGCCATTATTCGTAATATAATAAAAAATTGTTTACAGTGATATCTAGAAAGTAGGTTGCAAATTATTATCCTCATTGCTGTTTTTTTAAGTATAAAAATTATCGGTATACTTGGTGAATTACCCCAATATAAGATACCATACAATATGATAGAATGAAACAATAAAAAATACATAGTTTTATAGTATATTACATTACAAGTCATGAAAATGTTTCATTGCAGACGAGGAGGCGTTTGAAGAATGCGAGGATGCGCAGCGTCCGAGCATTTCTTCAAAGCCTCCGAGTCAAGCAAAGACATTTTTATGACGCGTGATGTATTCTATTTTTTTTAAATCGGCAATTAAGCTTAAAATTATAAAAAAAATTCGGTTTGCATAAATCATCAGAGCTGTGACAAATCATCAGAGCTGTCACAAATTTTAGAAAAAGTTGTCATGACAAGTAAACAAAGTTGAAAGTAAAAATGACTAGGCATGAAAATAAAATTTTCATGCCTAGTCATGAAAATCTTACTTTCATGCCGCAAATTAGTCTGGAAATGACGATTTTCATGCCGATTTTGAAAAAAAGTAATTTCATCAAATAAGAGTTTTAATATTTTAAGCAAAAAAAGTACATTAGATAACCTCTTACTTATAGTCACAACATGAGAGTTGCCATTTGAGGTGCCATTTACTGACATACAAGATTACAACTGAATTTCTCCCGACTATTTCACTATTAGTGGAAATAATAAGTTCCTGGGTTTTATCCTTGTTAAGTAATGAACTATTGGCTGAAAACCAATTTTCGGCTTTTTGTAAATAATTTTTACAATTTTGTGTAAGAGTTTCGATATTTCTATCTCCAGTAATTATTGTTGTATCATCTGCAAAAAGAACAGTAATGCCTCGTTTTCATGTATCCGGAATCCGCAGATTTCTTGCGGAATAAAATGGCCGCCACGAATTCCATCTCCATATTCAACATAAATAAACATATATTTGAAGTTATAACAACTGACAGTTTAAACGTCAAAACTTGCGGAGCTTGCGGAGTTCCGCAGAAAGTTAAAAATAATTTAACTACTGACGGAATTCGTGGCGGCCATTTTATTCCGCAAGAAATCTGCGGATTCCGGATACATGAAAACGAGGCATAACACATGATTGCATAAAATCGGAAAAGTACCATTTGGCCTTGCACGTAGTGTACATGTACAAAATTAATAAAAACAGTCCTTTATAAGCCTGCCAGTCTGATCTTTTAGATCTTCTGATCTTTTGGATGTAACTGAATTTGTTAATTTCATTTCTTTTATGACAAAAATTTCATTTGGCCAATTTGTTTACAAAAGCTTTACTGTGTTTAATAATACGCACGTAATCACTGATTATAAATTTGACTAAACTACGTTAAAATTGAGGCTAAACCAGGCCCCCGTGAAAAATTAAAAATAATATGTTTTATAGAAAAATGTCGAAGTCGTTTTTTATATCCATTCGCAAGTTACAGCTGTTTTTGTGTCAGGAAACAAAGGTAAGGCATTATTTAATTAGCTTCGTTCTACCAAAACATATTTTCTCGTTTTTCTCGTAAACTATTAGTTCTATCATTGGTTATACATGTAACAGATTCCGCAAGCCATGTATAGCATAAGGCAGTCACTGAACGCCGTGCGGCTAAGAGATGGCAGTGCTGTTCGGCCGACCAACACAGTTCATTCTAAGTTTCTTGTTCCTTCCTTATTTTAAAGTTGAAGTGCTGAATTATGTTGTGGGAATGTGGTGTGAATAATTTTAACATTATAGAATTCGTGCTATCGTTTACAAGATCTTTCATAAATGTTCTTGTAAGCAATTTTAATTAAATATAGCTTGCATAATTTTGAAAGGAAAAGTAATATATTCCGTTGTGAATCAATTCTTATTTTTATAAAAAATTTAACAATTACATACCTAGGTTTACAGATTGAAAGAAATTTTCAGAACTCATAAAAATAAATGATTATTGTATTTATAATTACGCCGTTTACTTATATTTGTTACGTGATTGATGGCAGCGGCCTACGAAGCAACTTTTTAAAATAATTACTTGTAATTTTTTGCAAACTATAAACTATTACCATTTTTACCTAATGATAGAAGCACGCCGTAATATAAACAAAATATTATACAGAACTTTTTCCCAAATAAATATAATCATTCATAATTATTATAAACAATAACGTAAACAATGTCTGTAGTACTGTAGTACAAGACAAACTTTATTATATACTTGGATGTATTAAGAGTGTAGGTACCGTAAATAGGTACTGTTTTTGTTTTTATTTCCACTTCCTGTAAATGACACTTTACAGGCATTATGGTAACTATTGTGACGAAGCGTTTCTCGCCTCGCCTCAAACCGAACACCGTAAGCAACGCTCACGGCCAGCAGTCCAGTTGGCTCAGTCGGTAAAGCCCGGTAAAGCCGAGGTAAAGCAGCAGCAGACAGCAGGTAGACAGATTGAGAGTCACGGTTCGAATCCTACTAGATTCTCATTTTTATTTTTATTCTTAAAATTAAAGTAACGGCCAGAACTTGTTAACGGACATCAGTCGATTAAATAAAATAATTTAATTTTCCATTTTTGCCGCAGAACAATTAATTTTTAATTAAGTTTTGGGTATAAAAGCCGTGCTAAACACAGCCAAAGCAGTTAGTCTCCTTGGTAGTCTAGGGAGATAAACGCTTGAGTCCAGTATCTACAGTCCGCTGTCCGTCATCTGTCTTGGTAAGACATTTTTCTAAATTTCAAAGTCTCTGTGAGTTGAACACCTTGGCAGTCTAGGGTGTTCCTCTAGTTTATTTCATTTCTGGGTGATCGCCTTGGTAGTCTAGGGCGGTCCCATCTTTACTTGTGTCTGTGAGTTGAACACCTTGGCAGTCTAGGGTGTTTCTCAAATCTCTACGGTCGAGTGCCTTGGCAGTCTAGGGCCCTCCCGGTTTCCATTGCTTTAATCTGTCTACCGCTGTCCAATTCTGATCATACAACGCGAATAAAATAAGAACAAACAAAAACGCTGTCTCACGACGTCCACTGCTGCTCACTTGACGAGGTGCGACCGTCAATCCATCACAGCTCCGTACGGTCTAGTGGCTACGCATCTCGCTCGCCACACGGAGGACTCGCGGACGACTCGCGGAGGACCCGGATTCGATTCCCAGCTAGCGACAACTTTGTTTTTTATTTTTTTATTTTATGTAAATAGTTTAACAATCAAGTTTTTGATAAATAATTTTTCGTATTTTCATTTATTTTAGATATTAAGGAAATAAATAATTACACAACGTGTATTAAATTTATGATTTCAATAAATTCGTTATATTTCTGTCATCGAAGTTGCGAGTTAGTAATTTCAAATCCCCTGGCTTCCTCTGAGTATCCGGCACCCCTAATTACAGGTTCGACGCTGTCCGTCAGTTAAGGCGCCCGAGCAACCACTACCGCAGCAAAACCTGGAAACAGACATCAGTCAGGTAGGAGCGTCACAAATTGGCGCCCGAGCAGGAACGCTCATAATCCTTTCCTTACTTAACTCGCAACTTCAACCCCCCGTTAAAAAACCGCATCATGCCTGACGGTGAGGATGACAAGCCAAAGCAACAAACTTCGGATACCGCGGTTTCATGGGTCTATAATCTCAAGAAAGAAGCTTTAACCGAGGAGTTGACTCGCTGGGGTCTGGACATAACAGGTACAGTGACCGACCTACGAGCACGGTTCGTTGCGGCTGTGCGAGCCATAGAGACCGGGTACCTAGCCGCACAAACCCAGTCTGGGGCTACGGCATCCACAGATGCGGCAACCAACACAGTAGAGGTGACAGACCACAAGGTTAGCACCCCCCCGGCATGTCAGAAAATGGAACTGTTATTTTGACGGCACGGGCGACCCCATGTCGTTTTGGGAAAGGCTAACCGAACTGCAAACCGCATATCGTATCAACCACCAGGATCTGCTAGCCGCAATGCCGGAACTATTCCGTGGCAAGGCGCTCCAATGGTTGCGCAACACTCGGGATGATTGGAACGGATGGACCGACTTCGAGAAAGAGTTTCGTGAGTTCTACATGGCCGAAAGCGGAACACCACAGCTGGAAGAACTCATCAGCGCTCGGAAACAGCGACACGGAGAAAAGGGCAGAGACTACGTGAGCGACATCCAAACCCTAATCCGCAGACACGGGAACTATGGTCGCACCCAAGAATTACTACGCATCTACAACAATATGCTGCCGGAATACAAGCAACGCATTAAGCGGCGCGACGCGTCTGACCTCCGTAACCTCATCCGCGAAATGGATGAACATGAGGCAATAGAGCAAGCAATCCGCGCCGAGCTGAAAGCTACGCGGTCCACTAGACTGGCTGTCATGACTACGGAACAGGCTACAACGTCCGATGAAGGTGCCGTCATGTGCTGGCGGTGTGGTCAGACCGGCCACTTCCGTAGCACTTGCAAGAACCCCCCAAAATTGTTGTGCTGGGACTGCAAGAAACCAGGTGTTCTCACACGGGACTGCTGCCGGAAACATTCGGGAAACGGGAAGTAAGCTGCGCTGGAAGGGAGCCAACGCAGTTTCAGATACCAGGCATCACATCACCGGTAATTTACGCCTCCCTACCTGCCTTAAACGGCACACAGACGGACCGACGCATTTATACGACCATCACGATACAAAACCGCGACTATAGAGCACTAATTGATACAGGGGCCACTAACTCGTACGTAAACGATCATGTCGCAACAAACTGCAGGGCATTTCGTGCAACAACCACTGGCACGCGTGCACAATTGGCCAATGGCAGCATCGTTAACATCGAGACAGAAGCCGAAGTCGGGTGCATTATTGCAGGTATATGGAAACGCATCCATTTCTTGTGCATCCCAGAACTGGCAACTCCGGTAATCTTAGGCATGGATGCAATCGGTGCGTATCACATGCAACTCGATCCAACAAACCGCCAAGTAACAATAACTGCTCCGAGAAGCAGTGTCAAACTCAGCGCGATAAGCGAACCCCGACCCGATACCTTAGAGGAATTTCTCGCGAGTGAGCTATCGAAATTTAAAAATTTAACCGGTATTACACCCCTCACCAAACACCACATCAAAGTAACGGATCACACACCAATCAAGCAACGATACCTTCCGCGTAATCCACGTATGCAACAGATCATTGATGAAGAAGTAGATCAGATGTTACGAGATGGAGTCATCGAGCCGTCAGCAAGTCCATGGAGTTCGCCAACCGTCATCGTGCACAAGAAAAATGGCAAGCCGCGCTGTTGTATTGACTTCCGCCGGCTAAACGCGGTCACTGAGAAAGACGCATACCCTCTTCCATTCATAAATACGATCCTGGAAAAGCTGTGAGCGGCCAAAATATTCTCCACAATCGACCTGAAAAGTGGCTACTGGCAAGTGGAATTAACTGAGCCTAGCAAACCACTGACTGCTTTCACCGTGCCTGGTAGGGGATTGTTTCAATTTAAGGTAATGCCCTTCGGACTCCATGCCGCACCAGCCACATTCCAACGACTTTTAGATACGGTGATCGGGCCAGAAATGGAACCCCACGCTTTTGCGTACTTGGACGACATCGTCATCGCCAGTAAATCCATGGAAGAGCATAAGAGACACCTAGCCGAAGTCTTCCGCCGTCTTCGCGAAGCAAATCTTCGAATCAACGCCGAAAAATGTCAGTTCGGAGTCACGTCCATAAAATATCTCGGTCACTTGGTCACTAGCAAGGGCATACACACTGACCCGGAAAAAGTGGAAGCAATTAAAGAGATGACAGCCCCTAAAACGCCAAGGGAAGTACGCCAGTTTCTTGGAGCCACATCGTGGTATCGGAGGTTCATACCCGATCTTTCGGCAAAAATAGAACCGCTTACACGACTGCTTAAGAAAAAGCAACCCTGGACATGGGGCAAAGACCAGCAAGATACTTTTGACGCTCTGAAGCAATGCCTCACTACGGCCCCTGTACTTGCCTGCCCCGACTACAACCAGAAATTCTACTTGCAGACTGACGCATCTGACTACGGCCTCGGTGCAGCTCTGGTACAAGGGTCACTAGAGGAACCCCAAGTCATTGCCTACGCCAGCAGGACCTTGTTCGCGCCAGAACGCAACTACTCAGTCATAGAAAAAGAATGTCTCGCCATCGTGTGGGGAATCCAAAAACTAAGGCACTATCTGGAAGGCTATCGGTTCACTGTCGTCACCGATCACAAGGCCTTGCAGTGGCTCAACACCTTAAAGAACCCAACCGGACGACTGGCTCGCTGGACAGTGTTTCTGCAACAATACGACTTTCAAGTAGTGTACCGTAAAGGCACACTGAACCACCTTGCAGATACCCTATCTCGCGTGCCACTGAAAACCCAGGACATGCCACAACTAAGCACCATCGACAATGAATGCCCTTGGTACACCCAAAAACTACAATCGGTTCAGAACCGACCCGAAGACTTCCCGGAATACCGAGTCACAGCCGGTAAGCTGTATAGGAAATTTTGGGACCCCGCCGACCTGACAGAAAATGAACCAGAACGAGCATGGAAACTCTGTGTTCCCAAACCCCAACGCCCGGCATTATTAGCTGAGAACCACGACAGACCAGAAGCCGGACACATGGGGATTGCCAAGACAATTGGTAGACTGGCACTGCGGTATTACTGGCCCGGCATGTTTCGCGAAGCAACACAATATGTTCGACAGTGTAAGAGCTGTCAAAAGTATAAAGTGTCACAACAAGGTCCTGCCGGAAAAATGGGGCCACCCAAGATTGGAAAACCTTGGGAAACCGTGGCTATCGACATCGTGGGACCCCTACCACGAACGCAGCGAGGTTATGAATACCTGATTGCACTACAAGACAGGATGACCAAGTGGGTAGAATGCCGCGGTCTCAGGAAAGCCACAGCAACGACCGTCAGCCAGGCATTGCGGGAGCTCGTGATCTGCCGTTTTGGATGCCCAAAAACAGTCATCACAGACAATGGGACGGAGTTCGAAAACCGATTCTTCCGGACGATGCTCAAGGAATACGGCATTCAGCATCAATTGACACCGCCATACACCCCGCGTGCCAACCCCGTGGAGCGAGTCAACCGGGTGCTAAAGCCGATGTTAGCCCAATTCTGCACCGGAAACCATCGGAAATGGGATGTCCACATGCCGGAACTCATTATGGCCATCAACACCAGCCACCATAGCTCCACAGGGTATTCTCCCGCCTACCTGAACTTTGGGCGTGAACCAACATTACCCACCGCCTATCCACTGGAAGACAATGAAAATGCAGCAACTCCAGAGGTTACGGATGAACATTTGGAACGATTGAAAGCCCTGCAAGCCGCCCAAGACTTAGCAAGAATTTGTATCGCGAGAGCCGCCACACAACAGAGTCAACATTATAACCTCAGACGCCGAGATGTTCGATACGAAGTTGGCGATCGAGTGATGCGTCGGGAACACCCCTTGTCCTCCGCAATCCGAGGCGTAGCCGCCAAATTGTCCGAAAAATATTCCGGACCCTGGACTGTCGTCGCCCACTACGTACGATCTACGGGAAGAAAACGGTAAGAGACTGAACCGAATTCACGTTGCCGATTTAAAACCGGCCTATGACTAAACGAAGAAAATTCCAAATAATAGACTTTTTCTTTTTTTTCTTTTTCCAGAGAAAGGGGGGGATGTGACGAAGCGTTTCTCGCCTCGCCTCAAACCGAACACCATAAGCAACGCTCACGGCCAGCAGTCCAGTTGGCTCAGTCGGTAAAGCAGCAGCAGACAGCAGGTAGACAGATTGAGAGTCACGGTTCGAATCCTACTAGATTCTCATTTTTATTTTTATTCTTAAAATTAAAGTAACGGCCAGAACTTGTTAACGGACATCAGTCGATTAAATAAAATAATTTAATTTTCCATTTTTGCCGCAGAACAATTAATTTTTAATTAAGTTTTGGGTATAAAAGCCGTGCTAAACACAGCCAAAGCAGTTAGTCTCCTTGGTAGTCTAGGGAGATAAACGCTTGAGTCCAGTATCTACAGTCCGCTGTCCGTAATCTGTCTTGGTAAGACATTTTTCTAAATTTCAAAGTCTCTGTGAGTTGAACACCTTGGCAGTCTAGGGTGTTCCTCTAGTTTATTTCATTTCTGGGTGATCGCCTTGGTAGTCCTTTGATTACAAATTGTAATGTATCTTTTTTTTAATTATAAAGTCAATTTATCAAAAAAAAACACTGTGAAGGTGGAAATAAAACTTTGTTAGCGGCATGCTTGCAATAAATCTTTACTGGGCTCACTGGATTAGGAGGCTCGCAGAATGTGCGGTTAATTTAAATTTGACATTTCTTATATTTAATTTTGAAAATGTCAAAATACACGCGCATCACCAGGATTGGTCTATTGACGTCACTTCCTTTTGCCACAAGCATGCGCAGAGCGTACTGCGCACCAGCTTGCTGTCTCACTCAACATAATGCTAATTTGTATTGCACTCAATTCTTCTAACAGGATAGGTCTATTTGATATTTGCGCATGCTCCGATCATCCATGGTGTTCCATGCTTCTATTTATGTTGGATAGGTCTAGTTCTCAAGTCTACAAACATATTCTTGTTTTTTGTGTGCTTTCGTGTATGTTAGTGCTTTTTGAACGAAAAACATGCCTGGGAACGTATGTCAGTACGTTAATTGTCATACAAAACAAAAAGATTCAGCTAGAATGTATCGTTTTCCAATAAATGATGAAGATCGCCTCGAAAAATGGATTGTAAATTCAGGTGAACTAACATAACCATAAACATTTTAATTAACTATAAAATTATTTTAATATATTATAACATCCGATTTATATATAATTTTTTTTATAGGGAATGCTAAATTGCTATATATTGACAGAAAAAAATTAAGAAACAAATATATTTGTGAAAACCATTTTACAGAAATATCTTTCGTTAACGAAACGAAACATAATTTAACGAAATTTGCAATTCCCATTTCACACAAAGAAACTTCGTGTTCATCATCACCGAAAAGATTTAGATCTACAAATTCGCCTCCATTGAAAGTAAAAACACCGCAAAAAACGTACGGTGTTAAACACGCGGAACTTAATTCTTCGCCATCCCCGTCGCCAAATAAGTCACAGTTACCAATTCCATCATGTTCTGGTTATGTAGATATGACCCCCAGAAAAACAACGAAACGGAAACTAAAGTTTAATGCTGATGACGAAGATACTCCCAGAAAGAAGAAGTTAAAATGTGAAATTAACACAAGAAAAAAAATGATAAGATATAAGGTATCACAAATTTGTAAATTGAAAAAAAAATCAAGTTAACAAAGAAATTTAATACCGCAGAAAATTTAATCGGTGAATTTCCATTTTCATCAAAACATTCTAAAACATTGGTTAAAATGCAATTTAAAAGAAAAAAAAGACAGTGGACAGTGAGAGAAAAAAATCTTGCTTTGATGATTTTTTACAAATCACCAACGACGTACTATTTTCAAAGGTCTTTAAAAATTATTTTACCAGCACCATCTACCATAAGAAGATGGTTAGGATCATCAAAATTTAAGCCCGGTTTTAACATGAAACTTTTTACACAAATAGAAAAAAAATTTGCATGTTCATCAAACAAAGAAAAAACCTGCATAGTTAGTTTTGATGAAATGTCAATAATGAACAATTTACAATATTCGCGCAATATGGACCTTATAGAGGGGTTAGAAGATTTAGGCCCACTAGGAAGAAAACCGGAAGTAGCGAACTACTGCCTGGTATTTATGGTTAGAGGTTTATACTCCACGTGGAAATTACCGATAGCTTATTTTTTGTCGAAATCCGGAGTTAATGCTACAGATTTAGTTTTTCTAATAAAAACTGTATTGTTGAAATTATTTAATTCAGGATTATTACCCACAGCAATAGTTTGCAATCAAGGCACTAGCAACCAAAGCGCGTTCAAAAAATTAAATGTTTCTAGTGATAAACCATATTTTGAAATAAATAATAAAAAAATATATTCATTATTCGATGTGCCGCATTTGTTGAAAAGCTTAAGAAATAATCTATTAACTGGGGACTTTAAATTTAACAACAATCTTGTATCTTTTCAAGATATCAGAGACACATACAAAATTGACAAAACAAATAAAAGTAGATCGTTACTAAAAATTACAGATTCCCATATATTTCCAAATTCATTTCAGAAAATGAGTGTGAAAAGAGCCGCTCAAATATTTAGTAATTCGATGTCGGCAACAACAAAAACGTGTATAGCTACTGGAGAACTAAAATCACAAACAGGAAACAATACTGCAGATTTTGTTTTATTTATTAATAATTTGTTTGATTGCCTAAATAGCAGAACTTTGTTTACGGCTAACCCATATCAATGTGCTATTTCTGATAAAAACAATTTAGTTTTATCGACTCTAACAGAATCATAGAAAAATTAAAAACATTGATAAAAATTGACTGCAAAACTAAAAAACAAAGCAAGCCACCTTGTTTTAGCGGGTTAATTCAGACTATAGAGGGAACATTACAATTATACAAGGAAGAAAAGAAAAATCCTGAAATCTCATTCTTATTAACTAACAGACTAAATCAAGATGCCCTCGAAACTTTATTTTCAATTTTTAGACATAAAGGTGGCTACAATAGAAATCCAACAGCTACCACCTTACGAACCATATTTCGCAGTAATGTTATAAATTCGTTAATTAGACCAGTTAAATCCTCTAATTGTGAAATGGACTCAGATACTATATTAGATTTAAAAACACCCGTAAATGAAGATCCAAGAGTAAATGTAGAAGAATCAGAACCAGAAGAAAATTCATCTGATTCAGATGAGGTTTGTTCTATTTCATCCTCAAATAGTTCCACAACCACAAGTAATATTTCAAATCAGACCACAACTTTAGAACTATGTTCAATAACATATTTTGCTGGATATTTAGCAAAAAAATGTTTAGAGAAATATAATTGTAATTTATGTAAACAAAAATTAGTAACACAATCAGAGTTAACAAATAAAAATGAAATTCTATTATTAAATAAAACATATCAAAATATACAATTAGCTGATGGTGTAGGACTAACAGCACCTAGCGAAGAACTAGTCGATATTGTTTCTCAAATCTTGAACATTTTTGAGGAACACATTTATAATATTTGTTATGTAAATAATTTGAAGAAAAGGCTATTAAACAAAATTAAATCACATTTATCAAAATCTTCTTGGTTACCAGATAACTCTGATCACGAATGCTTTGAACATAAATTATTTTTAATAAGTAAACTATTAGATTGTAAAATTTATAAAACTTGTAAGATAATTTGTAATAAACTTAAACAACCTAAAGGCACAAACAAACCAATTCCCAAACTAAGAATATTACAGCATACTTAATTAAAAATGTTTTTTTACGTTATTTTCATATTTAATTTTTTTAATGCTTTTTCTTAAAATATAAACAAATTTTATACCAATGGTTTATTTTTTCAGTTTTTGTTTATTTTTTAATAGTTCGCATGTTTTTTGTATTTATGTGTATAATTTTGTAAATCATGTTTCTTTTTCATAAATAATATCAAAAAATGTAATAAGACATTAATTGCAGTTTTCATTGCCACATTTTGTGTTGGCTTTATATTCAAATAAGCGAGTTATTGTAATGATATGAATAATAAATTGTGACCGGGTCGTCTTCCGGTCAAGGTGCGCATGTGTTCGGTAGGGCGGTTGATATATAAGAGCAGCGGAACGGGAATTCTTTCTTGTTCGGCCGGCGTATCGAAGTGCGATCTAAGGGCGGTGCTGAGAGGGGCCGAATTGAAGCACGTGCTAAATTCCTGCTTTTTGAGTACATCACAGCCCAAAGTTAAGTACTGTTTAATATTACTTTTGGTTTGCTGAGGTGATTTTGTGGCACCAATTCATTGCGGTGAATTTGTTGGCTTTTGTGCTGTGATTTTGGTTTTTGAGGTTACGTGGCTCTGACCACATGGCTGAACTTTGTCGGGAACTTTTGTACAGTGTGTTTTTTTAGGGCCACCCATTTATTTGGAAGCTCTGTCTCTCAACATTTTGTGACCTATTGGCTTTGTGGAATTTATATTTGTTTTGGAAGATCGTTGGCTGAACAAGCACGGCTGGAGTTTAGTTTGATCCATTGCGGAGAAACGCTTGATTTGAGGAACATCTTGTCATCTTGCATCTTGACAGCATTATTTCAAGGAAAGTACTGGCTGTATCGTTACTTTTTAGTTTTATTAGTGGCTCAGTGCGTTGCCCGTCTGGGTCCACACTATTGATTTATTTGTGTAGTTGAGTATTTTGCTCCTATTGATTTATTTAGATAAATATTTATTGATCCCGTCTGGATCTATTGTTTTGAGGTATTTAAGATTTTAGTCATATTTATTTATTTATTTTAATATTTATTTATTAATATTTATTTATTTATATTTATTTATTTATATTTATTTATTTATATTTATTCATTTATATATTTTTACTTATTCATATTTTGTCTACACTGTGCTTAGCTTAGTTATGCTAGTTTGTGTGCACGCTGCATGGCCTGCCAAGTTCTCAGAGACTGGTAGCAGCCCTGTTAAGCTTTGCAATCTCTCTGTAGATTGTATTTGCTTTCTGAACTTTTATTATTATTGTGTATTATATTGATTGAATTATCATCAGCTTTGCCAGCCCTCTGTGGATGGTATTTGCTAGTATTATTTATTGCTTGCTTGCTATTCACCTGCTTTGATGTTCCTAGTGATTGCTGCTAAGCGTGCTTTGCTTATCCTGCTTGCTGCTGTATCTGCTTGGAGAGTGTGACCTACGGCTGGAACTGCTATCAGTGGTGGAAGTTATTCTGCCTGGCGCCTAGAACTCTGATGCTCGACCTCCATCTACAGCCAGAGTTCCATATAAATCAAGCTGACCGCAGTATCCGTTGTCATCCCCAGCCAGACGCCACTCCTTACAACCGGAGCATCTGTATTCAGGTCTTATGCACTTATTTATTAAGTTATACACTCATTTTGGCTCTCCAAGCCCAGCAAGTAGAGATAAGAGTTTAGTTTATTATTGTATTTGTAATTGGGTTCAGCAGAAGTTTCTGCACTACCGTCGTTTACCGTCCATCTGCTCTTGTAGTTTATAAAATGAGATCCATGTTTTGCTTTCATATGCGAAGTTGGTTTGTGTTAGGCAGCCATTAATGATTGTGATCTGTGGTTTTCTTTGAGCTTCGGTAGTTTAGTAAAGTAAAGTTTAACCGTGTGAAGTGGCTTGTAGTTAGGCAGCCTTGGTGCAGACTTTGTTTATTATTCAGTAACCCAGTTACATTTGCAGAGCGTTTTCGGTTTGCAATAGCATTTATTTTGTCTGATTTTATTGTATGCATTTATTTGAGTCGTTGGAACAATATTGTGTCTAGCTTAAGGTAGATTGTGATTTGCCGTTCAGCGGCTAGGGTCGTGTAGGCCAATTAGTCTTTATTGAGATTCTTGTCAATATAAGTTGTTAGATTTGATTGTGCGTTTTGGTACTTATTTCACGTATACCTACCCACTCCCACTCTACCAGTGTGAGCAGCCGTGGCATACAGGTAATTATCTAATTATCTTGTGACAAAATCAAAAAAATTCATGTTTAAATTTTGGCATGTTATGTTATGTTATGTGTTATGTTATTTCTAATCTAATGAGTACCTATATTTTAAATCGATTATACCGGGCTTGCTGCCACCCCTCGCCGAATAAATTCTAGTGGTCCAGAGTTTGAATATTTCAAACGCTACAACGCTACGCTAGAATGGTTAGAATGAAGTTGAAGCTAGGCTACGTCCCTGTCCCCTCGAACAATAATCGCGTCAGCAAGAAGAAATTTTGTACGCTAGCGACACCTATTAATAAAATTTTTAAATACCTTGGCAACTTCCAAAGCCGCCATATAAACGGCGGATCTGATTACGCAGTATATATAATCAAAGGTTCTATGTAAAAAAGTTATAGCATTTTTTGTGGGAAAATTTATAATAACAGTATTTACCGTAAAATTTAATGTTACCGAGTTTTTTTGAAAAATATATTTTATTCCAATATGGCGGATCGAGCACACTTTCTGCTGCTCGGGACTCATCGGAATCTTGAATGTTACATTTTTTTATAACTCTGCAAAATTTCAGAAGTCTCCTACTTTTTTTATTTATTTGGCGAATTTTGTAGCATTTTACCTGGACTAAAATATACCACGATTATGAAATACATGATACAAGATTTTCAATAACAAGAATAAAAATTCTATTTAAATTTGTATCTTATATACCAAGATACAGCAAAAATTCTACTTATATTTATGTGTATAAATCACTTTTAATGTCGCGTTTGTCAATTTTTAAAGGAATAATGCAATGTATCGCAAAATACTTAATGACACGAAAAAATTATAAAATGTGAGTTAAGCCGTTTGCGTGAACATAACACACGTGTTGAACGAATGTATGATATTTTTTATTTTCGCAGCTATAGGTGCCTAACTGTATATGGAAACTTTAAGTTTCGTATATGGTCGTCAGAAAAGTAGTAATTTATAGCTTTTGGTTTTTAATATCATTTCATTTAATTAGTGTACCTAACTTAAGTGTAACCGTCTTTTAGTATGTTTAATAAATAAGTATTATTATTGTGTAATTTCAAATACTTGAATGATTCATACCTACGGTTCAGTTTAGGGCTGCGCGATATTCAAATTTTAATATCGATATTCGATATCGAAATAATATCGATAATTTTCGATATATCGAAAAATCGATATTATCGAAAAATATCGATATTTATCGATAAATATCGATATAATATCGATATAATATCGATAAATATCGATATAATATCGATTTATATCGATAATTATCGATAAAATATCGATTTATATCGATAAATATCGATATAATATCGATAAATATCGATAAAATATCGATATAATATCGATTTATATCGATAAAATATCGATAAATATCGATTTATATCGATAAATATCGATTTATATCGATAAATATCGATATAATATCGATAAATATCGATAAATATCGATTTATATCGATAAATATCGATAAATATCGATTAATATCGATAAATATCGATAAGTCGATATATCGATAAAAATTATTTTCAATATCGATATCCGATATTTAAAAATAATATCGATATTTATCGATATATCGATATTTTTCCCAGCCCTAGTTCAGTTCAGTTCAGCTGACAAATCCAGAAAAAACATGTTTAGCCACATTCCTTAGCACTTCTTTATTAAATTTATGATTGGTTTTGAATATTTTCACACACTAAACAAAAATATATACTTATATTTAAAAATATATACTTATATTTAAGAAGTAGCGAATTATTAGGCTTATATTTTATAAACTTCACAAGTGATTTCATGTAATATCGGAATCTGCATTAAATAATGAGTTTAATATATTTTTATTTACGATTTATACTCTTATCTACCCAATATTATAACTCTATTGCTTGTATATTATGTTACACATTTGCACGTGCGACACATATTCCGTACAGTGAACATAAATGATATTAGAAGTTTGATACTTAGTAACTTGTTACTTGACGCTACACAACTGCTAACATACTGTTGCTGCTTTATTGGATAATTCGAGCTTAAGTTTCTTGATGTATTATACGTTGAACTAAGCAACGTTATACATATTCGTGAAATGACGAGACTAATTAATTATAGAAGCAGAAATCTATGAAAAAGACGAGTTAGGGAAAATTATTATTATTATTATTAAATGTTCAATATTTATTTTGCAATAATAATAATTATCAGCTATAATAACCCAAGGACATTGATAATTACGAAATAATTTTGTGACATTCCGAAAACACGTTGCTTGTTAAGGGGGATATAAAGTCACATATTATTTGATACAAAAAGCCCATTCTTGCTGTCGCAATATCTCAAAAACTACATAAGATATTTAAGTAATTCTTGAAATATTGTAAAGAGGGAAGTTTGTAATTTGGTCTGATGTTATTATTTTGTTGATAAATTAATAATATATTAATAATTTTTAACAACAAATAATTGCAATTTTTGAACACATTTTTCTTTACTTAAAATCTGATTTTTCTAAAATATTTTGACATCATTCCAAAGTTCAAACCTTTATTAATCAATATTTGAAAACAGCAAATAAATATTTCAAGTAGTTTTTGAGAAAACGCGACATTAGAAAACACCAAAACATAACATTTTCCGACATTTTCTTTTAAAATATACTGACTTTGGGATGTGATTCGAACACAGGTCTGTCTGTAATTCCTAGTATTTACTCTTCACCCCAAATATATGATCGACACCCTAATTCTTAGAAGTAGTAGGGTAAAGTTTATTCAATAAATCTTCAAATCCAAAACTGTATTGGTTCTTGTGGTTTGGTAATATATTTGTGCTATTGTAAATATAATTTTAATTTACTTACATATATGTTTCACGATGGGTAAAAAGAAGGATACTGGAAAACGATGTGAGTGTCGAGGTATGAAAAAAAAACGTGGGCATTAATATTATTTCAATCAAATTAGATTTTTTAGTGGAAAAAACTAGTAGAAAGCAGGATTTTGCTATACACCTTTCCAGTACCTTTATCAACATCATACTAAAGTCTCAATCGATCGGACTGAAGCTTCGTCTGCCATTTATAAAAAATGGCCGCCGTCTCGCCTATTGTTTTTAATTTTTATCTCATAAATTATTAATATTACGAAAAAAAGTTAATAACAAATTGTAGAGCTCAAAATTTGCTATAAAATGGTATAGGTATATGTTTTTTTATTAAAGTGGTACAGTTTTCGAGAAAATCGTGAAAATGTATTTTGAAAAAAACGATACATTTTGATGAAGTAGTAGTTTATGTCTCATAATACGAAAACGGCTATAATTTTTTATGAATAATAATATGGATTTCCGGTTTGCAGAATCCAATTTTCTGAATACTCTTCTATTAGTACAATTATTTTCAAATTTTTTGACGCACAGGTTTAAACACAAATGAAGGATATTCTTACAAAAGTTTAACAAAAAATTTGTTTTTTATTTTACTTTTTGATGTTTAATTTACAGTGACTTCTAATTGGATAAAGTTATTGACATCGGCATTTCTGCATACAATTCTCTATAAAATTTATCAAGAAATGATATGAGTTTTAAACGTTTGTAGGTTTTAGTTAGGTCGAAATTATAAGTTTTTTTTAAAGAAAAAATTGAAACTTTTGTAAGAATATCCTTAAATTGTGACTAAACCCGTGCGTCATAGAATTTGAAAATAATTTTACAAGAGTATTCAGGAAATTGTATTCTGCAAACCGGAAATGATGAGACATAAACTACTACTAATAGGTACTTTTATTTTTCTTTATTATTTCTCCTATGCATTTTAGCGGACATGCATGAATTTTTTTTTTGGGTCTTTAAAAGAAACAGTTTACAAAAATATCTAATATAAATTGTATATAAATAGGTATATGAAGAGTTTCTTGTTATGTTCATTAATTAAAATGTTGAACAATCGGAAATAATTTTTACAGTTCATTTTCAAATGAAACACAAGTTATAAATCAAAAAAACAATTATTTGCGGCAGATAAAAATTATGGAAATCCAATTGAGATTATACGTGACATGACAGACGAAATGTTAGAAGACTCAAAAAAGAATTTTTAAATTCTTTAATTTTAACAAAAACAGAAATATTAAATTTAGAACTCTATACTTTAAGACAAAGTTCTAACAAAATTTGGAAAGAGGCACGATCATAGATTAACCGCATCAAATTTTGGTAAAATTTGTAAACTAAAGAAAACTACTTCATGTGAAAAACAATTATATCCATGTTATATACACCATTTACTGGTTCGGTAGCAACAATGTACAGTCATTTAATTTTTTATTGTATTTATAGTGAATAAATTAATTTCAAATAACAAATAACACATGATAATGCGTTCTGGGATAGTATGGTGAATTATCTAGAAATATTTTACATGCGCTGTTTGTTACCGGAAATAATCGACTCTGGGTATAAAAGAAAAATGCCCATACGAACTCCATCAAGGGAATAAATTTTTGTTACAATCAAAATCACACATTAATTGATTAATTTTTTATATTTAGGATTATAACTAATTCATTACCTACTACTATGTTTTGTATAATAATATACTTTACTTTTTATAGCTATTGTTTTTTATTGCTAAAATTTTGCAGATCACATCAAAGAATTTCGTACATAAATTGTGCACTATACAGCTAAATTAATGTTTTTATTAAAAATAGTATTATAATGTGCTAATGGTTTACTCAAAAGATTTAGAACCACAATAAAATAATTCGATTAGGTAGTTCAATAAATTTAAATTCTAGAGTAAATGATTATTACAACAATACGCATTATATGTTCAAAAATCAAATAACAATATGTAGGCTGATCCTTGCACATGTATTTTTATTTTGTCAACCCAGGACCCAGGTATAAAGTAAATATAAAAGAGATGAGATAGCAGTAATAAATGGGCAATGCTGTGGTTACAGCTATCCAAATAATTTGTTGCAATTTTGGTTCTTTCGTATATTGAAAACTTAGGCGTCTATTTGCATTGTGCGGTAGAGAGAAAAGATACAGTTTAAACATACGAAGAAAAAGATAGAGAACATGGTTTGATCTCCAGAAATGACAGGTCCGTCTGTAATCGGTAAAAGTATTTGACTTTATATTCCCCTTAACCTAAAAGCAACGTGCATGAGGTAACTGTCACAAAATTATAAGTACAATGGTCGAGGGTTATTCGGACAGAAAATTTTATTAATTGAAGTATCATTTTCATTGCCAAAACGTGCAAATGACATTTTTATTCAATTATTATTATAAACATAAATAATTGTAACCTAGCAACATATTTGACATAAGTGATAATGTCCCATGGGTTGTTGTCAGTTAAATGTTGTAATCATTGGTCAATTTCGTACACGTGATCAGAAATGAAAGAATTTCATTGGATATTTAGTTTACCTAAAAATTTTGAAGTCAACCAATCTTTGAATAAATTATATAGTAGTATGAGATATGAAAAATTTAAAATGAATGAATTATCAATAATTTTGTTAATATTAGTTATTTATGTTACAAGTGGAATAAGAGCATTATTACAGCATTCGAATGTGAGTCACATGAGTACTTTAAAATGCTTTAGCCCACATGTGATATACATAATTTTATTCACGATTGCTCATAATTAATAAAAATTTATATTGTTGTTGAAACGTCAGATTTGAAATTGTTTCTGTAATCAGTAGGTACATCAAATTATATAATCTATTAAATTTGCGTTGCAGAGGTATAAAAACACCTGGTATACTTTATTTAGTTACCTTAATTAGTTCTAAATACTCACTAAACTCACTTTTCAAAGACCACATACAGTTGAGTTGCATATAAACGGACGCATTATGTATAAAATGTAATTAGATTGTAGCTGAAGTTAGTAGGTATATTTCACTTAATCTGCATGAATTCTAACAATTTCCGTTGAAAGGCGCTCTATTTAAGTATACAAGGTACTCCTAGGAGTAATTGCGTGCAAAATTACCAAACACGATTTGTTCTATACTTAATATTTTCCAGAAGAGGAGTTAGTTAGTAAAGTTTTACAGATAGAAAGCATTAAAGTGGTTTTCATAATTTAGAAATCTAGTCTTTATACCGAAAGACTTGTGTATTATAAGCTAGTTTTACATTTGAAAATTTTGTTCATACACTTCTTCATGATAATTTCTTTGTTACAAAATGTTCCAACCAGACAGTCTCATTTTCAATAGTAGCGCAGTATAAATTAGTTCTTAAACTTATAGCTTTTTTATCATTTGATGTTTCTAGATTAAAGCTGGTACATTTACTCCGATAATCTAAGAAGTAAGATACTAATTGAAATTTTCAACGTTCAACGGAAAAAAAAATAGCATAAGTAATTGCAACTAAAAACGGTTTCCTATAAAGTAATTGCAGAGGTAACAACGAAATTTTGTCTTTGTAACTAATAAATCTTCATTGCAAGTAAGTGGTATCAGTTGTAGAAACAAATGATCTTTTGCTAATTTTCGTTTGTACTTCTTTCAAATTTTATAATCCTAAAATGTTTAGCGCAGTATCAAAATATCACATATTAGTAATTTTCCATAACAGTGTCTACACTGTAAATCTCCGAGACATAAGTGGGTAAAGTGGGTGGCACAGAACTGCCATCTAGAATAGTTTTGCGTGAAAGCTCCCATTGTTCTAGTGGAATGCAAGTGTAATCTTGAATGCTATTCCATTTTTCTTCAATTGCTGTCAGTACTAATTCTTTTGAAGTGTTGGTAAATAAGGATTTTACATCTAGAGATATTAAAATTTGATCAGGCGGTACGTTGATTTCATTCAATTCTTTAACTAGTTCAAAGAATTTAACAATATTATAAATGAATTCATCACTGATGTTGCTAAGTATTTTCGAAACAAAGCTGTAAGGTACAAATGGTCTGAAACTAATTGGTAAGGGTTTATGGGTTTTCGGTAAACCATATAATTTTGGCATATTTGAATTGTAAATTGTTAGTTGTTTACGTGTGGGTTCGTCAATGTCCCTGTTGTCTTTTAATTCTGCAATTAATTTATTATTTAAATTTTGATACTTTACTATAGGGTCTTTTGTTAAAAGTCGATACAAATTTTGGTAACTTAGCATCTCTTCTAAAGTATTAGTATAAAGATCTTTATATAAAATTACAGTAGATTTACATTTGTCAGATTTCGATACTATCAAGTTACTATGTTCTTTGAAAAAAAAATTGAATCGTAAAATTGTTTATTGAAAAAATTAGCTTTGTTAATATTTTTAGTTTTATTAAAGTGGTTTGTAACTAAATTTAATCAACAACTGTTAAAGTTGTCGCTTGCTTCTCTTCGCAGTATTAACATCCTGACCAGTAGGTCTGTTCTACCTACAATGTAAAAAAGGGTTCTTGACTACAATATTATGGTTCAGGCGGGTTCAGGTCATTGTACCAGTTAATTTAAAATTCTCTACATTTCAACCTAACGGTATGTTTTTTGGTTTGAATTGCATTGTTATTGTTTGCATTTAACTTCAACATAAATTTGTTAATGCTGTAAATTATTATTATTGTATTAATTATTGTCGTAAAGTCATTACGAAACGTTAATTGAAACTGATTACTTGGGTTCAAAGCATATTACATAACTAAACTGATACAATAATTGCTCGATTTAACAATTAATTCATTCTATTCTGAACTGATGTTTATTTCTGTGATAACTTAAGTAGGTATCTGAGAAAGGAGTCAACACTCCGTCTAATCGTAAACCACGATTCTGTATCTGAGAAAGGAGTCAACACTCCGACTGATCTGTAACCACAGTCTGTACACTGCTAGGAACTGATATAACTGAGTAATGGGTAGAAACCCCTGAGTGGCCTCCTACCTCCCCTTATAGCCACCCCTGTACCAACCAATCTAATATCTCCACTGAGATGATTTCGGTCTCATGTAATCTGGTTACACTAATGCAATTCATTCATAGTTACATTTGTATATTTATTTACTCTTACCTATCAAACACTGTTCTGCTTTCTATCACACTGCTCTGTTCTCGGTTCTGTTGCACTGGTCTATCTAGTAGCACGATACAAAATAAACTGAAACTGTTTTTCAGTTGCAAGTACTACATTAATTCTCTTCAATCACACCTTACGTAAACACAAACAAATTACTTGGTTGTTTACGATTTAATATCTATTCATAACTATTCTGTACGTAATCAATCCGTTTTATGAACTTACACATCTCATCAAATTATAATAACACATTCTTTCGCGCAGTTCGCGACACTCCCCAACCTGAAAGAAAAATGAGGACTTCCAAATAACTGATCTGTTGCAAATTAACCCAATTTTATTCTTAACATTATTACTAATTACATGCCAAAGATAGTAACATATAATTGTGTGGCAAGCTCCCTAATTTTCTCTCTTGCATTACGAGCAGCTGCTCTTTCTGGTCTGTGTGATGTGGATTGTACCTCCTTGGTTGACTCTGTTTCTTCTACCACCGGAGGTACTGATATTTCTGTATTGGACTCCACTATCTCTAGTGGGTATAAGTGTGCTACTGATCTGGTCAGCGTTTCTCCTGAGTCTGTTAACACTTTGGCTACTCTAATATGTCCGTCGGAACCCTTTATGATACTGCTAATTTTTTCCACTTTCCAGCGTAATCTGTTCAGGTCACTCTTAATCTGAACAATATCTCCTACTTTTGGTGCTATTTCTACCACTACTCTAGGTGGTTTATGGAAATTCTTCCTGTTTAATAAGCTGATTAAATATTGATTAGTAAACATTTTTGTGAATTCATTGAGAATCATTTGGCCGCGTTTCCAGCCTTCTATTAAATTTGTTTTGGTTATTGTTGCTGGTTCTAAGAATTCGTTGTTTGCCTTCTCTGTTAGTAAGGGACCTCCAACATGTAGGAAGTCAGCAGGCGTCAAAACTTGTTCTAAATCTGCACCAACTGTCGTCAGCGGTCTGCAGTTGACTACTGCTTCAATTTCTTTGATCACTGTACTTAGTTGATTTTCTTTTAATAAATGTTTGTCTATTGTTCGTTTCAAACAGTGCTTGACTAAGCCTATCAATCTCTCATAAAAACCTCCAAACCACGGTGCACGTTCTGGTATAAATTTCCATTTAATCTTGTTCTCAATGCAATAGGAGCTTGTTAAAACATCCGATGTCAGTTTAAATTGTAAGGCGTTGTCAGATGTGATGCATTGAGGTAGACCTCTAGTTGATATAAATCTTCTGAGAGCTAAGAGGCATTCTTCTGCCGATAAGTCCTTGACGACTTCCAAATGTATAGCTCTAACTGCTAAGCAGGTGAATAAACAAATCCAGCACTTTTCTGAAGTTTCCTGTTCAGTTGTTATCATAAGCGGTCCAAAATAATCTATGCCGGTGTATGTGAACGGGGCATAATAATTAACTCTTTCTTCGGGTAGAGAGGCCATTTCTGGTAATTTATACGGTCCTCCGCCATATTTCCGACACATAAGACATTTTCTTAATACCTTTTGAACTTGTGATCTTCCCTGTGAGAACCAGTATTTCATTCTCACTATTGCTAGCGTATGTGAGACTCCAACATGATAATTTTTTATATGTGCGTTCTCTATGACTCTGAAAGTGAATTCTGTGTTTTTAGGAAGAAGTATTGGGAATTCTTGATTTTCTATCCAATTTGCATTTTGCAGTATTCCTTTACATCTGAGCAATCCTTCATCATCTTTAAATATTTTAAGTGTCCTTGCTAAGTCTGTCTTTTTACCTTCTATTTCTTTAGGAAAGCATTGTTCCTGTAACTGTTTTATGACTACTGTTTCTCCTTCTTCATTTAGTTGTTCTATGTGATCGTTATTTCTGTCTATATGCATTTCTGGTGACTCTGCCTCTACATTCTCAGATATATCCGATTTAACTTTCGGCAGACCCTCCCCCGTCAGCAAGGTTTGACATTGTAGATGAAAGTTTTCTATCTTACTTATGGTACTTCTTGGCCATTTGTCTCGATCATAATTTAGAAATTTAGGACCCGCTAACCACAATTCGTTATATTTTTCTGAATAAGTAGGTCTTGTGGCTACGTCTGCAGGATTAATCTCTGTTGGAACGAAACGTAAACTTAAATTTTTATTTTGCTTAATTTCATTCACACGTCTTGCTACGAACGGTGGTAGTAGTTTTTCTGAATTATACCAGCTTAATACTATTTGACTGTCCGTCCATAAAAAACTTTGTTTAACTGCAAGTCTGAGAAATCTTAGTATATAAAGTATAAGTCTGTTTCCGATTAATGCTCCTAATAATTCTAATCTAGGTATTTGTAAATCGCGCTGATCTTTAGTTGGTACTAAGCGTGATTTACCGATGATAAAACTTACAAAACTCTTGTTATTTAATGTGCTACGCAAGTAGACGACAGCTGAGTACGCTGTTTTTGAAGCGTCTGTAAAACAGTGTAACTCGTATTCTATTTCGCTTAAATTGTGTTCATCAATAAATCCAATTGATTCTTTACCATAAAATCGTGGAATGCAAATGTTCTCCAGGTATTTAAAATTGTCTGATACTAATTGCCATTTTTTGATGAGTTCTTCTGGAAATGTCGTATCCCACTTAATATTCTGTTTCCATATATCTTGTAAAAATAATTTTGCTGGTAACATGATTGGAGCGACAAACCCACATGGATCGTAAACTGATGCGATAGCTTGTAGTATTCCTCTTTTAGTTCGGATATTCCTAATTGTTTTAATATCATAATTTACATTCAAAGATAAACAGTCTGTTTTTAGATTCCATCCAACTCCTAGTATTTTTACGTAATTAGTTTTTGATTTATAATTTTCTGGAATGCTGTTCATAAATTCGACTGAGTTTGAGTTCCAATCTCGTAGATTCATTGATAATTTGTTAAATGAATTTTTACATGTTTTGTAAAGTACTATCGCATCTGAAACTGTTTGGGTTCCTGTGACAAGATTATCTACATAGATATCTTCGGCAATTTGATTGTATAAGATATTGTCCTTTTGCGTGAGATGATATCTAATTGTTGCATTGAGAAGAAATGGACTCGAAATAACCCCGAAGGGAACACGGCAAAATCTTAGATACAAAAGATTTTCTGTAGTTACATCCTCTTTAATATCTTTAAGCCACAAAAATCTGGTTACGTCTCTGTCATTTTTTTGTAATCCAATTTGTAAAAATGCTTTTTCCACGTCAGCTGTTATACCAATACGATGTTCTCTAAATCGAATTAATAACCCAGTAAGATCTTCTAACATGAGTGGGCCTCGATACAGACACTCATTGAGGCTCTTCTGATCTTTTAATTTTGCAGAACGCAATGATGAGGAAGATAATGAATGGGATTGTTGTTAGGCTCTTGTTTATCTTCAACTATCTCTATTATTCCTCCTTTTAGTTGGTCTTTGAGTACTTGATCATAAGTGACAAGACTGTCTTCATTTAATTTCTTTACTAAGTTTTTTAGTCTTCCGAATGCTACCCCATAATTCGTCGGTAAATTCGGCGGGTACTCAATCCATGGCCACGTAACATGATACCGAGCGTTTGTAAATTTTGTTGTCTCATTATAGTGTCTGATTGCTTCGTCATCTCTTGTTGTTTTTGGAGAATCGGTTATTCCGATGGATTCTAGGTCCCAAAGTTTTTTCAAATTATCGTTCCTGAGAGGAAGATCTGGTTCGTTAAATTTAACTTTATCATCATTTCTAGTCTGAACATACGTTATCACTGAGAGTGGATCCTCGTTTGTTTGTGACTTGTTATATATTCCGGACCAAACCCATCCAAAATCGGAATTAACTAAGTAAAGACCTTTCTGAACTAATATCTTTTCCGTTGACATAAATCCATAATAATAATCGTTCCCAATAAGTAGGTCTATTTGATCATTCTTAGAACCATCATCTGCCATTATCATTTCATCAAATTTATTATTATGTTGTATATGTGTGTTATTGATTGATTCTGTCAGACTTCTGACACTGTGTGTGATATGAGGTACGACGTTGGCATACACTATCGTACATTTGTTTGTACGAGTGGTCATTCTAAAGCGAACTACAGGACTTTCAATTTCCTTCGGATGCGTGGCTCCGAAAGTGAATACCGACAGTAGATTTTCTTCCAGTACAGGTAAATTTAAATCCTCAACCCTCTTGGCTAGAATGTAACTTCTTTGACTACCGCAGTCTAATAAAACTCGACACTTGATTTGTTTATTGTCATATCCTTCTTTGTGGATATGTACTATGCTCGTTTGTAATATGGTATCTCCCTTTATATCGTTAATATGGAAGTTTTCTGTTTTAAGGTTTGATCTCTAATTTAGGACACAATGCTCTATTATGTAATCCAAATTCTTTGCAATGCCAGCATTTTCTCTTTGACCTACATTCCTTGGTTTTATGTCCTTCTACGAAGCAATTATAACACCGATTCCTCAATTTTTGTTTTCTGTCCCGTACTGTCTTGATTGTAGTGCATTCATCATTGTAATGATCTCCTTCACAAAAAATGCAGCTGCTTTTTATTCTCTTTGATTTTGGTTCATGTCGGTTCGTTTCGCTGCTTCTGTAACATCTTTTGCTTTGATTAGTGATATTTCTTCTATTCGTATGTTCATAATCAACTCTAGATTTTTTATTGTTTCCATAGCTTTCTAATGGTCTTCTAGTTTTAGCCTGAAAACGTCGATTTTCTTCTCTACTTTCTGTTTTAACATGAAGTGCTTCTACTGTATAATTTCCATTATCTGTTTCGCTCACTTTATTTTGACTCTCTACCCCTTTTCTTATTCTATATGAAGATTCTCTTGCCGATATGATATGTTCCAAGTGTTTCCTAATATTGTCAATAGATTCGTCTTCTTGGATCATTTTCATTCTCAATTCATATATCAAATCTTCTGGAAATTTTTCCATTATCATTACTCTGAGGTGATAATGATTAACGTCTTCTCCTAATGATTTTAATACCCTGAGATGCTTTTCTATTTCATTTAATATCTTGCGACAATCGTTAATTGCTTTCCCAGCAGTTTTTACTCGATAGAGCGCCACATAGTGAGCATCTATAATAGCACTTTGTTTTTCATATCTTTCTTTTAATGCCTCGACTGCTATTTGATAATTTTTATTTGTTGTATCTAAACCTTCTACTGCTTGTTTTGCTTCGCCTTCTAATACTGCACGAAGGTATAGTAATTTATCGACATCACTGATATTTCTACAGTCTACATTGGATGAAAACTGATCCCAAAATTCATACCACTTCAAAATGTCGCCGTTAAATTTAGCTAATTCCATTCTAGGTAATTTACTAGTAACGTTATCCTCCTTTGATACATGTGTGACTACATTCTGATTTCGTTCATTTTGTGTGTTGACCGTTAATTCTGCAATAATTTCTTCTGCCTCAATCTGTAATGCTGTGTACTTTGTTATTTCATCTGTTGAGGGATCTTTTATTAACTCGTAATATTTGTACATATCCGAAATAAATCTCTCATTAAATGATTTTAATTTAATTGTCATAATTTTAACTTCTTCTACTGTTGCTTGACCATCTTTTAGTTTGTGAAGAGTCTCTTTAGCCGCGGTTATACTTGACGAAATTGATTCACTCATCAACTTGAGGCGGGTTTTGACTACAATCTCCATGATTAATTGACCGCTCGGTCACTGATTCTAAGATAAAACGAAACAAAATTAATTTCAACATTAAATTTAGATTAGTGATAAACTATTATCGAGGTTCTGAGTTTTAAGGTCAAAATCAAGTATACAAGTCAGATCCCAGCTCCTCCACCATGTCGTAAAGTCATTACGAAACGTTAATTGAAACTGATTACTTGGGTTCAAAGCATATTACATAACTAAACTGATACAATAATTGCTCGATTTAACAATAAATTCATTCTATTCTGAACTGATGTTTATTTCTGTGATAACTTAAGTAGGTATCTGAGAAAGGAGTCAACACTCCGTCTAATCGTAAACCACGATTCTGTATCTGAGAAAGGAGTCAACACTCCGACTGATCTGTAACCACAGTCTGTACACTGCTAGGAACTGATATAACTGAGTAATGGGTAGAAACCCCTGAGTGGCCTCCTACCTCCCCCTGTACCAACCAATCTAATATCTCCACTGAGATGATTTCGGTCTCATGTAATCTGGTTACACTAATGCAATTCATTCATAGTTACATTTGTATATTTATTTACTCTTACCTATCAAACACTGTTCTGCTTTCTATCACACTGCTCTGTTCTCGGTTCTGTTGCACTGGTCTATCTAGTAGCACGATACAAAATAAACTGAAACTGTTTTTCAGTTGCAAGTACTACATTAATTCTCTTCAATCACACCTTACGTAAACACAAACAAATTACTTGGTTGTTTACGATTTAATATCTATTCATAACTATTCTGTACGTAATCAATCCGTTTTATGAACTTACACATCTCATCAAATTATAATAACACATTCTTTCGCGCAGTTCGCGACAATTATATTATGTTTTGCATTTTACGTGCACAATTGTAAATTGTCTTGACTCTCTTTCAGCTCTCTGAAGATGTTTAAAATTTAAACGAAACGTTAGAGTTATTGGAAATTGTTTTATTTAACTCCTAGGTCCAAATTCCGACTACATTAGTAATTATTTTCCATGTTTCTCAGTCCAATATTTTTCGTTGCCACTGCCACTGGGTGGATGATTATGATTCTATTATAAATAACTGCTAATAATTGAATTGTGTAATTATTCTTTCGCAGTAGGTCAGTAGGTAAATTGTTTCTTATGTGAATGATACATACATCACAGTGTAAAAGAATTGGTGATTTGTTTTAAAAATGGATAACGCGAACGGATTTAGTGATAGTGAATTAGTGGACATAGTGCTAGCATATGGAGAGGCGAGACAAAATGCGAGACTAGCAGAGCGTATTTATGCGGAACGTTTTCCTGAAAGACGGCATCCTAGACACCGTATGTTTGTTGGAATTACACAATGCCTGCGTGACACAGGATCTTTGCGACCTAATCGTGGTAGAGAGGGAGGCCCTCGCCAAGTAAGAAATCGTCACATTGTTGAAGATGCAATTTTAAACGCCGTCCATGTTGACCCTACAGTTAGCACAAGAATAATATCGCGACTTTTACATGTTCCCCATTCCAGTGTTTGGAGAACTATTCGGAATCATGGTTATCATCCGTACCATTTTCAAATAGTGCATGGACTACTACAAACTGACCATCCAGCTCGGGTAAATTTTTGTGAGTGGCTTCTACAAAAACATGCCCTAAATAAAAATTTCTTTAGTGCTGTTTAAAAAGTTTTGTTACTAAACACAAGCTGTAGCTTTGATAGTGATACATTACACGCTGTAATTTAAACATTTTTTTAACCAGGCTTAATGACGATTTTCGTTACCAAGGCTTTGTATTATAATCTATTTCATACCAAAAATCGCTTATGTTGGACACCATTTATATAGAGCACGTTCGTATTGTTACCAGATCAATTATTTGTATTAATTTGTACTACTGCACAACTGTAAATACTCGTACAACAAAAATATTATTAATCCTGATGCACAATTTGCTCATTATCATTAAAACGTATATTCTGCTTAATTTAGTTTATTATTATTCTCTATTGTTCGATTTATATTCTGTTGTATTATTGTATGTTTTTTCCTCAATTTTGGTGTTAATTAAATATTGGTTAAAATTTACAATTTGTTTTTTGATCATGTAACTTTTGGTCTAATTAATTTAACTAAGCCCTTCAGGCCTATTTATTTGCATCAATTTAAGTTAAGATATTTGCTAATTATTTATAATTTTTTATTTACTCACTAACATTTTTGAATATCGCTACGAGTAGTAGACTGCTTCTCTCTCTTTACTGCATAGGATATTATTTTGTTTCAACTGTAGCTTTGTTACCTAATATAATTTATGTGGGCCATCCCCTAAACTCCTATCACTCCTCAGTAAAGAGCGACTTTCTGTTAAGTCTTCCAGATCAGCTCCTGGAAGTGAAGTGTGCCTACCTATCTCCATCCTGTAAGTACTGCTTTTTACTTTCTTATACACAGTATAAGTAAGTCTAGGTATCATGAAAAAAATCGATGTCAGGATTTTCGCGGAAATACATGTTTTGAGGTTTACTGAATCCGTTTTGACCATTTTCGCAATGATGTCTGTGTGAATGGATGGATATCTGTGTGTATGTCCGTATGTTCAATAACTCATGAATGAGAAAAGATAAAATTATGAAACTTGTGTCATAATAGTATTTAAATCTAAATAAAACATATTAATATTTGTAGCTTGCTGCTATGCTCAGAGTGCCATATGTTTGTAGTTCAGATAGTAACACAGGCACGCATCCAAGCACGCATCATTCATAAAGTACAGAAACAACATGGCAGTTAGCATGTTTGTAAAGTTATAATTATAAAGTTGTTTGTATAAGCTAATAAATAAATATAAATACAATAAGTGTATTTATTATATTTATTTATGGCGCAGTCGGTGAAAAAATTAAGTGAAAAGTAAATAACGCAAAATGGATGGCGTCAGATTACCTGAGCCCATGTCTTTCGAAAGCAACGTGGAAAATAATTTCAAAAGATTTCTTCAATATTTTGAAATCTATTTGATTGCGTCAGGAAACGATTCAGCGCAAGATAAAGTAAAAATTGCTCTTTTCCTAAATGTCATAGGAACAGAAGGCATAGAAATCTATAATAATTTAAAACTGACAGCAGAACAACAAAAAGCTTATAACATAGTTGTTGATGAGTTTAAAAAATACTGTACTCCCAAAAAGAACAAAATTTATGAAAGATTTGTGTTCAATTCGAGAAACCATCAGACAGATGAACCATTTTTTAAATTATATCAAAAAACTAATAAAATCTTGTGAATATGAGAGTCAAGAAGATTCTATTTTGATTGATCGCATAGTACTAGGAGTCAGTGACAGAAAATTGCAAGAAAAGTTGTTGAATATGTCTACAGTTACGTTAAATGAAGCAATAGCAGTATGTAAGCATGCTGAAATAACTAAAAAAACAAATGAAAACAATACGTGAAGATGAAACTAGTAAAGTTGATATATTAAAATCAAAAGGAGTCAGTAAACGAACTACAGGTCAAGAAGATAAAGAGTTTAAGTGTGGCAGATGCAATCGTATGCATTTACCGAAAAAGTGTCCAGCTTTTGGCAAGACTTGCCATATGTAAAAAATTAGGACATTTTAGCATTGCCTGTAGGATAAAACAAATCAAAGAAGTTATTACTGATCTTGCTGAAGATGTTTTCATTGATGACGTCATATCATTTGGAGCTGTGGAGAAGAGTTCCTGGTTGGAAGCCGTAGAGATTGAAGGTCGTTCAATACACTTCAAAATCGACACAGGGGCCGAAGTCAACATAATACCAAACAAACTGTTCCAAGAAATAAAAAGCAAGCACATAAGAATGCAGACAACACCAGGTTTAAATGCATGTACTAACATAGGACTAGTTAAACGCATTGATAATATAGAAATAAAAGATAAAAATCAGTTTCTCAACGAATACTCAGAAATATTTGAAGGCTTAGGAAAATTTCAAACTAAATGTAAAATAGAATTAAAAGAAAATTATGTACCTGTAGCACGTCATGTACCACTTGCTATAAGGGACATATTGAAATCAAAATGAAACAAGTTAATTAGCCAAAAGATAATAAGCAAAGTAGACAACAGATTGGGTCAGTAATCTGGTAATCATTGAGAAGACTGATGGTAGTTTAAGGTTATGTTTAGACCCGAAGGAACTAAACAAAAATATCAAACGTAAATTTTTTGAAATTCCAACAGTGGAGGAGATAAGTTCAAAGTTGACTGGAAAGCAAATTTTTACTGTACTAGATTTCAAGGATGTATTTTACCAGATAGAATTAGAACCTGAATCCAGTAAACTTTGCACTTTCTCAACTCCATTTGGCTCATATAAGTTTGAACGTCTACCATTTGGATTAAATATAGCTCCAGAAATTTTTCAAAAGATTAATATACAAAATTTTTCTGATATTCGTAATGTCATGATTTATTTTGCCGATTTATTAATTTATGCAGATAGTCGTGAAGAACATGATAAAACATTAAGAGCTGTGGATAATAGAGCTAAAGATTTAAATATAAAATTTAATAAAACCAAAGTTCAATTCTGTTTAACTGAAGTAAAATACTTGGGTTATTTGTTTAGCAAAAATGGCAAAAGAATTGATCACGATAAAATAAAAATAATAAGAGATTTGGAAATACCAAGGAACAAAAAAGAATTACAAAGCTTGTTGGGATTTTTTAACTACTTGAGAGAATTTGTTCCTGATCTGGCAGAGAGCTCTGCTCCTCTTCGAGAGCTTTTAAGAAAAAATATAGAATGGCAGTGGCTAGACGTTCACACTAGAGCACTATATAAAATTAAATCAAAAATTGAAAATGCTCAAACTTTAATTAATTTTGATAGAACAAAAGATATAATATTACATACTGATGCTTCTAATAATGGATTAGGCTGTTGTCTATTCCAGGAAAATCGACCTGTTGCTTATGTATCACGAGCTCTCACAGATACTGAGAAACAGTATGCAGTAATAGAAAAAGAACTATTAGGCATTGTTCATGGTGTTCAAAAATTTCATAATTATGTTTACGGTCGTACAATAAAAGTTATAACAGACCATAAACCTAATGTATCAATATTAAATAAAGACATATGTACGATAAATTCGACTAGAAAGATTAAGACTGAAATTGCTTAAATATGATATTAAAGTTGAATATGTTCCAGCGAAATATTTAATAATAGCAGACTATTTATCCAGATATGTACGTAGTGAAAAACCAGCAGATAATCCAGAGCTTAATGAAGTTGTGCATCAAGTAGCGAAGTACTTAAGAATTAGCGGTGATAAAAAGAAAGAATTTCAAGATTATTCCAACAAAAACAAAACTATACAAAAGGTAAAACAATTTCACTTTAATGGCTGGCATAAAGATCAATGTAAAACTGGTGAATTGAAATATTACTATCAAATTAGAAATGATCTTGAAATTATAGACGACCTGCTGTTCCTACAGAGTTAAGGGTTAAGATGTTAAACCTCTTAGATCAGTCGGGAAATCCGAAATTCGCTCTATTTCTAACGTCTAGGTGCATTTTATGTAACATTTTGGTAACATGAGTTTCTAAACTAATTTGACCCCGCTGAATTCGAATCTGCCCGTTACCAAGCCGAATTTTGCATGCAACACCCGGAATCCAAGATGGCGGCCGTTTTTTGAATCTTCACGTAAAACACGTAAATATTGTTGTATTTTTGAGAATGATTAGTCGTTTTCTAGGTTTTCGGTGTCTCTGATTTCATTGAATCACACAGTTTTGACATTCAATTGCCATAAATGTAATATTCAAGACGGCGGCCCAAGAAACCGGAAGTTAACTGTTCAAAGAATATACCAAACAATTTGTTCAACTTACGATATATATATATATATATATATATATATATATATATATATATATATATATATATATATATATATATATATATATATATATATATATATATATATATATATACAGGATGTTCATTTTAAGTGGCGCACCATTGCTAACTCGAGAACTATAAGAGCTACGAAGTTGGTTAAATTAGCAAACAATTTCTATTTTATATGACTACTTTAATGAACGAAAGAAATTTTTTTTTAGACCAGTGGTTCTCAAACTACGGGGTGCAACTTTCTTATTTCAAATGGGGACCTATTTTTTTTATTTGCCTATTCTATTCAGTATTTTTTTCAGAATTCAACGAGATATTAGTTTTATACCCTTGCATAACAAAAACATTTGAAAAACGCTATTGAAAATTATGATAATTTAATTAAAATCTGATTGTTAGTTAGAGTTATGGAAGAAAACAATTGAATATTTTGTTTCATATTAATTGTTAGTGAAAAAGATTCTAGTATACTACACTGATCAGACCAAATAAGGTCGAAACACGTGTCCGTAGTTACCTCCACCTTGTACCCTACTGAGTACTTAGTACCTTGAACTCATACACTCAGTAGCGGTCCTGATCTCTAAATTAAAATCAAAGATTCTTTTTCATTATCAAATAACAATTAACATGAAACAAATATTCAATTGTTTTCTTCCATAGCACTCTTGTAACACTCAGATTTTAATTAAATTATCATAATTTTCAATAGCGTTTTTCTCATGTTTTTGTTATGCTAAGGTATGAAAGTAATATCTCGTTGAATTCAGAAAAAAATACTGAATCGAATAAGCAAATAAAAAAATAGGTCCCCATTTGAAATAAGAAAGTTGCACCCCGTAGTTTGAGAACCACTGGTCTAAAATTTTTTTTCTTTCGTTCATTAAAGTAGTCATATAAAATAGAAATTGTTTGCTAATTGAACCAACTTCGTACATCTTATACTTCTCGAGATAGCAATGGTGCGCCACTTAAAATGAACAGCCTGTATATATATATATATATATATATATATATATATATATATATATATATATATATATATATATATATATATATATATATATATATATATATATATATATATATTATATCAACTTACGATATATACAACAAAAATACAACAATATTTACTTGTTTCACGTAAAGATTAAAAAATCTGACGTGGCCATCACACAACCTTCCGCCATATCTAGACTTTAAACAGAAATGTATACGTGCAATCCGGTGCCCATTTAAAATATACAAATAAAAATCTCAAATAATCAAACACAGAAATTTGCATCACCTGTATAAAAAGATTCATTCACAGGAAAACTCTGCTGTGTTGAAGCCATCCTCCGTTCAATTACTACATTTAATATCTTACTTAGGACTTATATATATATATATATATATATATATATATATATATATATATATATATATATATATATATATATATATATATATATATATATATATATATATATATATGTAACTAATTGCGATAACAGAATACTTGATGTTGTTGTTTCTAATTTTACATGTAATGTCTGTCACTGCGATGAATCAATTGTTGGTGAAGATAAATACCATCCAGCTCTTCTTGTCTCTCTCCCGCCAGCTCTTTTTGTCAATTTTCGTTCAGAGCAAATTAACTCGACGTTAAATGTTGATAATATGTCATACAATTTTGGTCGTGCCAACTTTGAACTTCTATATCGACTGTTATCTGATACTAACTGGGACATTCTAAAAGACTTCAATGATGTTAATAATGCCTTTACTAAATTTTATGAATTATACTATGACATATTAAACATATGTGTACCACGCACCAGAGTCTTTAAGTCAAATTATCCCCCATGGTTCACTAAACAAATTATTAATAATATTAAAACTAAGGCCAAATATCATAAACTCTACAAGCATACAGGACAACTTTCTTACCTTACCGAATTTAAAAACATTAGATCTAAAATAAAAACCGACATTTCTACTGCACATAAAAGTTATCTTGCTAACATTGAATCTAATTTGTGTCATCAGCCGCAACGACTTTGGTCATTTATCAATTTAAAAAGACAAAAATCACGTATTCCCGGTGTAATGCATCTCAACAATCTTAATAATTATGACACCACTCAGCAGATTGTAGATGCATTTGCAGACTATTCTTCAAGTGTTTATCAGTCCGATAATGATACCTTTATTACAGAACCTAACCATCAGAACCAGCATGATATAGTAACAATTAAAACCATTTCTAAATCTGATATTCTTACGGCTATATCAAAGTTAAAACCATCTCGAAATCCTGGACCTGATAATATCCCGGCCTATATTATAAAAGGTTGCCGCGATATCTTAGTTGAACCCTTACACATTCTCTTCAATTTATGTATTACACAAAACATATTTCCTGACAAATTAAAACTAACACGGATATGTCCTATATTTAAATCTGGTGACAGTTCTAATATAGCAAACTATCGTCCTATTGCGATCCTGTCTAATTTAGCTAAGATTTTTGAAAAAATAATTTACAACACAATATACTCATGTATACGTAATCGCATATCTATTCACCAACATGGATTCATCTCTGGCAGGTCCACTACATCTAACCTAATGAATTTCACTGAGTTTACTCTTAATTCCTTACACGATAACACTCAGGTAGATGTTATTTACACAGATTTTGCCAAAGCATTTGACAAAATTAACCATGCAGTCTTACTCGGTAAACTTAGACACTACTTTAACTTCTCTGACAATTTATTACACTTTTTATCTTCATATCTTGATGATCGAAAACTTATTGTCCAGTATAATAATTTTTCATCTAAACAATACATTGCTAGCTCTGGTGTGCCTCAAGGATCTAACCTAGGTCCTTTGTTATTTCTCCTATTCATAAATGATATCGTCGATGTCATCCAGCACTCTAATATCTTACTATATGCTGATGATATTAAACTATTTAAAATAATTAATAACAGTGATGACTGCTTGAAACTCCAATCTGACATTGATATGTTATTGGTTTGGTCTTCATCCTCTAAGCTTTTCTTTAATTATAATAAATGCAAAGTAATGTCATATAGTGTTAAGAAAACTAATATTATGCACCAGTACCATATGCATGACCTCACATTAGAACGTGTCACTAATTATACTGATTTGGGCGTACTTTTTGATGACAAATGTTGTTTTGTTCCACATTATAATAACATTCTTAAAAGCTCGCACAGAAATCTAGGCTTTGTCATCAGAAACTCACGCTCATTTCATGATGAGCGTACTTTAAAATCTTTGTACTATTCATTTGTTCGATCCAAACTGGAATATTGCTCACAGGTTTGGAGTTCTATTTACAATAAGTATGTTAACAGCATTGAATCAATACAAAGAAAATTTTTGAGGCACATGTACTTTAAGCGATACCATGTTTATCCAACTAATGAATTCAACTATAACAACTGTCTAATTGAATTTGGAGTCCTGTCCTTGGATAATCGTAGAAAAATGCAAGCCTGCTTGTATCTATATAAGATTATCAATAGTTTAATTGACGATGCAGTAATTCTATCATTACTAAACTTCTTTATTCCTCGCTTAAGAACTAGACTGACTTTTACCTATTCTACTCCAAGGACAAACTATGAATTACAATCACCAATTAGACAGTTGTGCTCTACCTTTAATTCAACTCAATCTGTGTTGAATGATTTGGATGATTTCGACATATTTTCTAACACTACTTATAAATTTAAAAAGGTCCTAATGCAGTATTTTGTTAATATATTGTAAATTATAATTTTCTCGGTTGGTTTATGATGGTTTATTATGTTTTATGATGTTTTTTTGTACTTCTAAGATAGTTTAAATAATGTTCTGCATTTGTCTGTAGCATTTTATATTTTTGTTATTTTTTTCTATAAAATTCCTCTGTAATTGGGATATTTTTTATCCTGTTGAGTGAATTGATAATAAATAAATAAATAAATAAATAAATATAGCGCTAGTATGCCAACTTGTCACCCGTCTCACCTGTCAATATTTTTTACGCAGAAACAAAAATCAACCGATCATGGATTACAAGATATCAACGTTTTATTTGATAAATTTATTTTTTAAATTTTACTGCAGTTCTTTAATGCTACCAGATAAAGACAATTTTTTTATAACGTAAGTTGCAAATAACTTTTCCTCTTATTCTCATTACAAATAAATACTATATTTTTCCAAATTTATATACAATTTTGACAATTAACCTTTTCAATCTTCAAAAAATATCACTTCCGATGAAGATATTTGTACCAAAATCTAGGGAGCTCTTCCAATTTATATACAAATGTTAAATACCAAATATCAAAATTTTCGGGTAATTCGTATTTGAGTTATGCGACTAACAACCCTTGACCACACACACACACACACACACACACACACACACACACACACACACACACACACACACACACACACACACACACACACACACACACACACACACACACACACACACACACACACACACCCACACCCACACCCACACCCACACCCACACCCACACCCACACCCACACCCACACCCACACCCACACCCACACCCACACCCACACCCACACCCACACCCACACCCACACCCACACCCACACCCACACCCACACCCACACCCACACCCACACCCACACCCACACCCACACCCACACCCACACCCACACCCACACCCACACCCACACCCACACCCACACCCACACCCACACCCACACCCACACCCACACCCACACCCACACCCACACCCACACCCACACCCACACCCACACCCACACCCACACCCACACCCACACCCACACCCACACCCACACCCACACCCACACCCACACCCACACCCACACCCACACCCACACCCACACCCACACCCACACCCACACCCACACCCACACCCACACCCACACCCACACCCACACCCACACCCACACCCACACCCACACCCACACCCACACCCACACCCACACCCACACCCACACCCACACCCACACCCACACCCACACCCACACCCACACCCACACCCACACCCACACCCACACCCACACCCACACCCACACCCACACCCACACCCACACCCACACCCACACCCACACCCACACCCACACCCACACCCACACCCACACCCACACCCACACCCACACCCACACCCACACCCACACCCACACCCACACCCACACCCACACCCACACCCACACCCACACCCACACCCACACCCACACCCACACCCACACCCACACCCACACCCACACCCACACCCACACCCACACCCACACCCACACCCACACCCACACCCACACCCACACCCACACCCACACCCACACCCACACCCACACCCACACCCACACCCACACCCACACCCACACCCACACCCACACCCACACCCACACCCACACCCACACCCACACCCACACCCACACCCACACCCACACCCACACCCACACCCACACCCACACCCACACCCACACCCACACCCACACCCACACCCACACCCACACCCACACCCACACCCACACCCACACCCACACCCACACCCACACCCACACCCACACCCACACCCACACCCACACCCACACCCACACCCACACCCACACCCACACCCACACCCACACCCACACCCACACCCACACCCACACCCACACCCACACCCACACCCACACCCACACCCACACCCACACCCACACCCACACCCACACCCACACCCACACCCACACCCACACCCACACCCACACCCACACCCACACCCACACCCACACCCACACCCACACCCACACCCACACCCACACCCACACCCACACCCACACCCACACACACACACACACACACACACACACACACACACACACACACACACACACACACACACACACACACACACACACACACACACACACACACACACACACACACACACACACACACACACACACACACACACACACACACACACACACACACACACACACACACACACACACACACACACACACACACACACACACACACACACACACACACACACACACACACACACACACACACACACACACACACACACACACACACACACACACACACACACACACACACACACACACACACACACACACACACACACACACACACACACACACACACACACACACACACACACACACACACACACACACACACACACACACACACACACACACACACACACACACACACACACACACACACACACACACACACACACACACACACACACACACACACACACACACACACACACACACACACACACACACACACACACACACACACACACACACACACACACACACACACACACACACACACACACACACACACACACACACACACACACACACACACACACACACACACACACACACACACACACACACACACACACACACACACACACACACACACACACACACACACACACACACACACACACACACACACACACACACACACACACACACACACACACACACACACACACACACACACACACACACACACACACACACACACACACACACACACACACACACACACACACACACACACACACACACACACACACACACACACACACACACACACACACACACACACACACACACACACACACACACACACACACACACACACACACACACACACACACACACACACACACACACACACACACACACACACACACACACACACACACACACACACACACACACACACACACACACACACACACACACACACACACACACACACACACACACACACACACACACACACACACACACACACACACACACACACACACACACACACACACACACACACACACACACACACACACACACACACACACACACACACACACACACACACACACACACACACACACACACACACACACACACACACACACACACACACACACACACACACACACACACACACACACACACACACACACACACACACACACACACACACACACACACACACACACACACACACACACACACACACACACACACACACACACACACACACACACACACACACACACACACACACACACACACACACACACACACACACACACACACACACACACACACACACACACACACACACACACACACACACACACACACACACACACACACACACACACACACACACACACACACACACACACACACACACACACACACACACACACACACACACACACACACACACACACACACACACACACACACACACACACACACACACACACACACACACACACACACACACACACACACACACACACACACACACACACACACACACACACACACACACACACACACACACACACACACACACACACACACACACACACACACACACACACACACACACACACACACACACACACACACACACACACACACACACACACACACACACACACACACACACACACACACACACACACACACACACACACACACACACACACACACACACACACACACACACACACACACACACACACACACACACACACACACACACACACACACACACACACACACACACACACACACACACACACACACACACACACACACACACACACACACACACACACACACACACACACACACACACACACACACACACACACACACACACACACACACACACACACACACACACACACACACACACACACACACACACACACACACACACACACACACACACACACACACACACACACACACACACACACACACACACACACACACACACACACACACACACACACACACACACACACACACACATACACACAGACATCATCGTGAAACTATCAAAAATGAGTTGTAAGGACCCTAATTCGTGCTTATCCACTAAAAATTCACCACCCGATTTTTTGCATGATTCCAATACCTTCCTTTACAGGTAAGCGGAAGGTAAAAATGAACGCCATCTTGGATTCCGGGTGTTGCATGCAAAATTCGGCTTGGTAACGGTCAGATTCGAATTCAGCCGGGTCAAATTAGTCTAGGAACTCATGTTACCAAAATGTTACATAAAATGCACCTAGAAGTGTGATTTATTATCTTCAAGTGCAAATTGCAAAATTTATGAATCTAAAATATTTTTTGTGTTTAATCAACTACTTTCTGAACGGATAAAGATATCGACTTCCGGTTTGCGGCGTTGGATTTCTTAGTAAATTTTACGTAAGATACATTATACTAAATGTTTTATAAGGCCCTTGATAACCCAAAATTAAATTATTATCTTCAAGTAAAAATTGCAAAATTTAAGAATTTTAAATATTTTTTGTGTTTAATCAACTCTACTTTCTAAACGGATAAAGATATCGACTTCCGGTTTACGGCGTTGGATTCCTTAGTAAATTTTATGTAAGATACATTATATTAAATGTTTTGTAAGGCTCTTGATAACCCAAAATTGAATAATTATCTTCAAATGAAAATTGGAAAATATTAAGAATTTTAAATATTTTTTGTGTTTAATCAACTCTACTTTCTAAACGGATAAAGATATCGACTTCCGGTTTGCAGCGTTGGATTCCTTGGTAAATTTTACGTAAGATACATTATAATTAATTTTTTTGTAAGGCCATTGATAACCAAAAATTTAATTATTATCTTCAAGTGAAAATTGCAAAATTTAATAATCTAAAATATGTTTTTGTGTTTAATCAATTCTACTTTCTGAACGGATAAAGATATCGACTTCCGGTTTGCGGCATTGGATTCCTTTGTAAATTACGTAATATACAAAATTATATAAAATTTTTGATAACCCAAAAGTTGATTAAAATGTTTTTGTATATTCTTTGGACGGTTTAACTTCCGGTATCTTTGGCCGCCATCTTGAATATTACATTTGAATGTAAAACTGTGTGATTCAATGAAATCAGAGACACCGAAAACCTAGATAAAGACTCATCATTCTCAAAAATACAACAATATTTACGTGTTTTACGTGAAGATTCAAAAAACGGCTGCCATCTTGGATTCCGGGTGTTGCTTGCAAAATTCGGCTTGGTAACGGGCAGATTCGAATTCAGCGGGGTCAAATTAGGCTAGAAACTCATGTTACCAAAATGTTACATAAAATGCACCTAGAAGTGCGAATTTCGGATTTCCCGTCTGGTCTATCTTACATGAAGGGCACTTTGGTATCAAGAGAACTCGTGATAGATCTAAAGAAAACATGTACTGGCCAGGTATGATGTCAGATATATAAATAATGATAAAGAAGTGTAAAATATGCGAAAAATATAGATCTGTTAATACCAGAGAACCTTTGATGTTAATAGAAATATCTGAATTGCCGTTCCAAAAAGTAGCGTCAGATCTGCTTGAGTACCAAAATAAAACATACTTAGTTTCAATAGACTATTTAACGAAATGGCTAGAAATAATTCAGTTAAAAAGTAAGCAATCAAAAGATGTTATTGATGCATTTAAGACTATTTTTGCTACTCATGGAGTTCCAGACACAGTAATTAGCGATAATAATCCGTACTCATCTTGGGAATGTAGGAATTTTGCTAAGCAATGGGGATTTGAATTTGTAACTAGCAGTCCTAGATAACCAAGATCAAATGGTATGGCTGAACGAGCAGTTCAGATAGCAAAACAAATGTTACGTAAATGTGATGACCTAAGCATTGCTCTTATGGAGTATTGTAATACCCCAATCACTGGTTTGAAACGCTCACCTGCTCAGTTAATTTTTAATGTCAAACAAAAAACCAAATTACCCATAAGAGTTGCTTATGACAATAAATCAAATGCTGAGTTTAAGAAAAACTTAGATGTAAAAAGACAATTGTATAAACATTATTATGATCGTCATACAAGAAATGTTAATAACAATTTTGAAAAGTGTGATGATGTAGTGTATAGAGATCAAGGTATTTGGAAACCTGTTCAAATAGTTTCCTCACATCACTCGCCTAGATCATATTTAATTAAAAATGATATTGGTGATACCTTGCGCAGAAATAACTATCACTTAAGAAAATCTTATAATAAATATTCTGAAAGATTTGATACAGCACTTGCTGATAATCATTTATCCAATGGTGTTCACACATCCAATGAAGATCATAATAATGAAAATATTTTAGTTAGTGGTAGACCAAAGAGACAATTGTATAAACATTATTATGATCGTCATACAAGAAATGTTAATAACAATTTTGAAAAGGGTGATGATGTAGTGTATAGAGATCAAGGTATTTGGAAACCTGTTCAAATAGTTTCCTCACATCACTCGCCTAGATCATATTTAATTAAAAATGATATTGGTGATACCTTGCGCAGAAATAACTATCACTTAAGAAAATCTTATAATAAATATTCTGAAAGATTTGATACAGCACTTGCTGATAATCATTTATCCAATGGTGTTCACACATCCAATGAAGATCATAATAATGAAAATATTTTAGTTAGTGGTAGACCAAAGAGACAATTGTATAAACATTATTATGATCGTCATACAAGAAATGTTAATAACAATTTTGTAAAGGGTGATGATGTAGTGTATAGAGATCAAGGTATTTGGAAACCTGTTCAAATAGTTTCCTCACATCACTCGCCTAGATCATATTTAATTAAAAATGATATTGGTGATACCTTGCGCAGAAATAACTATCACTTAAGAAAATCTTATAATAAATATTCTGAAAGATTTGATACAGCACTTGCTGATAATCATTTATCCAATGGTGTTCACACATCCAATGAAGATCATAATAATGAAAATATTTTAGTTAGTGGTAGACCAAAGAGACATACAAAACTACCCGCAAGACTAAATGATTTTTATGTGTATAAATAAACATTTAAAAAAAAGGAAGATGTCATAATAGTATTTAAATCTAAATAAAACATTAATATTTGTAGCTTGCTGCTATGCTCAGAGTGTTATATGTTTGTAGTTCAGATAGTAGCACAGGCACGCATCATTCATAACTTCGAGCATATACTGACTAGAGGCCGCCTTACGGCGTTTGTTGTGATCGGAAGATATGCGGGAGGGGAGATTAGCGGGGTCGGAAGCCGTGATGTATTGAGGGATGCGTAATTTCTTAGTATTATTCCACAAAGTAAAATAATACTCACACAACCTCATTAAACTTTTCACAAAGTAAACGCAGAACTTAGGGTTATAGTAAAATGACATGTGTGACAAGAAGTAACAAAGAATAACAGCAAAACGCTGCCCGCAATACACCATGACTTCCAGCCCCGCAAGTCCCCCCTGCTGCATATCTTCCGATCACAACAAGCTATGCATTGGTATAGGGAATTACTTCTCTAGTCAGTATATGCTCGAAGATTCATAAAGTACAGAAACAACATGGCAGTTAGCATCCCAAGTAACACACGAAGCTGTAAAAAAGCTGCGGTGACGTTGCTGCAGCAAATAATAACAGCAATATAGCTACCGCAGCTGTCATCGCAGCGTAATTATAACGTTGTTAAAGAGTTGTCATAGCCAAAGTGGTAAAAGATTTTCTTGCTTTGAAAATGTTGTCACAGCCATTTAGCTGTGACCACTTGGCAAGTAATACAGTCAAAATACAGCCATTTAGTTGTTTGGCCTTAAAATAACTATTTGGTTGTAGTACGTAGATATTATAGCTGTATTTTGTATGTCCATGCTACATATTTATGCGTGTACCTAAGAAGCTAAACTTATAAATATACATGATACCTATATCAATATCATACAGATTATAAGTCAAAATTTGCACTCTACAATACTCAAAATTTACAAAAAACATCATTTGGTCGTTAAATGTAGTTGTGATACTTCGAAATAAAAGATGCGCTTCGAAAATAACAATAATTTAGTTATTTGTTTATTAATATGGAAATAAATTTAATTTTTCTTTATGGCTAATTATAGTTTTTATATGTTTACAATGCAAAAATATCAAGTTAGAAATGGTTTTCCGTTATGTGTAATGCAGCAATAGTGATTAAATACTTCTTGTTTAAGTAAAATTTTCTTATTTTCAAAATGGCTGTCTCTCTTCACGGCTACTTTGATTAAAAAAGATGTCTACTTGTCTGAAATACAGACATATAGCTTGTGTGGAATGAAATATTGCCCAATAATAGCCATTTGGATTATACAGTTATTTGGTTGCAATATGGTTGTCAATGTACATGGAATATACTAGAAAACAACTATTTGGCTGAAATGATGTACAATAATTTACATACGAAACCCAAATAGTTTCAAGAATAGTCACTGCAGCCATCTAGTTATATTCATCCCTACTACAGCTACCTACCAGTAATTATATGAAAATATAAACATAACCTCTGCATAAGATCCGGCTACCTTATTTTTCAAGTAAAATGTTCAAAATTGTACAAACAATAGAAGACAACGAAGTGACACTTTGTGTTGTGCCCGATAACTGGGAGAAAAATGCAATATTGTTTTTGCTTCCGGGTAAGAGGGGCGTAGCTCTTAGAAAAGATATCAACAATGTTCCGAATTGACATACGTGATCCAAACAAAATTGTGTGGTAAAAAAGCATAGTATTGAAACTTCCTCCGAGACCAATAAAATTTTGGTCTTCCTCGCGGAAATTATTGGAACACATAGGTTTATCTGTGTTGTCATCCAAACTAGTTTCTTCCAAAGTATTTGGAAATTCGTTGTCACCGAAAGAGTATCTGCAATGCAATGACTTGGCTCAGTTACAGTCAGTTTTGGAATTGTGGTTGTATTTGTAAATATTCAGGTAGACTGAAAGTTCATTATTATTAAGTGTTGTTTTTGTATTCACTTCGGTATTCTCTGATACACTTGATACCGACTAAATGTGGCCATGGCTTTGTAAGATTTTCTAAGCTTCAGAATGTATTTTATAACCAAAATTACGTACAAATTTTAAAGCTTTGATTTGGTATTTATATTTTGCTTTAAACTACATTTTGCAACTAAAATTATGGACATATTGCGACAGCTGTTAGTTTGTATAAACTTATAGCTGTAAAATACATTTAATAGCTCACAATACAGAAATAAAGCTTTAGCTGTTATTTTTCTATATAAGTTAGTAATCAAATCTATTTTACAGCTGAAATTGTAGACAATAAAGCTGTGGCTGTATTTTTGCATTTTTGATGACTGTAAAGCGAACTTTACAGACAGAAAAATGGTTGGATGGTTAATATTGCTGCAATTTAGTTTGCGATAACACTTATTTGGACAAAAAAATAACACAAAATACAGCTAAAAATAAAGCTAATATATAGCTAAAAAAAGGCTGTCACAACGTTTTAACAGCCTTGTTTTAGCTGTGTTTGCCAATTTTTCCAGACTGTGCTGCTTGGGATGTTTGTAAAGTTATAATTATAAAGTTGTTTGTATAAGCTAATAAATAAATATAAATACAATAAGTGTATTTATTACAACTTGGTATTTATAATGTTTAGTATAATGCGCAGAGCTGAAAAGATTTTGGTCACATTTCGAAAACCGGAAGAGGAAGTTTTCTTAACAACAATAAATTCAATTTATTTCAAATATGGAAGTAGCCAAAAAAAATGTGTCAAATATAAAATGTTAACAATGATATAAGGAACAAATATCGTTAAATTAACTTACTATATCTCGTTTTAAATTTGGGAGAAATTAAATTATATATTTAATAAATACATTTCAATAATCATAGTTGCTTGAAAACAAATGATTGAATCAGCAAAAACTAAATAATATTATATTAAATACATTTCAATAATCATAGTTGCTTGAAAACAAACAAGCTATTCAATTATGTCAGATATTCTATTATGTCAAACGTGTCAAGTGCAATATTTATACGAGTAGGTACACACAGTTGTGTATAAGAAAGTTGTGGTGACCACACCAGATTTTTTTAATAAACTATTTACTTACGTATACCTGCATCACGCATCTTAGTTTTGAAAATAACTTCAAAGCTGTCACTATATTCGTTTTGTTTACTATCGTTAAAATATCATTTTTTACAATTTCAAAGAAAATCGCATGACACAAATAACAGCCAATGGATGAATGGATTACAATAATAGTAACCATGGTTATATAAAAATTTTCTCGGAAATTTTTTACTAGTAGCTTGAGTAACTTAACTGAAAATAATAAGCGGAAATTTTTCGTCATCTGTCACTTTGACATTAAATAAAAAATTGGTTAAATTGTCATTTTGAGTTTAAATAAGCAAAGGTAAATAATACATATTTATTAATGTAATTGTAATTAATGTAATTAATAAATTATTAAATTATTGTAATATATTTTATTACAAATATAAGAAAAAATATATTATCGAAAAATACTTATATTTCTAAAAAAGATCACTTATTGATTCAACATATGAAATATGTTTTAGAACTAGAACATATCACAAATGACTGTTTTAACAAAAGTATTGAGAATCACATTTGAATTATGTACAATAATTATTAACGTACATAGGAGTAGGTATCTTATTTTAATTATTCTTTTTATTCTGCTGAAGAACTTCCATACACTCACGGAACATTCGTTTTTTTTTGCTCCAATTTCTCCCTATGACGTCGTTCTTTTTCACTTTATTGAATAATTTTACGATTTTTAATTCTAAAAAGTACACACGTTCAAAATACAAGTTAGACATTACTTGCTTGTTTCGGTTTGTGTTTCGCTGCAGCTTGGAGAATTCTCTGTTATTGCTTCTTCAAGTTTTCTTTTTTGGACCCCGGTACTTGATATTGTTAGTACTGGATTGACTGATGGATTTTTGAAAAATATATCATACAAATCCTGCAACAATAATTGTTTCAATATCTATATTCTAAAGTTATGATAATTTCATATTTTTATTTCTTACATCCCAAAATACTCATTCTTTCTTGTCATTGCCAGTTTGATCATTGTGATTCTTCATTTTGACGTACATTTTTTTTAAATTACGAAATTTCTCAGCACATATCACTGCTGATTTTATAATGTTTTTCTCTTTTAAGGAATTACTAACTTCTTTCCAAATTTGTGCATGGCTTTGTTTGAATTGGGTAAATTTATGTTGCACATCTTTATACTGCTAATCAACAACCTTGTGGCATTTTCACTCTATTTTTCATATTTTTGACTGTCCTCGTCTTTATTGTCATTATTTTCTGGCTCGTCACTGTCATTGTTATTTTCATTGTCTTGCTCCACATTTTCATAAATTTTTAATGTTTCCGTTTCTGTTAACAATATGTTTTTAGCGTTAATAAAACATTTGTGTGAGGGCACCTTCTCCTTAAGTTCTTCTTCCGTTCCTATTTCCATTTTACATAAATCACACACACACACACACATATATATATATATATATATATATATATATATATATATATATATATATATATATATATATATATATATATATATATATATATATATATATATATATATATATATTTCTATGCTTATAACTAAGTATAACAAAAATATAGTGAAAATCGGTCAAATTGTCTGTGATCTGATAGTTAATTATTTAAATGAAAATTAGCAACAAATGCATTATATGTCAATAATTACTAAATTCACAAATTTGTTGACAACACTATTGATTAGGTTTAAAATTAGAATATAATACTACTTAATGCATTTTATAAATAATTTTTGTTCAAAATTTATTACTTCTGGTTAGGAAATAGTGATTTACCCAGTTATTTTGGTATGGAAAGCTCAAACCGAAAGTAGTACATATTTTTATGTCAATGTTTGTAACGTTAACTACATAAGAGCTATTTATTTTTCCGAATAAATTTGTTTGCTACTTATCGAAATCTTGTTAAGTAGCAATTTGGAAAAAAAAAGTTTAATAATAATAAAAAATTGCTGTAAGCTTTATAGGTAAAAATGTGAAACAGAAATTTTATTTGGAAGAAAAATAATGCTCGACACGACTGTAATTTACCTATTTAAAATCTACTACTCATTATACAGAAAAATAGTAGAAAATTAATCAAATGACATTAGGACATTAAGTACCTATATCAAGCAGTGTTTATTGGGTTTTTAAAAATAGGTAAATATTATTTTCTTACTTTCGTTTGGTTTATAGACAATTTATTTCTCAAATTTGCGCTAGGAAATGAATTTAATTACTTCATGCAATGGTTTTTTTTATTTTACTCTTTTAAAAAAAATAAAATGTACACATATAAAACTACATTTATTTAAAAAATTATAGACTACATTGTAAAGAAACTTCAATATAAAATGTTTTTAACTTGCAATCGCATATTTTATTTTTTAAATTTAAAAAAAATTCGAATAAAAATGTGGTTTGTAGATAACCTAATTAGGGTGTTTTTGTTTTATGTCATAATTTGTAAGACATTAAATGACAAAATTTCATAATTTCAAACAAAAATTTCTATTTATTCTAAATGAAAGTAAAAAAATATTGTATGCAACAGTAAGGAATCTCGGTAGTTACCTTACTTATGTATTTACAGAACTCGGCCACGCCTCGTGGTACAAATTTCACATACGTAAGGTAACAAGTTTCGTTTCCTTACTTGTTACATAAATATCTATTATCTATTTACTAAATAAGGTTTTATTAATTAACTACTTCTTTATTTGCTGTCAAAGCAATAAAATTTTATTTCAATTTCATAAAGATCGGACAAACCTTCTAGATTTAGATATTTAACCCCTACCCTCATGATAGTCCGATCGAATAAAAAATTATATGTATGACCCAATTTAAAAAAAGACTCTCACTTATAATACCATAAGTAGTAGTAGTCTCGTAGTTATGTCGGTAATTTTTCTGGTAGTATTTCGAATGTTCCTTGTGCTTGGATATGAATATTACGAATGCGCATAAAAATACCAGAAAAATAATATTTCTTATTTTATTTCAATGGTATATACCAAGTGTTGTTGCAAAAAAACAATTACGGTCATTTGAGTGATTGTTGAATTTAACCCCCAACTCTTTGGACCCGAACAAATTCACACCACACATACCTTAAAATCAGGCTCTTGTGAAAAGAGATCTGCTTGTAAAAATATGTGAAGTTCAGACGAACGGTCTAGGTCTTGATGTTAACCCTCATACCTCAATTTAAATATAATTTATAACCCGATAAATAAAAACTATCTTACTTTAGTTGAGTTCAGTTGAAAAAAAAAATTACGACTGTTAAAGCGATTGTTTTAGTTTAATCCACCCCCCTTTCCATCATGATTCGATCGAATTTGAGCATACTTTGAAATCTGACTCTAGTCAAAAAAGACGCGCATGCAAAATTTCATGAGAATCGGACAAACAGTCTAGATCTATAGAGATTACCCCACCTCTAATAGCCCAATAAATTTCAAATATACCTAAAAATGTGACTATAGTAAAAAAATAGTCTAGCCTCCAAATTTCTAGAGATTCGGACAAATGGTCTAGATTCTATAAGATTTATAATCCGCACCCCTTATGATGTTATGATCGAATTAGACATACTTTAAAATCTGACTCCAGTCAAAAGAGACTTGCGTGCAAAATGTCATGAGAATCGGACAAATGGTCGAGATTCTATATTATTAACCCCACCACCTAATGGTCCAATCAAATTAATACATAACTTAAAATCTAAGTTTGGTAAAAAAAAATCTGCATGCAAAATTTCATGAGGATCGGGCAAACGGTGTAGATCTTGATGTTTATCTCTCTCCCCTAATTTGAATATAGTTTATGACCCGATTAAAAAAATCTTTTTTTATTTAATGCATGCGAAGCACGCCGACACTTCCAGTTTAGAAGAAGAAACACACGTTTTTGCCTCCTAGGGAGCAAAAGCGTGGTTTGCTCCCTTTAGTTTAAACAGGGAGTAACGGCGTGCTTTGCGTTCACGTGCGACGAAAAAAAAAGTTTGTTATAAGTATATAAGTTCTTGATAAGCAGAACCACGTAGTCGAAACGAAAACTACGTACTTTGATATTTTGCTTCATCCTCCAATATCAAGAGAACACGAACACTTCGAACATAACATTTGAAAACATACGTTTCGGTGTTGCCAGTTTGAGGACGCTCGGTAGGCGATAGATTGGATGAAAGTATACTTATACGCCTAGCGCAGCAACGCCACGAATGAGCGTTCGGCTGAACTAAAAGTATACGGCAAATGATAATTCACTATCAATTCGGCGCCTACTAAAATTTTTAGATATGACTACTAGATGGTATTAGGAGCCAATTTAACATGGTGACCAATCGAGCGTCCATATATGGACGCTTCATTGGAGCCGGACGCTCGGTTGATGGAAAATTGTCAATATAAGGACGCTTCAATGATAGTAAGTTGTATATATATATATATATACCGGGTGTAACACCATACATGTATATATTGGCGATTAGCATTGTATTTCACATTTACGCAGATTCCTGCTCCCTATTTCTACGTAGGAAAATGGTAAAGGTGTCAATCGCAAGGTAAAATTATTTCACACCAGATGCAATTTGTAATTTCGTTCTAAATTTCTTTTAAAGAACAATATTAGGAATTTTAAATTCGATATTTTTAATTTGAATCTTACATTGCTATGGTTACTTGGTACAACATATTTTCAAATTTTGACGGAGGTGTCAGATGCCAGATGTCAGGTGCTCGGAATTGGTCTATTAGGAAATTGCACAGCGAATAAATCGCGAACTCTGCGTAAACTACTTATTTCCATTATAAAACGTATTTATGATAAAAACTCTTTCATCGTTTGAATAAATTTTTTGATTAAACACAAAACAAATCTGACACTTCCTTCAAAATTTGAAAATATGTTGTACCAAGTAACCATAGCAATGAAAGATTCGATTTGAAAATATAAAATTCCTAATATTGTTCTTTAAAAGAAATTTAGAACGAAATTATAAATTGCATCTGGTGTGAAATAATTTTACCTTTCGATTGATACCTTTACCATTTTCCTACGTTGAAATGGGGAGCGGGAATCTGCGTAAATATGAAATGCAATGCTAATCGCCTGTGTATACATGTATGGTGTTACACCCGGTATATATATATATATATATATATATATATATATATATATATATATATATATATATATATATATATATATATATATATATATACCGGGCGTTTCTGAAACAGGCGCACCCCCCCCCCAAAAAATTGTATTTTTAAGTCAATTACATTTATATTATAGGTTTATAAACTACATCCAGTAGCTTATTATACATGGTTGTATTCAGAATTTTATTTAGAATCAAAATCTTAAAAAATATATGGGGTGTTCCATTTAAAATAAGAAAGTTGGTGTCACTTCCGGCTAAACAGGAAGTAATAAAAATTCATTATTTATGTAGTTTAATGCGCCTTTGAATGTAGTATATAAACCTATAATATAAATGTAATTAACTTAAAAATACAATTTTTTTGGGGGGTGCGCCTGTTTCAGGAAACGCCCGGTATATATATATATATATATATATATATATATATATATATATATATATATATATATATATATATATATATATATATACTTTTTCATCCTTAAACAAAATTGAAATATAATATTACGCAAATAGTACATTCTTACATAATATTATAAATAGGTAAATCCGTTCATAACTTACCATTTCCAATAAAGAAAAATCAAAACAAACCAACGCAAAGTTTGAGATGTCGATGTGAAATAATTTACCACAAATATCGTGCTCTCTAGCACGGTGATCGTGGTAACGAAAACATGCGAATATTTACCGCCGTTTTCAGTTACCGCGTTTCAAATTAGTACCAACATCATGAAAAAAATTACCATGGTACAAGTGGTTCAATTTTGGAACATACCCTTAATGTCAAATCACAATCACTGCTCTTCAAACTGTGATAGTTGAAGAAAAACTGTGGTGCGTTTAATACTGTATAAACAAACCGCAGCCCGTGTGAATAATAGAGAAAATTTATTTTAAAATAAAGTATTTATTTTTATCAAGACATAGCAATTATAAATAATGAATTATATTACAAAGAAATTTTATGATTTCTATCCAAAGTGTATCCGTAGTATACCTTTATTTTTTGTCACTAAATGGACGAGATAGTTTGTTTTCTTGTGTAGGTTCTGTATTTACATGGAAACTGCGTGAAGGTCCTGGTGTCACTGGTTGTGATAATTGTAACTGCGAAGTTACAATATAATCTTGGGTTGTACTCGTATTATTTGTGTCTTTATTTGGACTATTTAAAGATGTTGGTAGAATAAACATTGTGATGTTCTGAGCGCTCGATTCTTCAGATTGCTCCAGTTAAGCTTCCATTATTATTTTTGCAATTTGAAATTTTACAGTAGCTTGGCGTCTTTTTGACATATGTTTTGTGGTCTTTAAGTAGCCCAAAAAAATTAAATCCGAGTCATCATACTCTGTTTGTCTTTTATTTAAAAAAATTATTACTTTATTCACTTGTGCCTCATCGGCTGCCCGTTTACGATGACTGTGCTGATGTTGAGAAGATGTTGTATCAATCGTGCATGTATCGGTCTGTTGAGATGTACTAGGTACCTGTTACTTCGGATACATTTTGAACATTTGAGTGGGCCGTAAAAACGACATTTGTTCCAACCAGGGCCAAGTTTTGTAACGTTCGATTATCTTCGCTGCTTGATTTGTTTGGGTTTTATTGGACCTTCAATGTTTGCTATAGGTATCTTTCAAATTTTTCCATTTGTTTTTAATAGTGTCACCTGTAAATAAAACAAAAATTTTTTTATGTATCTTGTAACTGGAGACAATTTCAAGATTGGTCATAGCTTCCGAATGGGTTTTTCTAGTTAGCGCAATTATCGAAGAACTTGTCAAGCTATATGTAAAAATTTACAGCCTATTTATATGCGCGAACCATTACATGAAAATTCTGCAGTAAACATGTCATTGTGAAATGCCTAGATAAAATTCTTTTTCATGTTTGAAAAGATTTTCTTTTGTTTTACTGAGAATAGTCGGCCCAGATTATAAATTCATTAGCATAGACCTCGGAAGCTATAGAAAAAACAGCGATGCTGGTATATTCGAAGAATCTATGATGGGAAGAAAATTAGCTAATGGCACATTTAATATACCAGCAAGTAAACCATTACCTGGCTGCTAATGGTTTATTTGCTGGTATATTTACCAGGTCCACGAAGTATAATATGATAGGAGAAGACACTCAGCGCAGAGAATGGCACCGAATTTTACTCGTCGCGTGAGATGTAGTGGTGGGGATAAGGGGCCGGCTGTTATGCAGTACTTAGATGCGTAAATCATTTATATTTCATGATTTTCTTAATTTACATAAGAAAATATTATTCTGATACATTATAATATTATAAAAGTACATGTTTATTCTACATACATTATAAATTTTATAATAATTAATATCAAGAAACTGTTAAAAGCCGGTATAAAAATCTCGTAATATACTTATAATTCATTATTTGGGATATTTGGATATTGAGACAGGTATAAAAATTTAAAATACACACAGTTAAAGTGCGGATTATATGCAGGCAAATATGATTAAAATATGCATGCAATATGCATTTAAATAAGGCTAAAATATGCTCGACATATGCACAAAATTAAACAAATATGCAATATTTTTCAATTATATGTAGATATGCAACATAATTTTATTCATTTTTACTAATAATTTATTGTTATAAATCAGAAAAAACTACATTTTGCAACAATGCACAAAAATATCATATAAAATAAACAAAACAACGTATAACTTCTGGAATACAACTTGTGTGCCTACCTACCTTTAAAATAAATGTAAAAATTACTGTAGGTGGTATCAAATATAAGCGATTATAAATTTTATACATATTTTTTTTTATATTGAAATTTTGAGTTAAAAGGTACAAAATATGCTGTTATATGATTTATAATAAATATATGTAAGAAATATTGAAATATTCAAAGTATGCAAACATTTTATACTATATTTTGATCTAAGTATTTCTGTATGAAATGCAAACGTTTGTAAACAAAATACCAATATGCACAATGAACAATATTTATGCAAATGCATATAATCCGCACTCTACGCATAATACACTAAAATATAATATTAATTGAAATTAATGAATGCTGAATAATTAATAATTTTAAAAATTTCGTAATTCTAATTCAGTTTAACAAAGTTTCGCCAATTTTCTTTATTCTCTGCTGGTTGATACTTCATTAATTTTAACCTGGTGAATATACTGTCTCATTCTCATTGATATGAATTCATGTATTACATTATGGTCATATGATAAAACATCTTTACCATAACATTGCAATTAAATTCAAATTTATAATTCTCTTTACTACAAAGCAGACAGTTTCCTCTTAAACACAGGGATTTTTGATATTTTTTTAATAATATATTTCCTATAAATAAACATAAAATAAATTGAAAATAACACCATTTGGATGTGTCAAATAACCTCTGGATTTCAAATTAGTTAAATACGTCTGCTGGTAATAGTTTTGCTTTAGCGCACTAAAAATTGTTACTTCCTCTTTATTAGATGCATAAACACTTTTGCAGTTGGACATAAAACGCTTTTTACATATCTTTATGCGACAAAATAACAAAAAACACGCCGAAGTCAAGCACTTTCTCACTTGGAATCCATGTAAACAGACAAACCGTAGGCCCTCTACCCCCACCACTTACTAATTCAGATAGTAGATTTTTGTGCCACAGTTGATACAAGCCAAGTATATGGAGACGCACAGGCGTGACCAGGTCAAGCTGAGAGTTCACCATGTGTTCTTATCGGAGAACAGACATTTGCTATGAATTCGTACATGATGCGACCATACCCTGCAGTGGCGAGGGTAGGTGCCTGACTCCTAAGTTAGGTAAGGCAAAAACAGAAATGTGCCGCAGGAGAAAATTTGTTTCGGTTCAAGGTGAAATGCTTTAAACACCTTTCAACACTTTGTATCAAAATTACTATGAAACGTTCTAAAATCAATTTTTACGGAGAAAATCATTTAAAATAACAGAACACAGAACTTTATTTCATTACTTAAATAAATATTTTTTTGTGAGTCAAGATAAAATGCTATAGAGGTAATAATAAAAAACAGATAATATTTTTATTTTGTTTTCTCTAACGCACAGGAAATATGTTTATGGTCCACAAAAAGTACATACATATTTAAATAAAGTAGGTTACAGAATAGAAAATAGAATAGAATAAAACATTCAACGCTGCCATTCAACAAGACGCGCGTCTAGCGTTCTCCCAACTTCTCGACTGTCGGCAACAACATCCAAACGTAAGGCGAACAAATTTTATCTGTTCTTGTCTATTATTATTCTTATTTTGTCCATATATTAAATATTTATAATAAAAATTTAATTGACATACTTTTATTTATTTGTTTATAATATAGAAATGTTGAATAGTAGTTAAATTATGTCATTGTTGATTATTTAAATATTTATAAAACTATTCTATTTATTAGACTTTACATTTATTCTAATTTGATAAACTAATGATGAAATAGCATTCACAACAATAAATAAGACAAGCAATTAACAAAGTAAAAATAAACTTGTGTGTTTCTTCATGTCTATTTAGCTGTGTGCGAGGCTGTGCTGTGTATGTTTGTGTAGTGTAGTGCACAGATCAAAAGACAGCGTATAGACTACAGACTCGTGTTATCGGCTGTAACCGTGTAGACTGTGCCATCTCGTGCCAGGTGCGACAACTAATAGATGGTTCTCGCGCTTATAGCCCACTTCAATGAAAAATATGAGTAAAAAACTAATTTAACAAAAATTTATATTTCTTTACTTATTATATTTTGTTACATACTTTTTATGTGCTATCAATTGAAACTTATCCAATTCAGAATCGATATTGACAATTTTCCGCCTATACATTATGTCGTTTTTTTTCTTTTATATAATATTGTAATATTAGCATAATTGTCTTTTCTATAAAAATTTCTTTAACAATAGAATTATACTCTTCGCATGTTATGAAATCAAAATTAACATTATTAACTACTTGTTGGTTTAACAATTTGTAAACATTTTTAACATGTAATTGATCACACAAATATTTAATGTTAATTTCTTAATTTCTACGCAGCACCTTGTCGTTCCATAATTTGGATAAATTAATCGTTGCACATTGTCGTACTCCCTAGCGGCTATTATTCCATGTTATGTCCCTATACTGTACTGGCCAACAAGTCTTCTTTACATACTGCACAGTTTTTGAGTGCCTTTTTGACGTTTTAAAATGAAGCCAGTACAGTAGGAAGACGTCTTAAAAGCCAGGGAAAGTTCGTAAACGCTCTCGGTTTATACAGCTGATACCGAATTCTCCTCCTCTTCACTCTCAGCAATCTGATAATCAAGCAACTTCAAAATTATATTGTTGTAACTCTTACCCTTCGTCATTTTATTCTTCAATTCTTGCGTTTTAATCCCTCTTATTTCATTAAACACTAAACATTTAACGCATTAAACTTTAACAAACATTATAACAATTATAACCACATAACAACTGTCAGTGTCAACAAACTGTCGTTCCACAATTTGAACCGCTTGTAGTTGTACGCTTCGTACTTGATCAATTTCACAACGCGGTTTTCTTTAATATTTGAAATTAAATTCAGCTGTCATCTTGCGGTAGATGCGGCAACTAAAATTTTAGTCACGTGATGGTTACAGCGGTTTGGTCCACACTGCCCCTCATAGTAATAGGAGCAAAGACAACAGGCCGCCACCACTGGCCGCGTCTGTCTTTGAGAGCCTTAAAGTAAAAACACCACAAAAAACTTATGTTAAAACATCTTAAGTAAAATCTCCAACTGACCATTACACCGCCACTGCAATCAGGGTCGGCTCGCCGGCTCAAGGAACGATGCAAGTGAGGCACAGCATCATGTCGCTCACGGACGGGGTCGCCTTACAAGATTTCTAAATAAAATGTATGCTTTTTATTATAAGCAATTTGCAATTACTAAAAGAAATTTACCAACTTGCAACTAAATAAATTAGAACTCATGTGATTTCTCGGTTCGTCACATGTTACATAATATGAGTCCGAGTATAAGTCATGATTCATGCTATTCCAAATTAAAATGGTTGGCGAACTATTGGAATATTTCAATAAGAATGCGAACCTCGTGGTGAAATTTTGTACTTAAACAACGGTGCACTTGTGATTTGCACGTTGTTTTCGAAAAGAATTGAGTTGAAAATTTGTTCATTTTAGTTCATTGGTTGTGTAAATATAAATTAACTTACTATTTATAACATACTTTATATGATAAGGTAGTCATTGTAGGTATTTTGTACACAATTAAACTATAAAAATAAAAGAACTAATACTTTAAATATAAACTAAAATGAATATAAATGTTAGTGGAATTAATATTGACGTTTATACAGGGTGTAACAGCGAAACCAACCAACGCCTACATTTTCTTTATTATTATAGTTACAAAAAAATGTTAAATATCAAAGTTGTGGGAGACCAAGGGGGACATCTGGTTGAAGAATAAAATAATTTTTTAAACCAGTGGTTCTCAAGTTAAAATACAAAGTTATATTTTTTCAAATGGGAATATACATATTTTTAGGCCTATCCGATAGAGTATTTTTTTCTGAATTCAACCATGTATTCGTTTTATATCCTTACATAATAAAAATATTGAGTAAAATTCAGTTGAAATTTAAATAATTTCTAATTTTTAATATTAATCTATGGATGAAAAACAAGTGATAAATTAAATATGGACGTGGTTTCTTTGGATATCTCGTGGAATAAATATCGCAAGCTTGTATGGTATTTTTATTTGTTTTTTTAAATTTATCACTTGTTTAGATTACTGCACATTAATGTTAAAAGTTAAAAATTATTTAAATTTAAATTGAATTTTTCTCAATATTTTGTTATGTAAGGATATAAAACGAATACATGGTTGAATTAAGAAAAAAATAATCTACCGAATAGGCCTAAAAAATATGTATATTCCCATTTGAAAAAATATAACTTTGTATTGGAACTTGAGAACCACTGGTTTAAAAAATTATTTTATTCTTTAATCAGATGTCCCCCTTGGTCAGCTACAACTTTGCTATTTAAAATTTTTTGTAACTATAATAATAAAGAAAATATAGGCGATGGTTGGTTTCGCTGTTACACCCTGTATACAACTATTATACTAAGCACTAAGCAAGATCTAAACTATGTAGATAACCTAAAAACCGCTTGTAGAATAATGTACTTAAAATGCAAAATAAAAACAAATTTACTACCAAAACTACAACAATAGAAAACATCACACAATATTCTAGCATACACTTAATGAAAACTCCATACAGAAGAAAAAACAACAAAATAATACACACTGCAAAACTGCAATGTTATACTTATGAAAGCCAAAGTAAAGTGCACCGTTGTTCAGAATTTCACATAGGTGAACAGCGCCATCTCTTAGTAGTGCAATATCTCAATGGCCGAATTGGGAGAGGACGATTTCTTTTTTAACTTGGCAGAATTTCGTGCAGTTTGGTTGAGTGTTGCTGAGTGACGTCACGCAGACTTGCAATTCGGCGTTCAATTAAGAAACTTAGATTGAAAAAAGTAGTATCAAAACAGTGTCGAAATCGCCAGTTTTATAGTGAAATCGTGGTGTTTTGCAGTGAAAATAGAGATATTTTAAAGTGAAGTAGTGCTATTTAAAAGTAAAATTGTGGTGCCTGATGTGCTCTTGGTTTTACTTCAAGTTATTCAACAAGGTTTCAAGGAAAATTAAAGGTTGGAAAAATGTATTATTTGTTACAATATTCACGGTATTACATGCAAAATGGTTAAACACATACACAAAACTTATATTAATAATAATTTTTTAATAGAAATAATTGTTTATATTGTTGTATAAATTGTTGCTGATGTAACAACATTAAACATTTTTTAAAGTATTTTTTTGGAGTATAGATAAGATAGCGGGCGGTAATAACGTAAGAGACGTACGTCTCCACGATTTAGATAGAAAGTGCAAAATTTGTAAACCTTGTTCAATAACCCAGTTAATTGCGAAAACTGTAACAGTCTAATGCATAAATCGTGTGCGGATCGTAAAAATCTGACCTCGAGTGACGGTACAACAATTGGTTGTCAAAACGATAGGTTCGTATAGATGCCCTAGACTACAAGAATGACATTAGTGTGAAAAATACCATTCAAGCCCTTAAGATGGAAATAACACTCTTAAAGGACATCATAAGCGATAAAGAAACGATAATTAATGATAAGTGCTTAATTATTGATGCAAAAAACAATATTATCTCATTATTGAAAGAAAAGCTAAATTTAGTACAACTAAAGTCATCTTCCAATAACAATTCAAAACCTAATAAATTAGCAACTAGCAACACTGACAGTAAACAAAAACAATCTAAGTTAGTGACAAAAAAATGAAACTAAAAATAAAACGCTAACCCATAGAAACAAAACAATAACAAAGTTACATACTTACGGAACAAAATCAAGGAACTTAAAAGGATAGTAACGATGAACAAATTCATAAGAAAGTGGATCAAAATACACCATCAGATGCAGAAAAAAAATTGTCTACAGTGGTGCGCCGCAGATCATTTAAAAATAATTCAGCCATAATCGGGAGTTCCAAAAATGTCTCTAATATTGAAACAACCCCCAGAAAAGCGTTCATATACATGTCCCGACTCAAACCCACGACAACAAGTGATAATACTCGTATTAAAAACCATCTTGTTAAACATTTTCCAGAAGTGGAGTGTGAACAGCTAACGTCTAAATATCCTGAATATTACAGTTCGTTTAAGGTTATGGTCGAAATTTTGAAAACACATACGTGTCCCGTTTTTTCAGCGGTCAACGAAAAGGAATTCAGTAACGTAACGGAAGAAACTGTCGATCTTTATCGCAAAAATCTTTATCAAAAATTAATAATCTAAAATTTCTTATGTGCAACAGATACATGGCGTTCAACTTGACATTAAATTCGTTAACTTCCCGAACTTTATTTACACCACTAACTACTGTCCGCTACTGTCGATCTAACCTCGAGGGAGGCGGAGTCGGTATCTGTTGCCCAAGTGATTTTGATGTATCACCGATTGACCTAGAATCTTTCTGCATCGAACAACATTTCGAAATATGAGGTGTCCAATATAAATTGAATAAGGACACTTTAATTTTTATTTTAACCTGTTACTGAAGCCCTAATTCAGATTTTAATATTTTTATAAACAATCTAACCTGTGTTTCAGATTATATATTTCAGCCTGTTAGACATATTTTCATTAGAGGTGACTTTAAAATAAATCCTATCAGAACTTTCAGAAATAAAAAATTATCTGGGATACTTTTTATTGCTATAAATTAAACAACATTGTGAATACACCAACACGTGGACAAAATATTTTAGATCATGTAACAGAAAATTTCATTTCAGATCATAGAACTATTTTTAGTCCGGTCGCCGAGCCATGTAACCTGGAAGTTGGGTACAAAAAATATTTTATGATTGATTCTAGTACTATTTGATATACTGAATCATAATATGACGGATGCCAGAGCGGCACACCTGGGCAACTCCGGGAAATTCGAAAAAATCGCCCAAGAAAATGGATTTTTTTGGTTATTTGCCAATAACTACTAAACGGTTAGTTCTACATTTAAGATTGTCCAGTGCATTTTTGTAGAGAACAAAATTTCCAAAAAAAATGACACTTTGAACTGCTCTCTTCGATTAACCGTTTCTGAGATATACGCGTTCAATTTTTTTTTGAAATTTGTGAAAAACTGAAAAGTTCAATTTTTCATCACCATTTTGCTAATAACCCAGTTTATACTAGTTTCTCGGATCAACAACTTTCGGACCAATTCAGAAGTAATGGACGCCCACACGAACGCTCTATCCGCCATTTTGGTTTTGAGTATTCGCGCGAACTTTTGATTTTGATTATTTTATAGCGGTTGTGACACCTTATTTTAAAGGTCTCGTCAAGACAAACAAAATTATGTTTAGTGAAGAAATCAATATAATTGGCTGACTAGTTTACGACTTATGAATTTTATAGTGTAAGAAAGAAAAACGCACGGACCGTTGAGAGCGTAGCACGTCGTGTTCGTAGTACAGTACAATATCTGCCGTTCGCTGTGTACTTGTTGATAATTTTTTAACTTTTGTTTAATGATTCATTATAATTGTTATTAATACACGAGCCGCAGGCGAGTCACATAATTATTCCTATAAATAATTACTGTAATGAATGCAAATGTAATATAATAGGTAAGTACTTTATTTATGAATAATAAATTTATTTTTTATGAAATCGTACAATAATGACTAACTTTAGCTCCGCTAAATCGTAGTAAAAAGTAAAACTTTAGTTCATAAATTATTATAAGTCATTAAACAAAAAATATGAAAAAAGCTAAAAAAGTTCAATTTTCTCTGGAAGAAAATCTTAAAATTTTGTCTTAACTAAGGCCTTCAAAAAAAATTAAAACAATCTATCTTATAGAAAATTGCTTGCAGAATTTAATAAAAGAAACCGGATATCAAAATTTTAATTTGTTTAGAAGTTACAAGTCATTAAACAGAAAAATTATGAAAAGAGTAAAAAAATTTCAAGTTTCTCTCGAAGAAAATCTTAAAATTTTGGCTTAACTAAGGCCTTCAAGAAAAAATTCATACAATCCATCTTATAGGGAATTGTTTGCAGAATTTAATAAAAGAAACCGAATATCAAAATTTTAATTTGTTTAGAAGTTACAGGTCATTAAACACAAAACTTATGAAAAAAGTAAAAAAAATTCAAGTTTCTCTCGAAGAAAATCTTAAAATTTTGGCTTAACTAAGGGCTTCAAGAAAAATTTCATAAAATCTATCTTATAGAGAATTGTTTGCAGAATTTAATTATAATCTATCTTGTAGAGAATTGTTTGCAGAATTTAATAAAAGAAACCGGATATCCAAATTTTAATTTGTTTAGAAGTTACAGGTCATTAAACACAAAAATTATGTAAAAATTAAAAAAAAATCAAGTTTCTCTCGAAGAAAATTTTGAACGCGTGTATCTCAGAAACGGTTAATCGAAGAGAGCAGTTCAAAGTGTCATTTTTTTGGAAATTTTATTCTCTACAAAAATGCACTGGACAATCTTAAGAGCGTATAGATGTTGGAACGAGTTCGCATTTGAACCCCCACTACTGCAAACTGATCTTCCTCAGTGGGAGTATTTCCCTTCACCGTAGACTTCATAATAGGTGTGTTTTGTACCGCGCTCGCTGCCACCCCCCGACGGACATACCCTAGTTCCACTGTCTGTACGACAGTCGACTAGAGAGCGTCAACAACAATTTTTTTTAAAATTTTAAACATGTTATATGTCTACAATGCTCACAACAATAAAAATAAATAATAATAATGTTTTGGTTGCATTTAGACCAATATAAAAAAATAACTCTAGCGGATTCTATCTTTGTATAACTTTATTTATTTATTTTTTAGAAATTTTAATAAATATCATTAGTAACAATGTACCTATGAAATACGCGAGGGTGGCATTTTCCTCGAAATTAAACAACAATGCAACTTTTATTATTTACATTGCCAACGCAATAGTTCATTATTTTATATTATATTACCTACATAAATAATGAATGTTGAATATAATTAATTATATGTATTATTTAATAATTATTGTTTAATATAATTATTTTTATTCATATTTAACATTCAAATTTTCAATTTTTATAGTGTTTCTAAAAAAATCTGCTGTGGCCAGGGCCAGCACACAACCTCTCGCCTAATTCTGCTTATTTTGCTAATATAATAAATAGTTTTAAAAAGTTACCGTTTCCGAAAAAATTGTAACATACGAACGAACGAACGAACGCACGAACACACACACAGACATCATCTCAAAAATGTGTAATTTGTATTCTAGAGACCCTAAAACGTGCTTATTTGTCAAAAACTCACACTCGAAAATTTAGACTCATCATCTTGTAGAATATGATGCGAGAGGTAAAAATGTATCGAATTTTTGGTATAAAACTGTGCAAATGTCTTCAAAGATATAAAATTGAAATTTTGGTAATTTGTAGATAAAAGATACGGAAAGTGCGCTGTGGAAATGAATTTTTGTTAACATATTTATCTTTTGAGTTATAATGTCTGCAAATTACCTAATTTTCAAATGCATGTATCTTTATTCGCTTATAAAAAAATTCAAAATTATCTCCAGAGTGCACTTCTATAAACCTTTCTCTTTCATAATATGTAATTGTGAATTAGTAAATGTTATTGTAACGGTGGTAGTTTTATCCCAAAATTCACTCCTTTTATGCGAATTCGTTTCATGCTCAAAACAAAAAAAATAAAATATTTTAGCAACATTTTAGACTCATTTACATATCCCTATTCTATTTTAAGAATTTTTGCAAAAGAAAATAATTTTCATATAATATAATATTTATTTAAATTAAAAAAAACATAATATCGAATGAAACTTAAAATTGTATATTGTACCTTTTGCGTCTGTTAATACTACCAGGGGTGGCATTTTCCTCGAAATTAAACAACAATGCAACACTAATATTATTTACATTGTCAACCTCGGTTGTCAACTCATTAGTTCATAATTTTATATATTTATTATTGTCTAAATAATTAAATGTATGTAATTATTATTTAATTATTGTTTAATTCAATTATTTTTATTCAAACTAATAATAATTCAAATATTAAATTTGTAACATAATGTTTCTAAAAAAATGTATGGTGATTCTGATGATAGTAGTAGGTAATGCTCTCATACAATTTTTATTTGGTTATTTCTGCATATAAAAAATAAAATAAAATTATTTAGCCCAGCGCGTTCAAATTTGTTCTAATAAACAAATTTTGTTATACGCTACAAATAATTGAAAGTTACTTTAGATATACTAACTTACTACAAGTAGGTAAGACGGTATAAGAAAAACATAGTCAAAGAATTTATGTTTGCATTGGATTCACATTTTCTGTGCCCAAGCGACAACCGATAGTAAATGCTCCGCCTATTTAGACCTCCGAGTAGTTCATGTAATACTCACACCGCCCAACAGCAGAGTGGCGCTATTGCACGGTACTGATTATACGTGAAAACATCCAAATTTTGGTATAAAACTGTGCAAATGTCTTCAAAGATATAAGATTGAAATTTTGGCAACTTGTAGATAAAAGATGGGAAAAGTGCGCTCTGGAAATTAATTTTTGTTAACATATTTATCTTTTGAGTTATAATGACATCAAAATACCTAATTTTCAAATGCATGCATCTTTATTCGCTTACAAAAAAAATCAAAATTATCTCCAGAGCGCACTTCTATGAACTTTTCTCTTTCATAATATGTAAGTGTTAATTTGTAAATGTTATTGTAACGGCGGTAGTTTTATTCCAAAATTAACTCCTTTTATGCAAGCAATCTATACGCTCTTAAATGTAGAACTACCCGTTTAGTATAGGGTGGGCCAAATACAAGTTTTTTTTGAAAATGCAATAAAATGAACAAAATTAATTTTTTTCCATGTATTATGGCTTCATTAGTAAGAGCAAACATTCCCATTTATTATGGAACACAGCTTCGTTCAAGTGGTTGCCTCGGTTGGCTTCGCAGTAGCGCATTCTGTCACCCAATTTTCCAAGACCTGGTTGATTGTTTCGAGCTGTAGCTCACGGATTGCTTGGATGATATTGGACCGAATCGTTTCTGGATTGTTAGCATAACATCGGTCCTTCACGGTTCCCCACAAAAAAGGGGTCAAATCGCAGGTCCGAGGCAGCCAATTGACATCGCCAAGACGGATGATAACATGATTTGGGAATTTGGTGCCGAAAAGATCGATTTTGGCATGGGCTGTATGGCATGGCGAGCCATCCTGCATGAATCAGAGGTAGACCAAATCCATGTCTTCAATTTCAGTAAAAAAAGTCGGATACCATGGCTCTGTAAAAATCTTCTTTTCAACAAACGCACTGTTTGGGCTACACAGCACTCACTTTGGAAATAAATTTGCAATATTTCCCAACGTTGCTCAAGCGTAAAGCGACTCATTTCGTACCGCGGAGGTATGATACTTACTTTCTATCAAGATTTCGAGTGGGAAAAAGCTGTCAGTGTCAAAATAACCTATGATTTAAAAAGAAACCACTAGTTGGCCCACCCTATAGTTATTGGCAAATAACCAAAAAAATCCATTTTCTTTTCGAATTTCCCGGAGTTGCCCAGGGGTGCCGCTGTGGCACCCATCATATTATGATTCAGTATATCAAATAGTACTAGAATCAATCATAAAATATTTGTTGTACCCAACTTCCAGGTCCAAGTCGATTTTCTCATTTGGCGACCGGACTATTTATGTAATTTACCGAAAAACAAACCAAGAAACAACACAGTGGTTTACAAAAGGATATATTCACATAATAACATAACATTGTTTTACAATTACTTAGAACAAGCTAACTGGAACTCTGTATTTCAGCAGTCAGAGATAAATAATGCATTTAATTTATTTTTTGATATATTTACAGATTTGTTCCAGGTTCATTTTCCTCTAAAAAAAGTTATGAAATCTAATCATAAAAGCTGGGTCAATAAGGATATAAAACAGTCTAGTAATTCTCTAAAACAACTACCTATACTATTTATATAAACAATATCCTCAATTATCTCACGTGTACGCGACAGCAAAACGTAATCACCAGTGACCTTTATACCATAATGGACTGGAACCGCGTTTATTTTAACATTGTTGGGGTTGTCACCCTAGAAACTTCAGCGTGGGGTACCTTATCCTTTTTCTTTTTATAGCGTTGTCTTTCTTTAATTAGGTAACTGCCGGTGTTGTCAGTTTTGATAATGATTTTTGAAATGTTGCCTTGTGAGTACTTATAATAATTATTGAGAATTGAAATCTGTAAAATTGACATTGTTAAAAAGACAACACTATTTTAATACTTATAATTATAATTTTTGAAATAATTAAACAAGTAGTGTAAATATAGTCAAATAAAACCATTATGGTTGCGACATGCATTGTTTCAAAATGTACTACCTAATACATATGGCATGTAAAAGAATTTGAAAATGCATAGGTAAGTCAAGTGATATTTTTATATTATTTATACTTTTTACATGTTTTATTTGATTTGTTTTTTATTACAGGTTCCCAAAAGATAATGCATTATGGATGCAGGCAATTAATAGAAGTGGTGAGCCTAAAACGAACTGGCGTATTTGTACTGACCATTTTTCGGACACTGATTATGAAAGTACCAATGTTTTAAAAAGAAAAGCAGTGCCATTTATTGAGCCATTTGTTAAGGTATACTATTATTTTCATACGACTTATTATTGTTTCTCAGCATTAAAATTTTTTCAGATTCGCCGAATCGAATTGTGTATCCGAGAAACAGGACGAGGAAGTAGAAAATTCACCACCAGGATGCAGTATCCAGGAAATGGACCAAGGCAATGAGTCTGAGGTAATTACTACTAAACTGTAAAAAATCACGATATAACTTCAAATTAGCCAAAATTATAAAGTGTCATTTAAGATATTTCAATTTATTATTTACATTTTTTTAGTTCATATCCACTACTAGATGCATGTCATTGGGCACGCAATCATCACCTCCTAAACGATTAAGTGTAAATCACCGCGGATGAAGAATAAGATTAAGAACCTGCAGCGCACTTTAAACCGAATGGAAAAAGTTAGACAGTGTCCAGGATTTTGTGGAACATCTATAACAAAATTGTGGAAACCTGTATGAATTACTATAGAACCATTTTTCTAAATTTTTGCAGGATATAATTAGCCAAGAGCGGGATTTTGCGGGCAAATCAAAAAATACTAGAAGATATGGGGAGAGTATTAAAAAATTCGCGTTAACTTTACATTATTATTCACCCAAAGCGTACGAATTTGTTGCACAACACTTAAGCATACCCTCTACTTGCACAATTAGAAGCTGGCTGTCTAGCCACAATTGCAATCCGGGATTTCTAGGGGAAGTTTTTAATTATTTGAAACAAAAAGTGGCAGAAGATCCAAATTTAAAACACGTAGGATTAATTGTATACAGCATGCATATTAGAAGTTCTATGATGTATGATGAAACAAGCGGTAGTTTTACTGGTAACGTAAATTATGGGAGAATTTTTGAAGGAAATGAAACAGCTATCGCTACGGAAGCTCTAGTTTTTATTATACATTCATATAGAAATGTTTTCAAATGCCCAATAGCATACTTTTTTATTCATTCTTTGAATGCAAATGTGCAAGCTGAGCTGATAAAGAACGCTATTATTTTATTAAATGATATAGGCATACAAGTCAACTCATTTAGATGCGATGGTGCACCAATTAATATTAAAACTGCCCAAAATTTAGGATGCATATTTAACTATAATGAAATTGTACCTTGTTTTCCGAACCCGGCAAATCCAAATTTATCAGTACACTTTATTTTAGATCCCTGTCACATGTTAAAGTTAGCGCGGAATTGTTTAGCAGATAAATTTTTGGAATCAAATGTCAACCTGTGTCATGGGAATATATAAAACGATTACACAAATTTCAGGATGATATTGATTTAAATTTTTAAGTCAAGGGGTGGCAGATGCCCTTGATTATTTAATTTCGAAAAAATTACCAGAATTCGGCGGTGCAGAAGCTACAAGTCAATTTATTAAAATTATTTGGAGGACATTTGACCAACTCAATGTAAGAAATTCCTTTGGTAAAGGTTATAAAACGCCTATTCGACCAGATATCATAAATTTATTCAAAAATTATTTTATGGAAACATAAGAATAAGTATAACATAAGTATCGTTTACATAAGACTTATTGTAACGGTAGTGCAGCGGTCTTGCAATTGCACAAGATTTGGCTAACGCATAGCAATGGAAGCGTTCACTCACAATGACTTAACGCGTTGGTAGAGTCGGTGCAATGCATTGCTATAGTTTGTAAACTCCAAACATTTACAACGCACAAGCACCGCACCGCCAAGCAACAGCCAATCAAAATTTAATGTGGAATTTAAAAGGTGGCGAAAAAATTTGAGTTATGACAAATTGTCATTGGAATTGTCATTGACTTCGAATTTACCTATTTTTATAGATAAATATGAGTGTAGACAGTAAATTTGCTGAACTGTTGGTATAATATCCAGCAATTTGGAACAAAAAATGCTCATTGCACTGAGAAAATATAAAAAAAGAAATTAAAATTCTTGCATTCAAGATTAAATTTACAGGTAATAATTATTTCTTGTTGTGTCATTTTTATCAAATTAAATCTTAAAATATTTTTAGGACAGCAATTTCAATTTATATGCAACACAACAGAATACTGTATTACCTACAACAACGTCACTAAGTTTTTATGTGAACGCTCTCCTTACCAAAGCAATACCAATGCAACACCGCTCTAACAAGGCAACGGCACTAAGCTCTATGTGAACGCAGCTTTACGGTTGACGGTGAATGAGAAGTGTTCTAAATTTATCAGAGTAACCTTTTCAGGAAAAAATTGTATTTAATATTATTAAATACACACACAAGATGTTTCGGGCTTTACAGAAACAAATTATTGGAAAGAACATTTAAAAAATTCATAATATTTCTCAATTTTTTTCTGATAAATTAAATTTGTTTAACCTTGTCACCCACATATAAATGAAGGAGAAGAAATTCATGAAATGCAGCTGGAAAAATAATTAAGATATGTATATAAAAATTAGATACAAGGCGCATATCAAAAAACTAAATTTACAAATTCACGGAAATAAATCAAGCGTTCGATTTTTAATTTTCAAATGTGTAAAATCTTGATCATGACTATAGCGATGAAGACTATATGAAGCAAAATGGTGAAGAATGCCAGGAAATAAGAATACAAGAAGGCACAAAAGAAATAATAGTATTAAAGTAAACGAAAATGAGAGAGAAGAATATATTATTTTAGAAGAACAAGGAGAACAAAACAATATTATAGAAAAGCGAAAGGGAAATAAATAAATTAAATAAGCAATATTGCTGCAATAGAATCAGAATTTAAGTTTATGGCTATATTGCTCAAAATAAAAATCTGAAATTTATCATGAGTAATTACGAAACATTATTTGTCCGAAAAATTTGTATAATATATTGTTGCGACAACAATTAGAGAAAATAAGAATTAATTTTTGCTTTTTAATATTTCAAATCGTGGCTTTATTAATGCATCTTAATTAGTTTTGTTTGAAATAATCGATTCCTTGCATTGATCGTAATGCCCTGTTCGCACGTTGCTACTTTGAAGACACATTCGTGCTACTGTAGCAAGAAAAAATCTGAGTCGCTTGTCAAATAGCAGCGCTGCTAATTTGTAGCATCAAAGTATCAAGAACTACTCGTTGATAATTTCACATCGTTGATCGTTGTGTGTGTAGATAGCGATTTTTTGCGGTAATTATTTCGATTTGAATTTCTTTTCATGCTACAGTAGCACGTATGCGTCTTCAAAGTAGCAACGTGTGAACAGGGCATAAGAGTGGTATGAAAAGTTTTTTTGTCAAAAAAATTACACAACTAGTTAAAAAAATTATGAAAAATTGGCAAAATAGACTGTTTTTATTAATTTATTACCAAAAGACTATTAAGTATTTAAAAAATATAGCTTCATAGCACTCTAGAGTCATCTTTTAACTAACCATATATAAAATATGAACAGTGTAGATGTTATAGCAGGGGCACAATTTGTAATATAGCGAGGTCACTTTTTCACTATATTTTTGTCACAAGTGTACCGCCTTAAGAATGACTGGGAGATAATTTTTAGGATTCAGAAAACCAAAGGATCAAAAAAATAAATTTCATGATGTTAATAGAGCGAAGAGGTTTTTAAAACCGAGATGTAAGTGTGACATGTCTTCGAAAAAAAAACAATAAACGCTGTTTTGATACATCAGACGACGTAAGACAAAAAATATTTAATAAATTTTGGTCAGATATGACATGGGACCAAAAAAGGAGTATATGCAAAAGTGTAAAAATTGAAACGACCTCAGAAAAACAACGATGATGATTCTCGCCGCAATGCAACTTTCAAGTATTTTTTAGCTGTTCAAAATAATGAAGTACCAGTTTGTAAAATCATGTATCTGCATACACTTTGTATAGGGGAATGGTCAGTGAGATCATGGGCACAAAAAGGAGATAACGGTATGATAAAGAAACGCAAAAACTTACATGAAGAAAATTTAGAATTTTTAAAAGATATAAATAAACTACCGTCTCATTATTGCAGAAAGGATACAAACAAAGCATATTTAGAACAAATATTTCAGAGTTTTTCTGACCTACACCGCGCTTATGAAATGAAATGTGAGGAAAACAGAATAAAGCCATTATCTAGAATAGCTTAACATTGAAAAAGTTGCTGATGAAATAAATATTTCTTTATTTAGACCAAGGAAAGATCAATGCGATGTTTCTTCAAATTTAAAAATAAAAATCTAACACAAGATGAATATGATCTGCACATTGAGAGAAAAGAAACAGCTAGAAGAAATAAGGATGATGACAAGAAAAGGGCGGTGCTGGAGGTCTATGAAGCTACAACACAAATGTAGCATACAACAATTTTTTTTATGCACATAATTAAAGCTCATTTACTGCTATTTTACTGCGCAAAAATTTTTTTTGCTGCTCTATCCATTTTTGAGAAAAATGCTGTATTCTAGCTTAAGTATTAAGCTGGAATACAACCGTAAAATAAAAAAATAAATAGATAAAAATAGAGAGGAAGTGTTCTACTATTTTACTGCTGCAATGATAAATTTGCTGCTCCGACCATTAATGAGAAAAATGCTGTATTCTAGCTTAAGTATTAAGCTGGAATACAATCATGAAATAAAAAAATAAATAGCTAAAAATAGAGAGGAAGTGTTCTACTATTTTACTGCTGCAATGATAAATTTGCTGCTCCGGCCATTAATGAGAAAAATGCTGTATTCTAGCTTACATATTAAGCTGGAATACAACCATGAAATCAAAAAACAAAAAGACGGTAATAGAGAAGTGTAGTACTATTTTATTGCTACAATAAAAAATTTACTGCGCGGATGAATTTGAATGAAAAAACAGGTTATAAGTAGGTACTTTAAAAAGGTAAAAAATCTAGCACAGTTCGAGCAATGATTTCAAAAACTTGTTCTATTGCTTATAATTGCTACGACTTAATTTACCGATTTCAATTATTTATACAAAATAAAGTTAACATAAACCGGAAGTGATGGCTAGAATGGCAAAAATCGACTTTAAGAGAAGACTGCATTCAATGTGTCTGAAATTTCAAGCATACAAAATCTTGGAAACTATTGCACTTAGAGAGCTAGGGTTTTGAAATTTGTATTTATTATTAAAATGTCCGTGTCACTATATGTAACATTTTTTAATTGTTTATATTTTACATAATAATAATTAAATTACTTGAGTATTACAAAAACTAATGTTCTCTTGACAAAGAGCATCTACAGTTGTAAATAAATATAATTTTGAAAACATTAAATATGCACAATAATACGAGCGTTACTAAATTCTTGAAAATTCAAGCGAAGATATTGTAAAAAACCTGATATGACTATTTAGAGGCAAGCAGTAAATTATTGCAACTTGTAATTTAGTCAAGTAATTGTTTATTAACATAATTAAATTAATTTTAAGCGAGTGTGATGGTTTACACAATAATACGAGCGTTACTAAATTCTTGAAAATTCAAGCGAAGATATTGTAAAAAACCTGATATGACTATTTAGAGGCAAGCAGTAAATTATTGCAACTTGTAATTTAGTCAAGTAATTGTTTATTAACATAATTAAATTAATTTTATGCTTGTGTGATGGTTGAAACAATAATACGAGCGATATTAAATTCTTGAAATTTCAAGCGAAGACATTGTTTATAAAAATACTTGATATGACTATTTAGAGGTAAGCAGTAAATTATTGCAACTTGTAATTTAGTCAAGTAATTGTTTATTAACATAATTAAATTAATTTTAAGCGAGTGTGATGGTTTACACAATAATACGAGCGTTACTAAATTCTTGAAAATTCAAGCGAAGACATTATTGTTTAATACCTGATATGACTATTTACAGGCAAGCAGTAATTTATTGCAATTTGTAATTTAATCGAGTTATTGATTATTAACATAATTAAATTAATTTTATGCTTCTGTGATGGTTTAAACAATAATAGGAGCGGTATTAAATTCTTAAAGGCAAGCAATAAATTAATGTAACTTGTAATTTAGTCAATATTTTGTTAAATAAGTTAATTTAAACAATAATACTAGCGTTATTGAATTCTTGAAAATTCAAGCGAAGACATTGTTTATAAAATTATCTGATATGACTATTTCGAGGCAAGCAGTAAATTATTGCAACATGTATAATTTTGTCTAGTTATGTTTATTAACATAAACAAATTCATTTTAAGAGAAAGTGTCCGTTTGAACAATATTATTATAATGTAATTAAATTGGGAAACAACACTCCCCCCACACCTTAATTTTTTAAATTGTTAATATCTCCCTGATGCAATAAAACGGCACTTATTGTTCTGTGTATGTTATGCTTAGGACTGCATTTAAGTGTCTGAAATAAATCTTGTAATCTTGAAAAACTATTGAACTTAGAGAGATACATACGGGTTTTAAATTTGTATTAAGCGGCTCGTCTACGTTATTGCCGAATTCCTAGAATATTCTCGATTTTACTTTTTCTTCCATTCCACTCTTTTCCCCACTACTATGACTGCCTGAAACCAGCCCGAAACGCGTACTTTGCCGCATCCTAGTTTGAAGTTGAAAAATACTGTAAAAGTGTTTTCGTTGCGAGTAAACTGTCAGATAATTATTGATTTCAGGATAATACTTTTATAAACATTTGATAGAGAAAAAATTGATCTACAGATGTGCTTTTTAATAATTAATTTCTATCTTGAGATATAACCGTGTAAAGTTTAGATAAATTGGATTTTTTTTGCTTCTTTCGGTATTTTTATAATCATGTACGATTTTTTAATCAAAATTTTAAAAAGGCACATCTGTAGATCCATTCTTTGTCTATTAAATCCTTGTTGAAATAAAATTTTACCATTCTTGTACTGGCCACAAAACACTCGCTACGTTAGTACATTTTATGCTGGATTTTAGGAGGTAGACGAGCCTCTTAAGTAGTAAAATGTCTATGTTACTTATGTAACATTATTTAAAAGTTTATTATTTATTAAATAATAATATATTCATATTTTTTTATTCGTACAAATTTTAAAAACTATTGCATATTTAATGTTTTCAAAATTATATTTATTTACAACTGTAGATGCTCTTTGTCAAGAGAACATTAGTTTTTGTAATACTCAAGTAATTTAATTATTATTATGTAAAATATAAACAATTAAAAAATGTTACATATAGTGACACGGACATTTTAATAATAAATACAAATTTCAAAACCCTAGCTCTCTAAGTGCAATAGTTTCCAAGATTTTGTATGCTTGAAATTTCAGACACATTGAATGCAGTCTTCTCTTAAAGTCGATTTTTGCCATTCTAGCCATCACTTCCGGTTTATGTTAACTTTATTTTGTATAAATAATTGAAATCGGTAAATTAAGTCGTAGCAATTATAAGCAATAGAACAAGTTTTTGAAATCATTGCTCGAACTGTGCTAGATTTTTTACCTTTTTAAAGTACCTACTTATAACCTGTTTTTTCATTCAAATTCATCCGCGCAGTAAATTTTTTATTGTAGCAATAAAATAGTACTACACTTCTTCTCTATTACTGTCTTTTTGTTTTTTGATTTCATGGTTGTATTCCAGCTTAATATGTAAGCTAGAATACAGCATTTTTCTCATTAATGGCCGGAGCAGCAAATTTATCATTGCAGCAGTAAAATAGTAGAACACTTCCTCTCTATTTTTAGCTATTTATTTTTTTATTTCATGATTGTATTCCAGCTTAATACTTAAGCTAGAATACAGCATTTTTCTCATTAATGGTCGGAGCAGCAAATTTATCATTGCAGCAGTAAAATAGTAGAACACTTCCTCTCTATTTTTATCTATTTATTTTTTTATTTTACGGTTGTATTCCAGCTTAATACTTAAGCTAGAATACAGCATTTTTCTCAAAAATGGGTAGAGCAGCAAAAAAAATTTTTGCGCAGTAAAATAGCAGTAAATGAGCTTTAATTATGTGCATAAAAAAAATTGTTGTATGCTACATTTGTGTTGTAGCTTCATAGACCTCGGTGCTGGGAGAATATCACGTAATAACAGTAGATGTTCAATCACTCAAATTAGCTCCGTATTTAGCTATATATAAAACAAAATTGTGATGCCACAATTTTACAGTTTATAATTTGAGTAATTATTATCAAGCTATTGGTTCGACGAAACTGATGCTGATGGTCAGGCAGCCACTTATGCGTCCTTTCTAGTTCACTATTTAGAAGAACATTTTTTAGCACAAACCGACAAGCTACCAATAGTAATATACTCAGATGGATGCACAGCACAGAATAGAAATGCCATTTTATCAAATGCACTTCTGCATTTAGCAGATAAGTATGATGTGCGTATAACACAAAAAATTTTAGAAAAAGGACACACTCAAATGGAGTGCGATTCTGTGTATAGCACAATAGAAACTGCTCTTAAAAATAAGGAGATTTACCTACCCAGTGATTACTTCCTTCCGCACAACGAAATTAGCACGATTAAAACAATCCTACATTGTGAAACAATTTAGATTTAATGACAAGACCAAAGAAAATAGACTTAAACTCCGTTATATTTCCACCATTATTTACTGAGAAATTGCCAATAAGCAAAATAAAATATTTGCACTTACAAACTATCAAAGAGGTCATTCTCAAGGATTGTTGGGCTTTTTATGAAAATTTACCTCATAAATAAGGAATCTAATCTTTTAAATCTTATTATCACTGTGATTTAGCGACTTAGTTTTTTGTTTTTTCAATACAATTTGATTTTTTTAATAAGCATAATATGTTAATTATAAAATACCAATTTTCTGTTATTGTTTTTCAAAAAATATATTGAATAATATTATTTTTGTTTTATTTTGTAGTTTCTATATAAATTAGCAGTAACTCGTATCTAACAATCAAAAACGTTCAATAACATGTAAGTAACATTTTTGTATTAGTCCAAGAAAATTGCATACAATAAACAAAAAAGTAGGAGACTTCTGAAAATTTGCAGAGTTATAAAAAAATATGTAACATTCAAGATTCCGAGGAGTCTCCATCAGCAGAAAGTGTGCTCGAGCCGCCATATTGAATTTTTTTTTAAAACTATCTTTAAATTTTACGGTAAATATTGATATTATAATATTGTAGCTTATAAAATTTCCTACAAAAAGATGCCATCACTTTTTAACATAGGACTAATAGTTTACGAGAAAAACGATAAAATATATTTTGGTAGAACAAAACTAATTAAAACTTGCCTTAACATTGTTTCCTGACACAAAAACAGCTGTAACTTGCGAATGGATACAGAAAACGACTTCCGGTTTGAAGCATTCGATTCTACAGACATTTTTCTATCAAATATATTATTTTTGATTATTCAGAGGGCTGGTTTAACCTCAATTCAATATAGAAATTTTAAAAATGTTAGTGTATTTTTAAAACTTTTTGTGTCAACATTAAATTGCGGCTTAACTAAGAACTTTTAAAATTTTAAAAATAATGTATCTTATAGAAAAATGTTCGAGAAATCCAATGCTGGAAACCGGAAGTCGATATCTGAATTCAGTCAAAAATTAGAGTTGATTAAACACAGGAAACAAAAGAAAATTACTAAAATGTCACTATTTTCTCTACGCGTAAAACAATTAATTGTGGCTTAAGTAAGATCCTTAAAAGTAATTTAAATTAATGAATCTTATAGAAAAATGAGCGACAGATTCAATTCTGGAAACCGAAAGTCGATATCTTAATCCGGTCAGAAATTAGAGTTGATTAAACACAGTTAACTGAAAAAATACTAAAACTCCATTTCTCTTTCTCGCACAAAAACTTTGAATATCAGCTCAACCAAGAGGCTTTTAAAAGTTGTTAATATAATGAATCTTATAGAAAAATGGTTGACAAAAAATGGTCGTCTCATAGCCCTGAAAAAGTATAGTCGAAACGTCGGCAATTGAGTAAAAAATAAAAAATTATATAAGACTGATTCCCGACCATTTTTTGTCAACCATTCCTAAACAACAGTCGATCATCGTTTCATCCTTATAGAAAAATGTTCAAGGAATCCAATACCGGAAACCGGAAGTCGATATCTTAATTTGTTCAGAAATTAGAGTTGATTAAACACAAAAAATGTAAAAAATACAAAATTTTCTATGTTAAAATTGAGGCTAAACCAGGCCCTTCTGAAAAATTGAAAATAATATATTTCATAGAAAAATGTCTGTAGAATTGAATGCTTCAAACCGGAAGTCGTATTTTCTATCCGTTCGTAAGTTACAGCCGTTTATGTGTCAGGAAACAAAGTTAAGACATGATTTAATTAGCTTCGTTCTACCAAAATATATTTTCTCGTTTTTCTCGCAAACTTATGTAAAAAAGTGATAGCATCTTTTTGTAGGAAATTTTATAAGCTATAATGTTATAATATGGGTGAATATGCAGCAGCAGAAAATTCAAACAACAGAATATTCAAACATTGCTTTAGTCAAGCACAGAATGGTCAAATCTAGAAAGAACACAATACAGCAGCAGAACGTTCAAACACAGATTTAGTCAAGTCACAGAATGGTCAAAACACAGAATGGTCAAATCACAGAATAGTAAAATGCAGCAGCAAAATATTCAAAGAACATAATGTTCAAACACAGAATGTTGAAATTACAGAAAGTGCAGCAGCAGAATGTGCACACAACAGAACGTTCACATCACAAAATGGTCAAGACACAGAAAGCGCAAACAATAGAACGTTCAAACACAGAATGGTCAAACCACAGAAAGCGCAGCAGCAGAACGCGTAAGCGACAGAACGTTCAAATCACAGAATGATCAGATCACAGAATGGTCAAATCATAGAATAGTAAAATGCAGCAGCAAAATATTCAAACATAATGTTCAAACACAGAATGTTGAAATCACAGAAAGCGCAGCAGCAGAATGTGCACACAACAGAACGTTCAAATCACAGAAAGCGCAGCAGCAGCCGCGCAGCAGCAGAACGCGCAAACAACAGAACGTTCAAATCACAGAACGTTCGCATCACAGAATGGTCAAACCACAGAAAGCGCAGCAGCAGAACGCGTAAGCGACAGAACGTTCAAATCACAGAATGGTCAGATCACAGAATTGTCAAGCAACAGAAAAGTGAAGATAGATACAAGCCTACTATGGTATTTCAGTTATTTAACAACAGACGTTAGTAAAATACATTTTATATATTTATAATTATTTTTGAGTATCCGATAAAAAATATAGGGGGATCGCGATGTCAGTCGGACAACAAAACATCCCCACCGACATCCAAAGAGCACTAGCCAACAATGAAGAACGAATTAGGAACATGATACTCTTCCTGAAAGACACAAACCTATACAATTACATTTAAAAACCCGTCAAATGTACTACCCATTATATTCACAAAATGTACTAAATAACTACTTGTAATTATCAATGTACAGGAGCTCTAATAACCACGAAGTTGAAGTGCTCCAAAAATATTTCTAAATAAAAAAAATATATATATCTTAGATACTTTTATAGATATTTGTATAAATTTTTTCAAGATACTTAAGTATCTAGATGTTTTTAATTCCAAGTATCTTAAGATACAAATATTTCTTAAAAGTATCTGATACATCTACTTAGATACAAAAATGTATTTTAAATGTTTTAGCTACTTTTATAAATATTTTAGATACTTTCATATAATCCAGTAAACGGTACTATCATGATAAACGGCAGATATGACGACAAAATTACCGCCAATTTCGGCTTCAGCGCCCTCGAAATAGTAAAGAATGACACCCAAGTCGACCACATTGTGAGAATGTGTAATTTTTGAAAAAATTTTCATAAAAAGACCCAAAAATTACCCCACAATCAAAATAACCGATCTATTCTAAAAAAGGGAAGTCATAACTCAATGGTTATCAACTGATATTGTCGTTACTATACGGGCACAGAGGACGTTACTCATAAAGCGTGGTTCAAAATTAACCAATTTAGTACGAAAAACACGAAATATTTTAGTCGAAGTGAAAATCGAACATAAAATTCAGAATCAGCATCCACGAAATAGTGACAATCCGTACTAATAACGCCTATATTGCATGATACCGAAATAATCAAAATTTGGTCGTCCAAATTTCCCCATTTTTTCAAAAATACTCAAAAATCAGCCAATTTTCAGTAAAAGTGACTGCATAATCAAAATCAGCATCCAAAAAATTGTTGAAATCGACATCAAATTCGACTATGTGGACCGAAATTAGAAATCTGCAATTAGGAGGCGTTTTAACACTTTCTCCTCCATAATTCGACTCTTGATGGATTAATTTCAAAAAACATCGAGCCAGATTCAAGAAAGGAGTCTGGACAATGATTGTGCAAAGTTGCTTGATTTTATCATTAAATGCGGTTCATTTTTGTGTACCGCACCCACTATATATCCTAACAGCCACTTGCTGAATAATGTACTTAAAATGCAAAATAAAAACAAATTTACTATCAAAACTAAAACGATAGAAAACATCACACAATATTCTATCAAAATTAGTAGTATACACTTAAAAACTCCATCCAGAAGAAAAAACAAAACAAAATAATACACTGTAATGTACAAGCCAAAATAAAATGCACCGTTGTTCAGAATTTCACATAGGTTAATAGTGTAGAATAGTGTAATATCCCACCAATAAATAAATCTAATCTTTAGAAATGTATAATTGATTGGTGTTTCTGTTTACGTTACAGCAATTAGTATTTCTATCCCCTTTGATGTTCGGCGCGTGTGTCGCGTGCCGCTAAGTCTCCTTTACTCCTTTGTATGTGGCGGTAGGTAATTAGCTTCATAAAAACGCATAATTTGAAGACCACCTAATTTAATATCACTTCGTAGAGGAGGTTCAGCGAATACAGAAAATATTAAATTCTTATTTTCTTTACTACTTCGTAACACTAACACCTCTTCATATTCGAATTTGACTCGCCGAAACGAAAATTGGGTTGTGCACTTTTATTTTCTCTAAATACGAGCACTTTACAAGTGTACGTAGCATGGCACCACTGCTACACTGCAGCGTATGTGCATTTATGTTTGTTTCGATTGTGTAGAGAATAAAATTCCATGTATTTTGAGTACCATATCGCAGTTTTGTGCAAAAAAAATCGTCTGCTCCCGAGGGCGAGGGGGCGCTATAGCAGACTTCGCAACAGGGCGCCGATTATCCCAGGACCGACCCTGTAAATAATGTTGTAATTTGGTTTTTGGTGTAATACATACAGCGCCATCTACTCACCTGCAGTGTACAATAACATCTCGTATGATCAATATTTTCTCCTAGCGTCATCTGTTGGCGAACTTTCAAACTATGCGAGAAGAATTCTATATTGCGCTCTACTTGAAAGAATGGATTAGGCGCAAAAAAGCTATACCTCTGGTTGGCATAATTCCAGTTTTTTAAAAGATAAATTTGACTCTGCGAACGTGTAAAAAGACAAATTTAAAACAATTCATATTTTATGTTCCACCCGTCTCATCTTTTCAAACGCCAAAAAAGTTGATGTGGCTCACGCCAGATGGCACCCTATGTCAAATCATTTAATTTTTTTGGGGGAATTAGTGCTAGGTTTTGTGCTCGACTCTTCGAGTTTGTGCTGGTTGATTATGTTTGTTATTAACAATTGAAGTTGGGAATCTGACGTGATAGGTACCAGGCGTAAACTCTATTTGTTTATAACAATAAGTGATTTTGATTTGAGGAGGACCTAACTAAGAGATATTACAGAAAAATATAAGGTGATCCTGTAGATATAATATCAATGACATGTGTGTTTACTGAATGTGCTGTAGATATACAAAGCTTCATACGGTTCATTTAATAATTTTGACCAAAACAGAAAATGACAAGTAAATTAAAAAAATTAAAATTTACTTATAATTGCGCAACATATTAACCTTCCACTAGTCGCGCTCATTTTTAGAACGCTACTGGTCGCGCTGGGTCTTGTAGACTTTTTAAGATATTTAAAAAATAATTTATTTTTTATAACAAATTTAGCTAAATTTACATTAAATGGTTATTATTCTGTGTCATTTAAGTTTTTATTTTTAAGTACCTATTATAATTGCAAAAGTATTTATTATTGAAAATTTCTGAAATATAAAGCAACAGAATTACATGTTTTCAAACTTAAAGTTTCATTTTGTCTATAAAATAAATAAATATGTTTTTACATACAAAAAATGGTGGATTCATGACAAATAAGTTTTACAGAAAAAAAATTATGTATTTTCATTAGTGCACATTGGGCCAAGCATTTTAGCGTGCGACAGGCCAGAATCATTGTCAAAGAAAGGTTCTTCTGCTTCGAATTCATCCCATAAACGACGTAAATTTTCATAATTCATCAAAAATATTATCTTTGGTTATACATAAATATCTATTATTAAAATATTTGAACTTTACCTTGCAATTCCGAAATCAATTAATGGCGATAATAAAAAAAAACGTAAAATAAAAGAGGGACACAACTAGTCGCGCCGGGTCTGTAAGACTTTATCGCTAATTATAGGCCAAACAATAAAACATACTGACTTGAAGTCTGACTTTACTATGTTGTACAGAATCAAAAACTGGAAAGCTACACAGCTGCACAAGTATCGCCTTTTCCCCACCCTTTAATAAACAATAAATAAAAATTGGTTGGGTCTGTGAGACTTGACGCGACTAGTGGAAGGTTAAATTTTGTTTGCTATAAAATATATTCGAAATATATTGAAGGGCATTTTATAAACAAATTCGATTCAGTGAAATATCAAAATACCTTCACATCCATATCCACACCTAAAGAGTATTTATATATTTAAACAGGAGCTTTTGTCCGCATAAGCATTTGTCTTCTATGGATTTTGTTTTACTCTGGAATCGTCAAAATCAAACTATTATTTATATTACTATTAAAAGTATTAGATTTAAATTTGTAATTATTGAATATTATTTACACTACTATACTGTATATTTTATACTGGTATTACATATAAACTGTAAGGTATATCAGATTATCCGAGCGGTTAACAACGTTGGAACACCCGGAAAAAATCCAGCACGATCCAGCTAATATCAAATTAACATTTGTATCTCTTTCCGGTTCTATGGATTCTCGATAGATTTGACTTTTAATTATAATAATTAAATAACATAATTATTGCTACATTTCATAAAGCATGTAACAGTTATGTAATACATAAATGTGCCTGCCATTTATACAGGCTGTCCTATGAAACTGTTTAAGCATGGGGATCTCGAGAACCATAAGAGATACGAAGTTGGTTAAATTAGACAAAAGTTGCCCCTTTCGGGGGCCAATTTAGAAATGTTTTATTTCCCACAAAAAAGCATAGGTGACTAGATATACGCAAAAATGTAAATTTTGCCAAATTCGTTATTCACCTATAACTTTTTTGTTTGAATTAGTACAATTTTTTAATTTGCACGTTAATTTAAATGCACTTGTGTTTTATATCGTTGAAAAGAGAAAAAAATCTCTATTAAGACGGGTCATAGCCATCTATGAGCTCCATATGAAAATTTTAATTTGGTTTTAATTTCTCGAAATCTAAAGGAGATAAATTTTTTTGAGGACTTCTGTGAATTTCTTGTTAAAAACTGCCTATAGAACGTGCAAATTTAAAATTGTACGAATGCAAACAAAAAAGTAATAGGTGAAAAACTAAATTGACAAAATTAACATTTTTGCGTATATCTAGTCACCTATGCATTTTTGTGGGAAAACAAAAACATTTCTAAATTGGCTCCCTAAAGGGGCAACTATTGTCTAATTTAATCAACTTCGTATCTCTTATGGTTCTCGAGATCCCTATGCTTAAACAGTTTCAAAGAGCAAATTACGCTTTGCACTTAATCAAAAGTACCTTCATCCGTATTGATATGAACCAGCTCATCAAACTTTTCAACACGTTCGTTCGCCCTCACCTAGAATACGCTGCTGTTGTTTGGTCGCCAACACTTGTAAAAGACATCAATCTTATATAATAAGTACTCCACCGTTCCACTAAAATACCTCAAGAACTTACTTCATTGTCATTCGAAGCTAGATTAACCCAACTAGGTATCATCACTATGTCAAAGCGACGTACACGTGGATACCTAATCTTCACATATAGAGCTTTACATAACATGTTCACTATTGATATGGGAGTTCTATATGAACTCAATGATGACAGCCGACTTCGAGAACACGATTTAAATCTAAAAAGAGCATCATTTCACTGCACAAGCCGCCAGAACTTCATCAGCAACAGAGTGTTTCATATTTGGAATACTCTACCTAACTCAGCTGTCAACGCCGTCTCAATAAACTGCTTCAAAAACGAGATAGATAAGTGCCTGTTCAGCATCAGTCAGTGACTGCGTCCATCTCGGGTGCATTAAGTTAGCACCACCAAGTCATCAATTCATATTTATTAATTTTTTATTTAAATGTGCTCATTTTGTGCTGTTAATTAAAAATTTTGTGCTTGCTCCAAATTAAAGATACAGAGGTTTAATTATGGTCGGGCTAAGTTAATGCCTGGCACCACCATTTTGAATTTTCAAGAAATTTATGAATTAATCGTTTTGTGCTGTTACGCAAAAATTTTGTGCTTGCTTCATTCACGAGATATAGAGCTATTAATTTGGCGGGGCTAGGTTAATGCTAGCACCACCACTTGATAATTTCGATTATATTAACATCAGATTGTATTGTGCTAGTTTGTGCTGTCAAGTAAAAATTTTGTGCTCGCTGCATTCACGAGATATAGAGCTATTAATTTGGTGGGGCTAAGTTAATGCTAGCCCCACCTCTTGATCATTTCGATTATATTAACAGCAGATTGTTTTCTGCTAGTTTTGTACTGTCAAGCAAAAATTTTGTGCTTGCTTCATTCACGAGATATAGGTGAGCTATTATTTGCGGGACTAAGTTGATAATTTCGATTATATTAATGACATGATAACCACAGATTTGTATAAATATTATTTTTGAAATATAAATGTTAAATGTATTTACGCTATTCGTGCGCATTTGATGCTATTATTATATATTAACTAGGCTGAGGATTTTTAGGCTTTTGCCTATTTTTTTTATCATAGATAGAACAAAATTGTTAGCATATATTTTTGTTTCTAGTGTTTATATTTGTTTTAAGATAAATTTAATTTTGCCTATTTAACGTATTTTGGAAAATTTGACATTTTGTCTTTTTAGGTATATATTTTGGATAGGCTTATTTTTGTCCTTAAATCGCATTTTTATAAATTGTCAGATTAAAAAAATTTCCAGTTGTCCTAGTTGCTTTTGAATATTTTTTTTTACCAAAATGCCAAATAATAAATTTATTTAATAAATACACGGTTTTTTAAATCAATATAATATAATAATTTAATACATCCTATCTCGATAACAGAAGGTGTATTGCAGGGTGAAATTTTGAGCCCGTTACTATTTATATTATTTGTTGCGGATCTCGAAGAATATTTTTACAGCGCAGGTTTGAGAGGATTAAATATAAATAATTACAAAGATATAATTTTATTGGCTTACGCAGATGATATGGTGATATTAAGTGACTCGCCAGTTGATACCCAAAGAAAGCTTAATACATTGCAAGAATATTGCCAAAAAAATTTATTGCACGTAAATACAACAAAAACAAAAATCTTAAAATTCCACCGAGACCGTTCGAAAATACATAAATTTTCATATAATAATGATTCAATAGAAACAGTCAACTCATTTAATTATTTAGGTATAACTTTCTCCTGCTCAGGAAAATTTGGACCAGCTGCTCATGAAAATTACAAAAAGGGTATAATTGCAAATCAAAAAGTTAACTATATACTAAGTAAAGGTAAATCAATTAGCTGGCCAGAAAAAATTAAACTTTACAACTCAATAACTAAATCAACATCTCTATATTGCGCAGAAATTTGGGCTATGAAACATATAGAACTTATGGAGAAATGTCAAATTAATTTTGTTAAAAGTATAGTTCACTGCCCAAGAAACGCACCAAATTATATGGTCCGAATGGAAACAGGTCTTACACCCATAGAAGTGGAGATTTGGAAACGAGTGCTTAACTGGTGGTTAAAATTAATACGTATGATGACAGTAGAATACCAAAACTTTTGTATCAACGTTTAAGAGAAATAGATCAATCTTTTAACAATAAACCTATTTATAACTGGTGTAGTCAAATAAAAATTTTCTTAACCTCTTTAGGCTACGAACAAAATTGGACAAATGAATTAATTAGTAAAAATTTAATAAAGGAAATTCTAGATAAACTGCAAATGAAATTAGAAGAAAAAGATACAAATAATTGCTCTCTTTCAAGTTATAATTACTACTATAAATATTTAAAAGTTGATCACAATCTAGCAGACTATTTAAACCTAAATGTAAGCATATCTAAACTCCGTATAATTTGTCAATTAAGATTGTCTAGTAAAAAAATAATATCATTGCAATTCAATAAGGTTAGATATGTAATTGACACTTCCGTTAATTGTTCAATTTGTAATTTACAAGAACCCGAAAACCTCTACCATTTTCTTTTTACTTGCCCAATTTACAATGTATTAAGAAATCAATATTTAAACTTTTATATTGTTAATAATGCCTGTATAACAGAATCAAATTATTTCTTAATTTTAAATCATTTAAATAGACAAAAAATAAATAATGTGTATTATTACGTAACTGGAGCACTTAAACTCAGAAGTTTTTGTATAAATGAATAATATATAGTAATGAATCAACACTTATAATATTATGTTATATATATTAAATTTAATAATTGCCAACCTTTTGTACAAGATTTGTATTAATCTAAAAACAAAATAAATCAATCTATCTATCTATCTATCTATCTAATTTAATACATTTTTATTGCCTAATTTTTAAAAATATTGGCCTATTTTAAATATTTTTTGCCTATTTACCCTATTTTTTTTTTAAATGTGAATGTTAAAGAATAATTCAAATTGCGTAAATAAAACCACATGTTTTTATACACATACATAAGTACACAGATCTTTTTCGGACTAAATATGAACTTTTGATTTATAAAAACTATGTCATATCCTAGTTTATAACGTACCTATATTTTAAAAATATGAAAAGAAAATGTTCGATTTTTAGAAAATTGCTATTGAATTTTTTTTACATCAGCTCTAAATTTCAAAGAATTTAAAAGTTTTTTTTCTTCCGAATACTGATAAATATTGATACCACTTTCTGAAGAAAAATGTTAAGCAGAAATACTAGTGTTTCAAACAAACAGAGTAATTCGATTGTTACTTGTCGCTAATAATAAAGATCCTGAATTGTATCAACTGCCAACGTACCTGTCTCTTATCTAGTACCTACATTATTTTATTAATTTACGTATTGTTAATAACCGCAACCGCAGAGCTAATTCTAAACTCAAAAAGTAACAAATCGATATGACCACATAAATAGGCACACCAGTATGCTATTAATCTAGTACTTTAGTAGATAGAAAAATTAAATTGAAATCTACTCACCATTTAATAGAAGAAAATCTAGTCTCGTAAAGAGATGCAAAACACATAGATTTGTGAAGTATGTGTACCTATTCGCTCAGAATAAAGATACAAATGAAATAAATTAATGAAACGTTGAAAATAGTTGAAGAGGGCGCTACTCAAAGGGATAAGTTATTGTTCTTAGTATCGTTATTCCCAGAATTTGTATTCTTTTAAACGAGCAGACCAGGTACACGATCATTAGGGTAAGTAAGGAGGTAAAATAGTACCTATTCATTGGAAAATTTTCGTTGAAAGTAAGATTGAAATATCGGAATATAACTCACTGCACAAACAATATAAATTTAATTTAAAAAAAAATTCATTCATGTTACTGCTGTACAAATTTACTATTTATTGGCAAAGTCATAGAAACAACAGCAGATAAATTTGCGTATTTTGTATGTATGTAACCGAAACAATAGCTGTACTTATTCAAAAAAAAATCTGACGTGGACACCACATGACTTCCTTGTACGCCTTGTGTGTTCATACTTTTCTTAATAACTAAAATGTAAAATAATATTAAAAATTCTTTTAACTTATTATACTAGTATAAAACTTGGATTATTCATTATGCCAACATCATCGTCTGCAAAAAATCAGAACTACCAGATTTGACGTATACTTTCATAGGCGACAAAGTTACTGGACTATAATGAAAACAGTGGCACGAGAAGTGTTTTCTTAAAAAATCTGACGTGGCCACCACAAGACCTCCCGCCATACCTACTTTATTCTTTTAACTTATTATACAAATATATTAATATATAAGTACTACTACTACTGCTACTATACTCACAAATATATTTTAGTCATTTTATTTAAACTGCAGAAGAAGATATAAAGCATATTTTACTTCGTTACAATTTTCCTTACAAGTTTCACACTACTTTGAAACTGATTTTACCATGTTTATTTATATTGCTTAGAAATTATCACCATGTAAGTAACAAAACAAGTTCTCTTAGATTTAGTTTCTTATATTATGGTTACAATATTGTAATATTATGTTGTTGCAGCCCTTGATGAAGGCATAAGTGTGTGCCGAAACGTCGGATTCGTGATTAAATTATATAATTGACTGCATTTCGAGTAATTTCTACCTATTTATCATTATCCAGTCGAGTAATTATCCTCATTCGTATTCAAATATTTTGTGTTTATTGTGTTTAATGAGCTGTAACTTCTGAACGGATAAAGTTATCGACATCCGGTTTCTTGCATTAAATTTTACGAACATTTCTCCATAAGATGCAGTATCTTTTTTGGGTATTCATTAAGAAAAAACACCAAATGAAGAACGAGAGAAAATTGAGAAATTTTTTATTTATTATAAAAACAGTTGATATTTTGGCGCAATGAACACCTAAATTTTTTGAGAATAATGTATCTTATAGAGAAATGGTCGTGGAGTTTAATAAAAGCAACCGGAAGTCATTTTTTAATCCGTTGAACACAATAAATATTAAAAATTTAAAAATTTCTCAATTTTCTCTCGGAAAAACATTTGGTGTTTTGTCTTAATAAATACCCAAAAAAGATTTTAATATACTGCATCTTATGGAGAAATGTTCGTAGAATTTAATGCAGGAAACCGGATGTCGATAACTTTATCCGTTCAGAAGTTACAGCTCATTAAACACAATAAACACAAAATATTTGAATACTTCTGTCTTTTGGCTTAATGAACGCACTAAAAAGTTTTTAAAATAACATATTTTATAGAGAAATGTTCGTGAAATTTAAAGAAACTAACCGGAAGACAATATTTTTATTCATTCAGAAGTTACAGTTAATTAAACACAAAAATAAGTTAAAATTTCTCAACTTTCATTTTTTTGAAAAAATTGCTAATTTTAGAAGTGTCATATCTCGGAAACTAATACACGTACAGAGCTGCGGTTGGACGTAAATTGTTTCAAATTTAATTAGCTTTCATTGTATCATTTAATTTATGATACAAATATATTAATATATAAGTACTACTATACTACTGCTACTATACTCACAAATATATTTTAGTCATTTTATTTAAACTGCAGAAGAAGATATAAAGCATATTTTACTATTGTCACTGTCATGTCATAATCATTTAAATTTTACGTAGTAACAAATGTTAATCGATCATGGACTACAAGATACCGAAATACTAAATTATAAATATATATACCTATTTTAATTATTCTTAAATGATACCAGATACAAAAATATTTATAAAATACCGATTGTAGGTAATAATCACATAATCTTTCATTTAAAATAAAAAAATTTGTCTTAAATTAAATATTTATCGAAATATTTTTAAAAAGTACTACTTCCGGTTTGTAGATTAAAACAAAAAATAGGAGGTGCACAACTAGATGCTATAACAGTCCTAAATACAAAATTTCAACTTTCTACGTCTAACCGTATTTGAGTTATGCGACACACATACGTACGTACGTCCGACCGTACGTACAGACGTCACGACGAAACTAGTCATAATGGATTCAGAAAAGGTCAAAACGGATATTTCCGTAAAAATCTGAGAACCGAAATTTTTCGCGATTACAATACTTCCTTATTACTCCGTACAAGGCAGTAAAAAATCTGACGTGGACACCATATGACTTCCTTGTACGCCTATTAAACTGTTCATACTTTTCTTAATAAGTAAAATGTAGAATAATATAAAAAATTCTTTTAATTTATGATACAAATATATTAATATATAAGTACTACTATACTACTGCTACTATACTCACAAATATATTTTAGTCATTTTATTTAAACTGCAGAAGAAGATATAAAGCATATTTTACTATTGTCACTGTCATGTCATAATCATTTAAATTTTACGTAGTAACAAATGTTAATCGATCATGGACTACAAGATACCGAAATACTAAATTATAAATATATATATATACCTATTTTAATTATTCTTAAATGATACCAGATACAAAAATATTTATAAAATACCGATTGTAGGTAATAATCACATAATCTTTCATTTAAAATAAAAAAATTTGTCTTAAATTAAATATTTATCGAAATATTTTTAAAAAGTACTACTTCCGGTTTGTAGATTAAAACCAAAAATAGGAGGTGCAGGTGCACAACTAGATGCTATAACAGTCCTAAATACAAAATTTCAACTTTCTACGTCTAACCGTATTTGAGTTATGCGACACACATACGTCCGTCCGTGCGTACAGACGTCACGACGAAACTAGTCATAATGGATTCAGAAAAGGTCAAAACGGATATTTCCGTAAAAATCTGAGAACCGAAATTTTTCGCGATTAGTACAATACTTCCTTATTATTCCATACAAGGAAGTAAAAACAGTGAAAATTATTTTTGGATTTTTTTTAATCGTAGTCTGCGTATAAAGTTATATTATATATTTATATATAAGTACCTGTAAATAATAGGGCAAGGCCACTAATATGACAGTTACAACCCTCAGTACATAAAATAACTATTACTTTATGGGTATAATAGATTGATCGATTTTAGTCATGGTTTTAATGCACAAAATCAGGATTGGACAGGTATAATACGTCACGTGGGTATTATACTTTTTTTTTAAATAATAAAATAATAGCGTCAAATGCGCACGAATGGCGAAAATACATTTAACATTTATATTTCACAAATAATATTTATACAAATCTGTGATTGTCATGTCATTAATATAATCGAAACTATCAAGTGGTGCCCTAGCATTAACTTAGCCCCGCAAAATAATAGCTCATCTATATTTCGTGAATGAAGCAAGCACAAACATTTTGCTTGAAAGCACAAAACAATCTGCTGTTAATATAATCGAAATTATCAAGTGGTGGGGCTGGCATTATCTTAGCCCCGCCAAATTAATAGCTCTATATCTCGTGAATGAAGCAAGCACAAAATTTTTACTTGACAGCACAAAACAGCACAAAACTAGCACAAAACAATCTGCTGTTAATATAATCGAAGTTATCAAGTGGTGGTGCTAGCATTAACTTAGCCCCGCCAAATTAATAGCTCTATATCTCGTGAATGAAGCAAGCACAAGATTTTTGCTTAACAGCACAAAACAGCACAAAACGATCAATTAATAAATTTCTTGAATATGCAAAATGGTTGGTGTCAGGCATTAACTTAGCCCGACCATAATGAAACCTCTGTATCTTTAATTTGGAGCAAGCACAAAATTTTTAATTAACAGCACAAAACAGCACAAAATATGCACATTTAAATTAAAAATTAATAAATATGAATTGATGACTTGGTGGTGCTAACTTAATGCACCCGTCCATCTCCTCACAATTCGAACTGTGAACATAGTGCGCGAACGCGGATGGCCTGTATACACGCGTGCGGGGTGTGTTGTTTCCTCTGTCTCATACGTCATAATGTTTCTCTTCGTTTTGTTACCACTGCTACCAACTTCATTTAAATGTTTAATGCTTCTTATTCTTTGTATAGTTATAAATAGTTCTTCTTATTACTGCTACGAAACTTATATGTCAAATATAAATTATTTATTATGCTTTGCTATTTTGTAATTATTTTGTGTACTAGTATCAGTATCACTGTATTTTACTTTGTATTTGAGCTTATAGGGTTCCACCCTCAGCTCAGTCATTTATTAATAATAATAATAGGACATCCTGTAAATGGAAAAAAATAAAATATGACGGTAACCTGCCGTGGTCATATAGCAGTTACGTTGTCTTTACGTAACTGCAATGTGGCATACATGGTGAGAATTGCTGACATAGGAAAGCGCATGCAAGCTCCATGTATGTTGCATTCCATGCCATATGGCAGTTGACATGAATGTTGTACGTGTTTTATGTATGCCACATTATATTTACCTAACTGTGTGTGCTGCGGTAGGTTTAAACTAGATCTGGGGGCGGGTCGTGAATTTTGTCGGGTCACGGCTTGTGCGTCATAAAAAAAAATTCGTGAGTGTGAGTGATCGTTAGTCAAACGTAAAATTTGGTGCGTGATTTCGTTTTTAGTTTCGTGAGCATGCGTAATCGTGAACAAAAATTTACTCACGCGCTCAGCTCTAGTCCACCCAAGTATATTGTTTCAGTTTTGTCTTAAATTAGTTTTTATACAATAATTCCATAAAAATAATTAATACAATAAATTTACGCAAAAAGTTTATTCTCTTCTATTTGTTGAGGTTGGAAATATGAATAAATCCTATTTATTTGGATGACTGGCTTTATTTTACAACATAGTTATAATTTTTGCGACGTTTCGACCAGGATCTTGTTAATTTTCAAGCAGAAGTTGTTGACAAATTAAAAAGTTAGTTGAGTTACATTATATGAAATTTTACTTAAAACTAAAATTTATTTGGAGTATGTACACACCCCAAGAGTTCAACAGTGACTCTTTTCTATTTGTATTTTCACTTATCCTAGTTCTGGTGCATAACGTATTTCGTGGGATTTTTTGTGAAGTGGAAGAATGACTTTGTAGGGGACTTTACCTTGCACTTTTTGATAAAAGCACGAAACTTTGTACACATGTAGAGGAGACTTCGTTCTACAAAACCAGAGTTGGCGCCATGCTCTATCCCCCCTATTTCCAGCCCTTGGCGCGAAAATGTCCCTGCGTTTTTTGTTTTTGCTATTAGTTCTGGAGCATAACGTATTTCGTCGGAAATTTTGTGAAAGTAAGGAACGACTGTATATATGCTTATATGCTAGATATTGACCGGGTGTTTTCTTTGAAAAAGCTCGGTATGGTTTTTATGACGTCATTAATCTAATATAGTCTAGACGTTAAGGGACTTTAAATTGCAATTTTTGATAGAAGCACGAAATTTGGTACACATGTAGAAGAGACTTCGCTCTACAAAACCAGAGGTGGCGAGGTGCGTGAACTTAGCAGAACAACATGAAGCACAAATTCTGAAACTTATGTAAATATTTTGTGCCCAATTTGTTCCTATTTGTGCCTTATAAATTATTGCATAATTCCTGCACGTTCAGGAGTTATTACAGTATGAATTACTTTTTTGCCAAGTTCACACCAACAGAAGAAAAATTAAATATGTTAATTTTTATTTTACAAATAATTTGTGCCTAGTTTGTGCCCATAAAATTACCAACTTATTATGAATGGTTTAAAAGTTATAAGGCTTTAAATTGATTTTCTGCCAAGTTCACACCAGCAGAAAAAAGGTTGAAAATGTTAATTTTTATTACATACATAATTTGTGCTTAATTTGTGCCTATTTGTGCCTTATAAACGAATTTCAAATCTCTACAGGTTTTTGATTTATTAACAATTACTTTTTGGAAAGTGTGAAGATGGCAGAAAAGTATTTTCATTTTCGAAAAATTTATATACCATTACAATCGTCATAATTTGTGCCCATTTGTGCCCCATAAATAAATTAAATATCTCCATAGGTTCTTTATTAATAAGCAATTAAATGTGCGCACGAGTTAGTGCGGGTCCGCTACGAGGGTGATGCCGGCCAGCGAGGGTACATGCGAGGCGCTCGGAATATACAGGCCTCCAGCCATCCCCACTCCTGAGCGAACAAGAAACAGTCACCGGCCTAGTCGAAGCGTTTAATTGTGTTTGAAAATAGATAATTCCAGTTGTTATGGTACTAAAATTTTGATCTTGGTGGCATTCGATTCGAAATGAAATCTTTAATAAATCATTAAAACTACAAAGTGGTATAAAAATTATTACGAAAGTTATAAACAATATAGTGAAAAATGTTTTTTGGCATTATCTCAACAACTAAAAGGGATATCGTAAAACGGTTAAAAGAATCTGAAAGAGAGATTAATTTGTTTCGGAACTCTATCTTCAATATTTATTGTAGATATTTAAGGGGGTTTTATCGTTCAGCGCTGCTAGATCACAAATCCACGTTATTTCAGGTATCCGCGCTGACAGCCTATGTTTTATGAGCACATGTTGTCTCTATTTATCTAATTGCTATGTTTTGCTCCATTTTTGTTTAGAAAATACTCAATTTGATTGGCTAGCGCGCATATAATTTTTAAATTTATTTAACAAATTACTCGAATACTATTTGAAAATTTTATATAATAATTTGATATAAACATTTAAATTTACAATGCAATCAAACTTACGAAGAGTTTTTCTCAGAATTATTGTTATTTAATTGTTTATAAATAATAATAATAACAATTAAAAAAATTCGACAACGTAGCTAGATTTTTACTGCCTTTATCTTTATATGGTATTTTTTTTAGATTTATAGGATTAATAGGTTGGGAGTAATTTGTTAAATACTTTTTTACTGTGATAAAAGCCCCTTAACACTGAATATAACATTCAGAACGGCCGACGCGGCGACATCGAGCTGCGCCGTATTAAACATGTTTTATATAAAATATTATTTTAATCCATTAAATATTGATATTTAGAACTGGAAAAAATCAGATATTATTTAAATATATGAATGAAAATTTAGTTATTTAGTTTAATATCTCCCATTCTTCAATTATATATGAAATATTGAGTAGGCCCATTTGTGGGCCCCCAAAAGTTTTGACACTTTGTGCAATTAAGTTACTAAATACAAGGAGTTAAAATGTGAAAAAATTAATACCGTATGTTTTACCGTTTCCGCGTAAGAAAAATAGGCCCCATTTGTGGGCCCCCAAATTTGTCAAATAGAAAAAATATAAAATTTTCATTGCAAATACGTATGTGTGCAAAATTTAAAGTAAATCGGATAAATAGAATAGAGTCAAATAGTTATTTTAAGATTTAACCCATGACTGAATACAGAGATGAAGTTAAATAAAACCGTGTAAAAACTGATATAATTTACTTATAATATGTATGAGTAATTGCTAAAGACAAATAAACAAAATAATTGTAGAAACTAGCACTGAAATAATTTTATTTGCTTTGTTAAGTGCATTAAATGTGATGCGCTTCGAGTATTCCATGGCCGGCGAAGGTGACGGCACCGCAGGCAGCCTGGAGGCCTGTATATCCCGAGCGCCTCGGTACATGTCCCGACAAACGTTACACACTGCGAGACGGACTAAATATGGGTAATAGGAAGCATACAAACAGAATTTGTGCTTCATGTTGTTCTGCCAAGTTCACGCACCTGAGGTGGCGCCATGGTATTACCTGGAATAGTTAAACCAATATACATTCAATGATAAATGTTAATATAAATGACACCAACCTCAACATTACGCACATACAAATTTCGTTAAATATACCACTTTCGCAAAGGCTGAATAACAATATACTTTTTCCGTCTAGATTAATGTTAGATTTCTAGTTCCATCTGAGATTCGTTCGAGTTTCATACTTTATTTCAGAATTATTCATATTCAATCGGAAATCTTCAATTTTTTTCCGAGCCAAAACTTTTAAAGGTTGGTCAAACTGACTGCACACTGAACTGAGCATGCGTAGACAAATCTAGTACGAATCTCGAATAGAAAAATAGAGCCAGGCGTATAATCCTATACTAGAAAAATATATGGAAATCGAACGGTCCTCGGATGGGAATTTCTGATTTACATTATACTAGAAATTGATAGGAACTTCTCGAACTAGAATCTAGACGAAAATATCTGTTGTAGTCAGCTGAAGACCTCCCGCCACACTCTGCTATATAAATATATAGGTATTTACAAATATATTTTAGTTATATTTTATGTAAACTACAGAAGAAGATATAAACGATGTATCTCTATTGTCACTTGTCATAAAATGTTACGTAATAACAAAAAAAACAGTTAAACAATCATGGACTACGAGATACTGCATAATTGAAGTTTCATACTCTAAATTATAAAAATAACAAAAAAACTGTTAAACAATCATGGACTACGAGATACTGAATAATTTAAGTTTCATACTCTAAATTATAAATAATAATTTAATTTTTTAAATACCTTGTAGGTACAATTTTTTTTTTAATACTAATTCTATATAACAAAAATATAATCTTTCATTTAAAATAAATATTATTGTCATCATCATCATCGAAAATGTTAAATTATCATTCTAGGGACCCTAAAATGTGCTTATCCATCAAAAACTCCCACTCGAAAATTTTGACCTGTCACAATATGTCCCTTATAGAATATAAGGCGGGAGGTAAAAAGTATAATGTAATTCAGCCTTAAGGCCAGCGATTGAATACAACGTCGTAGTGTTTTGTACCTTATACGTACATTTCTCACCAGTAAAAGGAATATCCTGGAGATTGGAGAAGAATGTGCAGGAAGCCGTCATAGTATAATTATTAGCTGGCAGTGGCGTAACTAAAAATTGGCGGCCCCGACGCAAAGCTAACTTGGGGTTCCCTTCCCCATATCAAATATGTAGATATTTCTAACACGAAAAAATAGCGCCGCAGTCGAAAACAGTTTTGGGTTCCAGGTCAACAGCTGTTTCATTAAAAGTTTAAAAAAAATCCATCGAGAGGAAATTACAAATATTTGACCCTTTTTCATAAGTATAAGTTAAAATAAACAACAAGTTTAAAAATATAATGAAATTAAAATTGTTAAATAGAAGATCGATTTGAAACAATTTCGGATCAAGGTCGTGGATTTGGTTTGAAATCTTGTGATAACGTGTCATCTAATTCAGATTTGAAAGATCAGAGGAAAGTACTTAATCAATTTATCAAAAAAACAAACATACCCTCAATCCGCTGATGAATTTATTTTGCGGAAACAAGGACAAAAAAAGTAATCAAGAACAACGCACTGAAACATTATCTCTCTTTGACTTCAATCGGTGACATTGATATCGTGTTCTGTAAAAAAGCTGAACATAATTTAGAGTTAAATACTGGATAGAAAATATAAAATATTTTAAACAAGTGAATACGAATGAAAATTGATGAATTTATTTTGCAGAAACAAGGACAAAAACAGTAATCAAGAACAATGCACTGAAACATTATCTCTCTTTGACTTCAATCGGTGACATTGATAACGTGTTCTGTAAAAAAGCTGAAAATAATTTAAAGTTTAATACTGGATAGAAAATATAAAATATTTTACACAAGTGAACACAAATGAAGGTTAAAATATTGAAGCCAACCCAAATTAAGAGTATAAAAGAAAAAATTTAGGTACTCCTTGTCTTACTATGAACGCTAAACGCACGTGTAAACGATTCTTCCGATAAAATAAGAGATTAGCATATGAAAAATATCAGAAAGATGAATTCATTTTGAAGCAACCTAATAGCCACTGTTTAGATTAGTATTTTTAATATGATTAAATAAGCTTAAAGCCTTGTGTTGTATAAATAAACAAATTAATTAAATTTCAGTGATGTGACATGTGGCAATTTATATGTGTGTTAAAACCAGCGCCACTAAATATTTATATGTTTAGAGTACAATTTGTTTCTCCATTTTTTTAAAAAAGTAAAAATCCTTTTTGATTTGTAGTCGGTAAATCATGTACCTAATATCTGCCATTTAAATGTTGTCCTGAAAATGTGAAACACTGTTTATTTCATGCGATGAAAATTTTTAAAAAGTCCTTATAATAGCAGTATCTTGATTCGTAAAAACAAAACGAAACAACTTAAAAATTCAATTGAAAATGTTTTTTTATGCGGCATTGGAGACATTATGGGCAAATAAAAAACAAAGATTTTTTGTATGTTACAATCCGTTGGATTGACTAAAACTTTATTAGAGGAGGCTATAGCCTTACCTATATAGTTTAAGCTATGGCTTAGCGTTAAACTGGGTTTAAGAAAAAGAAGTGTATTTCAATATCAGTTTACCTGTTAAACTAAAGCTTATTAATCTTTGGACTAGATACCGTTGCCTGGAGAAAGCGTAGATTTTCTTGTATCTGTCAAAACAACAATAGTCTAGGATGAATTGTATTTTCGTGTAAATTGAATGTTAAAATAGTTTTGTTTGTGGGATGTTGTTCAGTAAACTGTATTAATTAAAATTCAAGTTGTCGCCATTTTTACTTCTACCTAATGCGACCGCTATCATGCAAAATTTGGATAATAATACAATTTCATATAACAGTTTTTCGTAATTTTTATCCATTATTATCCAAATTTTGCATGATAGCGGTCGCATTATGTAGAAGTAAAAATGGCGACAACTTGAATTTTAATTAATACAGTTTACTGAACAACATATATATATATATATATATATATATATATATATATATATATATATATATATATATATATATATATATATATAATGAAAGAAGAATTCTTGGGAAATCGGTCAGGCCAAAATATGCAAAAACGCAAAAATTTAATTTTTAGACATATTTATTTCAAAAACCAATATTTCGGATCTAGTTTGATCCTTCCTCAGGGTTCTATAATGAAAAACAAACATTTAACAAAATTTGTTTGACAAAGTAACACAAGCACATGTAAAAACTGTTGTATAAAAAATATAAATTACTTACAGAAAAGTAATGTCACAATAATAAAAAAACATATACGTAAATACAGTATGGTAAGTATACTCTCGTTAAATTTAATTGTTTTAACACATTACAGTGTTTTTTCTTTCAGGACTTGTGAAAACAATTTTATGAAAGTCAACCTTTGTCTATGGCTGCCACTGATGAGCATTCAGCAAATCCGTTGAAATACGCGCGAAAAGATACAGAAACCTGGTGGAAATATCTGAAACTGTTTGACGTCTAGGCTGTCAAATACCAAACCAAAAGAAACTTTGGGAAGCTTCCAAAATATGTTGTTCGTTTTAGAAGATTATTTATAGATGTTGTTTAAGTTTTGTACTTCATCGTCATTGCGTTTTTATGTTACTTTTATACAATTTATGTACGGTGCTTACATAATTGGTAATGACATTTGTACATTCCGCTCTGTGCTGTTCTTGCATAAATATAGCAATATTCATGTCTTTAGTTTCAGTAACATTTGGGTAGTAATTAGGCCCTGAGGTCATAATATCTCTTGTGTTCTTTTTCACTTCGTTAACTTGCATCTTGTAATGTGTTCGTATACTCCGATTCCTGTATGACGATAGTTTTTTATTATAATTGGCCCAGTTTTTTATGTGCGCTACTGTTTCAGTGCCGTAGTTTGTCTTCGTTTCTTGATCGTATCCCATCGTGATAAATTTCAAATTAAGTAGTTATCGACCGTATGTAGTAATGATGAAAGAAAAATTCTTGGGAAATCGGTCAGGCCAAAATATGCAAAAACGCAAAAATTTAATTTTTAGACATATTTATTTCAAAAACCAATATTTCGGATCTAGTTTGATCCTTCCTCAGGGTTCTATAATGAAAAACAAACATTTAACAAAATTTGTTTGACAAAGTAACACAAGCACATGTAAAAACTGTTGTATAAAAAATATAAATTACTTACAGAAAAGTAATGTCACAATAATAAAAAACATATACGTAAATACAGTATGGTAAGTATACTCTCGTTAAATTTAATTGTTTTTAAACACATTACAGTGTTTTTTCTTTCAGGACTTGTGAAAACAATTTTATGAAAGTCAACCTTTGTCTAGTAGATATGGCTGCCACTGATGAGCATTCAGCAAATCCGTTGAAATAATATATATATATATATATATATATATATATATATATATATATATATATATATATATATATATATATATATATATATATATAATAATAATAAAAATAGTGATGTATTTGTTTATCCAAAAATATGCACAGGCAACTAGATAGAGCAAAATCTTTTATTTGTTTAAATGAATTTGGTCAATATACTACTAAAATCGGCCTCACTTCCCGTTTTTTGCGCAGTAAGATGGATCGAAATGGGGTTTTTTGCATTCGCTTCCTAAAATTAAATAGAAACTTTGTGACTACTTGTGATCCGCTTGGGTTTGCAAATTGCATTTGTGCACTGCAAAATGCATTCTGAAAAGTGCATTTTTGCAGGCAGTAGTTTAAAAATTAATAACTTGGCGAATAACGACTGAAATTGCACCAGTGCGGGTCTCCGGGGGTTTTCGAGGTCGCAGAATCCGAATCTGACATTAAATTCAGCCTTCCGGGTACCTGGGGCACCGTACCTGGACATATACGTCATCCCTTGGAGTTTTCCTAAAATTATTGTGCAAGGCGGCAGAAAACCGGCATCCGGGGGTTTCTTGAGGCGCAGATCTCGAATAGGCCATCGGCAACCATCTCCCGGGTACCTGGGGCACCGGACCTGGACATATACGTCATCCCTTGGAGTTTTCCTGAATTTATTATGCGAACTGAAAGAAAATCGGTATCTGAGGATTTCTTGGAGCGCTGATCTCGAATCGGCAACCCTCTCCCGGATACCTGGAGCACCGGACCTGAACATATACGTCATCCTCTGGAGTTTTCCTTAATTTATTATGCAAACTGAAAGAAAGCGGCATTCGGGGGTTTCTTGAGGCGCTGATCTCGAATCGGCCATCGGCAACCCTCTCCCGGGTACCTGGGGCACCGTACCTGGACATATACATCATCCTCTGGAGTTTTCCTGAATTTATCATGCGAACTGAAAGAAAACCGGCATTCGGGGGTTTCTTGGGGCGCTGATCTCGAATCGGCCATCGGCATCCCTCTCCCGGGTAGGTACCTGGGGGCACCGTACCTGGACATATACGTTTTTATTTTAAAGATACCTTTGTGTGAGTTAATATGGACACTTTCTTATACAGACAGGCACAACGTAGCGAGACCCTACACTGCGCATGGCCTGATACCATGAGAGGGAGATCTTCCGGAGAGAGAAGAGTAACCGTTGACGAAAGGTGTAAGAAGTAGTTTAAGATTTCATTTAACCACGCGCCATAATTTTCAGATTTTTAGTTTTATGGTGGGTTTATGCAAACTATTAAACTAAGAAATTACATTATGAAATTAAACTAAGGAAATAGACCCGGGAGAGGGTTGCCGATTCGAGATCAGCGCCTCAAGAAACCCTCGAATGCCGGTTTTCTTTCAGTTCGCATGATAAATTCAGGAAAACTCCAGAGGATGATGTATATGTCCAGGTACGGTGCCCCAGGTTCCCGGGAGAGGGTTGCCGATTCGAGATCAGCGCCCCAAGAAACCCTCGAATGCCGGTTTTCTTTCAGTTCGCATGATAAATTCAGGAAAACTCCAGAGGATGATGTATATGTCCAGGTACGGTGCCCCAGGTACCCGGGAGAGGGTTGCCGATGGCCGATTCGAGATCAGCGCCCCAAGAAACCCCCGGATGCCGGTTTTCTGCCGCCTTGCACGATAATTTTAGGAAAACTCCAAGTGATGACGTATATGTCCAGGTACGGTGCCCCAGGTACCCGGGAGGCTGAATTTAATGTCAAATTCGGATTCTGCGACCTCGAAAACCCCCGGGGATTCGCACTGGTGCAATTGCAGTCGTTATTCGCCAAGTTATTAATTTTTAAACTACTGCCTGCAAAAATGCACTTTTCAGAATGCATTTTGCAGTGCACAAATGCAATTTGCAAACCCAAGCGGATCACAAGTAGTCACAAAGTTTCTATTTAATTTTAGGAAGCGAATGCAAAAAACCCCATTTCGATCCATCTTACTGCGCAAAAAACGGGAATTGGATTAGTATATTGACTCGACTATGTCATTGGATATTTTCGAGGGGGCCCCTCGAAAATATTTTAGTCGTGTTTTTTGGATTTTTCATCCAATGCTTCGTTTTCGAGATATTCCTAAACGCAACTTAAAATGGCCCACCCTGTATATACTATAGAAATGAAATAAGGAAGACAGTTTTTTACTTCCTTGTACGAAGTAAGGAAGTATTGTAATCGCGAAAAATTTCGGTTCTCAGATTTTGACGAAAATATCCGTTTTGACCTTTTCTGAATCCATTATGACTAGTTTCGTCGTGACGTCTGTACGTACGGACGTATGTGTGTCGCATAACTCAAATACGGTTAGACGTAAAAAGTTGAAATTTTGTATTTAGGACTGTTATAGCATCTAGTTGTGCACCTCCTATTTTTTGTTTCAATCTACAAACCGGAAGTAGTACTTTTTTCAAATATTTCGATAAAAATTTAATTTAAGACAAATTTTTAATTTTACATGAATGATTATGTGATTATTACCTAAAACCGGTATTTTATAAATATTTTTGTATCTGGTATCATTTAGGAATAATTAAAGTATATATTTATAATTTAGTATTTCGGTATCTTGTAGTCCATGATCGATTAACATTTGTTACTACGTAAAATTTAAATGATTATGACATGACAATGACAATAGTAAAATATGCTTTATATCTTCTTCTGCAGTTTAAATAAAATGACTAAAATATATTTGTGAGTATACTAGTATAACAAGTTAAAATAATTTTTTATATTATTCTACATTTTAGTTATTAAGAAAAGTACGAACACACAAGGCGTACAAGGAAGTCATGTGGTGTCCACGTCAGATTTTTTTAAATCGGATCATGAATTATGTTTAAATTCGTTGGGACTATAAGGGGTGGAGGGTTAAACATCAAGATCTAGACCGTTTGTTCGATCTTCATGAAATTTTGCAGAGTCTCTTTTGAGCAGAGTCAGATTTTAAGGTATGTTTTAATTCGATGGGACAATTAGGAGTTGGTGTTAAAAATATAAATAATAATATTTATTAAGGCACAAAATTACAAAAAAGAATAAAACCCAAGTCAAACACAACAAAATCTTCCAAAAATTGTTACAATAGACAAAGACAGAAAATAGACGAGATACAAAAAATACAAGTATAAGTATATATAGTATAAAAAATAAATGAAGACAAAACGAAAATGATGCGATATGGAAAACAAAAGCAAGACAGAAAAATAAAAATAGGAAACCTCGAACTTGAGGAGGTAGATAAATTCAAATACCTAGGTGTAATGATAACAAACACAGGAGACAGAGAGACAGAAATTAAAGAAAAAGTATTTGCGACAAACAGAGCGTATCATACTTACAAGGATTTGCTAAAAAATAAAATACTAACCAAAGCAACAAAAATGAAAATGTATAAAACATTGATAAGCCGTTGCTTCTATATGATGCGGAGACGTTAACACTGACAAAAAAAGAAGAGGAACAACTGAGAGTAATAGAACGGAAAATATTAAGAGCGATACTGGGACCAATTAAGATAAGCGAAGATGAGTATAGAAGAAGAATGAACAGCGAGATATTAGCAGAAATAGACGGTGAAGACATCGTAAGAAAGATTAAGCTGCAGAGAGTAAGATGGCTGGGACACGTATGGAGGGCAGGAGAAGAGGCATGGGACATGGGATCCCGGGAGAAGAAGAGGAGGAAGACCAAGATCAACATGGGCAAATGAAGTGAAGGAAGACCTGAAAAACGCTGGAGTTACCAACTGGAAAGAAAAAGCAGGTAACAGAGAGAAACAGGAACATAAGCAGCAAGAAATATTAAGAAGAAAGAAGGGCTGATCCCCCCGTAAATAGGTTCTAGAGAGCTTCCCTAGAAGCGGCGCTGCCCCCCAGGGGGCGTATTATTATACTATATATATATATATATATATATAGTATTACAGGTCTTTAATAATAGCATTAAGATATTCGTCGACACTGTAATATGCTTTTGCAAGTAAATAATTTTTAATTACCTTTTTAAAATAATGCATATTTAAATTGATTACATGATTAGGTAGTTTATTATCATTAACGATCATGTAGAATATAGACCATTTGCATTTTGCATGTCAGATTTGAAGGTTTTTTTTTAATCCGGGGAACGCCAGGTACTCACCTCAGCTATAATTCGATATAACTTAATTAGCTTTTTGCTCACAACTTTGTAATATATTGTGTAAAAAGTTAATAGGGTTCAATTATTATTAGTAACACTCTAACCGAAGTTATAACATCTTTAGTTTATTATAATATTGTTTTGCTCATCATCTAAACTCACTTAAACTCTTGATAGTAATTTCCCATACCCAGTATAATAACTTGGAATTATCGACATAATTTTAGTTTGGAGTTAGGTAAATAGTAGGTATTAAATACAGTCTGTTACTTGTTACACTACACATTAAGCCTGCCTTTCGTCTCAGGTTATTTTTAATTTAGTTAAGAACACTAAAAGCAATTTTATTCAAACTAAAATTACTGAATTAGACAATCCGGCAAAGCATATGTGGTCTTTTATAAATCAAAGTAGGTAAATCTAAAAACTTAGTTGATAACATTAAAACTAAAACTAATAATTATTATATTAAGATTCCTATCAATATTGTTAATAAAATTTTGATGAACACTTTAGAGATTCGCCATTAGATACTCTAAACATGATACCTAACAATAGTAATGCGAACCCAAGTTTTACTATAAATCAGTGTAAAAATAGTTTCTTCCTGACTCCCTTTCTTGAGTCTGAATTAATCTCCTTAATTAAGACAAAATTAAAGAACAAGAAATCGGCAGGACCAGATGAAGTCGTAAAACTGATTCTACCTTCCATCTTGAAACCATTAACATATCTAATTACTTTGTCCTTTACAAATGGCAGCTTTCCCGAGTGCCTAAAACTAAGCAAAATCACTCCCGTTCACAAGAAAGGAGACAGATAAATCATAAACAATTACAGACCTGTATCCCAAACATCAATATTTTCAAAAAAATTTGAATATTGTTTTTTAGATAGACAAAACAACTTTATTACCAAACAAAATATTTTGAATCCTAACCAGTTTGGCTTTAGGTCAAATCTCTCTACCTCTGATACCATTCAGCACTTGTTTGACAAAATCGTCACCCAGTTGGAAGATAAACAAACAGTTGTGGGAATCTTCTGCGACATTTCAAAGGCCTTCGATTGACTAGACCATCAAAGACTTTTAGACAAACTAGAATCATATGGTATCCGCGGATTACCACACGATTGGATTAAAAGCTTTCTAAGCAACAGATCCCATTTTGTGTTAAATCAGATATCTTAAATAATCACATTGGTGCGCCCCAAGGGGACGGTACTTGCTCCAATTCTATTCATTTTATATGTGAACGTCTTGTTTAATTCAGTTAATAAAGATACCAGCCTTATTCAATATGCCGATGATACTTCTATGATTGTTTCAGCTAACAATGTAATAGATGTAATTAAAAAATGTGAAGACAGCACGTTATCTCTTTCCCAGTGGTTCAATGAAAATAAATTATTTTTCAATGAATCCAAAACAACATTCATACATTTTCGTAATTACCAAAATATGAATGCTTTAAACGCTGACATTCATATAAATGGTCAATCACTACATAAATCTCATAGTACCAAATTTCTTGGTGCTATGCTCGATGAATTCTCAAATTGGCGTCCACATTGCGAAGTAGTCATCACTTCTATGAATCGATCGTGCTACTTTTTGCGATACTTAAAGAATTACCTGAACGAAACACAACTAAGGATGTTATATTATGCAATAATAGAACCTCACTTAAGGTATGGAATATGTCTGTGGGGTACATCCTCCTGGGCTCCCCATGTGCCAAAAACGTGCACTACGATGCATTGCCGGTGTAAATAATTCACACCCATGTGTAGTATAATGAATATAGTATGCTATGAAAAACAATATAATAAATTGTCATAATAAAATAAATAAATAAAGAACATATAATATAATTTTGTATTTAATATACATTATATTACATTGGCGACGAGGATAATAGTAAAAATGACTACGAAAACGACATTAAATACGGCAGATGTTGAATTGGTAGAATATAAACAGGAGATAGAAAGAAAAATGGAACGTTGTATATTTGATTCATTTGATAAGGATCATACGTCTTTAAATGCATATTTACTGCAATTTGAAATGATTTGTAGGGCCAAAGGATTAGGCGGAGACGGAGTTCTTACAACTGACGCTCGCAAAACATTGTTAATTGCATATATTGGTTTAGAACACTTGACAGCTATTAAAAATTGCATGTATCGGTGAAGTACTTAGGACACAGAGTTGATAAATATGGAATACATCCCACAGAAGAAAAAATAAAAGCAATTAAAGAAGCACCGTCACCTAAAAATGTGAAAGAATTAAGATCATTCTTAGGACTAGTAAATTATCATGAGAGATTTATTCCACATTTGCATGGTATTTGTACAGATTTACATAATTTAACTGGAAAGAGAAAATGGTATTGGACAAAGAGAGAAGAAGAAACATTTATAAAAGTTAAAGAATTACTTTCTGAATCGAGTACAGTAGTACCATACAATGAAAACGTACCATTATTAATAGCGTGTGACGCATCTGAAGTTGGATTAGGGGCAGTTCTCTTGCATAAATATGAAAATGGAATAGAAAAACCTGTAGCATTTGCGTCTAGGAAATTATTGGATGCTGAAAAGAATTATTCATCAATCGATAGGGAAGCACGAGCTTTAGTATTTGGTGTTGAAAAATTTAAGCAATACATTTATGGTAAAAAATTCACCTTAATTGCCGATCATAAACCACTTGAAAGAATTTTTGGAACAAAAAGAGATTTGCAAAAAGTAGCGAATAATAGATTAACAAGATGGGCATGGCGTTTAACAGGATATAATTATGATATTGAGCATAGAAATGGTGAAGAAAATACAATCGCAGATACATTATCAAGATTACCAATAAATGAAAAAGGAGTTGCTTTAGACGAAAGAATGATAAGAAGATTAACACAAGAAATGTTAGAAGATATTAGTTTAACTGAAGAAAATTTAAGGAAGATGTCAAAGTATGATTCAGTATTAAAACAAGTGAAACAATTCATTGAAAGTGGATGGCCATTAAGAAATAAAAATTTGCCTGAAGAACTCTATCCTTATTTCACACGAAGAAATGAATTATATTGTGAAGATAAAATTATCATGTGGAATGGACGTATAGTAATCCCAAAAGATTTACAACGAACTATATTAAAGATTTTGCATGAAGGACATCCAGGCATTGAAGCAATGAGATCAATTTCAAGATACTACGTTTGGTGGCCGAAATTAGATCAACAAATAGAAGACTTTATTAAAAAATGTGAAGGTTGTCAGAAGAACAGAGAAAATGAAGCGGAAGTACCATTATTTTCATGGAACATTCCTGAAAAACCATGGGAAAGATTACATATAGATTTAGCAGGACCAGTAGATGGACAAATGTGGTTAGTAGGTGTAGATGCCTATACCAAATGGATAGAAGTTGAAATGATTAAATCAACAACAAGTTTTACAATAATCAAAATTTTAAGAAAATGGTTTGCAAAATTTGGATTAGCACTAAAAATTGTTTCAGATAATGGGCCTCAATTTATATCTGAAGAATTCGAAAACTTTTGTAAAATAAATGGAATTGTTCACATTAAAAGTACACCATATCATCCAAAGACAAATGGATTAGCGGAACGATATGTAAGAACAATTAAAACAAGATATGCAGCAACGAGATTATATGAAAAAGACCCAGAATTAGCTATGCAACAAGTATTAATGGCATATAGAAATTGTCCCCAGAAAACTACATCAAGAACACCAGCATATCTAATGTTCAAAAGAGAACTCAACACAAGAATGAGTTTATTAAAACCAGATATAAGAAAAATAATAGACAGGAATTTGAGAAAGCAAAAATCATATCACGACAAGAATACAAAATGGAGAGAATTCAAACCTGGCGATACAGTTTGGGTAAAAAATGAAACGGGGAAAGGATGGAAGCCAGGAACAGTTGAAGAAAGGAACGGAGAAGTGTCTTATGAGATAGAGATTGAAAATAATAATAAGAAGAAACACGCCGACCAATTAAGAAAGAGATATTTAGATTATTCTCCGGAAAGACAACATAATGAAGATAATTCAAACAATTCTTCAAATACTCAACTCCGTGAAGTAGTTCAGGACATTACAGAAGTCGAAGAATCTTCTTCAGCCGTTATTGAACCACGGAGGTCGACACGTATATCGAAACAGCTTGCGAGATACCGAGATGAAGACAACTTAGGAAAGAAGGGAGAAATGTAGTATAATGAATATAGTATGCTATGAAAAACAATATAATAAATTGTCATAATAAAATAAATAAATAAAGAACATATAATATAATTTTGTATTTAATATACATTATATTACACCATGTAAGGAGCTTTTTAAAAAATATCAGATCTTGAATCTCCCATGTTTATTCATATTGGAAATATGTACATATATTTTCAAAAATAACACAAGGTTTCCTCGCAACAATGATGTTCATGCATTTAATACTCGACAGAAAGATCAGTTTCGAATACCTTATGTTAAAAAGAATATGTCAATAACAAGCCCCAATATCATTGGCTTATAGTTATTTAACAAACTAGTGTGTTAATGAGGGCGATTAATAATTGAGACATTTTAACGCGTGAGAGAAGCGAACGCGTTAGTTGTTGAGATTATTAATCGCCTATTAACACATGAGTTAGTTACAATATTTTTCCGTTGGTCATACCTTTTTAATTTGAAAAAAAATTAATTTTATTCCATAACAAATTAGTACCGCTTTAAATGTTCACCACAATTGTATCGACAACAATGGACAACTCAACAACAACAATCAACGAATCAACTGTTTTCAGGGAGAAGCGGGTGCAGTCAGTTCACTTAATATTGATTAGCAGTACTAAATCCCAAGGTATTTTCGTTTTTAGAATGATGTTATTATTTTTATATTCATTTTAAAGCAATTCTACGTAAACATTATTTACCTAGAAGTGTGAAAATCATTTCTTTTAATTCTGTTTAGCATTTTGGTAAAACTTAGAGCTGGTCAATATGATACAATAGTACGTGTATTGAACGCATCCAATAAATCGTTGATTAATAAAAATCATGCATTTATAGGGGTCATTAATGTATGATTTTTTTACATTAATGATACTCATTACTAAACGATCAACGGAAAAGGATTTTTAATGCTTTACCGAGCGAAATCTCGTGCAATACCAGTTACTTTAAATTCAAAAATGATCTGAAGTATTATCTTTTGGTAAAGTCATTTTATTCAGTGTAAGATTATTTTGCATGATGAACTACCTATCTGTCGTATTTATAGGATCAAGTAGCTCAACATAATGTGTTTAAAGCTTTAATTAATCATGTTTTATAGATTATATCTTTTTAGATTATTTATGACAATTCCTATATATAATGTATTATATCTCAGGAAATAAAGAATATTATTATTATTAAGAAAATAGTTTTGAATTACACATTATTTTTTCGGGTAAATTATTATTATTTAATAATGCCGTTTGCTTATCTTGTCTGTCAGATAACTTTATTGAAAGGTGAGTAAACTACACATTAATTTAACTTTATTTTTTGTATTTCATAACAAAGAAAATGATTTTCTTTTCAATAAAATTGTGCTTTGGCAGTAATTGCACCATTGTTCACCCACGATGCTAGACAAAATTGATTAGTATATTATACGTAGTTTTCAAAATGAAATTGTGTTTTTTGGATTAATTTTTACTTGTACTTATCACCAATGAAAGTATTATTTCGGTATCTTGCAATCTTTATAAAAATAAAACATTTGATGTGGCCAGCACCAAATATTCCGCCTAATTCTGCTCGTTCTTGCCTAACTAATCTAATAAGTATTTTCATATAAATTTGACCATTTTTATAAACTAATGTGGAAACGATGTGAAATATTACTTTGATATTAATTTAAATTTTACGTAAAAACGAATATGAAACAGTCGTGGTATATGAGATACTGGAGTTTTAAAATACAGTAAAATGTATTTAAATTGCCTATTCTTAATTATAATTTTTACTAATTGTCATAAATATACTATACAATATTTAATACTACTTTTCTTAAGAAAAACCATATCGACCCTTAAGTACGTACTACTTCTGGTTTGTGGAATTCTATTAAAATTATCTAAAGTTACCTAAATTTTTTTAAATGACATTTGTTAATTAAATATGATGATATACCAGTCTATCCTCTACTTAGCCAATAACTTCAAATGGCAATGAAAATAACTTTGACCCTTTTTTCAAAGATATTCAGTTGGTTACTTTTTTACTTCTTCTTGTCGTTTGTACGATTTGAACAAAACAAAAACAAAAACAGGTATGAGTGCGCTTTATATAACATACAACATAATCAGTAACGTAACTACCGGTGCTCCGTGGAAACCGGCCCGGAGGCTCCAATCGAAAACAAAGTTTTAAATAATTTAAAAATATAGGTGCATGTAAATAATTTTCTTGTCCCGGCCAACATAGTCATTTCATAAACAGTGCCGTGTTAATACATCTCGGGCGCCTACAACAAAATCGTAATAAACGTGCAAAAAACGTTAAAATTAAATTCTTAAAAGAATTAAGATACAGGGTTTTGGTTTATGGGGATGTGTTTCTTTTATCATTACCTTTAAAATAAGGTGAAACTCGACAGAGCTTGCTATTTAAAATGTTGGGGTGGTCATCCCCAAAAAAATCACGTTGCATGGAAGTTCTAAACTATCTAAGAATGTAGTTTTTAAGACTCTTACTGTTAATTTTTTTTTCTTCAATCGTTCAAAACGTATAACTCCGTCCCGGGACTTTTGGGTATTTTAAATAATACCGAAAATATAACATCTAGCAATCTAAGTGTGATTATGAATAGGTAAAAAACTTATATTTTTCTACCTCCTACTCATATAAATATAATCTATGGAGAAAAATCTATAACAAAAACAAAAATAGTAACATATAAATTAAGAATATATCAAAATCTCAATTTAATTTTCTTTTTTATATTTGCACTTTTCGTACTTTCGCATTGACAAATTTATTTATTAAGTCCAGATACATAGTCAATTTTTCAAGCAAATTCATGTTCAATATAATAGCTCAATACAAATTAAAATGTTAGTTTTTCATATTTAATATGTGTCAATTTAGAAAATGATCATTTTCCTTCGATTTACTAGGCAATACGCAGATAAAATATAGTACGCTAAATATGGCAATTATGAATTTATTACAAGCTCTAACATATTTTTTTCATTCTATAGTTTGTTTATAACAGTAAGTTAGCGCGGCGTATTGCAATAATATAGAGTGAACCTCGCTGTTGGGAATACAAATTTTGTCAACCGACACCTGCATGGATGGTTTGCGCTTTACGCGGTAAATTCGGTGCAACATATTTTTCAAATAATTTATTATTATTTATTAAAATTATTGTAAAATAAAAAATCAAATTTAAAAGTATAAGAAATTTTGTTTGCCTACGCTGAGGTCCTGTAGACACGTGCCTATTGGGTAATACTGTACTGCTCATAATCATGAGTAATATCGTTATTTCAAAACAAAAACCGGGTAAGTCCTTTTATTTTTGGCTATCTGGTTCGCTAGATGGCGGATGGGATATTTTAGTAAGAATGCGAACCTGGTGGTAAATTTTGAATGTAATTTGCGGTGATGTGTATGCCAATAAAAATATGCCAAATGTTCAATTAATGATTTCTTACCAGTTTTATAAGAATAAATAATAATTTACTTATTATTTTCCTAGAAAAAAGTTTAAAGTGTAATGTTTAATCTCTAATTTAAGATTCAGTTTTATAATTATTGGCGTTGGAGGGAAAGGGCCCAGTCTAAAATTAGGAACACAGCTAAATATCGCATTGTTACGATAGTGATCATAATAATTATTGTATACAATTTAAAATTAAAGAGTTGTTTAAGAGGCCTGTCTACCTCCTAAAATCCAGCACAAAACGTACTAACGTAGTGAGTGTTTTGTGGCCAGTATAAGAATGGTAAAATTTTATTTCAACAAGGATTATACAGGTTGGAAAAATTAATTAGACGGGAATGCAGTCAATTTATTTTAATTTCCTATTAGGCCAACGTTTCGGCAACACTTATGCCTTCATCAGGGCGCTACACACAATAATACAGTTGTTATCAAAATATAAAAAATAATATAATGAAAACTTCTTGACCGGATGTTGATTTTTCCTTCCTTATAAAAAATAATATGTAAAATTAGCAATACTTACAATAGTAATTTTAAAAAATATTAGAATACATTAAATTGTATGTAAAGTTATAAAATAAAAATAAGTTAGCTCTTAAAGAGTCGTCATGAATTAAAATATAACAAAATAGTTCAAAAAACCACGTCAGGATAACCACCATACTTCTAACGGTCAACCAACAATTGATAAAAAAGCTAATTGCAACCAGTTATGTCAAGTGCATTAACCACGTCGTCGTTCAGGTAGAATGCGATAATTTATAGTTGGAGCGAAAATTTAAAAGAGCCTGTACTAGAAAACTATTTCTTAAATAATTGTAGAGCATGGTTGTAGAAATTGCTGAGATCTTCTATGTCTGTTCGAAAATTCACACGAAAACCTACTGCATCAACGAGATACATCGGCTACCACTCGGCACATCCTAAAAACCAACTTTTAAACATGGCAAAAAACCTAAAACATCGTGCAACACAACTTACCTCGCCAGAATTTATTACGGAAGCATTACATACTGTACGGGATCTACTCACCATTAATAAATTTCCACGGAAAACTATAAATAAAATTCTAACGCACAACATAAGTAGGAACGTTGACAGCAATAACCTTCAACAAAATATAAACAACACACAATTAACGACATACTGCTCAATACCGTTCATAGAGGGCCTCTCAATCCAACTAAAAAGAATTCTAGAGGGGAAATTTGAATGTAAAAGTAGCATTAAGGCCATGCAAAACTATCAGCAATCTCTTCACCAACACCAAAGACAAAACAGATAAAAATCTAAAATCTGGAGTAATTTATCAAATAGACTGTAAAGATTGTAATAAAACATATATTGGGCAGACGAAGAGATATATTCGTACAAGGATGAATGAACACAAAAGAAATGCCAGCAAACAACAACAAAAGAATAACGGCACTTGTGCGCTAACACAACACTGCATGACTGAGAACCATACGTTTGATTTTGAAAATGTTCACATTCTGGACAACGAGATTAATTTAAAAAAACGTTTAGTATTAGAAATGTTATACATTCAAGACAACAAAAACTGTGTGAATTTTCGAACAGACATAGAAGATCTCAGCAATTTCTACAACCATGCTCTACAATTATTTAAGAAATAGTTTTCTAGTACAGGCTCTTTTAAATTTTCGCTCCAACTATAAATTATCGCATTCTACCTGAACGACGACGTGGTTAATGCACTTGACATAACTGGTTGCAATTAGCTTTTTTATCAATTGTTGGTTGACCGTTAAAAGTATGGTGGTTTTCCTGACGTGGTTTTTTGAACTATTTTGTTATATTTTAATTCATGACAACTCTTTAAGAGCTAACTTATTTTTATTTTATAACTTTACATACAATTTAATGTATTCTAATATTTTTAAAAATTACTATTGTAAGTATTGCTAATTTTACATATTATTTTTATATTTTGATAACAACTGTATTATTGTGTGTAGCGCCCTGATGAAGGCATAAGTGTTGCCGAAACGTTGGCCTAATAGGAAATTAAAATAAATTGACTGCATTCCCGTCTAATTAATTTTTCCATCCGCTTGCCAGTCGACAAATTACTGTTCCATTATACAGGTTCTTTCTGTACCTACTTATGGATCAAACTTTAAGGGTATATTATGTAACATGTTCTACTGATAACGGAACAAAAAAAATTCATAAAATTAAGGGTGGTTTACTTAAAGAAAACATGTTGAGTGCCACTGGTTTCATTACTGTGAAAGAAACATAATAGTTGAAATTAATTTACTATCAAAATTGCATTTAGTAATGTAATGAATAAAACAACACAAACACCTATGAAACCAGTTCTACGAAACAGATTACGAAACTTAAACCATGTGTTGAAAATAAATTTTCCCTCAACTCTGTTGTAGCACACCTACATTATATTGGCAAAGATAAATTGAACCCACACCTTACGTTCTTATCTAATTAGTTTTAATCTTTTAATACCTAGTTAACAAAGATACGCAACAATGTGGATCATATTAAGATTAATTCTGCACAACACTAAGCGACGGTACGCAGTACTCACCTCAAGAGGGATCATAATAAAAGTGACCATCAAATCCGCCAACGCCAGGTGTGTGATCATGAGACTTATCCTAGATTTCCTATGACGAGATTTGAACAGAGTGATGAAAACAGTTAGATTTCCCACGGCTGCAATGACGAACAACACACAGTACACAATAACCACAGTTAAGGAGTTCTCATTGAAACGCAAGTCTGCGGGAAATGTGTAGTTCATATCAGACTGTGGTTCTACAAAAGAGTCGTTGTACTCGTTGTAATCCGATAAGTTAACAGATGAACTAAACGGATTTTCTGTTAAAATGTCCAACGCTAAGATGTTGTTTAACTTGGGCAATTCCATCCTGGATGTAATAGTCCGGTTGAAAAGTGTTCTTTTTTCATTTGAATAATCGTTTCCAGTAAAAGACACCATAATTTTTTCCTTTTGTAGAAATATGTAATTAACAATACCTCTTCTCTTATTCTTTTCACTTTTGTATATTTGTTTTCAGATTATGTAGAAAATATCGAAGTTTTGAAATATTTTACCATAAAAAAACTACTACGGAAAACATTTTTTGAAAGGTTAGCAGTAAAAAAAACTTTACACAAATGATATTTCTACTGATTTCAGTATACGTTTTTTGATTATTCCTTTGAATTAGAAGCTACATTATTGATTAGAACTATAATTTTAAAAGTATCTTATTAAATTTTGAAATAAAAACTCATTAGCCGCAAATAAAGGTTTGATTTTATTAACCTAAATTTCTTTCTTTACTAAGTTAAAATGATTTTTTAAATATTTTATCAACACAATTTGATATAATAATGTCGACAGTTTAATTATTATTTTATTTTATTTACTTCCACATTCCACATAATTTTTTTATTACGAATATTATTTCACATATCTAATACTTCACGGAAGTTTTAATTTAATTATTTTATCTTGATATATTAAAATATGTAATAGGCATAATGTCTGAACAAATTTTATTAACACATTCTGCACTAAAATACAGTGACAAACTTTATTAAGTTTACTTGGTAGGTAGCCACTGTCACATTCATCTTTCACAGCTTGTTTCGAAAAACTACTTTCTATGCTTACGAACACTGTAATCCATTTCGTCTGACATTTATCTGACACATTCACGGCGAGCGTCACGCGCGTTACTCTCCGGAATTTTTGCGCCCTTAGTTGCAAAAGCCGGAGCTGTTGCACGTCTACTGAGCGAATGAGCGCTCCGGCAACGGCAATGCAAGTGACTCGAGCACCATTGCGGTTGCGCGTGCGTTGGTTGCTGTAGGGATAGGGATTCAGTTCATTGTGAAAACTGAGACTACAGAAAGCCTCCAGTGACGGACACGAACACGAACCCTGGGGTGCACATCTCCAGCTGTTATTCAGACACGACGCCTACATGCTACAATTACAGAACTTGTTTGTTATTTATTTCACATTTGAAATTGGTCACAGCCTACATTCAGCCCGGAATACTGGAAACTGGCAACGTCGCGTGAAGACCGACAGCGACTGTAAAATTAGGTATATAACTAGAATAAAAAGTGTGTAAATTCAATTTTATCGAACAAAGTATATTTCTTTATTTTTAAATTCATAATGTAACAATGTACTTCGTTGCTATTAGTAATTTACATTGTATGTGCGGAGTGCTATAATAAAACCGAGCGTTGTAAAATTACCTATCACACGCACAATGTATTCTATTTTTTGGCCATCATACTTAACTATTTATTCAAAATATGTAATTTATAAAGAATTTCAAGTTGTGAACATTGAATTTTAAAATCAAAGCGCATTGATAAACAATCTTGAAAACAAGGAAATGTCAATATAATTAAAAACGTGCATTTGAGTGTACAAGCACATATTTAGTGAAGCTAAAAGTAACAGAATTATTTTATTATTTATATACCAAAAAGAAAAATGTCAGATAGTGCAGAATCCATTATAGCGACTCCACCAGAGATACGTTAACAGGCCAAAAATGTTACCTTAGAATTACTTCCCGAAAAGTAAAAAGCGCGGTATGAAAGATATTATAAAGTTTTTGTAAGCTGGTGTGAGAAGAAAAAAGGCAAGATTTATACAGAAAACGTACTCTTGGCATACTTCACAGAGTTGGTATCTCAAAATTAAAAATCTTTATGGGCAATTTATTCAATGCTAAAATCCTGTATTACGATTCACAAGAACATATACATTTCAAAATACGCTAAATTAATTGCGTACATGAAAAGAATGACTGCAAATTCTAAAAAAAGTAAAGTCTTAGAAAAAGAACATATTAATTCATTTATTGAAAAAGCTCCTGACAATGAATTTTTAATGATAAAAGTAAGTATTTACCTACTGTAATTCACAGTTAATTTTCCATATTTTTGCAGCGCTAGTTCTAAAAAAGTATAATTTCAGATTGCTTTAATTATAGGCGTATCAGGCGCTTTGCGAAGAGAGGAACTATATAAAATGAATGTGAAAGACGTTGAAATAAAAAATGACATAATCGTTATACCTGAAACCAAAGCTAACATATCTAGTCAATTTGTCATAACAAACAGTAAATGGGTGGCCTTCTTTCAGAAATGTTTAGAAATTCGACTTGTTGCTTCTAAAATTAAAGATCGATTTTTCTTGAAATATCAAAAGGGACGATGTGTTAACTCACCGTATGGTATTAATAAAATTGGCAGTATGCCATCAAAAATTGCAGAGTTCCTTAAACTAGAGAACTATCGAGAATACACCGGACATTGCTTCCGCTGAACTTCAGCCACCTTATTAGCAAACCGAGGTGGTGATCTGTTAGCCCTAAAGAGGCACGGTGGTTGGAAGAGTACTTCAGTAGCAGAAGGTTACGTAGAAAACTCTTTAAATAGCAAAATTGCTGTAGCTCAGATACTAACGGAAGAAGGACCATCTACTTAAAAAAATTAAACCCAACACAGAGACACACACTTCAACACATTTGGCATTAGAAAATACGACTGTTGAGTCAAATAAATTAATTTCCCGTCTTTTTTCAACAGTAGAAATTATAATAAGATGATAATAGATATTAATGATACAAGTTGATATTGCTAAGATAATGCAACGTGGCGATCAACCGATTGTTTTTATCTCCCAAGTTTCGTGTAGCATTCAATATTTTATCTACGACGGCCTTAGTTGCTGCTGAATTCGATTTTGTATTTGATGTTTGACATTTGAAAAACGTTTAGTGTAAAATTCATAGCTTGATCAAGTATCATTTTATTCCTTGTTATGGCAACTGTTGTTGATAGTAAAGAATTTTCAGTTGTGTCAAATTTTGTGTAAAATAATTCATCGTCTTCTGGTTTAAACTTATCTAATTATTAAAACTTTGCCTTGAATGTTTATAAAACATAAAGGGGGTAGCGGGATAAGAATGGTGTGGCGGTCCCCGAGCGATTTCGTATTGGAATTGTAAAAACCTTGTCAAAGCTGTTAAAAGAATGAGGTGTACATATTCATTAGCTCAGATTTTCGACTTGTGCCAAAACTATGCTTAACATTGCGTTTTTGGTTATTTTAACATTTCATTTTTTTCCTTCAGTTTAGTTTAGTTTTATGATTTGAACCAAGTCAATCGATATAGTCGGACTCTTCGGTGCAACCTCCTTTAATGCCTCGATTCCATTGTGGTGTCGCAGGCGCGGTACGAGAAATTGAACCAATAGGATTGCCGGATTTTGATTGTCACAGTACCATGGTCTGGGCAGTGTGGCGTTGGAAGCGTGGTGTCAGAGGTTCAAAATATTCATCTTTCAACGCCGCTGGAACCGTGGCGCATGCGCATATCATTTAAGATACCTAACCTACCTACTTTGACAGTTCGTTTGATTTTTGATTACATCTCTTGTGTTGTATGTTGAGAATTTTATTATATAATGGAGTTTGATGAAAAGTTAATTCAGGCTGTACAAAATAGAGATGCGCTATATAATATGCGTCATTTCAATTACAGGAATAATATTTTACGTATGCAAATGTGGCATGATATTGCTAAAGAAATTAATAGTGACAGTAAGTTATATCTTATTTATTTAAATTAATTTTATTTTATGATTTATTTTTCTTAGTCAATATGTGTCAGAAAAGATGGAAAAGCCTGAGAAGAAAATATGCAGAAGAATGTGCAAATAAAAAATTACCAAGTGGATCCGGAACATCTTTAAAAAAAAAACCTTGGCCATATTCTCAACTCATGCAGTTTTTAAAACCATATGTGGAAAATAAAGAGTAAGCAAAATTATAACATTACATTTTGCAGTACCTTTTTCAAATTACGTATTTATTCATTTTAGCACAACAACATCATGTGATCCAGTAGAGGAAAGAGAAGAAACATCGCCACAACCTGTCAGCTATACTGAATTAGAGTGTACAGACGGTACAGGCATTTTAAGTCCAACATTTAGTGAAGAGGATGTTGTGATAACATACACTGAAGATACACTTCAAGATAATTCAAGTTCCACCTCGTTTTCACGATCAGAAACACCATCGAGACCATCATCGAACCAATCTGCAATAGCTCGTAGCACAGTTGGCAAGTACCTAATTAAAATTAGCATTTAGAAAAAAAAATTATATAATCTAAATAAATATCTTACAGCACAAAAAAGAAAACGAGTGGAAAACCTTATTGAAGCAGAATTATCAAAACCGGTGAACGACGATGTGCAACATTTTTTATTAAGTTTGGCTCCAATGCTGCGTCAGCTAGACCCAATTGCACGCCTGGAACTTCAAATTGACATGCAGTCGTTGATATTAAAAAAAATTAAGGAAAAATAAATATTTATTGTATATATTTATATTTTCATTTTTATATATGTATGTAGGTACTTGTCCGTAATAAAAATAAGTTATTTGGTTATATATAAATACCAATATCATCATTTTGATACAAATTAATTGTTCTCATTCATGTCCACATTGCATATTTGCCATTGCCAGGGGACAGAACCTTTGTTGAAAAAATATGTTTTAAATATTTCACGTATTTCCGAAGCATTGGAACTAGTGCGGCCCATACTTCGTAAAGAAATAGTAGCATCATTTCTCCATTCTCCGGGAATAATCTCTCCCGTATTTAAATTTTCTCTATCCGTGTAGTTTGGTGGGCAATATTTTCTATGCTCTAGTCGCTCTTCATTACTTTTATTTTGAAGCCAGTTGTGTAAGCATGTTGTTGCTTTAACAATGCTTTCCACTGTAGCTACTTTTCCTATAATGGTCCGTCTTAAAATTCTCCATCGCGACACCATAATTCCAAACGTATTCTCTATGATTCTTCTTGCACGAGATAGTCTGTAATTATAAACCCGTACGTCTGATGGTAATATGTTAGTATTTCTTCCGGGGTATGGTCTCATTAAAAACTTTGTTAATGGAAATGCCTCAACACCAACAAAGACATATGAAGTTTTTTTATTCGTGTCGGGGAGAAAGTTTTCTGCAGGGATTTTTAATGTGTCGTTTTGTAGTCTATTATAAAATACTGTATTTTTTAAAATTCCCCCATCACTTTGTCTGCCGGATGCTCCGATATCCACCAAAATAAATTTATAATGAGCATCACATAGCAATACAATGCTATGGAAATCTTTATAATTATAAAATTCAGATCCCATGTTATTTGGCGCCTGCATAGCTATGTGTTTACCATCGATGGTACCAATACAGTTCGGAAAGTTCCACATTTTATAAAATTCGTTAGCTATATTTATCCAATTGTTTTCATCGGGAATTATAAATACAGTATTTTTTAACGATACCCAAATCGCTTCCGTTGTTTCAATAATAATTTTTGAAACTGTAGTTTTCCCGATTCGATAACTGTAGGATAATGTGGATATCAAATCACCTGCTGCTAAGTGTCTGTACAGAATGATATATTGTTAAAATTAGCGTACAATTTAAGTGAATTAAATTGTTATTACCTTATAGTTAAAGCAAGCCTTTGTCCAGCTTCAATAGGTTGTCTAATACTACTTTCTTTTGCAATAATGGGCCAACAATACTTAACAGTTCATCAAAATTTTCTGGAGTCATCCTCATGTAGTTAAAATAACTATCAGTGTCGGTAAGCCTCATTTCTTGTATCAAATGGTAATAATCTCCTTGTCGACTTCTGTTTTCAAATATGGGACGTACCCACCATCGTTTTTCTTCATATCGAAGTAAATTTGAATATGCATATAATAAAGCAATACGTCTCCTTCGCGTTGTGGTTGCCATATTTATAAAAAATAATGTTTAATTGGATATTTGTAACTTAAAGATAAAGCCTCACACAAACTACAACAACTGTCAGAAAATACACACTTCCCACGCTTGTAACGCCACCATGAAATTAGAACGTCAAAATTTCGCGCCACGCTTACCACGCCTGCGACACCAACATGAAAATGATACTTAAATGCTGTGTCGTACAGCAGTTCAGCTGTTGCACCTCATTTTTTTCCGTGTGGTTTCTTCATTTTTTTCGGATTTTGTTTTAATTGAAAAGTTCCATTGCATTGGTGGAAGCCCTTAACTGGTGGAGGCCCAGGGGCCGTGGCCCCGCCGGCTGCGTGCTAAATCCGGCCCTGTGCGCGGCTGGTATTTTAGATATATTAAACGATTATGATTTATCAAGTGAACGAACACAATCATTAACTTGTTATACAGCTGAGCAATTTAAAATCTTGAGAACGATGCGAAATTCTGACAATCGCAGTGTAAACAAAGCTCTTTGGTATTTCTTTTTAAGTTAAGAACAGGAAATTCGAATAGCGTAATTTTTTGATATAATAACAAAGTGTCAGAATATTGCGAGGCTGTGTTGAAGTAATTCAATACTGATATTTTACCTACACAATTTGACGTACAAGCTTGTTCTCGTGAAGATTTAATATTAAATCATATACATCTTCTTACGTGAGAAAGTTGCATGGCTATGAAGGATGTTTAATTTTGATAGCTGATGTTACATATCTTCGACACCAAAAGAGTAGTAACATCTACTACCATTGAAAATACTATTCTGGTCAGAAAAAAGAACCGTTATGTAAATCGTTTAAATAAAATATTACATTTTCCATCCAGTCTTAAAAATAAAAAAATTACATTTTGCGCCTTTTTTGGACATAACTTTGTTAATTTCGCACGAAAATCCTTGAAATTTTGCCACTTTCGTAACTCTCTGAAAACCCATAAATCAAAATGCTGTGGTGTTTTGGCAAAGCGTGTTAAGTCAATAAATTTGGTAAATTGAGTTAAGTCCACCTTAATATTATTTGTAATATTGTGATTAGGAAAAGAGGATCAAATCAACGTATAGTTAATATATAAAACTTCTGGCGTAGAAAAACAAATAGAGAAGTATATTATACAAAGAAAATCTCAAATAAAAGGAGGACATGTTTTGTTGTCTCCCATTGTTACATCAAACTTAAAAATTTGATGACAAGGAATATGCAGCCAAGTTTACTTGTCTCGTATTTTTGTTATACAGGTGGCACTAATGTTGAATGACTTAACTTGTTATGTTTTGTACTTACAAATTTAGTTTTATATTATCCCTATAAAATGGCACAAACAAGAGGTCAAAAAATACGTAATGTTCTTAGTAATAATAAACATAAATGTCAAAACGATATGTTATGAATATATTTTAAACAACATATAAATATTGTTTATAACCTATAATTATTTCCTTTTAGTAATCGAATGTACTGATGGTAAAGTTTTAAATGTTTTTGATGTGGCAGATCTCCCGAAAAATGGTGAGTGTATTAGCATTCTGTTATCTCTTAACTGTTAAGTAATATGTAATTATAATCTGACAGATAATCCAAATTGTACGGTTATGGATACGTCCAATTTTTCTTCGGCATCAAGTGAATTGAATTCTGAGCAGCTTGAAACAGCCAATCAACTTAAAAATTTGTTGGAAAACTATGATAATTTATCCTGGCATATGTCAGACAATTCCGATTATGAAACTTTTGATGATAGCGATAATGATAAAAATTTCTTGTTCTTGGACATAGTCATATGGAATGTGACTCTATACATTCAGTGATTGAGAGAAAAAAGAAAAATACACAAATTGCAGTTCATCTTCCAAGGGACTGGTATAATCTCGTCAGATTTGCTGGCAAAAAAGGAGATTAAAGTTATTGTAATGAAAAAAAAAGTTTTTGGATTTTTCATCTCTTTTAAAAGGACCACTCCAACATAAAAAACTGACGAAAGTGGCGACAAATTTTTGTGGCAAAATGCCAAATGCTTTATGTATAATACAGATTACTGCATTCTTCATTATAAAACAACACTAAATGAAAATGAAAACTATAAAAATATATGTTTTAAACGAAGAGGCCATACGAATCCAATACTTGAACCTGGCAAATGTTACCAAAATTTGGTGCTTATTAGTAAAGAGAAAAAAAGAGATTTAATTAGTTTATTAGACTTGATAGACCCAGATTGCCATGAATTTTATAGAAATTTACCTGATAGCAATATAACAGATATTGATCCAGACTTACAAAATGCTGAAGAAGATTAAAAACTGATGTTATTTTTATAAGTACGTACATACCTACTATCTTTCTCATTTTAATGTAAGTTGCAATTTATTTTTATTATTTAAGAAGGTACCCAAAAATACAATATTTTTTGTTTTTGTGCTTTTTTCCAAAAATAATAAAATCCTTAAAATAAAATAAAATCAGGTGGCCGAGACAAATGTATTTAAGAGTAAATAGAGATAAGTCATTATACTTGTAACGAATTTTAGATTTTTACTATTTTTTTGAAACGGAAAAGAGTTATGTCAATTAATTATTAATTAATTAGTAATTATTTTTAAAATTGTTTATTAATTGCTAAATGTAAGTATAGTGCAAATAAGGTATATAAAAGTTATTGAACTAAACTTTTATGAAATGAGAAATCTGACAGGACATGATATAAATATATGTTATCGCTTCTCCTGCAAAACATTGAAATGGTGACTTAACACCCTTTTCCGGAACACCACAGCATGTTCAGAATGAGTATGTGAAACTTTGACGACTTGTACCCCTTTTTTTCAAAAATTCATAACTTTGCTTTAAATCATCGTGTTTTTGCGGGAGGTGGGTTGGACTTGGAGTTAAAATGAACTGCATACCCTTAAAGATAAAACTTCGGAGTTATCCGAACTCAAAGATCAGGGCCGGTCCTAGGGTAGGGGCGCCCTGGTGCGAAGTTCTTTTATAGCGCCCCTCCCTCCAAATATTTTTAAAAAGACAATAGTATTTGGCGAGATTTTGGGAAATAAAAATAATAAAAATAAAATATTGTTATTAAGTCGCTTGTTAACCGATCTTGAGACATAGACAACCTTAAATAATTTCTTATTATTTTTAATCTGGAGAAAGATCCTTCGGCAGAAGCTACTGTTATGGGCAAAGTTAAAAAAATTCCTAGAACAATACATAAAATTCCAAACATACATTCCAAATTGTTGGTACAAATAAAATTTAATATGTCAATCGTTTCTGAGTAAGTATTAAGATCTACAAAGTCACTTAAAATCTTTAATTCATCAAATAATTCGAAGGCATTTATATCCTTATCTTTACCATCCTTAACTGTATTTTCCATGTAGTTACAATGTTTTTTTTTAAATTTCTTTATTCATATTTTTAATTTCTTTTATATCGTAAAAATAATCATTGTGGTGTACTGTATCTAATATAGAATTTAAAAAAAAATTGGGATCAGTTGGCGTTTCATCGGCCGATTAGTAATTAAATTGTTTTTTTTTTATATTACGTTTTTGTACATTTATTGAAGGGTTAAATTCTTTCGCAATTTCTAACTCTTTAGCTACAAAAACAAACTACAACAACCTGTGACGATCAGAGAAATCAGATGAATCTTAATTTATTACATACAAAATTACTTACAATAATTACAAATTGCTCATTATAAGCAACATAGATAGTACATTTATTTTTTAAATTATTACTTGCACCATACTTAGATCCGGCTCTGTCAAAGATTCATCCATTTTAGACCAAATTGTACCAAGTTACGACGGTTTGACAAATTGGGTTTTTTTGCGATTTTTCAAGTGGGGCTTTTTTGACGCCGAATGTAGGTATATATAATTTTATACATAAATATTATTGCGTTTTTTTAGCCCTGTCCCTCGCGTGGCGCAACCATTCCTTAATTGTTGTTTCCAGATCATTAATTGTGGATTTTTTATTATCTATTCGGACAGTTTGTACGAAATAAATAAATAAAATACACACAATATAAAAACACGCTTTCATTTTACCAATAATTATCTTTATCATTGTCGTGGCACGCATTGCCATATAAAGATTTTTGTCCCTGTCCAAGTAAACTTGGCTGCTGTTTTATTGTCCATTAGGAAAATCATGGCCCTTCGAGCTGCATGAGCTCCATCTCGCCCACCAATGCTCATTATTTTATTTTTCCAAAAGAATATATGCGTGCACATTATAAAGCAACATAATTGATAAAAACAGTTTTACAAACTGAATTTGAAGTAAATTGTAAGTTCTGGAGATGTAAGTGGAAATTTAGGTAATAATGAAAAATCATCTGTCATTTCTGTGGGTCTAGTATTATTGTATTTTAACATTTGTTTTATTTCAGCTAGTTCTGCTAAACATTTTCTAATTGTAGTATGACAGGCTATAAATAAAATAAAATAAAATTTCATTTAAATATTAGTACGGTATTTAGTCCAGTCAATGAGTGCTCAAAAGAGGGGTGTAGAGTGCATGGAATATGCGATAATTTTTGACTTCAGGAATTTGTTAGGAGTAGTTAGTAGGTAAACATACTAAAAGTCCCCACCCATGGGAGGTGAGCTAAAGGAGGGAGGGGGGTCGAAAGATCCCATTTTTTGGTTTTTCGCTTATATCTCAGAAACGGTTCATGTAGGAATGGAATGTTTCAAATAAAAATGAAACCTAATTAAATTTCCTATAAAATGGTCTATATACATATTTGTCGAATTCCTAACGGTTTTCGAGATATACGTTATTGAAAATCGATAATTTTCGTAAAAATAATAATAATAAGTGCCAGTATCGTATGTTTTCTCACAAAAACGAATGTAACTTTTCAGCAGATAAGAATATCGACTTCCGGTTTCAAGCATTCGATTCTGCAGACTTTTTTCTATCAACAATATAATTTTGTAAACTTTTGGAGGCCCTATTTTAGCCACAATTTAAACAAAGAAAATAAATTATTTTTAGTATTTTTTCCAATTCTTGTATTTAATCCACTTTCATTTCTGAACGAATTAAGATTTCGACTTTCGGTTTCCAGCATTGGATTCCTCGGACTTTTTTCTGTAAGAGTCATTATAACAAACACTTCTACAGTGCTGGGTTGAGCTAAAATTTTAAGAGAGAAAATAGTGAAATTGGTAAAAATTATTTTTACGAAAATTATCGATTTTCAATAACGTATATCTCGGAAACCGTTATGAATTCGACAAATATGTATATAGACCATTTTATAGGAAATTTAATTAGCTTTCATTTTTGTTTGAAACATTTTTTTCTACATGCACCGTTTCTGAGATATAAGCGAAAAACAAAAAAATGGGACCTTTCGACCCCCCTCCCTCCTTTAGCTCACCTCCCATGGGTGGGGACTTTTAGTATGTTTACCTACTAACTACTCCTAACAAATTCGTGAAGTCAAAAGTTATCGCATATTCCATGCACTCTACAATATATTCATTGACTGGACTAATTGTAACTTACAACATAAAGTTCTGTTTTCGGCAGACCCAGAAGCCACATCGGTAGGTTGACGAATTTTTACTCATGAATTAGTCGTTTTTTTAAATTGTAGAATTCGTGAGACATCGGTTTCATCACCTATTAAACAATGAGGATGGGTAATTGTTATTCTAAATATGTGTTACTAAAAATATATAATATCTACCAGAACTTGAAATAGTAGCTCGATTTGTAAGTATTCATTTCAGTCTCATCATCTAAACAAAAAGAAAAACATTTCTTACTTTTTGCGTTTCATCCACGAAATAAGTTTCAGGAGGCATTTCACTCTCGTCCAAATTAAAATCTTGGTACTTTTTTGGATTATTTTTTCTTTTCCTGTCCCGACATTTTAATAAAATAAATATTATATAGGTAAGATTATGAATTCTCGTACTTGTGTGAAGCAATGGAAAAACACAAAATGAATTTTGAATAAATGGCAGGCGAAATAATTTACAATTAATAGCGGTTACTGGCCAAACAGATGATGATGTATTTAACAAATTTGAAACAACCAAAATTTGAAGAACATGTGAATTACAGGGGTACCTGTGCAGAATAAAATGTATGTCTCAATTCCGTATGTAGAGGGAGTTACGTACAACTTAAAGCGGGTATTAGAATTAAAACTGAATATTAATGTCGCTCAAAAACCGGTAAAAACCATAAACAACCTTTATAGCAAAATTAATGATCCAATAGACACCATGTTGCAGTCAGGAGTGGTATACAAAATCCCATGTAAAGACTGCAACAAATGTTATATAGGTCATACTAAACGTTTATTAAAAACCAGAGCAAAGGAGCATAAAAGGAACTCAATAAAGCCTGCAAACAAAACCACAAACATTGCAGAGACCATAATCACACATTTGATTATGGAAACACGGAAGTCATCGACAGAGAGAAGAATCTACAAAAAAGATTGATTCTGGAAATGCTCCACATACAAAAAGAAGAAAACTGTGTCAATTTCCGCAGCGATATACAAGATCTGAGCAACATATATTTAAATATTTTACAATTATTCAATACATAACACTACAATAATTCTTAGCTTTAAGTTTCACATTCATGTTGCACGGTACATAGTGCCGCAGTTTTTTGATTCATGCGTACTTTCGTCATAAGGATAACATGTACGAGTATATACATGCTTTCCTGCAGGACAGTGGTTTAACCGTTATTCTCTATTTTTGGCTTGCCCATGTAACATGTGTATTTTTTCGCGGACGTGTTTGAATATTATAAATATTTTTGACTATTCTGTAGTACCAGAATTTATTTATTTAATTGGTGCAACTTTGTTATGCACTTCTTTTAACAATATCTAAAGTTTATCTACTGTAAGTAACTTAATGTTTAAATTGTAGTTCTGTATAACATCTCGATGTTTTTGTGTGTAGAGCCTTGAAGAAGACACAAGTGGTGTCGAAACGTTGGCAGTGTAGAAAATAAAGAAAATTGACTGCATTCCCGACTATTTACTTCCCACATCCTGTGGAATGTTATGTCCTGCTGATTTTAAGATAATTAAAATGTATTTTGTTTTATATTATACTTTTATTTAGTTTTAAAATCAATTTCAATATTATCACCATTTCTATTAACAATAGGTTCATCACTAATAGTATTTATATCGGAAGAATTATTGAATGAACTTTCTTGTCTAAAATTAACTAATTTAGTAGAGGTCTTGGTATAGTATTTTTAACAGCCAAATTTTCAAACGGAATAAAACAATTTAATTCGTTAGATACTGTGCTTGAATTACATTCATTATTAACAGCCATCATATACATATCAACATCATTCTTAATTAATCTACGCTGGTGTCGTTTCGACAACTTATGAAAAGATTTAGATTTTCGTGGCATTTCCAATAATATGATATTACCAATAGGGTAAACCTATTAATACAAAAAATCTAAGTCAATTTAACTCATAATATTATAAGTAGTTAAAGCAAACAAAAGATCATAACCTTAACACATTATTATTGGAAAAAATATTTGTAACGTTTTCTCGCATGAAAACGAACCATACCTACTAGTTTACACAAATAAATTGATTGAAAACTTGGAAGGATCAAAAAATTATATTTTAAGAAATAAGTGGTAGGAAGGTCTTCAGAAACCAATTAAATTTGTTTTATTAAAACATATTTATTTATTTATTAGAACGTTTAGAGAACAAACTGTTCTCATCATCAGCTAAAAGACACATATAAAAAGTCAAAAATATTGCTAGAAAATGTATCGTACAACATACCTCCAAAAAACATTGGTAAATAACCAAGAATATAGTATACAATCAAAAATATAAGCATCGCTAAAACTTTTAGACAGATTACATTGTAAAATCACGAAGCGATTAGTTTCATGGTTGAAGAAATACTAAATCAAAAATTGAGAACCTAACAGCACAAAATACAAAGTTACTAGTTAAAATTCCCTATAAAGTTACTAACGTACTTCATGTTGTTTCTGAAGTCAGTTTGAGCGTTCAAATTTTGGTGGGAATTTAAATTAATGTGTATAGTCTCGTAAAGTAATCTCTGATATTTGTTAGGTACGTTTTTAATAATTGTTGCTTCGTCGAAATTAAACTTATGGCCTGTGTCTTGATGGTGTTTAGTGAGAGCCAGTAGCAAGATGTACGTCTTAAAGACGTTAATACGACCGATGTGTTGTATGGGTGGTTTAAGATGGATTTATTTTATAAATTTTGATTTACAAATTTAGTTTTAAAATTTACGGTTATCTTCCTGGTTTATAGTGGATTGTAAACAGAGACCTGGAGATGAACCAGAACCATTTACCCGAAAAATCCTTTATTTTCTTCGAACCTGAATATTTCAAGTCAATGAACCGGAATCGTAACCGAACCGTTTAGATGTAGCCGGTAACCCATTTCCACAATACCAGTTTCTGTTCATTTTAAAATTATCATTGTCATGCAATTTTTCTTTACAAGATTACTGTTACTCAGGTGTTTGTAGAGAGCTTTTTTAATGTATAATTTATCTTTACTCATTATAGGGGTAATTTAAAGAAAACCTAGAAAATATTTTTTAATAAGAGCGAGTAAAATTTTCGATACGTAGCTTAGCTAAGATTACAATAATAAAAATGTGACTATTTATTTTTGAGTTAAAACTATTTTTAATGTCAAGTAAACTGAAAGTATGTATGAATAAATTTATGTTAATTTATTAATTTTATTGTTTTTAGTTCCTTTTTATTTTTTGTCAAGTAAACAAGTAAAGTGCGCGTTACTTTAGTAATTATTATTTTTTACCGAAACCCGAATAAACCGTAAATAATACTTACAGAGTTTTAAACCCTTATATTTTAAACCTCTTGAACCGAAACCCAAATCCGAACCGATTTTGTTTGTTTGAACCGTAACCGAACCTAAACTTCAAATAAATATCGTTCCAGGTTCCTAATTATGTTTATAAATGAGATGAGAGATAATTTTCTTCTATCGCACAGTTTAAAATAAGTACTCTTTAAGTCTATATAAGTCCATAGCTCATTTTAATCCCAATAAAAGAGTAAAGGTAAAAGAGTAATTTATTTTTGAACCACAAAAGAATAACCGAAACTCTTTAGCGTATCAAAATATTACTTTTTATTAAAAGTAATTAATTTTGTAAGTAAATTAATACTTTTGACTAAAAGTCAGAATCAAATGATTTTAATAAAAAGTATAAGTACTTGATCATTAATTATTATTATTTCTCTTATTAAACCAAATTGATTAATTAATTAATCATTAACTAAGTGTCTATTATGAAGCTGTGAATTTTGTGATGGTTGAATGTTAAGGACAGTGAAATAAAACGCACCAATTTTATGAATACCCGTTTTGCTTCCTAAAGGGTTTACGCAGTCAAAATCGTCATAATATAATTGCAGTTGTATTGCATTAGGATTTGTTGAAACAAAATCCGACTGTTTAAACAGATTTGCATCATTATATTTTGAATTTAAACCATTGTGCGTTAATTTTTAAAATACATTTTATGAAATTTAATGATGTATTAGCAAATAGAGAATTTAGAGTATCAATTATAGAATTAAAAATAAAAGCAGATTGTATCGGTACAATTTCATATTTTAAAGATTTTTTTATTAAATTTTGTTTCAAATCTTGTAGCAATACTAATTTCTTTTGGTTTGATATAATCAACACTCTTTTCAAAAAATGGTTTTCTTTTATAATATATACTGTATTTATCAAACGTATTTTGAAAATTACGTATAGTGTGTAGAATTGATTCTATTTTGATTTAAATTGTTTCCTCAAACAAATGAAAATTTTGAAAATGTTTAATCATTAATGTAGCAGAAGTTTGTGTTGATGTATACAAATAACATAAATAATGTTTACATTAACTGTTGTTCATTCTGCAACCGTTTCGACTGTAATCTTGTAAAAATATCGTTTATACAGAGATGATAGAACACCAGTTATCTCAAAAAAAGTTATTTGCATGAAATTCCAAAATACCTTTAATCCATCATCGTACTCTGTATTAAACACAAAATGTGTTTTAAATAAAATTTCCACAATTACTTCAATAAAATTTCTAGCTTCCGTAGGAAGTAGTTTTCCCTCCAGGAAAATATAGTACTTAGATATTGCTTTTTTATTTATGCCAGTTGCTACGATGTACGGCTGTTTATTTTCACTTTTCTTCATCTGTCGAGGAATTTTGAAAAATAAAAGGATTATTTACATATTGTAATGCAAATTACGTTCAGATACTTACCAACTTAAATGTTACTAATTTATTTATGGTATTATAACCACTTAATCGTGGTTTTTTATGGGACCACGTGATGTGGGCGAAAGAAGTAAAAGTAAACAAAATAAATGTTTTGTTTATCCATTTGGCGCTGACGTTGCGTTAACACAACATTACAAATTATTTTTTTTTAGGCACTGGGTTAAAATTAGGCTCAAACTAATCATCTTGTCATAAAGTACAATGTTGTACAATAACAACAGTACAACTGTGAAGTATATATTTTTTGTTGATATATATTATTTATAAATATCTATTGCAAATTTTGAATATGAGCAAAATCAACGTTCAGAATACGTCATATTTCATTTATCAATTTTGAGAAGAAATAAATACGGCCGGTTTTTTTTGTAGCCATGTAAAATTGAAGCCTTAGAGAACCCATGTGTAGTTAATATATTGTTCTAATGTTTATAAATGTATATTTTTTGTGCTCTTGAACATTGAGTTAGCGCAACGCCAGCGTAAAGCGTTAGTTTTGATACCTTAGCAAACGTGTACAGTACATGTAGACAGTCGCTCAGTTTTGTTTTCATTCTGTGACTGAGTGTTATGAATAATAGATTGCTTTGAATTTATTTATTGTCAATAATAGAGAATCCAAATAAACAAAATATATTTTGCACAAGCTACAAGTGATTAGTATTTTTAAAACAACTAGGCTTTCATGCTGCCGGCACTGTTCGGAAGAATAGATTAGAAAATTGTCCAATAGAATCATCAAAGCTAATGAAGAAAAAAGATAGAGGAGCATACGCTGTAAAATACGATCACGAAAATTAAATAGCCGTAACTCGTTGGAATGACAATTCGGTAGTAACTTTAGCGAAAATTTTTGACTCTACTGAACCAATTTTGTATACCAAACGATATAATAGGAAATAAAGTAAAGATGTAGGTAGGTACAGCCATATTTAATTTCTCAATATAATATAAGTATGGCAGGAGTAGATTTGTACGACAACGGCATTGCGAATTATAGGATCAAAATTCGTGGAAAAAGTGATGGTGGCATAAATTTAGTTGACAGCGCAATTGTAAACGCTTGGAAAATACATCGAATTGTATACAAGCAAAATCCAATATCCCAGTTCGAATTTCGATCATATATAGTACGTACAAGAGGATAATGCTGAAGAAGATATCCAAGAAACACATAATGTTGTTACACATTTTCATTTTGCAAATGTTTAAATAGACATGATTACATCATCGTTAATACGCGATTTTCAAAAGAGTGAAGTTAAAAATTTGTTGGTGGATTAGGCCCCAGCGAGGCCACAGGTATAAAAGTAGCTTACCAGAAATATAATCCAGTCCCCGATTCGAACATTCCAAAAACACTTCTTGGATAAAATTAACATATTTTGGCCACTTTTCTAAAAAATTTGTTTCCTTTTTTGAATGTAGTAACCCAAAGTCTATGTTAAGCTAAAAATAAAACAACAATGATAAAATCTCTTTAATAAAGTATTTATTTACAAATAATGAAGAAGAACCAGCAATTGAATTAGAATTGTTTTTTTCTCATAGAATTTTTTTTTAAATAATACTATATTATAAATTGCTGACTCATCTATAATAATAACTTACCAATTTCAGGCATTCTAAATAACGGGGATATATTTTAAGTAGTTCAGTTTTATTGCATGTTTTCCTTAAAATAAATGTTTTTTATGTCTATCAATTATTTCTTCTAACTGGTCAGCTACGACGGCATTTTTCATGAATTGGATGCCGTTATTAATTCCCAATTATCATGGGACGAACTACTACCATCAATAATTACATCATCTGCATTTAAAAGTTTTATTTTTTATTTTTACATTCTTCGGTCTGTCGGTACCTATTTTTGATAGTATTTCAGACTATAGTATAAATATCCACTTTGATTCCTTGGATCATAAAAAAATGACTGAAATTTATTTGTAGGTAACATTAAATTTAAAATTAAATATGATATTAAATTTCTTACATCTTCGAGTCCGCTGGACATATCCCGATATATTTTTAAAATATCGACACTAGCTTGTGCGAATTCAATTATTCTTTTTTTTTTGGATAAGGTTCATGTTTTGAAACTAAGCATTTTATAATTTCTCTGATTGCAGCCCGCCTTTTTACATTTTCGTTTCGGTATTTCTTTGATACGTATTGTGATACATAATCATTTAATTCTTTAGAAGTTACTGTTGAATTTAAAAATGACTTATTATGTGGATGATTAGGTGAATCCTGATGTGAATCTATATTTTGCAAAAACATATCCAAATCTTTTCTGAATGCTGCATCTAGACACTAAACAAAAGAATGTATTAATAAAAATTTTATACAAGATGAAAAATTACCGAAGTTACGGATAATGTATCACTACTACTTGTTCTTGGTGTGGAAGTTTCTTGTAAAGCTGCAGATACTAAAAAAATTAATTGGCTTTTAGAGCAGTATTTACACTCGTTCTATGAATTCAAAAAGTGTTACAGAAATAAAATCATATCTCAGAATCTACATAACATATAAACTTCATTCAAAACCTTTACAAAGTTAAAGAATGTATCTATGTTTGTCTAGTGATAGTTTTTTGTTTATTTTGTCTTAAATCGAAAAAAAAAATTGAGAATTTCAACAGCAATTTTTAATACAATTTAATTAAAAATTTCTACACTAGACGAATCTAGTTTAAACCTTAAACTAGTAAATTTGCTTTTAAATATAAAAGGATGTAAATTACACGAAAATCTGTACTTATAACGAAACCTGTGTAACATTGTATTTCAAGCAGAAATGCATGTAAATAAATAGGACCCTTCTTCGCAAGCACAAAGTGTAAATACAACTCTTAATAAACATTTACTTATTGGAAAGTAAATTGAATTACCAAGTTCCGTCAAAGATTGTTCATTTGTTATAATATTAACAGAAAAGTTAATATCTGATTTATACTGATCACATAATAATACAAATATAGTTTCGTCATAAAAATTTCCTTGTAAAGCAGAAAAACCAATTAAATTATTTATATTTACTTAATGTAGATATCACTACAAAAAACACAAAAGTCTTATTTATATGTTAATGTGTCGCCTATTTGTATTATTGGAACATAAATATTTTTTATTATTATAAAAGCATGGTAATAACATTTTCTTACCTTTATATCATATAAAACTCAGTATATTTAACAATTCGACTTGTAAATAGAAAAATACCGCGAGTCTGTGTTATACAATCACGCTGGGTATTCGAACAAACACGGAAGTTCTCTTTATGGAGTAAAATGTACTCTTTATAGAGTAAATTTTATTTCCGGTATAGTAGAGTCTACTTTTTTGAGGTGTACATAGCACTATTAAATGGGGTAGCAACTCACACTTATAAAGTGAAACATAAGTTTTACTAAAATAAGGGCGTTTTAAATAATATCACATAAAGTTAAAGAAATTTGGCAGAAAATATATTACTTAAAGTAGTAAAAAGTAGTGATAAAGGAGTAGTAATTAGTTTTATTACAAAGAGAGTATAACATACACTTACTCTTCTTTTACTGTTATTTATAAAGTAATATTTACCAGACAAAAAGAGTTAATTTAAAAATATTAAATATGCTTTTACTCAAGGTAACATTTTTACTTTTACTCTTTAATTTTGAACTGTGCGTGTAACGAATTCATTTATTACTTTTTCGTTTTTATGATATTTACCTATATTTTTAACATGTAATATGAATCTTATTTATATCCATATTTGTGAAATTAATTTTAACAAATCGTCATCCAAAAGTCAAAATATTTAAGTGTCACTGTTAACGTATCAACTGTTTCTTTTCGTCTCACTATGATCACTTTAAAATGATGTGATATGATTGGACGCATGACGTATGTACAAATTTAGATTTAGAATATTAAATGTGATCATATTTTAAATATAAATTATAAATCTAAATTCATCCTTAACCAGCAAAGGCTGATATGAATATTTTATATTTCTAAATCTAAATTTGCAAATCTAAATTCGTAAATTAAATCTATCCTAAACCAGCCATAAGAAATCGAGAAAATTTCAGTGTCATTCTTCATTTAACTTTATTTTATTGATTCCGATATACGGATGCCAGAATTCGATTCTGGTAACATTTTTCTATAAAATGCATTGTATCATTTTTCATAGACTAGGATTTGACCGCAATTTAATGATTTTGTAAGAGAGAACTATGCGAAATTCCAGTTTTTCTATTGTTTATTAAATTGAATCAATTTTCATTCCTTCACAAATTCTAAATAGAAAGTAATAACCAAGTATCTAATAGAAAAACCTTCAAAACATACTACAAAATGCTAGAAATTTCAAGTCAATATTTTGACATGTTCAAAAATTTCGTTTATTAATTAATTTTCTGTACATATGATCTACGCGCAATCTTGGGAAAGCAAATAATAGTTATTTGTATGCCAATTATTTTTTTAGATTAATGATCAGACACCTGTATTGAAATATATATTTTTAAAGGTGATCAGCTGTACATTTTACTTTTTTTTTCTTATAAACACACATTCTCATTGATCATAATTATCAGTTTATATTTTCTTTAAAATTGAATTTTTTAAATGTAGGTTACATACACTAAGAAGCTGATAATTGCAATTAAAACAATTTATCGTTGATCATTTAATAAATAAAGTACTAGAAAATTAGCTACAAAACTCCACTTTAGATAACACGGATCGACAACCAATGCGCTAGAAATAATAGCTACACGTTCTACGGCATCCCAGACAATGCGCCCGTAGAACCTGCTGCTATCTATTTTCGGGCATATATTCTATACGTTTATTCGTCCGTAAGGTTTACCTTATCTTTACTCAATGACAAGAGCCAGAGTAGAAAATACTAGCTTATGGTTGTCGGTTGAAAATAGAGAAATTATTAACAATTATAGTTGCAACTGCAATTTACACAACATTGGTAGAACAAGTGGAGAAGATGATCCACCGGTTTAGCAAGACTAACATCTGTTACAATAAATTATTGATGGAAGATGAACATATACTAGCGATACCAAATGAACAGAAAAATCAAGAAGCAGGATTTCAAGCCTGAATGAACATAATAAATGATTTAGGCACCCAAAACGTGAATTGATGTAATCAGGAAGTCAAGAAAAAAGGCTTTTCAAATGAAATATTTCTTGTCTTCATGTTCTAAATTATATGGTTTTGTTGTCTACCGGTTTCGACCATATAAATAGTCATCATTAGGACCGGGCGTAGCTACTAGCTACAAATAATACAATACATTATAAAAACAGAAAAAATTAATAAATTGTCACAAATAAATTTATTTAAAAAATACAACTGGAAGTATGCAGCTACAATAAGAAGTTTACGCATGATTTTGTGAAAAACAAGGTTAGACAGCTTCAAGTCAAACGACTTACTGTGCGGGCCACGGTGTACTAAATCACCGTGTCGACACATGAGCCACGGCGTATAAAATCACCGTGTCGACACATGGTACACCACAGGATCCACGGCGTATAATTTCACCGTGTCGACACATGGGGCCACGGCGTATAAATTCATGGCGTATAATTTCTATCCCCACCACAGGGTACACGGTGTATAAATTCACCGTGTCTAAAAGCATTGAGGGCCACGGCGTATAAAATCACCGTGTCGACACATGGGACCACGGCAGAACTAAAATACGTAGTATGAAATAAAATCTTATTTGTAGTAAACTCTTTTACCCATAACTTTGTGCCAAATCATCGTAGGAACTTAGTTCTTCGAGTCCTGCACAGGGAATTGAACAAAATTCAGTGCCCTTCTGGTGGATCGAGTTAAAAAAAATCAACTCCCTACACATAGTCAAAGTTGGACATTTTTCCATTAAAAACATTTTTTTCACAGGGGTGCTAGAGGGAGGCAGAAGGGGTTACGCATAAATTCGCATGCATGACTTTAAAGTAGACAATTCAAAGTTTTTCGTCCGAAAAGATTCATCGAAATCGATTGAAAATACGCCGGGTTATCGCGGTTTGAAAATGGTCGAAATTTCACGAATTTCAAGTGTTTCACTTTTTTCACCAGTATACATAACCCAAACGCAACACTCCAAAAATCTGACGTGGCCATCACACAACCTTCCGCCATATCTACACTTTAAACAGAAATGTATACGTACAAACCGGTGCCCATTTAAAATATACAAATAAAAATCTAAAATATTCAAACACAGAAATTAATATCACCTGAATCAAAAGATTCATTCACACGAAAACTCTTATGTGTTGAAGCCATCCTCCGTTCAATTACTACATTTAATATCTCACTTATGACTTATATGGCGTTAGCATGTCAACTTGTCACCCCACAGAACTGTCACCCGTCTCACCTGTCAATATTTTTTACGCAGAAACAAAAGTCAACCGAACATGGATTACAAGATTTCAACGTTTTATCTGATAAATTTATTTTTTAAATTTTACTGCAGTTCTTTAATGCTACCAGATAAAGACAATTTTTTTATAACGTGAGTTGCAAATATTTTTGCTTCTTATTCTTATTACAAATAAATACTATATTTATCCAAATTTATATAAATTTTTGACAATTATCTTTTTTATTATTATTAATTAATTATTAATTATCTTCAAAAAATATCACTTCCGGTGAAGATATTTTTACCAAAATCTAATGAGCTCTTCCTATTCGTATACAATTGCAAAATACCAAATATCAAAATTTTTGGGTAATTCGTATTTGAGTTATGCGGCATCGGCCACACCACATACACACATACACACACACACGCGCGCGCGCGCACACACACACACACACACATACATACAGACATCATCGAGAAACTATCAAAAATAGACCCTAATTCGTGCTCATCCACTTAAAACTCACAACCCGATTTTTTGCATGATTCCAATACCTTCCTTTACAGGTAAGCGGAAGGTAAAAAAGTGGTATAGGAAAAGCTCAGCTAGTTCCGGTATCTGAACTGAAGTCAAAACATCCGAAAACTCAACTTATCAATATTGCTAAAAATCATATTAACAGATCACTGAAATAAGTATCACCAGAATACCAGGAAGAAATAAAAAGTGAAGTCAAAAACTGCTAAAGATTAATAATTATCTACTAGGTATCATTAACGGACCATTGTTTGAATAGGATAAGAAGAAGAGTAACAAGACCAGCTCAAATAATAATGACATTGATAACAAAAATCCTGCTTTACCAACTCCTTACTTCTCACTTACATAATGTAGATAGGGTTACATCCAAGCTGCAGAAGATGTTCAAGGCTAATTTGAATGTAGAAATTAAAAGCTAACATCAATAAAAACATTCGGTCAAACGTCATCTACAAAATTCCGTGTAGTAACTACAATGCACAATACGAGTACACTGGGCAAAAGAAAGTCAATTAAAAACAAGACTTGTTGAACATAATCGCAATTAATTATAAAAATGAGAAAAAAGCAAATGAAAATTGTTCATTAGTTGAGCATTGTAAAACAAACATGAATTTAATTTCGGTGGAACCAATATATTATCTACGGATAGTAATTTAAACATACGATTTACTAAAAAAAATTTCAGTGATAAAAACACGTAAATTTAAGAACTGATACAATGTATCTTAGTATAATTTAACATAATATCATAATATCTTGAATAATACAAATAAAAATAAAACATAATATCCTAATAATAAGGTTATAAATAAAATTTTAAACAATTTAAGTAAAAATTAAAACAAACATTCGTTTCCTACAGGTAACTATTCCTAAGAGATCTCCATCTGGTGACAGTTATTGGAAACTGGCAAGTAGACATTAAATCTTGAAGAACTACGCTTCATGTTGGGTCAAATGGGGTAAATATACCACAAAATATAAAACTTTCCCTTTTTAGGCGACTAAGGGCCGGTATTTCAGATACAGTTTAAGCTGTAGCTTATCGTTAAACTCCGTTTAAGAAAAATAAGGTGTATTTCAACATCAGTTTAACAGTTAAACTATGGTTTAAGTTAATCCACGGACTGGGTACCGTTTACTGAGATAAACGTCGATTATCTTGTAACTGTCAAACAAATTGTCACAAGAATTCACTTTGCTTTAATTTTAATATTATTCAATCTGGTACATTCAAAATGCCTATCTTTACGAATAACGAATATAGACATTAGTGTGTTAACTAATACCGATAGTGGAGCTCTAGGGAACGCTGTTCAAGCCCAATAATTTACATGGAGCATTATATCGAATATACATGTGCCTAATATAGTAATATCCGCACATTTGTAAATTTCTCGCAAAATACACGAGCAGCAAAAATGTTTATCATTTGTATTGTCAACTGATTACCTTTAACTGGAAAACTGGATTTACTAAAGACAGCATAAGCTGATCAGTTGCTCGAGCATTGCTCGCAAACGTAAGCGCAACAATAGCAAGCAGTTCCAGCACCAGCACGGAGCAGAATATGCGCAATGCGCAACAAACAGACGATAACAGAACAGCGAAGCACTAAAATGAAGTTAACAGTGAACTTTTTAGTTGTTCGCCTTGAATTTTTTTCATAATTATTGTACCAAAGAAAATTATTGTCTATACATACATACATAAAATCATTTATAATTCAAATCTTAAAATAAACCTAGTTAATACACAATTTTATAATTTATTTTGACAATATACTTTATTTTTATCAAATGTCAAATGCCAGTTTATGTCAAAAAAGTCTCAAATTTAATACAAACATTTAAAAAAAACATAGGCATAAACGTCTACGAAGACAGCTATTATTTGGCGGCGCAGTACCAACTTAAACAAGACTGCAGTTTAATAAATCTAGAGTTTAATTTTTATTGAAACACGCGTATATATTTAAACGTCGCTTAAAATTTAATCTTTAGTTACGTAAACTTTGGATTAAGACAAAACTGAAATACCGGCCCTTATAAACTAAAATTGAACTGCTTAATATCACTATAGTCCATTTGAGAATGACTGACAGTAATAAATCATTATTTGCAAGAGTAGTATTGGATTTTTGCCAGCAATGCGGCAAATAAAACTACCAGTAAAATCAGTTGTAACTACACTAGGATGGTCAAAATAAACCGCACGCTTTGTACCTGGAACGAAACTTAATTCTCGAACAATAGAAACCCCGTCATAAACGCTCTGATAATCCCCGTCGGACTGTGTCATAGACGTAGATAGGAGTGATCTGTTTATACATTTACTAAAAATAAAAGTTTTTAATATTTAAATATAACTTTCTCATTCATTATTATTAAAATAAATATTTTCCCTGAAAAACAACTTAGACCTAAAACGATAGTTCTCCCGAATTTAGTTATTTTGACTATCCCTGTGCAAACAATTATTGACGCGCCACTGGAATGTCTTTGACAGAATGATTTATTACTGCCAGTCATTCTCAAATATAGTATATTATATGCAAATCCGTAAGATCTTCCCAATAATGTATTTTATATTTCAATAAAATGTAAACTGATCTAGGTACTATAAATATGTAGGGAAAATGTGAAACAAGCATATAACTTCCATACTAGTCATGACTCTGGTATATTAAGCCCGGTGCATACGGAGCTTGTTTCCCTGCTGGATTGCTTGCGGGTAGCCGTGATGGCAGCTAGGCAGGGAACTGTGCTGGAAAATGACGTCACTGCGGGCTTTGATGGTGGCTGCCTTGCTAGATTTCGGTGATAGACCGCGTGCATTTTCTTTGCAAGTTTTCATGCTGGCTGAGGCGTGAAGCCAATCAGAAGCGTAAAAAGTGTCATGTAGTTGAAAACATATGATAGTGGTGACAGTGACAGTTGATGTTATTGTTCATATTGTATGTAGGTAAATCATTTGAATAACGAATAAGCAAAATAGTGCCAAAATGAAATGGTCAAATGAAGTAATAAATACACTAATCGACGCATACAAGGAGGAGAGTTGTTTATATGCTGTAAATTCAGCGAATTATCATAATAAACATTTGCGTAGTGAGGCCCTCAAAAGGGTTGGGGATATGGTACGAGTTTTGCGGCCAGAGATTACCGACAAGGACTGTACGATAAAAATACACAATTTACGATCTCCATATAATATTGAAAATTCAAAAGTGAAGGCATCCATTACAAGTGGAACGGGAACTGATAACGTGAGTATCTGGGTATATGAACATAAGCAACAATCTGCTTATGTTGTTAATTTTCAGATATACAAGCCCAGTCTCTGGTATTATGAACATTTAAAGTTCCTCGATGCTTTTTTTACTCCGCGGAAAAGTAGGAATTCGGTGAAAGTGAAAGATGATAAAATTGGCGAAGAAACCGTCACACAGCTTGAAGTATTGGATATTTGAATTCATACAATTATAAATTTAACCTTATACTTCATTCCACAGGACTCTCAGGTTTCTAATCTCATTGTCAGTGAAGGTTTCTCACAGAATGACACACTACAAGTTTTCGTTGAAGAGGAATTCGAAGAAACTGTACTCCAATCTTCAGCTTCAGAATTTGTATCTAGTGTACCGTCTACATCTTCAGCAGCTGCGCCAATGACATCAAAAAGTTCCTCGTCAGCCGCAAATATTACTCGACCATCTCTACCATTGAGCCCTGCAAATTCAACCATATCATCAGGAGAATCCAATCGGCCTTGTCCTACAAAGCTCAAAGCACCTAACGAGGAAAATTATGTTGATCCTATAGTGGTAACAAATACTACAAATGATAATACATCTGTAACACCGCCTGTTGAAGATGGGATCGGTGCTTTTTTAACTTAACACTCTCATCCAAACTTCAATTAATGCGCGCACTTTAGATTTAAAAAAAAAAACTTTATTGAAAAATAAGTTTATTTAATTTGTATAATACATAAAGATATTTTTTGTGTTCTATTGTTTCTTAATATATTATCTTTATTAAAAATTTCCTCTAGCAATTGCATCATATTGCCACGTCACAACACCAGCAGAATTAAAATACTCAGTGAAATTTTCACGTACTGCAATTGCTGTGCTAGTGCAACGATTTCCTCCTTGATTTGATATACTTATAAGTCCGGAATCTAAATTTTCAGAATTTTCTCCTCTGTATTGAGATGGAATATACCATTGAGTTTTTTTTGATAAAAGATAATTGCGGAGGAGAACACAAGCGTAAGTTATAACTTCAACTTTCTGAACAGACAAAGAAATAGGATTCAACAGCACACGGAATCTGTTAGCAAGTATTTCAAATGCATCTTCCACCATTCTCCTTGCCCTACTTAACCTGTAATTATTCTTTTTTCTGCAGTCAAACCACGATCTGGATAAGGTTTCATTAAATTTTCGTGCAGAGAAAATGCATCGTCTGCCACGATAGTGTAAGGCATTTTGTGACAAAAACCAGGTAGATAATTGGGTTGAGGTAAATTAAGAGAATTTGACTTTAATTTTATTCCCAATGGACTGTCTCGAAACACTGCAGAATCATGCATGCGACCATTCCGGCCAATATCTACAAATATAAACTTGTACTCGGCATCCACAAGAGCTAGAAGAACAATACTATCTGTACTCTTATAATTTCGATAAATTGATCCCTCCTTCCATGCAGGTCGAAAGACAATATGTTTTCCGTCGAGAGCACCAATACTGTGTGGAAACTGACAATTTGTATGAAACTGATGAGCTATAAGTTCCCAATCGTCAGCTGTTGATGAAAACTTAATGACTTTCTCCTCAAGTACATTTATAATTGCCAAATAGGTAGAATGCACAATTTGAGACAATGTATTTGGAGCGATTCGAGTTGCATTTATGCTAAATCCCGGAAAGTATTTCCAGTTGCAAGATATCGAAGAGTTGCACTGAGTCGATCTCTAGGTGAAATAGCCTCTCTCATCACTGTGTTCTGCTTCTGGATATATGGAGTTATAAGAAGTAATTCGTTGAGTTCACCTTCCTGCATCCAAGTGTAGTTTAGGAACGACATTGGATCCTCAAGCCTAGTGAAAATTAATGTTATTGAAGCAAGGCAAACCCAAACAGTTGAGTTTAGGTTAAGTACCTTAATTCGTCGAACAACATAGTTAAAACACCTCGTCCCATGTCTCTTCGCTTTAATATTCGGCTCCATATTCTGCGTTTCGATTTCCTATCACTTTCTCGGTGCAATGCATCAATAAGCAAAAAAGTAGTGACAGCTGCCCGTCTTCGACGCACAACTTCTAGGACCACAGTATTTTTTTTTGTAGCAGTAAAACAAGCAAGGCAGCACGCTCCGTTTGAAGCCAAACCTTAGACTATTTAAGCTTATAGACACGCCGTATGCTACCCCTGCCGCGCTGTGTAGTGAAGCCATATTTTTGCCCACTAGTGACGTCACGCGCGTAACTATGGTGTATGCTTTTGACGTTTGTTTGACGTTTATCCTGTTTTAATATTGTTTATTGAAGGTTTAATGTAAAACTTCTATTGTAATCATGGTTCAAACATGCTGAGCTCCTAATTGTACAGAAAGGTACAAACGAGGAACAGTTATATTATTTCATTTGTAAGTATTTACTATGAAATTATTTTCTAACAGATTTTACCTGCGTACATTCTTATATTTTAATTAAATTGAATAAGTAATATAAAATACGATGTAATTTCAAAATCACTACAGTTTACTTAAACAATAATCATTTACAGGTTTCCTTTAGCTGCTTTAGCGTGTATTTTTGCCCACATGTGACGTCACAAACGCTTATTATGTTGGCTTCAACGTAGCGACAGAAGGCGTGTCTATAAGCTTAAATGGTCTAAGAGCCAAACCTGCACCGCAGCCCGCTTGGCTCCATGCGACGTAGCCAGCACAGCTACTAGCACGAAAAACAAGCAAGCGATCCAGCAGGAAAACAAGCTCCGTGTGCACCGTGCTTTATAGGAAAAAATGAAACAAGCGGGAAAAACTGCATTGAACACGTGTGCCATATGTGCTTTCATTTCTATATTTCCGTAGGTACAAAATAAAAGAAAAACTCGTCTGAGGGAGATAAAAAATCAGTAAGGTTGAAAAACAATTTATTATTTTGTTATAAATAATACGAATACATCAAAAGTAACCACAAATACGATTCACAAAATAATGCTAAACTAAGTAAAAATATAAAAAACAAACAATACTCTGTGATTAACAGTCGTCGGTCCCATGCCAAAACCATGAATGTGCAAAATCAGCCATTTTCACCTATGTACACTACCCAATGTATTTAAACCAGTACTACACCATGCCAAAACCGAGGCTAAAACCCCGAATGTATTTTCCCGCCAAAAAGAGTCAGCAAGTTCATTCTTGATTTTGTGTAAGTTAGTATGTTTATAACTATACCATCACCATCACCACGCGCGTATTATGAATGTGACACATTCGTGCTTTTGGCGTAGCAAGTGAGTAAAATAAATCTGAATGTGGTACATTCATGGACTTAGTTTAGCTCTTTCTGACACATTGGTGCGTTTATTGCAGAGTGAAAAATGAATTCCAGAACGGAAAGAATACGCAAATTAGCAAAAGAATGCGGTGTTACAGCATCGCTTGCAACAGATATACCAGGTACCTACCTATTCTTCGATTTTCTTTCCCACAAATAGATTTATTTTCAGTTCTGATTTTTTTAGACACACACATTAATCAGATTTGCGAAGATACACCATCAGTATCAACCTCTAATACAGAACAAAATATTGCTGGTACCGATAATGCTAGTGACTTGGATTAGTCATCTGGTTCTTCGAATAATTACGTGCCTGGAGATACTTATGATAGTTCTGAAAGTTTTACCAGCTCTACTTCTGGTTCTAGTTCAAAATCTAATAAAAACTCTAATTCTAATAACCAACATGAAACCTATCAAAAGAATGATTCAGGTAGGGGTATAAAAAATTTATAAATATTATTTTATTAAAATTATTCAATTTTTATGGGCTTATTCTCTGAAGAGAAAAGCAAATGTTAGCGTCTGGAAGAAAAATATTAGAAAAGAGAAGAGAGCCGTATATTGGTTCTAGAAATATAGAAAAACTAGCACGTCCCATACTGCCATCTCCATGTTCTGGAAAACCAAAGCATAAATGCGATACACTTGTCAAAGAAGAAATTCGACAGGAAATTTATGATGAATTTCGAAAAATGACATCCATAGATGATCAGCAAAATTTCGTGATAAATCATGTTGAACAAAAATTGAATAAACGGATTACACGAAATATAGAAAATTCGAGAAGAACTTTTACCTGTAACTACAATCTTACTGTTGTTGGACATAAAATAAGTTTGTAGAGAGTTCTTTATGTCTACACTCAATGTATCTGATTCTTTCATACGAACAGCATTACAAAAGCGTTCTTCTAGTGGCGTTGTAGAAAAAGATAAACGTGGTAAACAGACTCCCTCTAACAAACTGAAGAAAAATGACGAACAAATGATACGTGACCAAATCCTATCATTTCTAGCAGTTGAATCGCATTATTGCAGGTCCTCTACCCAAAAAAAGTATTTGGATTCATCTCTTAATATTTCTATTATGCATAATATGTACAAAACGATGTGCAAGGAAAAAAGTGCTCACTAAGTATCAATTGAAAAATACAGATAGATTTTCAGAGAATACAATTTAGGCTTTTTCAAACCTAAAAAAGACCAATGCAAGAAATGCTTGGCACAAAACAATATGACAGAAGTAGAAAAAAAGGAACAAGCTGAGAGTTTTGTAGAACACATAGAAAGAAAAAAATTAGCACGTAAAGCTCGAGACGATGATAAGCAAGCAGCAAAAGAAAACCCAGAAGTGTTATCATTCAATTTTGATCTCGAAGCAGTCCAAGCAACCCCAAAAGGCGCAGCTGGTCAAATTTTCAGGGGTAATACCATAAGAGATGATAATTTTTTAAGAATTGTTTTGTCGTTTCCACGGCAACTTATTTCTAACAATTTCACGACACAAAACATCATCTATCAATTTCCCGAAACGAAGTTGAGTGAAATTGTCAGATGATGTTTTGTGGAGTGAAATTGCAATAACTTGCCGTGGAATAGACAAAAATTATCTCAAAAAATTATTATCTCGAATAATAATAAATAATAATAAATTTTTTATTAATGGTTTTTTTTTACAAAAAAATACACCATTAAAGGCGAGGTTTAGCTATAGCTGATCTTCCACCTAACCCAAGTACAAATTTTATGAAACCAATGTATGAGACAAAATAGAATACAAAAAATTATTAAATAATTAAATTAAATTTACTTTGAATTTAGGATGTTAGAATTAGTGTAATTTACATTTAACAAATAATCAATAATAATAATCAATAATAATATACCCTTATCTACCAATAAATGCTATAAAATTAATTACCTACTAGACACCTTTCAATTTACGTTTGAATGCTGGAACTGATAACTTTTTGAGTTCTGGACTAATTTCATTGTACAGTGTTGGACCAAGAAACGAAAATGAACCTTTAAATTTACTTTTTTTAAAGGACGGAACTTTAAGAATCGAAGACCCACGTAAAGAATATGAATTGGTTTTTAATGTAAATTTTTTTTCTAAATACGAAGACACCTTAGTAATGCTAATTTTGTGAATGAGACATATGTACAGCAACTTCACTCTATCATCAATGTATTGCATGTTAGCTTTATGTCTATAGTTCGATATGTGCTCGTACTTTCTCACACCAAAAACAAATCTAAGACAGGAATTTTGAACTAACGTGATTAAATGTCTGTCCTTTTTGAACAAATTAGGAATATAGACACACCCACAATAATCAAATAGAGGAAATATTAAAGATTTAATTAATTTCAGTTAGTGTTGGCTTTGATAATATTTTTGAATTTGTACAAATGTCTCATCCTTATTTTGAGACCGTTGTTCTTAACCCAATGTTCTAAATTATTTAAGTCCATATTCAAGTCGGCCAGAGCTACCTGTTCTCGATCTTTAGGAAATGATGAAATAATTTGAGTGTCATCGGCGTATGAGTACACTGAACAAAAAGTTAAGGCTTTTGGCATATCAGCTACGTAAATTAGAAAGAACAACGGTCCCAATATAGAACCTTGCAGAACTCCACAGTAAAAGTACTGCAACTGTGAAATGGGGACCATCCGGACCACGAAATTCCGAGCACTTAGGTAAGAACTACACCATTCTAAAGGGGCGTGAGAAAAATTGTAAAATTTTAATTTAGCTAGTAACATCTCATGGATTATTAAATCGAATGCCTTTGATAGGTCAATTTGAATTAAAATTGAGGTTTCAGATTTATTGTAGCCCTTTAATAATTCACCCACAACATTAAGGAGAGCTGTACTAGTACTGTAGCCTGTGCGAAAACCTGTCTAACATTCTGGTAATATGTTATTAGCATTAATAAAGGTCGTGTTTTGTATGTAACAAGCTTTTTCTAATATTTTGGATAAAGCAAGTAAAATACTTATTGGCCTTAAGTCTTGGAAAGATGCAGGTTTATCACACTTAGCGATTGGTTGCACGATAGCAGATTTCCAAATATCAAATGTGTAAATACTGCTCTCTCTTAACATACAATATTTATAACGTGAGTCTTTTTTGTAAATTTACTTTTTTATATAAAACCATTACTGCTTCAAAATTAAAAACATTCTGCGTAATTGCGTACTCTACCAACGCGAATTTTCCATTGCAACTACGATTATTGGTGCAATTCATCTTGTCACGGTACTTTATAGATTACATTGGAATGTAGATTGTTGTCGATATTTTATTTCAGATTACTAAATAAAATAACCAACTGTTTCACGCTATCTGAAACTAATCCTTACATTTAAATTTCCCTCCAATAATCTATTTAATTTGAAGGCGATGCCGTCTACGTATGTCAATGAGTAAAATTCTGTGTCAAGATTTGGCGCAAGCCCCCTTGTTACGTACTGATTATTTAAATTTAGATCTGGTTTTAGGCAATTAGATGCATTTGACCGCCGTAGAGACGCATCAATGATTTCATAAAAAATTGGAACTTTGAACATTTAAACCACGGGCGCAAATTTAGTAAAGTTATCCGAAAGACAGTAAACTACACCGTAATTGTAGCAACGATGATAGTCAAGAAATGCATAACACACAACAATAATCATTATCAAAGCATAATTTATGTATAGTCACATTGTCATGGTATGTCCGTATGTGGAACGGTCAACTAAATAATAATATGATATATGATGTAATGTAGATAATATTTAGTTTTAACGCAATTGTTGTGCTAACTCCCCATGGGGGCAAAAAATATTTTTGAAACAATTCATTTTTATTATTATTCTTGTGTATTATTTTCATTTCGTAAAATTTCACTTTAATAACGATTTAGTTTTACCGCTAGCAGTAGCAACTGCGCGCGAACAGACTGTAACCTCCAGTACGCAAACTCGCGAAAACGTAGGTTTAGGTTATGGTTTATGTTGAGTTGAAAACCGTGGGTAGATTACTACAATACTGCCCAGTGGCAAGTAGATGCGGCAACTTAATGGGGTCAATGAGGTGAATGTATCTATGCAAGTCTATTTAACGGGTGCACTGCATCCATGCAAATTAAATCTTAATAGGTACAGTTTTATATTAAATGTAATGAAAAATTTCTTATAGTCCATGAACCCGTGACAAAATATGGACTGACAATGAAGATAATTTTCACCAGCTTTTAAAAGTGCAATTTTTTAAAGAATATGAGTAATTTGAAGAAGACGTTCCTTATTCATCTCATTGAAAACTAGGTCAAATACTGATGTAAAATATATTTGTCTGCCATTTAAAAGTGGCGCGCAAAATGACAGTAGAATAAATAAAAAAGGTACGAGATAATGAAAAATGCATTTATAAATTGTACATAATAATTAAAGTATTTCTTCGAGCTTTGGGGACAGATATATCAAGCATCTCCCCCACACCACGCTGTGAGTACACCACTGTTAGTGTGTGTGAGCCTTCCGTTATGATCAAGAAAGAAGGGAGTGAAAAAAAGGCAATACTTCAGAGAAACAAAATATATGTAAATACTAACGTCAGAATAATATTTTTGTAAAAGAAAAAAATAAATAAATCAAGAATTTGAATATGATTATTGTGTAGTGTAATTTATACCGGGCATGAATCGAAAAGCGGGCCATAGGCGTTTAACATGGAAAATCAGTTTTTCCTTGCTTAAATGGGTTTTAACTGTCAGAAATATAAATATTTCGAAAGTTGAAACAGCATTCACTTGTTTTTAATTTTGTTACAATTCCATGGATGTCACTACAAATGAGCAATATTTATAAAATATTAATAATATTTCGATTAAGAAGCGTGTAAAATAAAATGTGATTACTGATTTAGATGTAAAATTTAATTTCCTATTATTTGAAGTATTTTTGTCTACAATTAACTGGTCACTTTTGAGCAAGGAAAAACTGATATCCCATATTAAACGCCTATGGGCCACTTGTTGCTTTACACCCTGTGTATAAATCATCACAATAAATTCAAAACAACCACTTCTCCTAATGACAAAATTATCTTATGAGAACAAAATTTTTCAGTGCACCAGCACTACAGCAGGTTGTATTTTATGCAAAATCTTTATATTAGCATTAGTAAGGTTTATAAATTAATATGGAATAGTCGACTGGGTAGTATAATGAAGGATGTCAATAAATATCAATCCCGATTATTTAAGTCCTTTTTTATAAATTAAACTAAAAACTAACCTGCAATAATCTGGATTTTCTGATCGTTATTACCTGGAGAATTGATTTCCCTTCGCATATTTATTTCTTAGACTTTGTAAGATATGTACGCATTAAATTTTAAGTATATTTTCAACTAATCTTTTTATCTTAATATTCATATGAAGGGACTTTTCGAATATCCCCAGGCACGAAATGTTTCTTGTTTCACCACCTGACTGTCTCGCAGGGTTTGCTGAAATTCATCATGTAGGTAGCTACAATGTATCAAATTTGTTCGGGTTACATTCTCAAACTTCTATTCTGGAAACGTATTTCTTTAGAATTTAATCCAGGTTACCATGGTTACAGGTATTTTTACGATTCTACAAATTTATTTGAAATTTGGCTGTTTTTGTTATTTTGAAGGGACGCTTATTTAGCGCTTAACACATACGGTGAATACAACGCAAACAAACAATAAATAAATTTGAATTAATGTGTTTCTCCAGCTTACAAAAACTATTTTTATAATAGCTGCCCTGGGAACACACATATCATATAACAATGAAATTTTGAAGCAGAACTGCTTTGTTCAAAAACCTTAAAAAGTATCTTTCACAACCGGAAATTAAAAACGTAGGAACTTTTTCTTTGAAATTTTAAATTGGTTTCATTTCTGAAGCTATGTTTTTACAAGCCCTGGAAATAGAAATAGAATTTTATAAAATATATCGTAAACAGTGACTCTAAACGGAAGTTTTGAATGATTTTAAGAAACAAACTTCTTTGCGAAGGAAAAATTATAGGTACACCAATAAATCTAGGTAATATTATGGGTCGATATTTCAGTCTAGCTTAAGACCTACTTACTTCAAGTCAAGAGAACTGAAAATTTAACTTGGAAATTATATTTAGCCAAGTCTATTATTTGTATATCGACCTTGTGCCGTGTGGCGTTTTAGTATTTTTCACAATAATATGAAATCTTAATATTTACGGATTATTAGTAAATTAACCTTTTTTTTCAGTAGGTACAATTAAAATTTACGAGTAACTTGATTGTACAATACTGTACCAACGGTAGCAACAATTAATTTGAGCAAAAAATGTCTTCGTAATTTTGTAAAATTTATTAAGATTGTATTTTTTCGACTTAAATAAAATAGCTAATAATGAAGTATAGGATTCATTCAAAACGATAAAATCCAATGGAATTTTATACCGTAGTGCAAAAATATAAAAACATTATTTTTGGTAGGATTTTCAGCAATGAAATCAGATTTGGTCAACGGTATTCTGAACACCTATCAGTAGCGTTTTTACGAGGCAGATAAGAGGGATATATTCCTCCCCAAAGGTCTAAGAATTTTATTATTATTATTCAAATTTATCATAAAGATTTAAAATTTGTGAATTGGGGAACATGAAATGCCTAAATTAGCTTAGGGTATGTTCCAAAATTAAACCAAAAGTACCATGGTATTTTTTCCTGGATGTTGGTATTAATTTGAAACGTAGTAACTGAAAACGACTGTAAATAATCGCATATATTCATTCCCACGATAACCGTGCTGGAGAGCACGATATTTGTATTAAATTTGTGATTGTGTACCTCGATCTCACAGCTTTAACCTACAAACGTTGGTTGTTTTATTTTTGACGTTGGCTTGTTTTAATGTTAAGAAAAACTTAACTTCCATATCAATAAATACTGCTAAATGTAAAAATTTTACGGAACCGTTTCACAAGTTTTTGAGAGAACCTCAATTTTCAGATACCAAAGCATTACGTAATATAACACCACGGTAAACAAGGTTTAATTTTGGAACGCACCCTTAGTTTTTATTTATTTATTTCGTCTGCGGCGCATTTTGTTATAATACCTTAATTCATAGTTATTGTTTTTCTCCATTCAATAATACGTCCAACGATACAATTTTTTTGATAGTCAGAATCTTAATCCTTGACGATCGTATACAGGCTGTCTATTTAACTCGGGCCACTATTGGTAATTCCTAAACTAGAACAGATACGACTTCGGTTAAATTAGACAAAAGTTACCTTATCAGAAGGCCATTCCAGTGATGTTTTTGTTTATCCAAAAATATGCACAAGTAACTAGATAGAGCAAAAACTTTTATTTTTTTAAATGGCAATCACAGTTAGCTATGGCATCATTAAAAGGAGTATTTGTTTCTCTTTTCAACTGTATGTAAATTTTCATCATTTATTTTTTAAATAAATGTTTTATTTACACAAAACATAATATACTTAATTCTAATGGCACTTATTAAAGTAGGCTTTGATAAAAACAATTTAAAACGATTTATATTGTATTAAACATTTTTCTCGTAATGCTGTCAGTTTTTATATTGTTAAAAGTAGTTTTTAGTACTGTTGTCATATTAAATTATTTTTATCAAGGCCTGCTTTAATAAGTGCCATTAGAATTAAGTATATTTGGTTTTGTGTAAATAAAACATTAATTTAAAAAATAAATGATGAAAATTACATACAGTTGCAAAGAGAAAAAAATACTCCTTTTAATGATGCCATAGCTAACTGTGATTGCCATTTAAAAAAATAAAAGTTTTTGCACTATCTAGGTACCTGTGCATATTTTTGGATAAACAAAAACATCACTGGAATGGCCTTCTGATAAGGTAACTTTTGTCTAATTTAACCGAAGTCGTATCTGTTCTAGTTTAGGAATTACCAATAGTGGCCCGAGTTAAATAGACACCCTGTATAGGCCAGTCAAATCGTACATAAAAAAGGCTAAAATCGCAAAGCGTGATGTAGTTCTGATTTTTTAATATGTTGTTAGGATCAGTTAGGGTAGTGTGAATCCAAGTTTGCAGCTTCGAAAAAGCTGTTCTTTCTGCGTAATAGGTAAAATTCTGCAAAATTTTGGGATTTTTTTCAGTTGTTGCCTAATAACTCGTAAACTACGCGTTTTCGATATAAAGCCGAACATATCATTTTTAAACTAAATTAAATTTGCAACAATTTAAGCCCAACCGCAGCTCTGTACGTCCAATAGTTTCCGAGATATAGCACTTCTAAAATTAGCAATTTTTTCCAAAAAATAAAAGTTGTAATATTTTTGCTTTTTTCGTAATTTTCGTGTTTAATTAACTGTAATTTCTGAACGAATAAATATATTGTCTTCCGGTTTCTTTCATTAAGTTTTAAGAACATTTCTCTGTAAAATAAATTATTTTAAAAACTTTTTAGGGCGTTCATTAAGCCAAAATATCAATTTTTTTTCGAGAGCAGTATTCAAATTTTTCGTATTTATTATAAAAACATTTGATATTTTGGCTCAATGAACACCCTAAAAACATTTTAAAATAATGTATTTTTAGAGAAATATTCGTAGAATTTAATAAAAGAAACCGGAAGACGATAACTTTATCCGTTCAGAAGTTATAGCTCATTAAACACAATAAATATAAAAAATTTAAAAATCTCTTTACTTTTTCTCGGAAAAACATTTGATATTTTGGCTTAATGAACACCCTAAATTTTTTTTAAAATAATGCATCTTATGGAGAAATTGTCGTACAATTTAATAAAAGCAACCGGAAGTCATTATTTTTATCCGTTCAGAAGTTACAGCTCATTGAACACAATAAATATTACAAATTTAAAAATTTATCAATTTTCTCTCAGGAAAATCATTTGATATTTTGGCTTAACGAATACCCAAAAAAGATTTTAAAATACCGTATCTTATGGAGAAATGTTCGTATAATTGAATGCAAGAAACCGGAAGTCGATAACTTTATCCGGTTAGAAGTTACAGCTCATTAAACTCAATAAATACAAAATATTTGAATACGTCTCACGAAATTTTTTTTGATATTTTGGCTTAATGAACGCCCTAAAAAGTTTTTAAAATATCGTATTTTATAGAGAAATGTTCGTTAAATTTAAAGAAAGAAACCGGAAGACAATATCTTTATTCATTCGGAAGTTACAGTTAATTAAACACAAAAATAACGAAAAAAGCAAAAAAAATCAACTTTTATTTTTTTGAATAAATTGCTATTTTTGGAAGTGCCATATCACGGAAACTATTGGACATACAGAGCTGCGGTTGGGCTTAAATTGTTGCAAATTTAATGTACTTTTAAAATGATAAAATCGACTATATATTCAAAACGCATAGTTTACGAGTTATTAGGCAACAACAGACAAAATTCCGAAAATTTTGCAGGTTACGCAGGAAGCACAGCTTTTTCGAAGCTGCAAACTTGGATTCACACTACCCCAACTGATCCTAACAACATATTAAAAAATCTGAACTACATCACGCTTTGCGATTTTAATGTCTAATTTGACTGGACTAATAGCAAAAGCGGCATCGGAGGGATTCTTATGCAGTCAGGACTACATTTCACACAATCAAGTGGTTAGTTTGAAGCCGTGTGTGATGTTTTAAAATTTCTATAATCATACTTCGCTAGGCGGAACTCCGAGTTCACGCATCATCACAACATGCTTAGTGAACAACAATTAACACGCTTGCTATTGCCTCGGCTTAAAATTAATATAATGGATTATTTGAAAATCATGATACACCACCGGGGAATGAACCCGGGACCTGGAGCGGATTGAAACTCAAATTTTTACTGGAATTCCAAGTAATCGGCCCCAATTGTAGGCGAAATATTTACGAAAAAATATTGAAAAAACTAAGTATTCTTTTATAACCATAAATAATATAAACACCGGAACGCATATGTAAGCAGTTTGCATAATTTATAATAATAACTTTACGTATAATTGGGATTCTCTTCGAAGTAAAGTCTAAATTGAATTAATTAAATAATTAGCCTCTGTTTGGATCACCTATTCCGACTCATTCAGTTATCAGTTGTGGTGCGACTGTACTACTGTGTGGTTGAGTCTTGTTCGTTGTATGTTTTTACATGCATTTTCAGGGAAGTCTAATCTGTAGGTGATTAGTTCTGGTGGGCCTCTGGTGGCAACACCACGCTCATCAGGATGTATGCGTGTTGTAGTTCCCACGCTGAAATTAAGGTGCGATGCCTTATGTGTGCGTGATGGTGGGTCCCACGCTGGAGTTACTAAGATGCGATGCCTTATGTATGTGAGCCTCTGGCGGCAACGCCATGCTCGTTGGGTGCGATGCCTTGTTTATCAGAGCACTGATGATGATGTCGTGCTCATGCAGTATGCTGATTATCTACTAATAACGGACACGTTGCCAACGTGTAGGTTGACAATCGTCATTGTTGAGCGGTGCAGATGAGATTCATAAAGACGCAACTCTGAAGATGAAAGCTAAATAACCAGAGAATTTGTGATGAGACTGACCGGACAATTGCGGGGCCGCAGCCCCCGGTAAGTGTATATTTGAGACTTAAATATAGCGAGCATCAACTTAAACTCTGTATTCTTTTTCATGCGATATGAATTGACCAACTCCGCGGAGATGATTCACTAGGAGGCGGTGCGGAGGTTGCGCACCACCCGAGGGTGGTGTTACGATTGTATCTGGCACCAGAAGTCAACGGCGATGACCATGTAATCGAATTTAATATGTTACACACGTAACTTGTTTGATTAGAATAAAGGTGTGATGCAATAGTTGCGCAAGACAGACCAATTTAATGAGAAGAACTGATAATTTCTTGTCAGTATTGTACCTGCCGTGGTCGTGATCACATCGAGTGTTAATAGAGTTTACTCTGAAGTTGCCTAGGTGGCCTGACTAATTATTTATTCTCCTAGGGTTGTTGTTAACTCTTACACATATAAATCTACTAAACTATAAATTCGAAGTAGAAAAAGAATTTAGATATCTAGGATCGATAATACACTCTACAAGTAGGTAGCGAACAAGAAATAAAATCCAAAATCGGAAGTGGTATAAAATGTTTCTACTCGGTGAAATCCCTACTTATATATAAGGAACTCTCGAAAAAGAATAAAGTGCAGATCTACAAGACAATAATAAATCCGGTGGTTACCTACGACTCCGAAACATGGACACTAAACAAAGCACAAGAGCTCCAATTAAACGTATTTGAGAGAAAAATACTTAGGGCTATTTACGGACCAATACAGGTAAATCAAGACCTTTGAAGGATAAAAACAAACCTAGAAATGAAGGAACTATAGGTACCAAGAACAAGACTTATACTTGATGTCAGCTTAGAACGTAGCGTTGAGTAAGATAGGACGATGATATGCTTGATTCTGATTGGTCGAGAGGTGGATTTACACCAGCGAACATTCGCGATTTCATTTCCGTTTCACATTTCAAGTTTATAACCTGAAAACAGTAAAACAACGTGTGTTTCTTTTTTACTTCCTTGTTATTTTGACAATTTTTATTCATCCATTATTCTATAGATGACAACTTACATTCACAAAAAATACCTTCTTTAAGTTCGCGCCAAAGTTTAAACTAATAAAATGTTTGGGTGTAGAACGGACTGCATTCACAGTGCCACCTACTACGTTCTAAACTGAAACCAAGTATAGTAGCAACGGTTAAAACAAAGGAACAGGCTTCGGTGGCTAGGACACTTGGAAAGGATGAGCGACGAAGAACCCGTTAGCTCAGAGGTAATGCCGGGTCCACACCGCTACGAACGAACGAAGTGTTAGCTAACAAAATGTTCATGAACAGTGTTATCGAACAATTGTTCCTAAAATGGATGTTAACATGTCTCGTCCACACCAATTTTTGTAATGTCAATGTTTGCTAATACAAATTGTCATGATTTTTGAAAACAAAGTATTTCCCAAATTGTACCCTAGGTGTACCTACGATGATTTGGAGCGAAGTTATGAATTTTTGAAAAAAAGTGCTTTTTTGAGGTTATTGGCCATAACTTGGAGAATTTTGCACAAAAATCAATAAATTTTGGATTTCCGAGAACGTTGAAGGTTTCTCTATTCGGCCCTGTAAGTTAATCTGCCACCAAACCCGATCTACCCTCTGCCACCCCCGGATAAAAAAACATGTTTTTGATATTTTAAAAATATTCAATTGTAGCAACTTGTAGCGTGAGTAAAAAAAATCGTGGACCTTATTGCCCAACAAAACAATAAAGTTCAATCTTTTTCCTTCAATTTTCTCATAATTTCAAGTACGTGCGATAATTTGGCACGGTTATGAATTTTTGAAAAAAAATTTGTATTTTTGTGCTTTTTGCCCATAATTTGTCCGATTTCGCATGAAATTTTGCGGACCTTGAAGGAAAAAGTCTGATTTCAAGGACCTACGATGATTTGGCGCGAAGTTATGAATTTTTGAAAAAAAGTGCCTTTTTGAGGTTGTGAATTTCATTAACAATTATCTAAAAGTGACTCTAAAATTTTTATTTCTTTAAACACCTTTATTTTTTAGATGTTTTAAGAAATAAACGAATTTGGTGCGAATCGGACAAATTATAGGCAAAAAGCATTTGTTCATCTCCTGTTTTGATTTCTGCAGTTATAAAGCAACTAAAATAAATTTTGTTTACTGATCCGGATGTAGAATTTTATGCTCAACAACATTTATTTGAAACATTTTTGTCTAAAATAATTAGGGAAGCAATGCGAACGGAAAAACTGATTTACCATGTTAAACGCCTATGTTTCACTTTTCAATATACACCCGGTATATTAATTTATCGATCTACTATCGGAGTAATAAGTATAGTCACTCGGATGTAAAGTTGAATAACTTGTTTAAAAATAATCAAATAAATTTAAATATAACTTTATATTAAATATGCCCATTTCTACGTTATTGTATAGAATTTCAAATTTTTAAATGTATATGTGTAGAAATAACAAAAATTTATAGCAAAAATGAGCTATTATTTTGACACATTTTTAGAAACTGTTAACTTTAATGACGTCTACTGTCAATATACATCATGCAAAAAAATTAATTTTTGTACAGTATTATAAATTATTATATATTATAAACAAATCTTTTTTATAATTATAATATAAGGCATCGCTAACCTGAATTTGAATCTTATAAGATTACTAATACCAAAGATATTACATATTCACTTATTTTATTATTATAAACAAAATATAAATATTTAAAAAAAATTACAGTAGCAAATAACTTTACTAAGCTTATAACTATACTATACCAAAATCTGAATTTTTTGCATGATGTATATTGACAGTAGACGTCATTAAAGTTAGCAGTTTCTAAAAATGTGTCAAAATCATAGCTCATTTTTGCTATAAATTTTTGTTATTTCTACACATATACATTTAAAAATTTGAAATTCTATACAATAACGTAGAAATGTGCATACTTTAATATAAAGTTTTATTTAAATTTTTTTGATTATTTTTAAACAAGTTATTCAATTTTATATCCGAGTGACTATACTTATTACTCCGATAGTAGATACCTAACTAAATTTAGAATTACCCCCATTTAATGAGTAAATATGTAATAATATAGCTCATTTAATATAGACATCAATTTTAAAGACTCTTTAGTTTATTAAAAATTATTTATTAAAACTTAAAAAATATACATGAAAAGTGGCAGACATATTAATTAAAACTTTCTTATACCCATTCACTAAGGAGTCATGAAGCAAGGCTGTGTCAATACCCAAATTCATTTATCTCATTATACGTACCTATATACAATATCACGTAGAACATCTTAGTAATAGTTTCAAACATTGGGGAATTGGAATCAGCATTCAATTTTCCCTCAGATGTTACCGTTTAGCACTAAGTAGCTGTAGTAAGTTGCGTTATGCGAATGAAATTCCTTCCTTACTTCATCAAGATTAAATTAGTAGAGTTACATGTTTGCTCCGTCTTTCTTACAAACTGCCAAACTAATTAAACTGCGCAAAAGCAGTGAGGCTCCACATATGACAAAGACAATATTAAAGTTAATTTGTCACAGGATACAAGATAAACTCATTAGATATTCTACTCAACATAATACAAGTTTCAAGAAGAGCAGAAAATATTGTTGTTTATTACAAGAAATAGTAGTTTGCAAAATTTAATGGTATAAATGGAGCCATTATAAAAAAACATTAAAAATACCAAAATTTGCACAATCAAGCCAAAATTAAAAGATATTCTCCGAAAGAAAGTTGTTCTTTTTTAGCTTTTTTCGTATTTTTTGTATTCAATGAACTGTAACTTTTGAACGAGTGAAAATATTGACCGCTGTCATATCTGCTGTCACTATGTCATAATCATTTCAATTTTTCGTAATACCAAATGTTTCGATCCAAGATATCGAAGTTTCAAACACAAAATTATAAGTTGTAATATAATTCGTAAATGGTGCCAGATACAGAAAAATATGTAATAAACCAATTGTACCAGTAGATAATAAAATTTTCTTTATTTAGTATTATAAAAGATTGTCATCGAGATTTTGAAGAAAATTGTATTGTCTAAGTACTACCTACTTCCTGTTAATGGATTGCTACCAACATGTAATGGATTCTTAAGGTTCTTATTTAAACCCTAAATATAAATTTGATAATTAATTGTATATTTTTTGAGATACCGTCGAAAAAAAATCGTAACTTACGAACAAACACGTGCACGCACACACACGGACATCATCTCGAAAATAGTAAATTTGTATTCTAGAGACCCCGAAACGTGCTTATCCACTAAAAGCTCATATTGAAAATTTTAACCCATTACAAAACTTCTCTTCTAGAATATGAGGCGAGAGGTAATAATACCCTAATATTGTATATTATCAATTTTATTACCAAATAAAAAAATACAATTTAATAAAAATTTACAAAGTTTGTTTAAAATGTTAACCAGTCCAGTCCGAAAAAACTGACGCTTCTGTCGATAACAGAACGAACATTGTCGACAATTTCCATTACAAAATTTCGAAATGAACACTATGTTAGCATACACAACTCACTATTTGTAAAAAGTGCATATTTTCATAGCAATTTGGGAATTGTTATTTCCGTAATTTATAGCACATGTTTCCTTCCCTTTTATTTTCAAAATCTTCACGTTGCTCCTCCATGTAAATAATTTTTCTACAATCGTTGTACAATATGAACATTGTTATCTAATTTTTATTTGACCTCTAACTACTTGTTCAATTTAAATTGTACCGTCATGAAGATAAATTTAATTGTGCCATGTGTAGATGCCAGTTAAGTAGTTTATCACATAGCGAGAAGACGTACGACGCGTGCTCTCCTATCAATGTATCAAAAATACAAATAAAGTAAAAGCGTTTTATTTCGCTACTTAGCCCAGAAGAGTAATTACATCATAAATAGTCTGTCGAGGCGGGTCCGGATTATCCGCCAAATGAAAATTAACAACAAAATTCAGTAAGACAATCAACGAAGTTGACATAACTTAAAAAGTGCTGACAAGCTACAAAGAGCTGCCGGGCAACTCCGGACTCACACGAAAAACAAAACTAAAAAAACAGACTAAATAAATAAGACGATAAGATAATATTTCTGATCCTTTCTTACATTTGACATACAAAATAAACTTTGAACCCTGGTTCTATCTGTATTAGAATTATTTAAATTGTTGAATATTCAATGGAAACAAAATAGTTTCGAAGTTTATGACAATACAAAAATGAAATATATTTAAAAATATAATATACTCGTATATTCATTGTGTAGAATGTTTTAATATATTTCAGTTGTCGGTTAGAATTGAATCCAATAAAACGTGTTCTAATAATAATAGACTATTTTTTTGTAGTAATTTTACAGGTTACGAGGCTTAGTTAAACGAGAAGTCCAGTTAAATTAGTTCGAAAAATGCTATTTGCATATATATTTGGGAGTACTGTAGAATCAAATATCCATCGAGTATACACTGCAACTGCACTAGATTTTAGCAATTATCTCGTAAACAGTTAATCACACACAAAAATTTATAAGACTCTGAAACAAAAAAGTAATATTAAATAATATAAGTATATTTCAAATCGTCGGTTTGCAAGAATAGTGACACAACTCAAAAATCTGATGTGGCCAGCACACGATCTCTCGCCTTAACACTGTAATGTATGTGAATTTGGTTTTAGTTAGGCTTTCTTAAATTATAATTTTGCAATAAATTTACAAAATTTTTGAAAATAATTTTATAGTTCTTAGTTCTTTAATTATTATCTCTTTATAGATAAAAATTTAACTTTCTTATTGCATTTCTTTTAAAATGGTGCCACAAACATTTCAGAAATTGTGTATACGTCTGTTCATCTGTCACATTGACATATTCATTTTTGTTTTTAATTTTTTTCCTATATTGTGATTCACAAATCGTGGTAGGTAACATTACATATTTTTGAAAAATAATTTTCCGTTATTGGTAAGAGATATAGAAAAGATGTTAAATAAATATTGTAAGCGGTAATTTGTTCTTTCAAATGTCGCATGACAAATTGTAACTATCGCAGTATTTCCAATATTTTTTTGCAAAAATGTTAGAATGCTGCAAAAAATACCATTTCCGGTTGGCAGATTTTTACCAAAATCTTTTCAGCTCTTCATTAACATATATAAATGTATAATGCAAAATATTAGAATTTTATGTTCAGTAGAATTTGAGATAATGAACCGGAACGAAACGCTATAGTAGGCGCACATACAGACTTTCATACATACACACAGACACACACACACACGCGCACACACACACACACACAGACATCATCGTGAAAATAGTCAAAATAGGTTCTAAAGGTGTTAAAACGTGCTTATTGACAAAAATCTCGACATCAAATTTTTTCACGATCCCTATACCTCTCTAGGCGAGAGGTAAAAATGGACCTTATTGAGATTGCAGCAAAAAACTTGAAAAGTAGCTTATTTTGTGTTGGAAAAGTGTCACTTCTAAATTTATCATATTTCCCGCTATAAATCACTTGTGTCGTTCTAAAGGTGGATTTATGCAGCCCAAATTAAAATTAAGATTAAAATTAACATTAAAACTAAGAAGATAAATATACACAAGTGTACGAACTTATTTACGCATTCAACTAACATTAAAACTAAACTATAAAGATGGCCAACTTCCAACTTTCTTAATTTAATGTTAGTTGGTTTCACTACTGCGCAAGCGCTACAAACGTCACTTGTAGAATTCTTATTTTCGCGCATCTGTTTGTTTGGTTAGTTTGCTTGCTTGTTAGCGATTGTTATTGTTTAGTATCAACCAGTTAACCAGTATCAACAGTTCTTAAAATTATGAATCGACAGCAACTCTTACGAATGAAAACAAATAGGTTAACCTACTGATCACATGTGTCAAACTAAGAATGCTTCAATTGCGCAGGCGTAATGTAAGCCTGCATAAATACCTCCTCTTAATTTTAATGTTAATGTTGGTGCAAGTGCTATTGTTAATTTTAATGTTAGTTTTAGTTTGGCTCCATAAATCCACCTTAATTTGGCGAATTGATTGGAGGTTTTTCAGTAAAGGTGGAGTGTCAATCACGCGATTGAAGCGGCTACAGCCGCGCGGCCATAGATGCGCGACTATTACGACGTCGCATCAGTCACTGCTTTACATAGAAATAAATGAGCCCGTTGTCAATCAGGCGATTTTAGTCGTACGACAGAAGAGGCTGCAGCGACGCGGCTGCTAACATAGCAGTCCAGTCGCGCTGTCGCAGCGAATTGAACGTGTTCTGTAGGTTATTATTACGCTTATAGAATGTCTGAGAAATCCACATGATCGTTTCTTCAGGTTTTTTTTTCAATCAGAAACAATAGTCCGGTCAATTTAGACAAAATTTCGGCCAAACCCAATACGAAAATGTGTGAAGCTAAAAATTTGTATACATGTTCTATTTGATGTCCTAAACAACAAATCAAAAGTCCCCAACTCTCCCCCGTCCGCATCCCTTATTTTTTAAGGATTGAATGTGTACATTTTTAATTTTTTGCGTTTATCTCATATACTCGTATGGTTAATATGACTGCCTCTTCTAAATCAACCAACAACATTGTTTTCTCCATGTTTATTGTTTATTAACAATTAATTTTTCAAAATAGTCCAAAACAAAATCGTTGATTAAATCGCGATTAAAATCACATGATTTTTTAAATTAAAATCAATGATTTCATCTCATTTGATAAAATAGCCTAATAAAATGTCAAAAATTAATATAAGTAATTTTTTGTTTCATTACCTATTATTATGTTTTTATCACTGTTAAATTGTTCATATTAAAATTATAAATTTGTGTTGCATTTTTTTCAATTTTTCAGTAGGTACCTGCCTAATATTTATTTTACAAATAAAATATTTGACAAGAACTTATTACTGTATTGTTGAAAGAAAAGTTTAAGACATAATAATAATTATATTACCTAGATACCTATATTGTCGTTTCCATTCCAAAACGTCGAATAAATAAATGAAAATATACAATATATTCAGAACTCCACCCAATAAGAAAAGTATCTATCATGTTTTCTACAGAACATCAATCTATACTATTCCGTTTTCAAAGTAAACAAATAGAATAATAATAATAATTGTAATAGGTACTTTTAAAAATATGAATGCTTTTACTGTTATAGTAGATGAAAAATTCAGAAAAATACAAGCATTTTGAAGATATGCGACTCGAAAAATAATTTGATTTAAATCAAAAAAATCAGATTTTTATGAAAAAAAATCTTATTTTTTTCCAAAAAATCGATTTATTTCACACCCTGGTCCAAAAAGAAAGCGGCTACGATCGCTTGATTAACACTCGAACAAGTCACTGCAGCCGCATTCAAAAGTCGCGCGTCTGTAGCCGCATGATTGACACTCCACCTGAAGACTGACACATTTCGTGTTGTCATTTGTACATATAAAATCATTGTAGTTATTATCTTTGATGTTATATAGAAAAGCGTCATATTTCTAGTTTTTATTTATAGTTAATGCTTCTGACAATAATATTTTACGGCATAATGTAGTACCTATTTAAAATTTTAAACATCTTTTAACTCTTTACTTTTCAGTTTTTATTTTATAACCTATTCTGTGTTAAATTCTGAATATTCTATTTAATAACAAGAAAAAAGAACGACACAATTACCTTAAAATTGTTACTATTTATCAATAATAAAGTCACAACCAGAAATGAGGCTGTTTATCCCTAATTTATTATTAACCAATAGACACTAAACTAGTTTTTATTAATTAACTTCAAATCTTAAAGCTTATTTTGTAACTGGCCAGAGAAAAAATTGTACAGAGCTAGATGATACAGAATTTTAATATTTTCTATCACAATAAACTTCAAATTGTTTTTCTGCAAAACTATCTTTTTTGACATGTGTCACTATTATTATTCTTACAAACCGACGCTATGTAGAAGCTAATAAATGTTTAAATGAAATTGTTTATAAACATGCTAAAAAATAAGTTAAACAAATAAAAATTGTATTATTCATAATTATAAATTAGAAAACTATAAACTAATTAAATTATGGAACAGTAATTTGTCGACTGGCAATCGGATGGAAAAAGTAATTAGACGGGAATGCAGTCAATTTATTTTAATTTTCTATTAGGCCAACGTTTCGGCAACACTTATGCCTTCATCAGGGCGCTACACACAATAATACAGTTGTTAGCAAAATATAAAAAATAATATGTAAAATTAGCAATACTTACAATAGTAATTTTAAAAAATATTAGAATACATTAAATTGTATGTAAAGTTATAAAATAAAAATAAGTTAGCTCTTAAAGAGTCGTCATGAATTAAAATATAACAAAATAGTTCAAAAAACCACGTCAGGAAAACCACCATACTTTTAACGGTCAACCAACAGTGGCGGTGCGTCAGATGAGGCAGGTGAGGCTGAGCCTCACCGCGTAAAATCGTAATTTTAAATTTTTTATTTTTATTATAATTTTATTTATCTAATTTATTTTTTATTATAAATCGACTACATATTTATTTAAAAATAATTATTATTGCACAATAATGCAAAAAAAGTATTTAAATAGTGTTATTTTCGCGCGAAAAATAAATAATGTGTACAGTGAGGCTGCTGCTGCAACGGTTGGTTTCATTCATCGTCAGTGCGACCGAGCGACGGAGTGACGTGTGTGTATTCTCGTATGTTCATGCGGTGGAGAGGCCTTGAGAGAGGCTAGGGAAATATCGTCTGTCTTCGCGCAAGGCACACACATACACAGCGCACAGCCTCGCAGAGCCTAGCGCACACAACTAAATACACGTGAAGAAACAAAGTTTATTTTTACTTTGTTGTTGATTGCTTGTCTTATTTATTGTTGTGAATGGTTGCGTTTATCTCTTTCTTAAGATAAAGACAGCAGATGTTTGTACAGTCAGTACAGCAAACTAACGTTCGCTCATCGCTCGTTTGCTGTTCGCTTGCGTTGCTGATATTTTCTATATGCGTGACTGTTGTGAATTTTGGCGCTCCGCTCATATAATAGATATTATTTTAACTCGTGCAACGGGTAGGTGAACGAAAATTACAAGTTAGGGTAGGTGGGGCGTATTAAACTCAATTTTAATTTTATTAAATATCCGCAACATTTTTTTAATGATATTATTTACTATTAAAAAAATTTAAAACTAAAATTAAATTGTTTTTATTAAAACACTGTTTTTATTCAACTCAAGATGATTTAAATTTTGGTTTTTCTGAGTTTAACATGGAAAATACTGAAAATTTCAATTAATTTTTTATCCTACTGTATTTATTTTGTACTGTACAATTTGTTGTAATTTATTTTTGACGTACTATAAACACTTTGTGTATGATATAGTAAATAAATAAATACTAAATACTATTATATTATTCGTTGATAATTTAGTAAATAAAAAACGAGAAATTATATATTTATTTTATTGAGAAAAAAATAAATAGGTATACTCATTAATAATAACTGATAAAATGAAAATTAAATAAAACTGGGTATTGACAGTTCAATATAAAAATTTGTAGAAGGTATAAGGAAAGCCAACTTTGTACGGGCGTTATGGATAAAATGCTGTCAATTTCAAAGTGACTGGGGTTTTTCACACCCTACCTGCCGCTGCCGGGTTAAGATCCAAAAAAATATTTATTTCGTTCAATTTCTGTTACCTAATATTAACTCCAACATAGCATTGCATTCTAAATGATTTATTTTATTTTTATTAGTGGAAAGATTTTACACAGTCACGTTGATTGCTTATTATTTAAATTTCTTAATTACTTATTGCCTCACATTCTATTGTTATGGGTACAAATTTTTGAGTATGAGTTTTTAGTGGATAAGCACGTTTCAGGGACATACGATTTTACTATTTTCACGATGATGTCTGTGTGTGTGCGCGTATGGATCTATGGACGTATATGTGACGATTGTTCGTCCACGATAACTCAAAAAGTAGCAAGCCTTTAATAATCAAATTTCATATTTAAAATTTTAATGAGAATCTTAACATCGGAGTATATTTTGGTTGAAATCCACAAACCGAAAGCTTGATATAGTTTTCCTTAAATAACTCGGTAGGTACATTATCTATACATGACAATTTTTTCAATTAAAAATAAAAGAAAATATAATTATCTATGGGTACACAAAATTTGAATATTCAGACAGTGACAGAACAATAGTAGACATCTTCTGCATCTTGGTTTACCCTTACATTATCGATTATCGTTTACATGAATAAGAAACTATTAAATTTTATATGTAAGTATGTAGGTAATTATTTAATAGATTCCTCAGTAGAATGGGAAAGAATTAGGAGAGAGGTCATGTGCTAGCCACATCAATTTTAGACGTTTTTACGAATATTACTCTACTAACAAATTACCAGTGTATATGTGATTTAAATCGGATGATTTTTTATTATCATATTCATATCGTGATTTTAATCGAGCGCTTTTTTAATAAAAATCGCATAACACAAAAAATAACATCCAATGGAAGAATTTATTACAATAATAGTAAAAATGGCAACGTTAAATTTTTTCGGAAATTATTAACTACTAGTCTGATTAACTTAACTGAAATAATAACTGGAAATTTTTATATCAAACGGCAGTTTTACATTTAAATTAAAAATAAAATGGTTAAATTGTTATTTTGAGTGTACATTCGCAATCAGTATGGTAAATAATTCACATTTATAAATGTTAAATACAAAATTAGTCAATATTTCAGGTTTCTATTGTAAAAAGAACTTAAAAATAGAGCAGCGGTGTCATTACGATTTTCTTATCGAATCTGCACTAGTGCATTAATTCATTTCTGGGATTTTTTTTATCGTGCATTCCAATAACATACGGGTACGACTCGAGCTGATTTGAACGTTGTTGGTAAGCACTAATAGTTATTTGTTTAACTAGGCAAAAAATATTAGATTTGCTGCCGCGGCTAGAGTTTCATAGACGAGGCGCAGCCGAGGCTATGGATCTAGCTTAGGCAGCAAATCTGTATTTTTTGCCGTGTTAAACACATTATTTTTTCGGCGATTGTTATTAATTAATATTAATTTAGTGATTATTTTAAATATATTGATAGGTACCGCAATCAAAGTATGTTGCTATGCGTATGTTGACAGTTGCTATGAAAGAACAAAATATAAGAAGATTCAAAATGGCATTCTTGGAATTCCATTCTGATGACGTCATTAGAGAGTTTGAATTGCGAACTACACATACGTTATTAGCAACGACATTGTCTAGAGTATTGTTGTAATCACAGAGGGTTTGATTCCGTACGTCGACACTGGAAGAATATAGTATCAAATGCTGATCTGCATTACTCCAAGCAGAAAAAATATGGGTACAGGTCCATTGTCGATTCCCTTTTTCGATCCGTTGGTCTAATAAATATGTAAATATCGATGATGACAATACCAGCGATAATGATTAAAATATACGGTAATGTTGATGTTCGACCTGGAATTATTGAATTATCAAAGTCCGAAAAGCTGATCTTTATTTGGTACAACTTCTATAGTCCAGTCAACGAAAAGGTATAGAGGGAAATGCTTGGAACACAATTTTTGACTTCGCAACTTTGTTTGGACTAGTTTGGAGGTGAACATATCAAAAGTCCCCGCCCGTAGCCCTTAAGCCGAGGTGTGGCGGAGGGTTTGAAAGTCTCATTTTTAGGTTTTTTGCTTATATCTCGGAAGCTATGCGTCCTACCGACATGACCACTACATACGATTCCCGGAAATTTCATCGCGGGAAAATTCATCGCGGAAAGTTCATCGCGGAAAGTTAATCGCAGGAAAATTCATCGCGGGGAAAATTCATCGCGAGGTAAATTAATCGCAGGAAAGTTCATCGCGGGAAAGTTCATCGCGGGGTAAATTCATCGCGAGGTAAATTCATCGCGGGCAAGTTCATCGCGGGGAAAATTCATAGCAAGGTAAATTAATCGCGGGAAAGTTAATCGCGGACAAGTTCATCGCGGAGAAAATTCATCGCGAGGTAAATTAATCGCGGGAAAGATCATCGCGAAATAAATTCATCGCGAGGTAACTTAATTACGTAAAAATTCATCGCGATGATAATTAATCGCCAAAAAATTAATTTCAGACATATTCATGATCTGTAAATTCTTCTTTGCAGACAAATAAATCACAATGTTGCGTGTTATTAACACAACAGTTGCATAAGCGCAGAAGTGCACATTTGAAAAGCACGATGGTTTTAGGGATTGTAGGTACGACAGTTTTTCTACAATATTTTTTGAATTTTTTAAAACTAGAATATATTTCTGCCTAACATTTTTCTGAACTTAAACCCATCATACTCGAATAGTATTTTTAACAAGATTTTTTGAATTTTTTAAAACTAGAAAATATTCTTGTCTAACATCATACTCGAGGAGTATTTTTATCAAGGTTTTTTGATTTTTTCAAAACTAGAAAATATTCGTGCCTAACATTTTTCTGAACATAACCCCAACATACTCGAAGAGTAGGTATTTTTAACAATACTTTTTGAATTTTTTAAAACTAGAAAATATTTTTGCCTAACATTTTTCTGAACTTGACTTACTCGAAGAGTAAATGCCACACCACCGAAAACCACAGCGTATAAAAACCATAACCACACGTCCGAAAAACCACAGCGTATAAAAGTTCCCGCAATGTCAGCTACCCATATACCAATTTTCACACTTCGATTTGCACATTTGTACCCAAACTAATCAATACTAACAAAACCCTAATTGAGTCCAACAGATCTCCGTTTTTTAAAAATAAACTAATCAATACTAACAAAACCCTAATTGAGTCCAACAGAACTCCGTTTTTTTGACATAAACTAATCAATACTAACAAAACCCTAATTGAGTCCAACAGAACTCCGTTTTTTTGACATAAACTAATCAATACTAACAAAACCCTAATTGAGTCCAACAGAACTCCGTTTTTTTGACATAAACTAATCAATACTAACAAAACCCTAATTGAGTTCAACAGAACTCCGTTTTTTTGACATAAACTAATCAATACTAACAAAACCCTAATTGAGTCCAACAGAACTTTGTTACACCAGTTGGGTATACCTGAGGCCTGAGGTATTAAATATATTCAGGTGTTATTGAGTTTCTATATCTTTCTTCGAAATTTGCAGTATTACACTTTTGTTTCTTAGCTATTGATGTTGTGAACGAATGGTAAATGACTTTTTAATCCTATTATAGAAATTGTAAGCCAAAGAACACCTGCAAACGTTAGAATTTTATTAACTTTCTTCAAGTGCAGTTTGTAAGGGAAAATATTAAATTTCATATTATAAAATAATTCGTGATCAATAAGGATTAACATAACACAACATACCATTCCACATTACCACAATAAATATATTCGCGATGAATTTTCTCCGCGATGAACTTTCTCGCGATTAATTTACCTTGCGATGAATTTTCCCCGCGATGAATTTTCCCCGCGATGAATTTTCCCCGCGATGAACATTCCCGCGATGAACTTTCTCGCGATTAATTTACCTCGCGATGAATTTTCCCCGCGATGAACTTTCCCGCGATTAACTTGCCCGCGATGAATTTACCTCGCGATGAACTTTACCGCGATGAACTTTACCGCGATGAACTTTCCTGCGATTAATTTACCTCGCGATGAATTTTCCTGCGATTAACTTTCCGCGATGAACTTTCCGCGATGAATTTTCCTGCGATGAATTGTCTGGACACGCTCCATACAATGAAAGCTGATTAAATTTTCAACAAATTAAGTCCAACCGCAGCTCTGTACGTCCTTTAGTTTCCGAGATATGACACTTCTAAAATTAGCATTTTTTTCAAAAATTTGAAAGTTGAGAAATTTTAACTTTTTTCGTTATTTTTGTGTTTAATTAACTGTAACTTCTGAATGAATAAAAATATTATCTTCCGGTTTCTTTCATTAAATTTCACGAACATTTCTCTATAAAATACGTAATTTTAAAAACTTTTTAGGGCGTTCATTAAGCCAAAATATCAATTTTTTTTAGACAGAAGTATTCAAATATTTTGTGTATATTGTGTTTAATGAGCTGTAACTTCTGAACGGATAAAGTTGTCGACATCCTGTTTCCTGCATTAAATTCTACGAACATTTCTCCATAAGATGCAGTATCTTTTTTGGGTATTCATTAAGAAAAAACACCAAATGATGACCGAGAGAAAATTGAGAATTTTTTTATTTATTATAAAAACATTTGATATTTTGGCGCAATGAACACCTAAATTTGTTTAGAATAATGTATCTTATAGAGAAATGGTCGTAGAATTTAATAAAAGCAACCGGAAGTCAATTTTTTATCCGTTGAACACAATAAATATTAAAAATTAAAAAATTTCTCAATTTTCTCTCGGAAAAACATTTGGTGTTTTGTCTTAATAAATACCCAAAAAGATTTTAAAATACTGCATCTTATGGAGAAATGATCGTAGAATTTAATGCAGGAAACCGGATGTCGATAACTTTATCCGTTCAGAAGTTACAGCTGATTAAACACAATAAATACAAAATATTTGAATACTTCTGTAGAAAAAAAATTGATATTTTGGCTTAATGAACGCCCTAAAAAGTTTTTAAAATTACGTATTTTATAGAGAAATGTTCGTGAAATTTAATGAAAGAAACCGGAAGACAATATTTTTATTCATTCAGAAGTTACAGTTAATTAAACACAAAAATAACGAAAAAAGTTAAAATTTCTCAACTTTCAAATTTTTGAAAAAATTGCTAATTTTAGAAGTGTCATATCTCGGAAACTAAAGGACGTACAGAGCTGCGGTTGGACTTAAATTGTTGCAAATTTAATCAGCTTTCATTGTATGGAGTGGTCATGTCGGTAGGACACATAGCTTCCGAGATATAAGTAAAAAACCGAAAAATTAGACTTTCAAATCCTCCGCCACACCTCGGCTTAAGGGCTACGGGCGGGGACTTTTGATATGTTCACCTCCTAACTAGTCCAAACAAAGTTACGAAGTCAAAAATTGTGTTCCAAGCATTTCCCTCTATACCTTTTTTTGAGCATTCGTTGCCTGGACTACTAAGCCATATCCTACAGATGATACAGTTATAAAGAAAAATGGGCTTTAATAATTCGCAACAAAACTAACATACCTCAAAATAAATTCTGCAACAATTTGGTACTGCGATGAATGATTAATTCCAGCTTCAGCTCTGTGATTGCTATTCTAGTGTTCGATAGGTTAAGAGGATGTTCGACCCTATTCCAAGCGGTAGCAAAACATGCGTTCGAATAGTTTTAAATTTTTTTTCAGTAGTTAAAGAGTTGATCTAGGGCTCCAAATTGTTAGATTTTAAGTTTTTAATTTCGTTTTACGTAATTTAATACGTCAAATATCATGATATTTGAACTAATTTTTCTACTACTTCTAAATACATCTTTAAAATTCTAACAATTTGGAGCCCTGCATTGAACCTTTCTCTAAACAATAGTCTTTATTTGAAAGAAATATCTTGATCGGTATAGAAAAATCTGTGGGATATCCCGTAACGCTTTTGCTTCAATTTCGGAAGAATTTTTGTAGTGTGCGCTAGCGAACCTGGCGGCTATTGAAAATATTAAGATTTGGCTCTGCCCATGTACACTCTTGAGCATAAAGTTGTTTTGTGAATGATATTTAGTTGGGATAATGCGTACTGCCGTACTGGAGAAGTTTTTCATATACCTATGCTTACTACGCGAATATTTATAATATATAGAATAAACACAATAAATTATTATTTATTATTTATCAACAATTATTAAAATTATATGTTTATTATTGTTACTTGAGTTTATTACTGCAATTATAAATTGATCTAGATTAATTGTTAATTAATATCAATATTGGCTTATAACTCAATTAGTAAATTTTAATTCTTATATTGCACGATGCACTTGGCAATACCTACTTTATGAAATCTATCATCTAATTTAATGCAGATTATGTTATTATATTTCGCGAAATTTAGCGACATTAACAAAAATATTTCAGAATATCTGGTTTGTTATTTTTATTAGGTACTGCAAAAGTAATATAATAATTATTGTTATTCTGCAGTCGTGTCTTTAAAATTCTGTACTTACCTACTCGCTTTATTGTGATTGGCAATTTGTCGAAATGAATTTCATACAAAAAATCTGACGTGGACACCACATGACTTCCTTGTACGCTTATTAAACATACTAAGGTAAATAGACATACCTACTAGCCATTTCTTGAATTTGGCGAAATGTGCGATTCTAATTTATATTGTACGGTATCGGCCATCTCAAGAAAATGTATTGACTAACAACCAGAAACGCATAGAGGTCAGCTTGTTCATGTGTAATGTGAAAATATCGTATAAGTTTAGTGTGCAAATATTTCTCAAGTCAGTACAAATTTATTTTCTATATAAGCACAATAAACTTTCATTTTATTTTTGTCAATATCGTGCATGATTGTTTGTTTCTTGGGTTGTAAAAAACCATAGAATATCTACCTACCTTAAAGTTTATCTTAAGTTATGGTTTACTCACTATTTTGAATTTGAATATTGTAGGATAAAATGACATTAGCTACTTGTACAAAACTACATATTATATAATTTTACCCGTATGTTGTTAAATGTTTTTGTTTTTGTTTCTTTTAGATTTTGTTTGTGCAAAATCTATAAAACAGTGCATACTGTGACATATGCAAGCCTTTATAAAACTAAAATACTGTATCCAAGAATTTCAAAAACAGGTAGGTATGTCATTTTACAAGTATACGCCTTAACGCCTTTTATCCAACTTCAATGTTCCAGCCTCACATACTGTGAGCCATCGGTATTCGGTATATATTTTAGCGTGTGTATTTTTGTTATTGTTAATACTTTTTTAAATAAAATTATGTTGTTTAGTAGGTCAATTTATTTTTCATTATTTTAATTACCAGTACCTACCCTCTTATGATGGCGTAAATACCATAATTGTGCAATAAAGGTTTATTCATTGTTAAATATGTGAAACAAAACCAAGTGTTTTATTTTCATTTTATAAATAAATGGTAAAATAATAGGCATTCGTAAAAATGTTAATTTCAAACGAAATTTAACAAATTATAATAATACTAACACTAAATATTAAATAAATCATTTATAATGTAATGCTCGAGTTAATATTAACATTAATATTAAAATTGAATAATATACATTTTATAAATACTTTTTCAGATCTTAAAATAATATCTAATATCTGAGCGTCAAAATTCACAACGCTATCGAAAATAACAGCAACGCAAGCGACACAGCGAAAGAGCGAACAGCGACACAGCGAACGCTAGTTTGCTGTACTGACTGTACACACAGCTGCTATCTTTATCATAAGAACGAGATAAACAGAACCATAGGTCCGGTTAGTTCTGCCTCCGCGCGGGGTATAGTTTGCAGGAGTGGGGGTCCGAATTGAAACTTCGGCCGGTGTCATACATCCTCTTAATCGTTACCCGACGATAAACGATGAAAATAACAATCACTCCTAAACATGTTACTAATTCGCACCGAAGGAGGAAATATTTTATCAAAATGGTATCATACTTCAGACATCTACGATGTCTACTCTGTTACTCTGTTATGTACAAGTACAACAATCATCAACAAAGCTAAACTGAATCAGAGAGTATAATACGCATGCGTAGCCTATAATCTCAGTCTGAACTACTGCGCACTGCGTGTAGACATGCGCTGAAAAACTTAGCGGAATATTTGAAAAATTACGCCTTGAAGCTCGCGTCAGAATTATTATTTTATTTTTATGATTAACAAAATAACATAATATTACAAACAAAGCTTTAACCTAAGCCAAAATAGGTTAGGTATGTGATGAATTTTATAAAAAAATGTCAAATTTGTTGATTCACCATAGTAACAATAATTACTTTTGCTGCCTATAGGCTTGTTTTACTACACTCGAGGAAAATAAAAACGTACCACTTGAAAATGCACAAAAAATGACACAATTTCAAAGTGCGATATCTCGGCTGCATTTCGACGAAATTGGATGAATCTTCGAGTTTTGAAAACGTTGAAGTCTTATCTGTAATGTGATTGTAGCCAATGGGACAAATAATCCACTCCACTACCTCCCACCCCCCTAAGAAAAACAACTGTACCTGATGTCCAAAAAGGTCCAACTTTGGCAACTCATGCGCAGAGCCAAAAAAATCGCGAACCTTTTTGGCCAACAGAGTAATAAAGATCAGACTTTTTCTTCAAGGTCCGCAAAATTTCAAGTACCTACGATGATTTGGCGCGAAGTTATGAATTTTTGAAAAAAAAGTGCCTTTTTGAGGTTTTTGGCCATAACTTGGCGAATTTTGCACGAAAATCAATAAATTTTGGATTTCCAAGAACGATAAAGGTTTTTCTATTCGTCCATGTAAGTTAATCTGCCACCAAACCCGATCCACCCCCTGCCACCCACGGATAAAAAAACATGTTTTTGACTGAAAAATGTTCAATTGTAGCAACTTGTAGCGTGAGTAAAAAAAATCGTGGACCTTATTGCCCAACAGGACAATAAAGTTAAATCCTTTTCCTTCCTTTTTTCTCAAAATTTTCGTTTATTTCTTAAAACATCTAACAAATAAAGGTGTTTAAAGAAATAAAAATTTTAAAGTCACTTTTAGCTAATTGTTAATGAAATTCAGAAACCTCAAAAAGGCACTTTTTAAAAAAAAATTCATAACTTCGCGCCAAATCATCGTAGGTCCTTGAAATTTTGCGGACCTTGAAGGAAAAAGTCTAATCTTTAATACCCTGTTGGCCAATAAGGTCCACGATTTTTTGGCACTGCGTATGAGCTGCCAAAGTTGGACCTTTTTGGACATCAGGTACATTTTGTTTCTAAGGGGGGTGGAAAGGGGTGGAGTGGATTTTTCGTCATATTGGATATCATCACATTAAAGATAAGACTTTTTTCTTATGAATGTTTGAAAAAAAAGTGCCTTCTTGAGGTTTCTGATTTTCATTACAATTATCTAAAAGTGACTTTAAAATTTGTATTTCTTTAAACACCTTTATTTGTTAGATGTTTTAAGAAATAAACGAATTTGGTGCGAAATCGGACAAATTATGGGCAAAAAGCACAAAAATACAATTTTTTTTCAAAAATTCATAACTTTCTGCCAAATTATCGCACGTACTTGAAATTTTGAGAAAATTGAAGGAAAAGGATTGAACTTTATTGTCCTGTTGGGCAATAAGGTCCACGATTTTTTTTACTCACGCTACAAGTTGCTACAATTGAACATTTTTCAGTCAAAAACATGTTTTTTTATCCGGGGGTGGATCGGGTTTGGTGGCAGATTAACTAACAGGGCCGAATAGAGAAACCTTTATCGTTCTCGGAAATCCAGAATTTATTGATTTTCGTGCAAAATTCGCCAAGTTATGGCCAAAAACCTCAAAAAGGCACTTTTTTTCAAAAATTCATAACTTCGCGCCAAATCATCGTAGGTACTTGAAATTTTGCGGACCTTGAAGAAAAAGTCTGATCTTTATTACTCTGTTGGCCAAAATGGTCCACGATTTTTTTGGCTCTGCGCATGAGTTGCCAAAGTTGGACCTTTTTGGACATCAGGTACAGTTGTTTTTCTTAGGGGGGTGGGAGGTGGTGAAGAGGATTATTTGTCCCATTGGCTACAATCATATTAAAGATAAGACTTCAACGTTTTCAAAACTCGAAGATTCATCCAATTCCGTAAGAAATGCAGCCGAGATATCGCACTTTGAAATTGTGTCATTTTTGGTGCATTTTCAAGTGGTGCGTTTTTATTTTCCTCGAGTGTATTTTTGCTGCCTAGGCAGCAAAAGTGACACTTTGTTGACTGTCTGCTGTCAAAAAACAGCACTTTTAATGTCAATCGCCGAAAAAAACATTTCCGGAAAGAATTAATGCACATTTGAGATTATTAAAGAAATATTTAAATAAATTACATAAAGTCACTCATTATTAATATATTTTATTAAAAGATTTAAAGATTATAGAACACAAATTTCAAATAAAAAAAAACCAGCTAGATAACAAAAAATCGACAGCATGTGCTAAGCTAAAAATTAACCTATGAAGCCATGATGTTGCAGACTTACAGACTTAATTTTTCCGACACTTTACCAATAGAATCTAGTGAGACAGTGAGGCGTCAAACCAAATTATCAAATCGGATCTTCGGATCGGACCCGGACCGGATATCGGATTGGAAATTCGGATCATTAGTAGAGTCGGATCGGACATTAAAATTTTCTAAATGCCCATCTAGTTCAAATACAATAGGAATTATTTTTTAAATTTAAAAAAAATATATTTTCTGTTACCTAGAATACAAAACCACAATATGGCTGCAGAATCATATAGGGCAGAGCCAAATCTTAATACTTTCACTAGCCGCCAGGTTCGCTAGCGCACACTACAAAAATTCCGCCGAAATTGAAGCAAAAGCGTTACGGGATATCCCACAGATTTTTCTATACCGATCAAGATATTTCTTTCAAATAAAGACCATTGTTTAGAGAAAGGTTCAATGCAGGGCCTCCAAATTGTTAGAATTTTAAAATTATATTTAGAAGTAGTAGAAAAACTCGTCGAGGAGATATTATCGTATTAGGAGACTTCAACGCACGAGTAGGGAAAAAACAAGAAGGGGCAGCAGATGTTATAGGAAAATTTGGAGAAGATAGGATAAACAATAACGGACTGAGGTTGATTGATTACTGCTCTCTAAATGATATGATAGTAGCAAACACATTCTACGAACACAAACAAATACATATGTATTCAAGACAAGGACCAGAAGAAAAAGACAAATCACTTATAGATTACATTCTTGTAGAAAGAAAAAATAGAAAAAACATAAATGATATTAGAGCAAGAAGAGGACCGGAAATTTTCAGTGATCATTTCCTAATCGAAGCGAAAATAAAGAAACAAATCTTCAGGGAAGATATGACAAGAAAATATGGAAAACGGAAAGAAATTAAACACGAATCAATCAGAACATATAGACTTAAAGACGTAAAACTAGCGAAAAAATACGAAGAAGAAGTAACAAAACAAGCACAAATGCTTGTTGTAAGTAATGAGATTGGCATAGAAAATAAATGGCAATTATTCAAAATGCTCCTAACAAATGCAGCAAAAGATGTGTGTGGAACAACAAAAGTAAGAAATAATAAAAAAACAAACAGCGTGGTGGACTCAAGAAATAAAAGAAGCAACAAAAAATAAAAATAAAGCATGGCTTAAATACTTGAACAACAAAACACAAGCAAACTACAATGAATACAAGAAAGAACGTAGGATAGTAAAAGACAAAGTGAAAACTGAGAAAGAGAGAAGCTGGAAACAATTTGGTGAACAAATGGAAAAAATAGCAAAGAAAATCAAAAGCTATTTTATAAAACGATTAAATCATTACGGAAATCAGAACCAGCCCAAAGCTTCACAATTAAAAATAAGGCAGGGAACCCTCTTACGGAAGAAAACGAAGTAATGAAGCGATGGAGGGAATATTTTCAAGAACTACTAAACGTAACAGCAGAAAAGGCAGATACGGAAATAGAAACGATAGAAGAAACAAAGAAAGACGAAGACGAGATAATGGAAATAACTATGGAAGAAATGCTAGAAGCTCTAAATATGATAAAAAATGGAGAAGCGGCAGGCCATGATAGAATAACCGGAGAAATGCTTAAATATATGGGAGAAGAAGGAACTGTACTACTATTAGATATATTTAATGAAGCCTTGAAGCAAGGAAAATTACCGAAAGATTGGGAAATAGCTGTCATTATACCAGTACATAAAAAAGGAGATGTTAAAGATTGCAACAACTACAGAGGAATTTCACTACTAAGCACTGCACTGAAAGTATATGAGAGAATATTGGAAAGAAGGTTGAGACAAATAATAGAACCTACGCTTGAGGAAGCTCAGAGTGGATTTAGAAAGGGAAGAAGTATACAAGACCATATATTTACGATTAAACAAATAATACAAAAGACCACAGTAAGCAACAACAAAGCATTTATGGCATTTATTGAATTAGAGAAGGCGTTCGACAGAGTACAGAGACAGAAGATATGGGACAGCTTAGCTGAAAGAAAAGTGAACAAAAGATTAATTAATGCAATCAAAGGCTTATACAAGAAAAATGTAAATTATGTTATCAGCAAGAATAGAACATCGGAAGTATTTGAAACTACAGGAGGACTACGACAAGGTGGAGTTATGAGTCCAGTTCTCTTCACAATATTCATGGATGACATCATCAAGAAATGTAAGCCAGAAATAAAGAAACTAGGAATAGGATATAGATGCCTACAACGAATAGAAATTGGAGAATGTGCATTTGCTGATGACGTGATGACGTAGTGCTTTTAGCAAGTAGCGAAACGAATCTCCAACACAACATAAATGTTTGGAACAAAACACTAAAAGAATTTGATATGAAAGTAAACGTGAATAAAACAAAAGTAATGGCTATATCAAATGAGTACGAAACTATGAACATAAAAATAGAACATGACAGAATTGAACAAGTGTCGAAATTTGAATATCTAGGAGTGTTAATTAACAGTACCGGAGTCCAAGATGAAGATATAAACAGAAGAATAGACAAGACAGCAAAAATATTCTATATGCTGAAAAACAGGCTCATAGGCAAAAAAGAAATATCACAGAAAACAAAAATTACAGTGTTTAACACAATATATCGTGCGATATTAACCTATGGCTGCGAAACTTGGGTTATGTCCAGAAGAATGAAGAGTAAACTCCAAGCTTTGGAAATGAAATACCTGAGAAGTGTTAAAGGTGTGACAATGATAGACAAAATAAGAAACGAAGATATTAGGAAAGAATTAGAAACAAAACCGATACTACAGTTTATAGAGGAGAGACAACTCAGCTGGTGGGGACACCTGATAAGGATGAACGACAACAGACCTGTAAAGAAGATATGGACAGCCAAAATAAGAGAGAGAAGAGGACGAGGTAGACCAAGAGAAGACTGGGATGGAATTGTAAGAAAACTACTATTGAAAAAAGAAATGACAATGCAAGAAGCAAAAATGTGCGCAAGAGACAGATTACAGTGGAAAAAGTTTGTGTGCGAATAAAGACAAAAAAACCCTACACTTAACGGTAAAAGGGTTACCATCGACTATATATAGAAAAACTCGTTCAAATATCATGACATTAGGACAAATTAGGTATAACGAAATAAAAAAATTGAAATCTAACAATTTGGAGCCCTAGATCGACTCTTTAACTACTGAAAATTTTTTTTTGAATTATCTTAAACTACGAGAAAAATCTATGGGATATTCGAACGCATGTTTTGCTACCGCTTGGAATAAGGTCGAACCAGTGGCGTAACTATAGGGTGGCAGGGCTGGCAAAATGCCACGGGCCCTGCGGGGGCTGGGACCCCGGCCCGAGCTCAGCAGTAACCTAACATTTTTAACAAAATTTTGTAAAAATTATCAATTTTATATAAGTACTTAAAATTAATTGAAGTGGGACACAATTAGAGACCTTGTACAAATTGAAATAAATTATTAAGATTTAAACGCATTCCTGAGAAAAGGATGTCGATCATTTTAAGAACGCGTCCATTGTTTACTTAATTTTTTGTCGCGGTACTTTGATGGCGCGGGCGAGCTAGTGACGCTCGGGGAATTCCCGCATTTTGTTAAGCAAGAAAGTACTTTTTCGTGGCGCTGGCGGACTATCGACGTATGGTGTTAGGGGAATCCTGGATTTATATTTTATTTTATATTTAAGTACGGTAGGCTCTACTCTCTACTACGAATTCTTCGTTAGTTTGCTATGACAAAAAGATCATTTTCGAAACTAAAATTAATAAAAACCTATTTAAGAAACTCAATTGGACAAGACAGACTACGTAACTTGGCTATTCTGTCTATTGAAAATTCTAATGCCCGATCTTTGAACTTTGATGACGTTATCGATACTTTTGGGGAACAGAAAGCTCGGAGGAAAGAATTTTATTAATAAACATCTTGTAAAGATTAAATTTTTATTTCATAATAAATATGTAATACCTATGTTTTTGAAAATAAAATGTATTTGATATTTAACAATAATGCACATAATATTAGTAATACTGTTGGGTAACTGATTTATAAAAATTTAATTACAACGTGACGATTTTTACTGGGGGGAAGGGGCCCATTCAATAAATTTGCCACGGGCCTCAGATGGTATAGTTACGCCACTGGGTCGAACATCCTCTTAATGTAATTTTGTCTCGTGCCATCTTTCTTCTTCGTCGCTTACTCTTATTTATATTATATACAAGGCAAGAAGCAGGGATGAAAGGTCACGTAATAATCCCACGTCAAATTTTTGTCAAAAAGCTAACACGAACATAGAAAACATGTTAGTTTGTAAAATACAAATTATTACCAGTAAACTTCTAAGGTTTTTACATTACGCATTATGTCAATCAGACATTTTTTGCAAGTTGTAAAACGTAAAAGTTCGTCTTACTGCACGGATTATTTTGCTCATTGCAACAATATTTTTTGATTGTAACTAGAACGAAATTAATCTATTACTCTCGCTATTATATATAGCTAGCGTTAGCACGTGTGCTTTGTCAGAGTTTCTCAATTTATTGGGTCTGCGGATCCTTTTAACAGGATATTTACTTTGTTGACCCGAGGAGAACAAACATTTCAGAACAGTTTTATTGTGTATTTAGATCGGTTCGATTCAATTCTAGTTTAAATAGAAATGCCTGTATAAGAGTTTCATCCTAGTTAAACAACATTATTTGCAGTTACGTTGTAATAGTAATATAGAACATGAAAAATATTTTAACTTTTGAAAATAGGTTTACCTAATGCTTTTGTCCAAAGGTAATATAACGGGCATCTGTTTGAAATTTGTTATATAGGAAATAAAAAAAATTAAATTTTATTGTAGTTATACTTGCCAATTCATTTTAAGTGAAAGTTGTACCTAAATACGAGGCCCAGAGGCGGATTAACCAGTAAGTAAAAGACGCTAGCGCGTTGGGCGCCAAAATTGCCTGATTTTTCTATTTAGGTAGGTAATCATTTAATTTTAAATTATTTGATCATATCATAAAAAAGGTTTGCATTATAAGAAATATCTCTGAAAATCTGAAAAGGCGACGCACACTTCGACCATATACATTTTTTTAGGGTATGACGTGTTGAACGATAAACAGAGCAGAATTTTTTAAAAATTTGCAAAAATAGAGGATTCCTAAAAGTAACGTAATGAGAATATTTTTTTGTAGCAAAAGTTTATTTGAACCTGTTCTTAAGGTACCTACCGGAATTGAGTTAAAAAATTTAATCCCCATTTTAATCACAGTAGTGAAATATCTTATTATCTTCTTCGGCAGTTTAAATAAAATAAATATGTGCGCACTAGTAGTAGTACCTATATATATATATATATATATATATATATATATATATATACATTTTTTTGTTGACGAAAAATGTCCAATTTTCAAACCGTGATAACTCGGTTGCATTTGACCCAAAATCAATAATACTTTGAGTTTTAAAAAGATCAAAGTCTCCTCTTTCGAATGGTGTCCCTGAAAGCCACATTCGATACATCTCATGTCCCGTAAACCATCATAGAAAAAAACAGTTTTTTACTGAAAAAAATGTTCAACTTTAACAACTTGCACGGATTGCCAAAAAAATTGTAGACCATATTCAAGGCAAGGACATTAAAGTTCACACAACTTCCTTTAAAGTTCAAAAAAGAACAAATTTCTACGATGATTTGAACCAAAGTTATGAGCATTTGAAATTTAAAGTGCTTTTTGGGTATTTTAGGTTATAACTCCGATGGGTATGAGCCAATATCGATGAAGAGTAGAGTTTTAAAAAGCTCAATATCTCTACTTTACAGCTGTGTGAGCCGATCTTCGGTCAAACTCATTTTATAACTAAAATTTTGACAACGTTGGTAATAATATAACCTCAAATTTATTATTGACAATTGTTTTTTGACATGAGTATTGTTCCTATAACTTTTGGGAAACGTGCAATATTATAAAAACCTTGTTGTTCTCTTCCAATTTCTACTGCAGTTGTTGATAATTTAATATAAGTAAATGGGACGAAGATATGCTATTGCATTCGAAACTTTTTTTTGTTTTTTTTACAATTTTACACGCAGTAGACTTGTGTACCCCACTCCCAGTAGCGTAATCTTAATGTTAATAATACCATTTTGTCAGGACTTAAAGCATGATTCCTCAATAAAAACAGATTGCAATAATAAAATAACTATGTAGATTTTATTTTCAGCAATTTTACCATTCAGTAGGAGTTTTTATAATAATATATAATAATCATTAAAGAACAGCTTGATAATGGTTATATAATAACCGAAACGTCGTGTAATCTCCAAGTAGTATTTTTATTCCGCAACCAGTCCACAATCCGACTATTCCATCTCTAAACCATACTTTGCACACAAATTTCATCCTTCCGAAGTTTTTATAATGTCTTGAATTTCATCTATAATAATTAATTTTACGATTTCTTTACTTAACCTAAATCTTGTAAAAAATTATAATCGTCCCAAATTTCAAAATAATCTAATACGATCTGTAGTATTTTGGGTCTTCGCTCAAAATAATTAATAATATCGCCTTCATTACCAGACAACTTCATAATTGTATAAGTATGTGACAAAAAGTTAGTGGTAACGTTATTTAATTGTTTGTAAAAATCGGGTGAGAAACTGTCACTAAATTTATAGTTCAACCATGAACTCTTCTTTAAACCAGATACTTCCGCGGTTCAGGTTCAACAGAATTTTTTGTTTAGTTCATGGTTTAAACTAAACTGATAAACAGTTTAAACCTTAAACTGAAACTTAAGCAAAAATTTTGGTTTAAGCTCGCACTGAAAAACTGGGCATTAATAGTGTAGAGGTACCCCAGATCGAAATTCCATAACTGGCTGTGGAGTAAAAATAACTGAAGTAAATTGATCGTAGGGAAACGAATTGTTAATAACTTACTTCAAAATTATTATTTGAATTTTAATAATTTCTTTCTGAAATTCATAGATCTTCTCGGTACATTTTTCCAGAATTTTTTAAATTAAAATTCAAACTATAATTTTCAAATAAAAATCGTTAACAATTCTTTTTTATAATTACATAAGGCATCTGTTTGTGGACAACCCAACAAAATTTTAACATGGAGTCTTATGGAGTATTCATATTTACTTTTGTAAAAATATATTTTATTCGCATTCTACGTTGTTTTAAAAAAAGAAAACGTATGAAGTTGGTTTAGGTAAGTTCATATATTATACTGGTTACTTAAAATTATCCTAAATATAAAGCACTTTTAAAATATCGTATGTTAAAAGTGTGGTATAGAACTGTTGTCATAATAAAAACAATTTATAAAACTGTAATATAGGTACCCGTTATATTTTGTATATTTTCTTACACATTAAGAAATGTGTTAAGTTTATTAATTTAACAATTAGTGAAAATTCATGCACTTGATGATACAAAACCAACTTAACCTATACATTTAATGTGTTAGTAATACAAGTTTCATTTAAAATATGCTTGTTTTATATGTATTTATTTAATACAAATATATAATACATACACTTACCTTTCTTGAAAAGTATACAATATAAATGAAACACGCAATTAATACTGAAAACACACAAAAATAACCCATAAGAACCAAAACCGCCATAAGACGCAATGTTAACCTGAACAGCAGTTGTCCACAAACAGAATCCCGCCAAATCCGAAACATTGGCCACGCTCCTGCAAGTACTCTATTGTAGATTGTAGTATAACTATTAAGATGCACCATTTACAGATATTTTCAGTGTCATAGCTGGACTTTTTTCATTAATCGATTAATAAGCTGATTAACCTTGAATATCTAGTTACGTTATGATTAAATATATTTTAATTAATTAACACGTAGAATGCCATATGCGCCCAACGCGACGTCACGCGGTTACGGACCTAATAGGGCCGCGTGAATCCACTGTGGTATCGCACGACGTCATCACAGTTTTAAGCGGGATTTATAATGAAGTAAAGTAACGAAAAACGTAATGCGATGACGCAGACGCAAAGCAAGAAATCTTTGTATGATTTATAATAAAGTATCGGTAGTCACTTGCAGCCAATCATAGCACATTGTTAACATAAGATACCATTTCGACAGCTGTTCGTTTCAATTTGACGTTTATGATCTAGCTGCATTATTATAAGTTATTTTAACTGTTACTTTGTTATGTTATTTATGCAGTTTACAATGTATAGTGACAATGAAATGGCTGTTTTAATAGTATATTTATTGAAATTAACTATAAAGAATTATATGTTATGTAAAATAACTACACTCGAGGAAAAAATTAGGGAAAATTTTTTTTGTTGACGAAAAATGTCAAATTTTCAAACCTTGATAACTCGGTTGCATTTGACCCAAAATCAATAATCCTTTGGGTTTTCGAATGGTGTACCTGATAGCCACATTCGATACATCCCATGTCCCGTAAACCACAAAAAAAATGTTTTTGACTGAAAAAAATGTCCAATTTTAACAACTTGTAGACCATATTCAAGGCAAGGACATTAAAGTTCACACAATTTTAATTATTAATTTAATCATCAATAGATTAAATTTTAGATTTTTTTAAAATCGAATATTCCAGCTCTGATCACTAGGGCTGCGCGATATTCAAATTTTAATATCGATATTCGATATCGAAATATGATCGATAATTTTCGATATATCGAAAAATATCGATATTTATCGATAAATATCGATATAATATCGATTTATATCGATAAATATCGATATAATATCGATTTATATCGATAAATATCGATATAATATCGATTTATATCGATAAATATCGATATAATATCGATTTATATCGATAATTATCGATAAAATATCGATTTATATCGATAAATATCGATAAAATATCGATTTATATCGATAAATATCGATATAATATCGATTTATATCGATAAATATCGATATAATATCGATTTATATCGATAAATATCGATTTATATCGATAAATATCGATTAATATCGATAAATATCGATTAATATCGATAAATATCGATTAATATCGATAAATATCGATTAATATCGATAAATATCGATAAGTCGATATATCGATAAAAATTATTTTCAATATCGATATCCGATATTTAAAAATAATATCGATATTTATCGATATATCGATATTTTTCCCAGCCCTACTGATCACTGTTATTTAACTATCTAGTTTGTTAATAATAACTGAGACATTTTTATTTTAATTGTCGAGATTATTAATTGCATATTAACACATGGGTTAAGTACCATATTTTTTTGTTGAACATTGCCTTTTTAATTTGGAGAAAGTATAATTTTGTCCATAACAAATATGTTAGGTTAGTAACGTTTGAAACTACTGAGTACAATGTTACCTGCATATAATTTAGCTGGAACTGTCAAAATCATTTCGTTTAATTTTGTTTATTATTTTTCTACTAGTTAACACTAGCTAATATAGCCCGTTCAAGTTAGCCCAAAAAGTAGGGGTAAGCTTACAAAAATTCGCATAGAGCTAAAAATTTGTACGAATGGTCGGAACCATGACCGGCAATGAGAGTTGCAGGGGACTGGGCCCACTGCACAGCGACGAAAATTGTCCTTGTCTTGATTTAACTTCTTCAGGTTACAAGCTGACTGAAGAACGAGGTTAGGTTCTCATTGACGATGCAATTGCGTTCAAAATATCCAACTAGTAAAGTAAGTAAGGCGAGTTTTTGATACTAATTTCACTGACAACTTGTATTTTACTAAAATTGTCAGTTATTATACCACAAGAGCTTCGAAAATAATTGAAAATACTACCGACTGATGGGACGTATTTCCATAGAAACAACTCGAGACCGGAGGTCGAGAGGTGTTTTGCGGAAATACGTCGAACCAGGAGGCAAAAGTATTTTCTATTATTTTTGTGATCGAGTGGTATACGCATTGACTATTTCATGAATAAATCAAATTTAACAATTTTAAATAACACAATTTTATTTATTAGCATAATTTTTAATTTTTTAAATATTTTGACATTTGGTGAAAAATAAACAAACATTTATTATTGATTGTTGTGTCATGGTTATGGTTGAATATACGCATACTATGTCAATATTCAAAAATATGCACTGGAATAGTTGTTTATAGTGCATTTTAATGGTGACCGGACAAAACAGAACAATGAAAAAACAGAACATGAAAAAACAGAACATGAAAAAACAGAACATGAAAAAAAAGAACATGAAAAAACAGAACAGTGAAAAAACAGAACAATGAAAAAAGAGAACAATGAAAAAACAGAACACTGAAAAAACAGAACAATGAAGAAAGAGAACAGTGAAAAAACAGAACACTGAAAAAACAGAACATTGATAAAACAGAACATGAAAAAACAGAACTCAAGAAGGGATTTGTTAGCTTTGATTAGTTTATGTCAAAAAAACGGAGTTCTGTTGGACTCAATTAGGGTTTTGTTAGTATTGATTAGTTTATTTTTTTAAAAACGGAGTTCTGTTGGACTTAATTAGGGTTTTGTTAGTATTGATTAGTTTATTTAAAAAAACGGTATTCTGTTGGACTCAATTAGGGTTTTGTTAGCTTTGATTAGTTTATGTCAAAAAAACGGAGTTCTTTTGGACTCAATTATTGTTTTGTTAGTATTGATTAGTTTATTTTTAAAAAAACGGAGTTCTGTTGGACTCAATTAGGGTTTTGTTAGTATTGATTAGTTTATTTAAAAAAACGGAATTCTGTTGGACTCAATTAGGGTTTTGTTAGCATAGATTAGTTTATGTTAAAAAAACGGAGTTCCGTTGGAGTCAAGAAGGGTTTTGTTAGCATAGATTAGTTTATGTCAAAAAACGGAGTTCTGTTGGACTCAATTAGGGTTTTGTTAGTATTGATTAGTTTATTTTTAAAAAAACGGAGTTCTGTTGGACTCAATTAGGGTTTTGTTAGCATAGATTAGTTTATGTCAAAAAAACGGAGTTGCGTTGGAGTCAAGAGTCAAGAAGGGTTTTGTTAGCATAGATTAATAATAATAAATAACCCCTGATTTAATAGTATAACAGTGAAATAAATACAAATATATCAAAGGATATAGCAGAATAAGAGGGTGAAAGATGCCTCCAAAGCAAAAGATTAATTGCGATTTTTAGATAAATCGTTATTTGTATCACAAGGCCAGAAACTGACCTTTTGCAAAAGCGAGTATTTGTGACACGCCGAGCCACAGGCGAGGCTTGCAAATTACGAGCACTAGCATAACAGTTTCTGGACGTGTAATACACAATATTTTAAATAACACAATTTTATTTATTAGCATAATTTTTAATTTTTTAAATATTTTGACATTTGGTGAAAAATAAACAAACATTTATTATTGATTGTTGTGTCATGGTTATGGTTGAATATACGCATACTATGTCAATATTCAAAAATATGCACTGGAATAGTTGTTTATAGTGCATTTTAATGGTGACCGGACAAAACAGAACAATGAAAAAACAGAACATGAAAAAACAGAACATGAAAAAACAGAACATGAAAAAAAAGAACATGAAAAAACAGAACAGTGAAAAAACAGAACAATGAAAAAAGAGAACAATGAAAAAACAGAACACTGAAAAAACAGAACAACGAAGAAAGAGAACAGTGAAAAAACAGAACACTGAAAAAACAGAACATTGATAAAACAGAACATGAAAAAACAGAACTCAAGAAGGGATTTGTTAGCTTTGATTAGTTTATGTCAAAAAAACGGAGTTCTGTTGGACTCAATTAGGGTTTTGTTAGTATTGATTAGTTTATTTTTTTAAAAACGGAGTTCTGTTGGACTTAATTAGGGTTTTGTTAGTATTGATTAGTTTATTTAAAAAAACGGTATTCTGTTGGACTCAATTAGGGTTTTGTTAGCTTTGATTAGTTTATGTCAAAAAAACGGAGTTCTTTTGGACTCAATTATTGTTTTGTTAGTATTGATTAGTTTATTTTTAAAAAAACGGAGTTCTGTTGGACTCAATTAGGGTTTTGTTAGTATTGATTAGTTTATTTAAAAAAACGGAATTCTGTTGGACTCAATTAGGGTTTTGTTAGCATAGATTAGTTTATGTTAAAAAAACGGAGTTCCGTTGGAGTCAAGAAGGGTTTTGTTAGCATAGATTAGTTTATGTCAAAAAACGGAGTTCTGTTGGACTCAATTAGGGTTTTGTTAGTATTGATTAGTTTATTTTTAAAAAAACGGAGTTCTGTTGGACTCAATTAGGGTTTTGTTAGCATAGATTAGTTTATGTCAAAAAAACGGAGTTGCGTTGGAGTCAAGAGTCAAGAAGGGTTTTGTTAGCATAGATTAATAATAATAAATAACCCCTGATTTAATAGTATAACAGTGAAATAAATACAAATATATCAAAGGATATAGCAGAATAAGAGGGTGAAAGATGCCTCCAAAGCAAAAGATTAATTGCGATTTTTAGATAAATCGTTATTTGTATCACAAGGCCAGAAACTGACCTTTTGCAAAAGCGAGTATTTGTGACACGCCGAGCCACAGGCGAGGCTTGCAAATTACGAGCACTAGCATAACAGTTTCTGGACGTGTAATACACAATATTTTATGTGCCGATTTCATTACAAAAATATAAAATGAATTTAATTAATTTGTTTAATATCAAATATTGTTGTTGTCGATTACATTTTTCTGTATTTTATTATACATAACCTAAAAATGTGCACTGAATACTTGCATTTGAGATTAAAATATATTTATTTCAGTTTCTATTCACGATTTACGTCTAAAATTTGTCAAAATCTTGTTAATTCTTGTGTAAAAAATATTCAACACATAAAATTGACATCTGCTTGACAACTGTAGTAATGTCAAGATGCCAACCTATAACTTCCGGTTGTTTGCCGGCCTAGGCTGGCAACAAAGAGTTTCTGGCGGATTTTGAGATATGGTAAACTAGCGATGCCGACCGGAGGCATATAAAGGTCTTTGAAGGCCGTCTATTCCCAAAATTTCAGCTTTCTAACCTCATTTTTACGGGAGTTATGACGAAAACGTGTTTATTACGTTTTTTCTCTGATTTATGCGGATAAATCAAGCAGAAAAATTCTATCAACCAGAAAAAACAATTTTACACCTAAAAATATTTTTTTCAATTAATTTTGATACCTAATTCATAGGTATATAAAATTTATTTTTAAGTTTCAAAATCAATTATTTGAAAAAATATAATTATGTTGTAGATTTTTCTCAGATAAATTACATGAAATAAATTGAAATAATAATCGAATTCCTACAATACGAAAATTGATTTTAAAAAATTAAAATATCTTTTTCTATTTGAATTTGGCGCCAAAATGAATTAAAAAATCTGACGTGGCCATCACACAACCTTCCGCCATATCTACACTTTAAACAGAAATGTATACGTACAAACCGGTGCCCATTTAAAATATACAAATAAAAATCTAAAATATTCAAACACAGAAATTAGTATCACCTGAATCAAAAGATTCATTCACACGAAAACTCTTCTGTGTTGAAGCAATCCTCCGTTCAGTTACTACATTTAATAGCTTACTTATGACATATAGCGCTAGTATGCCAACTTGTCACCCGTCTCACCTGTCAATATTTTTTACGCAGAAACAAAAGTCACCCGAACATGGATTACAAGATTTCAACGTTTTATCTGATAAATTTATTTTTTAAATATTACTGCAGTTCTTTAATGCTACCAGATAAAGACAATTTTTTTATAACGTGAGTTGCAAATAACTTTGCTTCTTATTCTTATTACAAATAAATACTATATTTATCCAAATTTATATAAATTTTTGACAATTTTCTTTTTCAATCTTCAAAAAATATCACTTCCGGTGAAGATATTTGTACCAAAATCTAATGAGCTCTTCCTATTCGTATACAATTGCAAAATACCAAATATCAAAATTTTTGGGTAATTCGTATTTGAGTTATGCGACATCCGGCATCGGCCCGGACCACACACATACACACACACGCACACACACACACACACACACACACACACACACACACACACACACACACACACACATACATACAGACATCATCGAGAAACTATCAAAAATGAGTTGTAAGGACCCTAATTCGTCCTCATCCACTTAAAACTCACAACCCGATTTTTTGCATGATTCCAATACCTTCCTTTACAGGTAAGCGGAAGGTAAAAAGTTATTTTAGGTATAAAATTTGTTTTTCTTTTTGATAGAATCTTTTCAGCTCGATTTATGCGGTAGAATCGGAGAAAAAAAATAAAACGGAAAAAATCCCATAAAAATTAGTTTATTAACCTAAAATTTTGAAAATAGACGGGATTTTGAAAGACATTTGCTTTTCAGCCTCTTATCCGGTTATACCCTTTAAGTTATTACCTAAACGAATTTTTTTATCTAATTCAAACTATTTTTATTCGACTGGTAAAATTATTCCGCAGTTTATTTGATATTGTAAATACCGGTCCAATACTGTACCTACTGTAATCATTTTGAATAATAGTAGTTGATAACTAATAAGATAATTATTTATTTTAAATAAGAAAATTATTTCAGATTTCTTTTTAATATTAAGGAATATTTATTAATATCTAACAATAACCTACAGAACTAAAATCAAATAAATGACCAAGAGATTCAGACAACTTCTTTTAAATTAATTAAAAATTTACGTTTTGGGTGTGTTTCTCGGGTTTCATTGATAAATTTTTGGGACGTAATATTTGATTTTGCCCCTACAAAATATTATATAATTTTTAGATACCTGCGGTATCTATCTTATGAGCTAACAAAAATAAATACCAGTACATATCGTATTAATAAAATTATTGTGATCAGGAATAAAACAAGAAAAATAACCATTGATAATTTTAATACGTTAGGTTATATAAATGTAGTGAAAATAAAGTATAGGTACAGTAAATAAATTTTTCCTGGAATTATGCATCTTCCGTGCTGCGTGCTACTTGCTACACTAACACTAAATGAAACGCACAGAATTATGAAAACAAATACTATCTAAGTTACAGCGTTGCAATACTTCGGAGTTCACTTTAACGCCGACATGAACTGTAGGTATACGCTTTCAATATACACTGAGCGACGCCAGCGCCAAGAGTAGCAAAAAGCTGAACTACAAAAATATACACTTTTTCACTCAGCCATCATTTTGACGTCCATAGTAAAATTCGTTTTTAGACACTAGAGGCCTCCCTAATACCGAAAAACTTGATCACATAGCATTTTAATGTGACGTCCGTATACGGACGTCAATTTACACGTGGACGCCACATTAAATGCACTTTTTATTAAGGCGGACGCCACTTCTTCGCCATGATGTAAATATATATATATATATATATATATATATATATATATATATATATATATATATATATATATATATATATATATATATATATATATAGAGGAAAAAAGTTATCGACCGTTTGTAGTATAGGTAGAGTTAAAAATCTTGGGAATCGGTCAAGGCTCAAATACAAGTTGTTTACGTACTTAAATTTATTTCAAAAATTCCAATATTTCGGACATTAGTTGTGTATTAAATTTCTGAACAAAAACACTGTTTGCAATAACGGTTTTCTTCTTGTTTTGTTACTTGAGAAAGTTTATACATTAAAAAGGAACAAATTTTTTAACTTAGCAAAACTGCGTGTCTAATTAATACAAGTAATTGCAAGTGGTGTCTTGCATACTTTTCTATCCCTGATGAAGGACACAACTAATATCCGAAATATTGGAATTTTTCAAATAAATTTAAGTACGTAAACAACTTGTATTTGAGCCTTGACCGATTCCCAAGATTTTTAACTCTACCTATACTACAAACGGTCGATAACTTTTTTCCTCTATATATATATATATATATATATATATATATATATATATATATATATATATATATATATATATATATATATATATATATACATATATACAGGGTGTCTGTTTATAAATGAACCAGCATTTATCTCGCTTATTTGTTGATTTAGCATTTTTTGTCAAATACATGATTTATAGAGTATCATGTGTAGTAAATGATAGCGGATGTGTTTGGTATCTTATTATTATTATAATTATTTTGTAGAGGCATTGGCTAGTGAAAATTATTTAGCGAGGTATGAACCCTGAAGAAAATTATTTTTCGAGGCATTAGCCGAGGAAAATTATTTTTTGAGGTATTAGCTGGGGCAAAAATTATTTTTGAGGCATTAGTCGAGGAAAATTATTTTTGACGCATTAGCCGAGGAAAATTAATTTTTCGAGGCATTAGCGGAGAAAAATTATTTTTTGTCATAAGTCGGGGAAGGAAATTATTTTGTGAGGTATTATAGCCGAAGAAAAATGATTTTTTGAGGTATTAGCTGGGGTAAATTATTTTTGAGGCATTAGCCGAGAAAAAATATTTTTTGAGGCATTAGCCGAGGAAAATTATTTTTCGAGGCATTAGTCGGGGAAAATTATTTTTTAATATTATTTTGTGAGGTATTATAGCCGGAGGATAATTATTTTTCGAGTCATTAGCAGAGGAAAATTATTTTTTCAAGGCATTAGCCGGGGAAAATTATTTTTTAATCAGTCTCCAGTGTCGGCGAATGGACCATTGTCAGTAGAAATAAGCCATCTCTGTTGAATTTTTCATTTTTTTTTAATGTTCTTCCAAGGTCAAGCAAGCTGTCAGCGCATGCGCATATAGACACTGCAAATCGTCTGGACGATCTGGACCATTTTCAGTAGAAATGAGCATTCTGTTGAATTTTTCTACTAAAAATAATAAAACTAAAAATTATGTTCTTCCAAGGTCAAGCATAGCTGTCAGCGCATGTGCATATCGACACTGCAAATCGTCCATTGTTAAAGATAATTTTTATGTTTTAGTTTTAACAACTATTCACTAGTTCACTGAGTGTATTCTCTTTATTTTCTTATTTACATTAATAATATTTGTTGTTTGAAACATTTTCCCATTTAATTACATGCAAAATGAAACACAGCATTTTATTTGCAAAATTCTAGAACAAAAACGCTTATCTGTCCTCATATGCATCTCAAGTAATTCCCCTTATGGACGTATCCTCTTTCCCTCCCTGCCACAGTATGATATGATCAATTAATAATTTTTCTCGCCCACGCAAATTCTTGCCTTATCTCCTGTCGGAAGCCACTGCGCGCTTTTTAAGAAGTTATTTAATTTTAATTTGTATCTAACGTTCAGAGTGATAACATAATTCGATGTGCATTCAAAGTGTTAATCGTGAGAATTACATCAAAATACTCTGCTATTTCTAATAATTCTAATGAACATGGATGGTTTGATGTTGGGTCCTACACGTGGGGGTACTAATTTGTCTAAATTGCTTCGGTAATTCGTGCTTGCAAAACCCGTTGATGTTATTTTGTGAGATATTAGCAGGGGAAAATTAGTTTTCGAGACATTAGCCGAGGAAAATTATTTTTCGAGGCATTAGCCGAGAAAAATTATTTTTTGTGGCTAGTCGGGGAAGAAAATTATTTTTTGAGGTATTATAGCCGGAGGAAAATTATTTTTTGAGGTATTAGATGGGGAAAATTATATTTCGAGGCATTAGCTGAGGAAAATTATTCTTGAAGCATTAGCCGAGAAATATGATTTTTCGAGGCATTAGCCGAGAAAAATTATTTTTTGTCAATAGTCGGGAGAGAAAATTATTTTGTGAAGTATTAGCAGAGGAAAATGATTTTTCAAGACATCAGCCGAGGAAAGTTATTTTTTTTCAAGGCATGAACTCGGGAGAAAATTATTTTTTTAAGGCATTAGCCGAGGAAAATTATTTTGTGATGTATTAGCTGGGACAAAATTATTTTTTCGAGGCATTAGCCGAGAAAAATTATTTTTATAATTAGTCGGGGAAGAAAATTATATTTTGAGGTATTATCTGGGAAAATTATTTTTCGAGGTATTAGCCGAGGGAAATTATTTTTGAAGCATTAGCCGAGAAATATGATTTTTCGAGGCATCAGCCGAGAAAAATTATTTTTGTCATTAGTCGGGGGAGAAAATTATTTTGTGAAGTATTATAGCCGGGAAAAAATTATTTTTGAAGGCATTAGCCGAGGTAAATTATTTTTTCAAGGCATTAGCCGGGAAAAATTATTTAGCGAGGTATTAGCCGAGGAAAATTATTGCTATATACTATACCCTCATTATACCTTAATTATACCCTCATTTTACCTTAATTATACCCTCATACCTTAATTATAGCCTCATTATACCCTCACTATACCATTATTAATTGTTTTGTCTGACTTGTTTTGCTAGTTTAGTTACCGGTATATATTTTAATTTGTGACAGTAAAGCAAAACGTCAACACAAAAGAAATGGTGATTTCAGGGGTTTTTTGCAACAAAAATATCCGATATTCTGGCTAATTATTCTCGTCAGCGATCGAAAGTGCACAGGCAGCGCTCTAATTGGTCGAAAAATGTGATGCTAAAGTTTAAATTTTCACTACAATTTTGCGGAGCTAAAGTAACTTATTATTGTAAAATTTTCATTAAAAAGTTTATGCAACCAGCAGTACACATAGAAACATATGTATTTATTGTTGTATGCTACTAAAGTACTACTAAAATCTACAGTGGGCCCAACATGGAGGGGGGTAAAGTCTTAGACGTATGTATGTTTCTTCCATATGTTTCCTTATTTTCACTAACTCTCTCTCCCTTTGATGGCTGTCGGCTGCTTTTTGGGGCCCTGCATTGCAGGGTATGCAGTTTGTCTTAGACACGTTGGTAAACCGAGCCTCCAAAACTCGCAGATGTGTTGATATTAGACTTACTGGTGTACTCGAGAAGCGCCCTACCCCCTCAATTTCCTATTTCAAAGTGTCATCGCACTCCACGTCACCAGGTCACCTTCCTGATGACGTCATCCCCTAAGTCACCTTTTGTTTACATCCCAGTACACCTGATGACGTCATCCTCTGTCACCTTCTTATCTCAAGGTCACACCTGATAAGTTCCCACGACCCCAGACCCAATCGCCCCATACCCCCACTCTCCCCATACCATGTGACGTCAGAGAAAAGTGGTGGGGGTAGCTCAAGGTCAAATTTACTACGTACTACAGACGCAAATTTATGAATGAAAGTCCTCTGGGAGGACTGAGCCAGAATGTCTCATCTTTCCCTATGACGTCATCCTCTGACACCTTTTTATCTCAAGGTCACACCTGAAATTAACACCTGTCGGCAAACATCAAAGGATGCCGCCTGATAAGTTCCCACGGTCCGCAGACCCAATCGCCCCATGCCCCCACTCCCGCCCCATACCATGTGACGTCAGAGAAAAGTGGTGGGGGCGGCTCAAGGTCAAATTTACTACGTACTACAGACTCAAATTTATGAATGAAAGTCAGCCTGCCAGCCTCCGGGAGGCTTGAGCCAGAATGCCCCATCTTTCCCTACTAAGTTGTAGTTATAATACATGCTACAATATAATTAAATAAAGTATCAATAAGCAGGCTTAACTCAATTATGTTACGTCATACCGCCGAATTCGGAATTACCGTGGTTGCCTTCTATGGAGAGAAGAAGACTGTCGCGCTCTATACGGGACCGGGAGACATGAGATATATTATTATGTGTAGTTTGCAGTTATCACTCATCAATTTTGATACATTGATGGCGTCAGCCAGTGGTACTTTAGTTTCTTTTGAATAGTCTGGTTTTATGCATTAGTTTAAGTATTCATAAATTCCAAATATGAAAGTCATGTTGGCTTTAGGTCATATTTTTTCATTAATTGATTTCTTGATATTTTAATAATTATTAAAATGCCAACACAATGTACTAAGAACTAAAACTCTTAACCTTCCACTACTCGCGCGCGGAGTCTCACTCCGCAGTGAAGAATTTTTGCTATTATTTTCAAAATTTCGAACCCTCCGGCACCGTGCGGCGCAGTATCTGCTTTATTTAGTGTGCTCTTCAGTTAGCATACAGTTGCAGCTAAACTGGGTGCGCTGTGTTTTGTTTAATTAACAGTGCGGACTGAAAGTCCGCACGCCAGTACTTACGTTTGAAATTTTCTTGATAATTATTTTTTAAATTTTCTTTAAAAGGTGAGAATATAACACTATTTCAGAAAAAAAATTTAATTTAATTTTTAATTCAGATGTGGTCTTATATGATAAAGATCAAGAATGTTTAGAACAATTAATGCAAGAATTACTAAATGAAGGAAATGCCGTGCTCGGTGTGCTTTCTGTGATAGGAAAAAAATAGGCCTACACGATTTTCATGCGAAAATTGCAACAAGTTTCTGTGTCTTGAGCACTCATTGTTCATTTTTCAAGAATGTTTCACCAATAATAGCGAAGAAAAAGAAAACTGGATTTTCTTGTAAACCATAATTATAATTATGTATTGTCATATTATAACTTTGTTTTATTAATAAATTTTTGTTAAATAATAAACCAATGTTTTAATTTTATCGATTTCTTCTTATTAACTGCTACTGTTCAGTAATTAGGTGGCTTAAAAGGCATAATTATAAATTGCGGACTCAGAGTCCGCTACGAGCAGACATGTTCTAAAACAAGTGCGAGCAGTGGAAGGTTAATTAAAAACACCCATTGAGTAAAACAAACATATTATTGAACTGTTCCTTTACATTTCACATGCACAAAATAATATTAAATACAAAACTATCACCGTTGATAATACCAGCTACTTTGGTGGTGTTAACTTTGTTAATTGGCATGACGTCATACAGAGGTTCTGTACTAAATTCTTATAGATGACAGCAAAACTATCACCTAAAACTTATCAATTCTACTATTGATAACACTGACTTAGCGGCAAAACGGGGTATAAGTAGTCTTTTAAAATTTTCTTGACATACACGTGACTTTTGTACGTTCTAAGAAAACACAATTTGTAAATATTCTTTGTATAATGCACACACTTTTTATTTCTTGAAACAATCAACCAAGCAGTTAGGAGACGTGGCCAATAGCCCAGTCAACGAAGACCATAATATGCTGTTCAGCCGCAATAAATCGTGTAGTCTGTTTTTTTAAGTGGTAGGGGGAACCCGACCAACATACTTAAAGTACTGACCCGGGGGGTGTGTACGTTGGGAGGGAGGGGATTGTAAAGATCCCTTGTTAGTATTTCGTGTCGTGAATATCTCAAAAACTATGCGTCCTAGCGAAAAAGTTACCGTATACAAAATTAAATTAAATTTTCAACAAAATTATCCCATTAGTTTTTTTCGTTAGGAGCAATATTTAACGAGATATAGGGGATGTAAAAGTAAAAAAGTCTTAAAAAACGTGTTTTTTTCGTATAAAATGAATGTTTACTGAACACTCAACTTGGAAATAATGTAAAAATGAAATTTATAATGATTAACGAACATTTATATGATGTTAGAGGGTGGGGGTGTGGGGTGGTGTTGAAGTTTCCATATTTTGGTTTTTCGTGAATATCTCGAAAGCTATGCGTCCTAGCGAAAATGTCACCCTATACAAAATGAAAATAAATTTTCACCACTTAGAGAGTTCCCAATACATAAAGGGAGATGGGAGTGGAAAAGTCTAAAATTATTTTTTAAGAAACATGCTTTCTTAGTAAGAGTCTAGGCAAACTAGAATTTAATGGGAACTCATTCTGACAAAAATAATTTTTGGCATAAATGTTCTACTAGTACCCGTAGTTAATACCTATACTGAAAGACCAAGGTGATTGCGGAGTTGTGCTACGGCGGCCATTTTTAAAAAATAGTTACCGAACCCTGCTTCGTTGTTAAAATTTTCTCCAAGAAAAAGTTGAGAAATTTTATATTATTTCGTATTTTTTGTGTTTAATATACTGTAACTTCTGAACGGCTAAAAATTTAGACTTCCGGTTTCTTGCATTAAATTCAACGAACATTTCTCTGTAAGATATATTATATTTTTAAAAAGTTGACATTAACGTTAGCAGTATAGGCCGCGAAGTAAAACATTTGTTTACAATAGATTTGAAAATTTCACAATTTTTCCTCGGCGAAAATTGTAAAATTTTGGCTTAACAAGAGCCCTAGTAAGTTTTTTAAAATAATAGAATATCTAATAGAAGAATTTAATGCAAATCGGAAATCGATATTATTATCCGTTCAGAAGTTCATTAAACACAAATAATACGGAAAAGGCTTATATTTCTAAAAATTTTCTTGAAAAAACACTTAAAATTGTTGCTTAACTAAAGCCTTTAAAAGTTTTTAAAATAATGTACCTATTAGAAAAATGTTCAAGAAACCGATAATTGATATTTTTATCCGTTTAGAAGTTACAGTTCATTGAACACAATGAATACGAAAAATTTGAGAGAAAATTTTCACTCGAAGAAAATCTTAATTTTGGTTTAACAAAGGCCTTCCAACGTTTTTAAAATAATGAATCTAATAGAGAAATGTTCGTAGAATTTAATGCAACCCAGGAAACACACATATAAAAATTATATAGTTTAGATAACACAAAATAATTTCAATATAATATAGCAGTTTTATGTAAAATATACATAATATTTTGAAATATACTATGAATAATATACTGTTTACATTATAAAATAAATGATTTGAAAATTGTCATGTAAATAACTTGAAAATTATACGCTAGTAATATGAATAGCTATTATCAGTTATTATACCACAAGAGCTTCGAAAATAATCGAAAATACTTCCGACTGATGAGACGTATTACCATAGAAACAACTCGAGACCGAGGTGTTTTGCGGAATGACGTCGATCCAGAAGGCAAAAGTATTTTCTATTTTTTTTTATGACCGAGTGGCATACGCATTGACTATTTCATGAATAAAACAAATTTAACAATCTTAAATAACAAAATTTTATTTATTAGCATAATTTATATTAAATGTACAGTTATTGTAATTTATTAATTATTCTTTTCTGTGTTGTTCGAATCTATTGTAGTCACTGTTTCTTATTTTGTTGAAGTAGGAGTACATTTTCCTGTCTTCAAATTTGATACAATATTTAAATGATGATGCTGATTTAGTTGAAGAACTTAAAAAGTTAGTTTTATTATGTCCAGTTATTTTAATAATTTCTTGCGCACTTGTACCTGTGCTAGATAACTGGCTAACCGCCGTGGATCTATTAGAATGATTAGTAATTTTTACTTTTTAGTAGGTATCTATCCAATGGATTCTGTCGCGGATTTCGTCCATTTATTTATTTCAGTTCTTATACCAAGAGCTATTCTTAATTTTTTTCCAGTCTTTGTTTGTCGTTAAAAATAAACGTCGTTTTTTTATGTTGGGAGTTTTTTTTTGACAAAATTTTTTGTAGCAATCGTACCGTACAACATTGGGTGTTAACCACTTACTCTCTGCTATTGGGTATGCACCGCTTTGAGTAGTTTTTGAAAAAATCGGATTATATTCTATAGGTACGTTTCGTTGCTTCACCGGTATTATTTATTTCATTTTTGAAATATGTTACAAGACAGGAACAAGCTTCCCTCCTCGCCACGCTAATTCTACAGCAGCAATGTGATAAAATTTTCGTTGTAGTCCATCGGAGGATACAACATAATATTACAATTTGTTAGCACTCTGCAGATGTTAATGGGACTGAACTGATTCTTCTTTTATCTGGTAGTGCTTGCATCTGTTTACATTTAGTATCGCGGGCATTTCTAGCACTTAGACAAACCACGTCTTTAAAAGGATTTATAGCACGATTGAACTCATTATAATACTGTTGTAATATTTTAACAGTTAAGTTCCAAATAGTTTTAACTGCCTTTTTTTATAGTTTGTCCCATCAATCTTTCGCATGTTAAATGCCCAATCTTTCAAAATTTCAGCGAGTTTTTCGTTTCGTTTTTCGTTTTTTCATTTATTTGATACATTCTTGCATAGCAAAAGTCTTTAAAAAGGCGTGTAACATAATTTTCTGTTTTTACAGTGTTACATGGCTTATTATTTTCTATTTCACTGTCAATTGAAGCACTGGAACATTCACCGATTTTGACATTTGGTGAAAAATAAACAAATATTTATTATTGTTTGTTCTGTCATGGTTACGGTGAATATACGCATACTATGTCAATATTCAAAAATATGCACTGGATTAGTTGTTTATATAGAATATGGTTTTTGTGATAAATAGTGCATTTTAATTGGTTAAAATTAGAGCTGTAAATATCTGAAAAAATTGGATCCGGGTATCCGGATCTCAAACTATCCAGATACTCGGATATCCGTTACCCGGATATTTTATCGGATATCCGGGTGTCGGATCTGGATCCGGATATCGAATCGATATCCGGATATCGGATCTAGATCCGGATATCCGAGTATCGGATTGAGTTCAAGACACTAGAGTATTGGTTCCTGATCCAGATATTGAGTTTAGTCTCTATACTTCAAGATTAGGGAATTGAATCAACAAATCGAAGCCTAGCTTCTTACTTTAAAGTTTCTATCTCATTTGATATTGAAAATTTGTTTATTAAGCCGGTACTTTACACTTTACCTTGATGGTGTCCAGAATATTGGTTAAAACGTCACAATATAATTTAATAAAAATAAAAATTATAGGTAGTTCGTTTCAGAATGAGAGAGTAAGAGTAATCAAAATTTGCAAAAATAGTATTGGATTTTTGACAGTTATGCGGCAAATACTTCCACCAGAATAATAACATAACTTTAATAGGATGCTCATATAGAATGCCGCACGTTTTATACCTGGAACGAAACTATTATTTAAGAAGTAAACAGAAACATAAAATTGGGTATTATTCCAATGAATGTTTTCAAATTGAAAAGATTTTATTGTCCCTGTCCCTATAGTTCCGTTCCTCCTAGCTAAGTGGCATAGTACCTACAGCTACAAAAACATTATGACGTTTTACAGCACAGAGCACAAATGGAGTCGACAAATGTGACTCTTTAATTTTACTCTAATTTTGTGATATAATAGAACTAGGGTACTACTAAAAGTACAAGGAGTTTTTAATAAAATGTATGAATACAAATAGTACCAAAATCTGACCTAAGATAGAATTCTTTCATTCGAATTTAAAATTCATTACTACTCACATTTATAATAGATTTAATCATCCACTTCTTTTCTCCGAATCTGATATCCAGATCCAATATCCGGACCTGGTAATTCGATATCCGGATTCAATATCCGGATCTAATATCAGGATCCGATATCCGGTCTATTATCCGGATCTAGTATCCGGATAGTAAAGTATTCACATAACTTGAAATATCCGGATATCCCGATATTTTTGGATCCGATACCGAAACTATCCGGATCCGGATCCCAGCACTAGTTAAAATATAATGGGGAAAATAGTCAATAGTTATATCACAAGTGCATGACAAATATTCTGATGTATTTGTTATGCACGAGTGGTATATTGGTAGAATATTTCTCGAGAAAAATTCGATATTTTTAATATAAAATAATAATATTTGATCTGTCACATAAACGTCAGATCAAGGACATTGTCATTTTGTTTAATGCAATTTTTTGATAAAAAATATAATGTATATAGTACAAATACATATAAATACAATTTAATAGTTAGAACCTCTAAAAAAAGAAATATTATAACAAATATTGACTTATATTTAACTACGAACTCTTCTAAAAAATATTTTATTTTTTATACATAAACAATAAGAAGAAAAAGAGTCATCAAACATTTTTATAGCTTAGGGCCTCAACAAGTCTAAATCCGGCCTTGATTATAATGCAAATGTCATGCGAGAGTCCAGCATCACACTTTCAAATTTCCCATCTTAATATGACGATAGCTTTTACATGTCGACAAAATTGAATTATCTAGATGGAATTAATTTTTTATTAATTAATATTTATATGGCTGCAATAAATTAATTATGAATAAATACTATTACAGTTTTTAATTAAATAAATTATTCGTAATTCAGCCATCTATCGGAAATAACGAAATACGAACTCGATTTAATTTATATTTATTGTATTGTGTCTCTCCACGAAATATATTTTTGAAAATATTGTTTTATAAAAAGTATATTGCACATGCGCAAAAACCAGCGTCCTGTCACAATCAAAGTATCCCCAGAGCAAAGTATGGTGGTAGTATGCTTGTATACAAACAAGAAGAATCAAGAACTTCGTGTTGATAGTGTTGAGAACGTTGTGTTTTGTTACAGTATCCTTCTGTATTTTTATATACTATATTAAACGGCAAGTACTAATAAGCACTTATTAACCAGCCTGAAAATTAATATAATGATCAAATTTGTAAGTATAATAATATATAGGTATTTTACCGGGCTACAGTGTTGAATCGGTAATATTCTTAAATTTTAGTTCTCGTGGTATTTATCGGTTCAGTAACATTATCTGACTTAAAATAAAGTATAATTAGACCGCGGAAACAAGGATTTATTACGATTAACAGATTAAACATTTGATTTAACGTTATTATACATTTTTGTAACAGAGATAACTAATTAATAAATAGAGCTTTTTTTCACAGATATTATTTCTATTATTAATTATAAATTATTAATTCTAGTTTTGTTAATATAATAAGAAAAATCTGATTCACTTGAAACGCCTATAAGAAAGGACTTTTCTTATCTTTCTTCACTACAAAAAAGACGTGTTATTGCTGCAGAACTAATAACTAAATAATTTAAATATAAACAGCCAAAATTTACGTGAAAGTGAATTACATTTACCAAGCAACTTAGATGAAGACGTATGGACTGCAACAATTTCGGAATTGCGTACTACGTGTAGTACTGGTAGTGCTATAAACAATCATAATATAATTTCTTGTATTACTGAAACCAACCGTAATATCAGTACCTACATCTGATGACAGTGAAGAAATTATAAATAATATAACAAATCTTGAACCAACGACTTCCAATACTGAAGGAAATACAAAATTCATAAATTTAAATAAAGAACTACGTGAGTGGGTTTTAAAACACAATGTAACTCATTCTGCAGTTAATGATTTACTACAATTATTGAAATCAAATGGTCATAAAAATTTGTCGCTTGACGTAAGAACGCTTATGAAAACGCCAAGATGTACTAAAAATCGGATTATTCCTCTGGCAGGAGGAAGATATGATGGCTTGCCAATATCTGACAGTTCGGGAAGTTGTTTTTGGCCAATTTTAGTAGCTCTAGTTGCTGATTTTAACAAGACCGTTTCCTGTAGGCATTTACCATGGTATGTGGAAACCTGAGGATGCAAATCTTGAAGATTTCGTCAATGATTTTAAAAGAATAACAAATAATGGTGGAATTATAATGGATGAACACTTAATACAAGTGAACATAAATGCATTTAGGTACTACTTGTGATGCTCCTGCAAGGGCAATTTATTTTAGGAATAAAAAATCACAATGGATATTTTGGTTGTGCTAAATGCATAGTTGAAGGTAATTTTATAGAGAATCGAGTTGTATTTTTAGAATTAAACTGTCCATTTGGAACTGATACGTCTTTTTTAAATCAATTCTATATTTAGTCCAGGAACTTTAGACATTTAGCTCGGACTCCGGGAAAGTTACACCGATTTTCATGATTTTTTTTTAATCGCTTCGAAATCGAATTTGTAACAAAGTTTACCACCTGAGAACACTTGCTTTTGTTAAAAAAAAAAAATTCGAAATTTTTTTTTTCGAATTTTTTTTATTGTATTATTATTTTATTTTGTAAAGTAATTTCACGTAATTTCTATTACTTAATTCTCTGAACAATTCTCTATAAGATAGATTAACTTATTTTTATCGTAAATGCCTTAGTGAAGCCAAAATTTTCAGATTTTTGTCGCGGGAAAATTGAGAAATTTTAGTTCGTAATTTTTTTTTGTGTTTAATGACCTGTAGTTACTAAACGAATAAAAATTTTGATATCCGGTTTCTTTTATTAAATTCTCTGAACAATTCTCTATAAGATAGATTAATTTACTTTTATCTTAAAGGCCTGAGTGAAGCCAAAATTTTAAGATTTTCGCCGCGGGAAAATTTAGAAATTTTAGTTTGTAATTGTTTTTTTTTGTGTTTAATGACCTGTAGTTTCTGAACGAATAAAAATTTTGATATCCGGTTTCTTTTATTAAATTCTCTGAACAATTCTCTATAAGATAGATTAATTTATTTTTATCTTAAAGGCCTTAGTTCAGAAACTACAGGTCATTAAACACAAAATAAATTTTTAAAACTAAAATTTCTCAATTTTTTCGCGACAAAAATCTTAAAATTTTGACATACCTAAGGCCTTCAAAAATTTTTAAATTAGTCTATCTTTGTTTTTATTCTTTCAGAAACTACAGGTCATTAAACACAAAAAAAATTACAAACTAAAATTTCTCAATTTTCCCGCGACAAAAATCTGAAAATTTTGGCTTCACTAAGGCATTTACGATAAAAATAAATTAATCTATCTTATAGAGAATTGTTCAGAGAATTTAGTAATAGAAATTACGTGAATCTACTTTAAAAAACAAAATAATAATACAATGAAAAAATTTCGAAAAAAAAATTTTCGAAATTTTTTTTAAAAAAACAAAAGCAAGTGTTTTCAGGTGGTAAACTTTGTTTCAAATTCGATTTCGAAGCGATTAAAAAAAAATCATGAAAATCGGTGTAACTTTCCCGGCGTCCGAGCTTTTGGGGTTTTTTCGTCTAAAGTTCCTCGACTAATTGGAGAATTTAAATATTGGAATGGTATCATGTTTTCCTTTAGACTACATATCTTGGAGTTATGAAACGGTTGCTGCACATCGTTCATGGAAATATGAATGTTCGCATAAATCCTTCCAATGTAAAAATAGCTAATGAACGGTACTGTCAATGAAAAAATATATAACAAAAGAATTTGCGCGTCTACCTCGAAGTTTATATGATGTACATAGGTGGAAAGCGACTGAGTTTCGGCAATTTTTATTATATACTGGTATGCACGTATTAAATAGAATTCTACTGAAAATAAAATATTAGCACTTCATGTGCTTTTGTGTTGCAATGAGTATATTATGTGATCCGAATCCAGAAATTTCCCAGTAGAGGATTAAAGATTAAACTCTCGTCAGCCTTGTTTTTCCTGATCTTCGCGTCACGTGTGAAACCGTGTTGTAATTCAACTTTCCTGTTTTTCCGGTACGTATTCTTGTATTCCGGTACAGGAAAACAACGGCAACGCTGTTCTCCTGTTTTCCCTGTATTTCCCGTTTCCTATTTCCTGTTTTAAGGTGCGAATAGTCACTTCCATTAAATAATGTTATACTTAAATTCAGTGAATTAATTTGTATAACAGTACAGTACGATCATCGGAAAATAAGTACTATAAAATAAAGCTTGTTTTATAACACAGTATAAGTTTGTACAACCCACTTTAGCATTTTATTCGACCTTAACAATAAATTGCCACATTAACGCTTCTCACGTTATTCAACGAGTTAATTGCTGTTTCAGTAGGTGCACATACTGGGGTAGCAGACTTCAGTGTTGAAGCGAGTTGTGGTAAACGATGGCTATTAGACTTCATGTTCTTTTCTTATTCAGCAAAATTTCACCTTTATGAATTTATTTCACCAAATACGTTTTCCTACTCGTGTAATGACATCCTCGATGACGAGGATTAAGTCAGGTTGGCCGAATGGTACGAGATGTTATTTTAATAAGAGTAGGTACTACAAACAAATTAGATAACTCTTGAGACAATAAAATTCATTAACTAGCCTCTTAGATTTCAGTCTAATGGTAGTGTTCGAGAAGAACAGATCCTAAATCAGTAAAGTGTATATGGTTATGTGAAATAGATCCGTGTTGATCTAGCCTAGTGAGTTAAGCCGTGTGTCTATGATGTGTAGAGTGTGATAAGAGATCCTAGTCAGATTGCCAACGGTGCAGTGAGCAGCCGTGGGGCTGGAGTGGCTGTCCTGAGGAAGGTGTCAATTTAAGACCGAAACGTCGACATTATGAATAAAGAAGCATAATAGTAATCACAGTGACTGGTGCACCCATTATTTTTTTTCTTCATATATTTCAATATTATACTATAATTTTATGGTTGGTACCATTCATAAGGAAAAGAAAGTAAGTTAATTAATTTATTACCAAGTTTTTACATTTGTGCCGTAATAAATGATTGCGATTGAAATTTATTTCAAATATCTTATTTACAGACTTGCCTCATCCGTTGTTCGAACGACAAAAAATAATATTTTAAGCAACGAAGAATATTCAGAAGAGTGTAATAAAATTCACACAGAGACAGAACCTATTGTACGAGTACAAGAATTTGATGTCGGTGATAACGGTTGTCTGGTGACTCCTGGATCTATGGCTGCATCAGAATTCGAGTTGAAAAGGGCAGATTCCCCGACAGCTGCTGAGAAGTTCCTAGGCCCCTCTACATCTACAAGGCTTTCATCAGAGTATTCTATATTTACAGAGTGTTCTTCAAGACACTCTATATCTACAGAATCCCCATCGGATCCTACATCAGCTGCAGAGCCATCATCATGGCCTACTCCAGCTAAACAGAAACCATCATTATATTTTCTCCAAATGAGCAGAAAAAACGAGATGTTAATGGACAATTCAAAAAAGCTGTAGACAGTTTCAATAATTTTTTCACATCGAGAAACACTGCGACAACAGATGGCTCAGACATGAATTTTATGCGGTCGGTAGTGTCAGATATAAAAAGTTTTACAAAAATTAAGAAAATTAGATTTAAGAAAGAAGTATTAAATCTACTGGAAAATACCTCTTAGAAGATGAGGAATTAGACTAAATATTATGTATTTTTATTTTCTTTTGTTTCTCAGATATTATAAAATAAAATAAAGCTATAATTCTATTATACTTATTTAAAATAAATTTTAATATTAAATTTTTCATCTCCCTCGTCTAATAATTTGGAGTTGCCATGGTACAACTCCTGGTGGTGATATTAAATAATCAGAGAATGTGTCTCGCATTTGGTATATCTCATTTGTAGAAATGTTGGATCCTACTCTTCTAACACTTGTTAAATTAATTGTATTTTGTTGAATGCCATCTCTCCACTCGCCTTCACGTATTTCACCGTTTTATACAGGAACATCCGCAAAGTTGGGAGGTATTTAATGGTTATCTTTTTCAGATCGCAAATAATTATGAAGGCAAGTTGTTGCTCCCACAATGATTTCAGTTGTTTTTACAGAACACAAGAAAGGTTGCCTGTATACTCTCCACCTGCTTGCTAAAATACCAAAAGCATTTTCAATCACTCTTCTAGCCCTTGATAACCGATAGTTGAAGATTAATTTTTTTTCTTGTAAATACTTTCCTGGATATGGTCGCATTAAATAAGATCAGATAGGAAATGTCTCATTCCCAACGAAAAAAATATAATTTTTTATCACTTCCAGGAAGATTTTGCGGTGCAGGTAACTCAACAGCATCATTCAACAAATCTTGTCCCATTTGAGAACGTCTAAAAATTCCAGCGTCATGTTCGAAACCATACGCACCGATATCAATCCAAATAAATTTGTAGTCTGCGTCACAACAAGCAAGCTGCACTAAACTAAAATTATTTTTATAGTTGTAAAACAATGACCCAGAATTTATGGGGCATTGGATATGAACGTGTTTCCCATCAATCGCTCCTAGTGTATTTGGAAAATTCCATATTTTATATCCAAATAATTTAACAAGTTTCGTAGATCACTTTAGAAACTGTGAATGGCCGACTCTGAATTCCCAACTCAAATTTTGGAACGAACCACCAAGAGCAAGATATTTCAGTGTCATAGCTATACGCAACTCCGGATATAAATACTCTCTTCTACTTCTTTTCAACAATTTTGGTTTTAAAATGTTCAAAAGTTTGTTAAAAAACACTCATCCTGGTGTATTTGAAGAACATTTCATGCTCACTTTCTTTCATGTGACGAAATATGTTGACAAAAGATCATTTCGTATTTCTTTCCAAATTAATTGGTTTAACCCACTACCTAAGATAAATTAGATATAATAGCTATATATTTTTAAAATACGATGAAAATTATAAGTTTATCTTACCTTCTATTTTGATTGTCTGCTATTTGTAAATATAAATACAAAATAACAATAAACATCATCGAAGTGCAAATAAATTATTCGTCCATTTTTGCATAAGAAATAAACACCAATCGAAAATTTAAGGTTAGCTTTGTTGTCAAAAATTCGCGGTTCTCGTAACGTTACCGGACAATTGTACATCTGAAAGCATTTTTTGTTTCCGTTCCCGTTTACTTCTCGTTCTCGTTCTCGTTCTAGGGCAATTTTGCAGCCGCCTTATATCATGAAGTTAGTTATTTTTGTGTATAAACGCGGTAATGTGTTGTCAACATAATAATAATATTCTATAACATCCCCCTTTTTAACATAGCTGCATAACCATTTTACATTGGCAAATTGGAATTATTACAACTATGGACAAAGTATTTATAAATTTAATTTGATGGGACATTTTATTATTCTTACTAATCTTGTCTCATAAGGCTGGAATGTTTCTTTGTTGCTAACAGGACTCTGGGTCGCCGGCGATGATACTTCCATTGGGGCGTCATGTGTTGGTGGATTTTCATCAAGATTGGGAATTTTATGTTGAAATTCTAATGTTACCGCCTGAGGATTGTTTCCTTCCATATCCCTTATGGGTACCCTATTTCGTCACATTATCTTTCCATTAAGAGCTTCTATAAAATAAGTGCGCGGCTCATCTCCTGGTCCTACTATTGTTACCGGACTCCACTGGTTGTTTACTTGGTCTTGTATGATTACTTGCTGTCCGTTTTTTAACGGTGGCAAATCTTTTACTTGGCTATCATAATGTTGCTTCATTATTTCTTGTGTTTCATTAAATTTTTCTAATATCTCATCTCTGTCCTTTCTGCTGTTGGTCGCATATGTTGGTAGTGTGCTTCTTATGTTTCTATTATACAATAATTGAGCTGGACTTGGAATTACGCTGTTAACAGGTGTATTTCTCCAATTTAAAATAGCCATATAAATATCTTCTCCAGTCTCAACAGTTTTCTTTAGGATATTCTTAATTGTCTGCACATTTCTTTCTATAAATCCATTAGATTTTGGATAATGAGGTGAACTTGTTATATGCTTTATTTCCCATCGTTTCGTAAAATTCTTAAATTCTGCTGAAGAGTATTGTGGACCATTATCACTATACAGTACTTCAGGTATTCCGTGTTTACAAAATAGTTGTTTCAAGACGGTTATGACAGCTTGGCTAGTGTAGTGTATTCGCAATTTTCTGAGAAATAAGTATTTGGAATAATAATTAGTTATAAGTATGTAGGTCTAGGTATTTCCATCAAGGTGAAATAAATCGGTGGCTATTTCTTGCCAGAGTAGTGTAGGAATTTCATGAGGCATTAATGTTTCCTTGCACTGTGATAGTTGATACTTAGAGCATGTTTTGCATCGTTTTACTGTCTGTTCAATGTTCTCGTTTATTCCGATCCAATATACACATTATTTTGCTAGTAATCTTGTCTTTTCGATTCCCATGTGTCCGTTAGTTGCTCTAATATCGATGGTCTTAATTTTTCAGGAATTACCACTCTGCTACCTTTTAAAATAATATCATTGTCTTTTGATAATTCATCTCGGAAGGACCAGTAAGGTTGTAAATCTTTTTGTAAGTCTCTTCTATTTTCTGGCCATCCATTTGTGATGATTCTTGCTAATGGTGCAAGAGTATGGTCTATCTGGGTTTCTTCTTGCAATTAATTTAATTTATTTTTGCTAATTTGTATGTGGTTTACCTCCAGGTCTAGATGTATGTGACTTTCTTGTGTCGTTGGTATTCTTGAGAGGCTATCTGCCAATATAATTTCTTTACCGGGTCGATATTTAATTTCTAAGTCATAATTCTGAAGACGTAGCAGCATGCGTTGTAATCGAGGTGGTGCTGCTGTCAGGTTTTTTAGTCTTATTATTTCTAAAGGTTTATGATCACTTTCGACTCCAAACTTTTTTCCAAAAATGTATGTAGGAAAGCGTTCGCATCCATACACAACGGCTAGCATTTCTCTTTCGATATTTGCATAACGTCGCTCAGTTTCTGATAATTGTCTTGATGAGAATGCTATAGGCATTTCATTTTGTATTAATGCTGCTACAATTCCATATTGTGAACAGTCAACTTGTATAAGTGGTTGTATTTGGGTCAAAGTATTTTAAGTTGATGCGCTTGCATATTGAATTTTTTATATCCTTTAAGACTTTAGTGTGTGATTCTGTCCATTCATATTCTGTTTCTTTTTTATTAATCCTCGTAGTGCAGCAGTTTTTTTTCTGATAAGTTTGGTACGAAAGAGACCATACAGTTAATCAAACCACCCCACCACCCCCGCATAATAGCGTTGTTCAGGTCCTTTGGATCGAGACACTGTCTTAGATCACCTGATCCCTTTATGCTAATGGCTACGATGTTTACCCAGTCTGTAGGATTTGTTACTCTACATATTATGTTCAGGTTTTCCAGGCGTTGAAGTTCATGTACTAGTTTTTGCTTGAGCTGAATAGGGAATTTTCGTACAGCATGTACTTTTGGAGGTATTTTAGGATCTATTGTAACGTGACATAATCCTGATAGTTTTCCAATTCTGTCAAACTGCTCTGGATATTCTTTTACGAGATCACCAATGTTGTTTATCTGTTTTCTCTGTATGCTACAGTTTAGCGATATAATATTCAAGGATACTGATGAACTTAATCCCAATATTGTTGGACCACAGTCTTCTACAACAACAAATTCAGTGTTAATCAACTTTCTTTTGTATTTGGTCGAGATGTTAATGATTCCAAATTATTTTATTTGAGTTTTGTTGTAGGCAATGAGTCTTGTGTTCTTCTGCTTGAGGGAGGAAGGGTCTGGATCACCGTTAGTCAATATTTTTTCTGCATACAGCTGTTTGTATGCGCGGAGTGGCATCGTGTTTGCTTGTGCACCAGTATCGACTTTAGCTGTAAGGAATACTCTTCTTCGTATCCCGGGGAGGTCTAATTCTAGGTCTACAAAGGCTTCATTGCGTTCCTCTTGCGTTTTCTCTATTTCTTGTATGTGTAAGACTGTAACTGCATCATGCGGGTCCTCTTCTCCATGATCAGCATTGGATTCAATCGCGCTGACTGACTTCTTGTCGTAGTATCGCTTGTTGCCTTGTTTGTTCTCTTGTGCTTCATTCTGTACTCGCTTATAGAGCTGTCTTGGTTTCTGTTGCTTATGCTGGTTGGTACCACTTTTTTGCTCAGAATCTTGAACGGTTCTGCACATCGCTTGCCAGTGATTTCGTTTTTGGCAGGCACTGCATATTGTTCCATACGCTGGACATGCATTACTGGGTTGTTTTGCATGTCGTTTGCCACAGTTTTGACACTTTTGATGACTTTCGTTTTTCATAGCATTTATTGTTACCTACTTGTTCACTTGTTTTGACCTGTGCTACTGACTGCATATGCCTGATGGATGCTTCGTATGTTCTTCCTAAATCCAGTGCTTGACTAAGAGTATAGGTTGCGTCTTTTGAAAACAGCTCCTTTTTTAATTCTTGGTGCTTTATGTCTGCTATTACTTGATCAAGGATTTGGTCTTCCTTTTCTGCATCAGAGAAACAGCATTTACTTGACAGAAGTCTACATCGTGCTATGAAATTATTAATGTTTCATCTGTATTCTGTTTGTACTCGCGAAAATATATTCGGGTGACTCTAAAGTTTGTCTTGCGTTCTATGTGTGTTTCATACCGCTTCCAAACGTTTTCTGTCGTTCTTTTTTCTGATTTTATGTCCCACGAGTTGTACAATTTAATGCCTTGTTCGCCTGCAAATAATAGGATGTAATTCACTTCTTTTCCAGCTGCCACTCCTTTTATAGGGAAATATAGACTGCATTTCTGCTTAAAGAGTGCAAATGTTGATGATAAATCATGATTTTTTTCCCAATCCATTCTAGGAATTGGTAGATCGTTTAGTGACATGTTTGATCTATTTACGTGGACTCTCTAGTTCAGTATTGTATTCTTGTCACCGCTGCCACCATGTAATGTGTTGTGGAACACTTATTAAAATACAAGCTTCGTTTTATAATTATTTATTATAAATATTTCAAGCAATGTTACTTTTACGTCGTACTTATTTATTACATGTCAAAACAGTATAGCATGAAGTTAGTTATTTTTGAGTATAAACGCAGCAATGTGTTGGCAACATAATAATAATATTCTATAACAGCACGTACGAGGAAGTTGCCATATTTGTTTAGTGAGTTAACTATTTAACTGTTCATTTATTGTCCGCTCTGTTTGTTTTACGACATTATTTCTAGAGAATAATGTGAACTCTGAACTCACATGACAGAAAATAATTTTGTTCTAGTTTGTTGGCATAAAATATAAAACTTCGCAAAACCCATTGAATAACAAAATATGTCTTGTTATGCTTACAAAGCCCGAACTAGGAGAAAATAATTATTAGTATTTTACAATCAAAACACGTGCCGTCCCGGACGTTAGTTGCTGTGGAAGGATTATAACATTGCGCATGCATGTTTGTGTACCAAATCAAATATGTACTTTAAATTCATCAAATGCTACACGCGAATGGAGCATCGTGTGTACTTTAGGTATTACACTTCAGCCTAAATAAAATTAATCTGTTTGTGTTTATTTCACGAGGTACTCAGGAGATTATAGTGAAATATTTAGTAAAACGGTTATATTGGTACCTACAAAATAATAATTTATAATGACTTAATAATAATTACACATCTTTTTTATAGCTTAAAGTAACTTCAACATTATAGTTAATTTGCATCAATTTAATAAAAAAAAAAGTTTATAACTATGTAACAACAAATATTTGGTGATTACCACACGACTTTCTATACAGAACTCCGATGCATAACATATAAATCTTATTTTTAATGTTGAATAATTAACAATATCTATATGTGAGGCTGCCACATCCAATCCAAGTTGGGTATAAAGAGATTGATGACCGTGCCACATTGTCCTGATTTAATTTTTGCCATCTCGATGTGATTGCTTCAAATTATGCTAACCTTAACATGTCAAAAAAATACAGTTTTCTTTCAATATTAATAATAGGTACTAGGGCTGCGAAAAAACATCGATCTGATCGAAAGATCGATCGATCAATATGATCACAGGTAACATTTAATCAATCAATCGATCAATTTTTTTTATTGCTGATCGATTGATGGTTCGGTTTTGGATGATCGATCAGATTTGATTGATCGATCTGATCGACAGCTATCAGGGTCATGCATATGCAGGTATACGCACATGCGCTTGAATAGCGGCATCGCTACTAGGGTGGTCTGATGGACGGACTGAACAGTGAACAGCGACGCTGTCTAGCTTAGCGGTAGTAGGGGCGAGGAACGCGTTCTTTGCGGATAATTTAATACTGATTTGGCCTCCTAAACTAATTCATAGCGACATGTCGGGTCGCTATCTGATGACTAATCTTGATAAAATTTCTAATGTAAGCCCGTTTCAGACGAATAATATTTTATTAATAAAAGCACTTATAAATGCGCTTATAAACAAATATTTTATTTAATCAATAAAAAAAATAACAATGTGAAAACGCACATTATGTTCATATTGCAAATTGTCCCAGAAAATAATACATAATAACTTGGCAGCGAAATATAAATCGTCTAGAGCATGCTTTATATGATGCTTTTTAACAAAATCCGCTAGAGGGATAACAAGATCCTCTTGGTTTATCAAGTTGATATATGAATTAGAATAGAGACCCTGATCAATGTCACACTTATAGAGCTGCGAAAAAATAGTTATATGTTGTCTACAATAAATAATACAATACAATACTCGCATATAATACATTAATTTATGGCATGTAAGTATTAAAAACTCAAACAATTCATTGTAACTACTACTTTTTAATTAAATCTGAATCGCTACTTAAAAAATTAATTCCTCACTGTTATTTGGGACAGATTTTTTAAAATGTAGTAAGTTTAAAAACATGCATTGAAATATCGCACTAAATTTTTGAAAGAATAAGTAATTAAATTTTTCTGGTTTGGTTTGTTTCCATGACAATATACAGTGTAATTTCCAACTTCGTACATATTATATTTAATGGCATATCAAAAGTATTTTTTTTAAATTGGTAAATTTAAATTTTAGAGTTTAGAGTCAACTTAAACATAAACTCAAGCTTAGTTAAACTGCGCCACAATATAACAGAGAAACTTCGTAATTTTACTTCGTAAATAGTAATATTACGAAATTCTATTTAAAAACAGTGACCCAAAACTATTTGATTAAAAATCCTGGAAACTAAAATTGCGAATTTTTAAAAATTATTTTAGTTCTGTGATAAGTGAGTTGAGCACTATTATGTATATATGTACTTACACGAAGTTGTGCATCATCCTGTATTTATGTAAGTGTAGAAGTACATAAAACACGCGTTGCTATTATAGGCGACGCGCGTAAATGTGTAAATTTTGCTCATTTTTTTAAACTTTACGTTAACAACTGTAATTGTAAATGTCAGCTTTTCCTAGTATTCGTGGATAAATACTATAAATACATACAAATAAATTTAAATAGTGAAAAATTAATTTATAATACATGTTTTCATTTTAAACTAAATTGATTGTGATTTAGTTCATGACATGTAAATAAATATGATTAACAATATAACAATAAATAAAATAGTATATTATTCAACGAGCGAATTATGATAGCAATTATTCATTCGGACGAAGTTTGCAGCAAGAGCCAAAGGCGAGGGCTGTAAGTCCGAATGAATAATTGCCATAATTCGCGAGTTGAATACTATGCTTTTTCCACGACCATTCAACAAAACTTTTTAAGGCGGTACACTTGTGACAAAATATAGTGAAAAAGTGACCTCGCTATATTTCAAATTGTGCCCCTGCTATAACACCTACACTGTTCATATTTTATATATAGTTAGTTAAAAGATGACTCTAGAGTGCTATGCAGCTATATTTTTAAAATACTTAATAGTTTTTTGGTAATAAATTAATAAAAACAGTCTATTTTGCCAATTTTTCACAATTTTTTTAACTAGTTGTGTAATTTTTTTGACAAAAAAACTTTCCATACCACTCAATTTCAAATAAAACTAATTAAGATGCATTAATAAAGTCACGATTTGAAATATTAAAAATCTGCTGTGGCCAGCACAGTACTTCCCCGATTATAAGTTTTAATAACTTACTTTCGTAACGCCTTTAATTTTATGTTTCATACTCTGAATTATTAACAATAATTTATTTTCTAAATAGTATCATGTACAGATAAAAATTTTAAATACGATTTGTAGATGACAAAAATATAATCCATCATTTGAAATAGAAAATATTGTGATAAATTAATTATTTATCGAAATATTTACGGTTTGAGGGTTGCTACAAAAATAACTGGATTCTTAAGATTTGTATTAAAATTTGGTTGTTAAATGTTTGATATTATTTGAATTATCGTCCACAAAATATTGTAACACACACACAACCGCGCACAGACTTCATCTCGAAAATACTTTATTCGTATTCTATGGATTGTAAAATGTACTTATTCACTAAAAACTCACACTCGAAAAACTCCTCTCAAAACTTCCCCTTATATAAAATATAATGCGGAAGGTATAAAAACAACTGACCATAGTTTAAATGTTATTAATTCTCCGACTAAATTTTTTCTTCAAAGAACTTTTGATAATACACTTGAAGAAATTTGAATAATTGTTTGAGAAAAAATTGAATATCGCATAAATGTCATTTTTTACATTTTTACTAAACTTATCTCCCCTACATAAAAAGCTTTAATTTGATATCACACACGATAGTATTTTAATAAAAATAAAATAAGTTATGTTTATAAAGTTGGTACCACTGGTCGAATAAAAAAAATTGAATAATTTTTCGAGAAACAATTGAAAATCACATAAATGTCATTTTTACTAAACTTATCTCCCCGAGCGCTTTAAATTGACACCAAACTCGGTATAATTTGAATAATTTATAAAAAAAAAACAATTGATGATCGGTTAAATGTTATTTTTATTTTTGTACTAGAATTATTTTCCCGATAGCTTTAATTTGATACCACACACGATAGTATTTTGATAAATATAAAAAAAGTTATGTTTATAAAGTTGGTAGATACCACTGGTTAAATAAAAAAAATTGAATAATTTTTTGAGACACATAAATATCATTTTTTACATATTTACTAAACTTATCTCCCCGAGCGCTTTAAATTGACACCAAACTCGGTATAATTTGAATAATTTATTTTTAAAAAAAATTGACGATCGTTTATATGTTATTTTTGTTTTTCTACTAGAATTCTTTTCTCGAGAGCTTTAATTTGATACCACACACGATAGTATTTTGATAAAAATAAAAAAAGTTATGTTTATAAAGTTGGTACCACTGGTTGAATAAAGCTCATTAACGAACTTGAAGTCAGAATTTGGGTCAAGATCTTAAATATAAAATTTCAGTCCAAAATTCCAACGCGTTTTTAAGTTATGCAACATCCAGACCGACAGACCGACTTTTTTTAAAATTATGTTTTTTGGGTTCAGTAGGGTCTAAAACGTGAAGATTCACCAAAATCTCGAACTGTCAAAAAATCACGATTACAATACTTCCCTCTATTACATAGGTCGGGGAAGTAAAAAGCAAAAATTAATTCTTATTTTCTCTAATTGTTGTCGCAACAATGTATTATACAAATTTTTCGGACAAATAATGTTTCGTAATTACTCATGGTAAATTTCAGATTTTTATTTTGAGCAATATAGCCATAATCGTAAATTCTGATTCTATTGCAGCAATATTGCAGTCAACAAGTGTACCGCCTTAAAGAAAATAATAAATTTTTGAGGTTCATTATAAACGTCAAACAGTAGTTTCTAAGCAACATGAATTAACACAATTTTATTTAACATTTTTAATTTACATATTGTTAATATTAATATTGTTTACTTCCATTTTAAATTAAAAGTATTTTGCACTCACCCACTGTGCTCTCCTTACGGATTATCTAAAAAAATTCATAACCTTAAAAGTCAAACTTTTGTAGTTACGTGTTACGTTGACTGTCACTGGATCACTGGATGGCAATAGTATTCAAGTATTCAATCAGTGATCAGTGCTCTGCGTATTTAAAACTACGTCGCCCCACTCTGATTGGCTTAAAAACTGATGAATAATGGCGTTTCTATAGCAACCACAATCTGATTGACTTAAAAGTGCTGAATAATGATTCATATTCTTTACATTATAATAATGAACCATCTAATCTATCTAAAAACGTATATAAATGTAATACAAAACTGATTAGTAAAAATGTAAGTAAATAATTATAAAATATTGTTAGTATATATATTACAATAATATACACTCGAGGAAAAAATTAGGGGAAAATTTTTTTGTTGACGAAAAATGTCAAATTTTCAAACCTTGATAACAATAATCCTTTGGGTTTTAAAAAGATCAAAGTCTCCTCTTTCAAATGGTGTACCTGAAAAAGCCACATTCGAAAAAAATGTCCAACTTTAACAACTTGCACGGAGTACAAAAAAAATTGTAGACCATATTCAAGGCAAGGACATTAAAGTTCACACAATTTCCTTTAAAGTTCAAAAAAGAACAAGTTTCTACGATGATTGGATCCAAAGTTATGAGCCAAAAGATGATTGATTTTGGGTCAAATGCAACCGAGTTATCAAGGATTGAAAATTTGACATTTCGTCAACAAAAAAATTTTCCCCTAATTTTTTCCTCGACTGTATATGAGATAAGGATGTGACTTTACAACAACGTGACTGACAAAAAGGCACTATAATAACAATACACAAAATTGGAGACCAAGAAACATGTCAAAATAAATAAACCATAAACATGCAACGTTAAGAATTCGGAACAATGTTTTCAAAATAATATATTCCTGTTCTCCAATGCAAAATTGCTTAACGCAGATAAATAATTTTATTAATGATAACAACACTGCCGATATCTTTAATATGAACAAAACGAAATTGTGCAAATTGCTTCACAAATAATTACACTTATTAGAAGTTATTATTATTTTTACTGTACACATATAAATGGATTCAATCTGTATCTGTCAGTATAAATAAAGATTAAATTAAAAATTGCAGTGGGATTACACTACTCAACTCTACAAATAAAGTAATAACCACAACTTAACAAAAAATATTAGTAATGGAAACAAAAGATATAATCGGACAACATGAATGTGCTTTCATTAAAGGAAAGTCGACAACAGACGCAGTACATAATAGTGAAGCAAATAATGGAAAAGGCATAAAATAGAAATGCTTTCCGTAGACTTCAAACAAGCTGTACTAATGAATTTGGAGTACCCGAAAATTGAAGGAGATTGATTTTAATGACAATGAGAAACAATACAACGAATGTGAGGACACAAAAAAGAGAAACAGAAATTTGCATTTAAAAAGGTGTCAGGCAAGGAGACACGTTATCAGCAACACTACAATACAACTTAGCCTTAGAATACGGAATGAGAAAAATAAAAAATATGATGTGGTCAACACATTATGACCTATCGACATACTCTACTATTTTAAATTTTCTAATATAAATATATATTATGTAGTACTTACGCACAAATATACCATTGTAGAAGGGAATTCGGGAATTGTAGTTTTTATAATATTATTAATGTTTATCATAACCATATAGGTAAATAATAAATGACATTTCATATTTTCAATAGAAAAATCCAGAATGACGTCAAAGCCAGGGGGCAACCTACTATTCCAACCTTTGATTTTGGAATATGTTCAGTCAATAATTTTTTCATGACACAAAATACCTATAACCACGGTACAAGACATAGTAGGAAGTAGGTAACCTAACTCACAGTCGCAATTCGTCTGCTGAGATGGTCGTAGTTCACAAAAACGCCGCTATAGCCTCTATAGAGGCGGTTACATCAGTAAGTATGGATATCCTATACAAAATTTGCAAAAATTTAACTACACAATGTATATATTGAATTTGACCGTACATGTCAGACGTACAAAATATATTTTAAAGTAGTAAAAAAATAACATATTGGTCAAAAATTTAATTCATTCAGTTATAATTAATACTGAATCCGAAGTACTTGGAGCTAGATAGAATCAGAGCCGTAAAAAAGAGACAGTTCATGTTCACACTAATTGAGAAGCTGAGAAACAATAAGTAAAATTATATATTATAAAATTTATATGAATGTACAGTTTCTGTAATTTTTGTAAACATAAATTGTTCAATATTATCATGAAAGAAGGCAATGTAAAAAAATAAATACCTACACCTTTTAATATAACATTTTTATAATGAAACATAAAAACATAATAACATAATAACAGGTAATATTTGATAATGCAAATAAGTTCAACTCTATAATATACGGTGTAAGAGATAATACTTTTTATCTACTCATTAAAGAAATTATCTAGATAATAGATAGAAGATAAATAAAATATATCTAGATAATTTTTAGATAATACAAAAATAAAAATTATGAAATATAATTTTCCGTAAGATGTTGAACGTTAAATTTTTTAATAACAGAATAATTATACAGAACTGAAATCAAATAAACATTTATAAATTAAACAATAAAAATATACATTGAATTGAAAATAATAATAGGGATTTATTTGTCCCAAATTTCAATCATATCAAGTGGAACTTTAAAAACACTATATTTTTCTTTGCAACTGTCATAACCAGACTTGCAATGAGATACAAAACATCTTCCAGGCATTTTAATTATACCTACTTCCCTTTATACTGCTTAATATGACGTATAGTACATGCTTTTTCACTGACAACCACCTGACAACTAGGACCTACAACTCCGCCATCTTAAGTATTTCCTCCCGCCCCTCAAGTCCACATGCTCGACACACTCAGCAGACACATTTTTATCTGACCGGCAATGAGAGTTGTAGGGGCCTGCCTATAACACTGCATATAAAATAGTATTATGTTGACAATTACATTTAAAGTTAATATAAAAAACCATTTTGACAGCTGCCCCCTGACAAATTCATTTGTTATGGATTTGTCAAAATGTCAAAAATTTATTTGACATTAACACTCAAATATATTATTTTTTGATTTCATTGGTAGGCAGATAACTGAAAATTGTAACAAATTTGTAGAATTTTAACTTCTTGTAGGTAATTGGAAAATGGTTCTAGATAGAAACAACGTGTTGAATACAAATTGTAGATAGTAACATTCAGTATACATTGTTATTTAAAAAATTCTTATTAATTATTAATCCATAAATTTTGAGGATATTCCATAAATAAGATCAGATCTTCAAGAAAGTACCACTTCCGGTTGCACGATGAACACTAAAATCTAAGCAGATCTAATCTAGGGTGTCATAATATTTTATATGCAAAATTTGAATTTTTTTTCAGTGGCATTTGTGTTATCGTATAGGGACCTCAAAACGTGCTTATACATTGTAAACTCACTATCGAAAAAAGTATGTACAGCAGTATTCTTAGATGTTTCACAGGCTTTTGATAAAGTATGGCATGAAGGTTTAAATTATAAACTAAGATTATTCCTTCCTGAACAATTTGCTCAAATTCTGGAATCTTACATTTCCGACAGATACTTCATAATAAAACAAGAAGAAGAATATTCAGAACTTAAAGAGATAAAGGCTGGAGTTCCGCAAGGAAGTGTACTAGGCCCGGTCCTGTACCTACTATACACTTGTGACGTTCCTAAATTAGACAATAATATTATAGCAACATTTGCTGATGACACAGCTATCTTATCAGTGGGAAATAGTAATGAAGAAGCTATAGACAAATTACAAACATCTATCAATAAAATTAGTGAATGGACTAATAAATGGCGCATCAAACTCAATGAAACCAAGTCCATTCACATAAATTTCACTAACAGAAAATTACGATACATTCATGTTACTATAAATAATAAACAAATACCATACGCGAACAAAGCCAAGTACTTAGGTATGACACTAGACGCAAAATTTCGCTGGAAAGCACACGTAAAGAAGAAAAAAGAAGAGCTTGACATCAAATTCAGAAAAATGTACTGGTTGATTGGAAAAAACTCAACTCTATCTCTACATAATAAGCTTCTACTGTATAAGCAGATACTAAAACCGGTATGGGCATATGAATGTCAGCTTTGGGGCTGTACCAAAAAGAGCAACATCGAAATAATCCAAAGATTCCAGAATAAAGTTCTAAGAAACATTGTTAATGCCCCTTGGTATATCAGAAACAGAGACCTCCATCGGGACCTAGAAATAGAAACTGTGGAACAAGTTATCAAAAAGATCGCCAAGAGTCACGAAGAACGACTTCATCAACATGTGAACGTCGAGGCCATCCAGCTCCTAGACAACACAGACTTAGTAAGAAGATTGAAAAGAACTAAACCTTATGAGTTAGTGTAGAGTCAGTGCAAAGCAGAGTATAGTGCAATTTAACAGTGAAGAGTAGATCTAGTTACACGTCAAAATTTGTGTACATTACATTTTAGAACCTAAGGTATATCAATGGATAAAGTCTTAGTTCAAATTATACATTGTAGCAAATTAAGTTAGACAAAAATAGCTTATTAGTCCAAGACTAGATTGTTGTGTAATAAAGCAATGTTTTAATTTAAAAAAAAAAACTATCGAAATTTTAGCATGATTACAATACCTCTCTTACAGGACTGAGTGGCGAGAGGTAAAAAGGAACACTCAGAACAAGTGGCGAACAAATAATAACTTACGCAGATGATATTGTTATTGCAACAAAAAATTGAAAATTATGACAAACATGCTAGAGGAAATAACAACAGAAGGAAAAAAAATACTACTAAATGAGAACAAATAAAAAATAGTGAGATTAGGAAAGATCTGGGGAAAAACAGACCATAGATTATAGGCGAATACTCATGTGAAGTGGTAGAAAAATTCGAATATCTAGGGACTTCTATATCTTACAAAAACGGAAAAGAAGTAAAAATTATAGAAAAAATAATAACAGTAAATAGAGTTTACCATGCGAACAAAAAACAAATGAACAAAATTCTTTGAAATAAAACAAATATTAAAATATGGAAAAAATAATTACTGGTATTTTTGTACACTGCAGAAACAATGACAAAGAGAGACGAGGACGAGCATAAATAAAAATAATACGAACCAACTTTGAGTGACCATCTTACTGATTTTGTCAGTACAGTAGGTACTGATTTTCAGACCCTTGTACTGATAAACAATTTACAGATATTTTGTACTGATTTTTTGCATACTGTACTGATTTCCCTTTTTTTAAATAAATTTATGATTTCAATGTGTAATATTTTTATAAGTTGTAGCTGAAAAATCTGTCATCTATTACCTAATTAATAAATAAAAATTTTCGCCTGCGACTCATTTTTCCTTATATTTTCTTATAATTATTTTAGTTCTCATTTCACCATTTTAAATAATAGTCACCCAAAAGATAAGCAAGTATGGCTATATTTTTTCATTATTTCCCTTCACATAGCCAATACCCTGGTTAGAATGCCACATAGAAACACATAAAAAAAATTATACGATTCTATGGTAATCAATATGTGTATTGAAACACCTCTTCTACCATAAACTGCTGGAAATCCAGATATATATATATATATATATATATATATATATATATATATATATATATATATATATATATATATATTTTATTGGTTTTTATCCGCATATACGAATGTAAGTCTATTCGATCTTATGAGTTTTAATGGTACACAGGTAGAACGGATTTTATACGATTCTATGGTAATCAATATATGTATTGAAACACCTCTTTTACCATAAACTGCTGGAAATCCAGATATATATTTTATTGGTTTTTATCCGCATTTACGAATGTAAGTCTATCCGTTCGTATGAGATATAATGGTACACAGGTCGAACGGATTTTATAGGAATCTATGGTATTTAATATGTGTATTGGAACGCGCATTTTACCATAAACTGCTGGAAATCCAGTTATTTATTTTATGTACGACTGCATTATAAAGTACTGTTTATAACATAATTTTGCAGCCATAAAGCAGCTCATTATAATACTAGTAAAATAAAGTTTCTTTATTTTACTAGTAAAATAAAATAAAGTTCCTGTCAACTGTCAATGTCAAATTAAATTTATTTAAATTTCCTTTTTAATGAAATATAAAATATAACAAATACTATTGCTAATTCTCATTATAATAATTATTAATATTTATAACACAATGACTATTACTAGAAGTATGAATATTCATTTCTGCAATTTCGTTGCTCTTCTTTAAAACTCCCAGAATTGTTGAATTTTCTTGACTTTCTACAGAAATACTGGAAGTAGAAGGTTCTTCACGAGATGCCTCGCCTAGGATCTTTTGTGCAACACTTATTTTCGTATTTTGACAATCCTCAATATACCCCTCCGCCACTGTCGATGAGCGCCAACCTCCATGTCTTTTTATTCCCTCCATATTCGCACCAGCATTTGCAAGAAGGGTAGCCGAAGTGCGTCTGAAGCAATGACCCGTATATGAGGAAGGATTTTCTAGGTCGAGATATTTGGCCACCACAGTTGGCACATTAGCGATTTTGTGTATTCCGACGGGTTGAACAGTACATTTTTCTTTGGTGTAATTGATAAAAAACCTTTTGTGTGGTGTCTTGGTCGGTCGAAGTGCCATGTATCCTCTGACAAATTCTAGTAGATTAACAGTTTCAAATTTTCCTGGTACTATTACAAAAGACCGATCTGCTTTGGTTTTAGTGTCTTCAAGCTTAACTAAAAAGTGCGTTTTCCAATCTTCAACACATGTAGTCAATAACGTCACTAATTCTTGACGTCTGCAATCACCAGCTACACCAAATATGAGGACAACCTAAAACAATAATACTTTTATGTACGACTGCATTATAAAGTAAACATCATAAAAACATTCTTACCTTGTTAAATAAATGTTCCTTATTGTCAGCTTTAATCAAAAATTCATCTATATGATTCTTAGTCAATATAAGGGACTTTTTAGGTTTATATCCTTCTCCTTTCCGTTTCAAAAAAGGAATGACACATGGAAATTTACTAATATCAACTCCTTCATGTAGTTTTATGGTCGATCGTAGCATGGAATATTTACTCCATAAAGATGAACTCTTATACCGAGAAAGATCGCTATTGAAATACGCTAAGATGCTGTCTTCACAAGTTGATTTAATTTTTTTATTAGAACACCATTTGCAATACGCATTATATGTTTCTTCGTATAAATGTCTGGATTTTGATGGTAATAGGGAATCTTTAACGGTAGCAGCGATATTTTTTATTTCGTCACAAATTTCTTCACTAGAATTATTCGTTTGCATTTTGCTTCAATTAAAATAAAATTTTCAAACAAACAATAAAAAACTTGGTAACCAAGCAATAGAAAAGGCACACTTCGCTAGAGATTAAATTTTAATTTGTCATTTGTCAAATGTGTCATTTTGTAAATGTCATTATAGATAATAGAAAATCTTGCGTATAGGGCAGTCAAACATAAAATCTTGTATGCAACACGTATATAATAGGGTTTTATTGACTCGCCCATTTATGTGCCTCGCTTCGCTGCGCTCGCTCGTCCCCTAAACTGTCTCGCCAATACAACCCTATATTATATACTTGTTACATAAATAGCTATTATTGGTTTTTATCCGTTTGTATAGGATATAATGGTACACAAGTAGAACGGATTTTATTGGAATCTATGGTACTTAATATGTATTTTACCATTCATTGCTGGTTACAGTCTATCTGTTTCTATACTCTCGTCTTCAACGTATTTTGGGTACATTCTGTACCCGCACTGCTATAGAGCTCCCGCTCTCTTCAGTGCTTAGCATTTGTTTGCATTATGTGGGTGTGTTCGTTACGCTACTCATTCATAGTGAAATTTTACCTTGGTTAAAGTTAAGATTTTATATTTTATTTTTGATTTGGTTTAGGTTTTATTGCTAGTTATTGTTTTATTATTATAATAATTTTATTTATTATTATTTTTTTTTTAATAAGTTATTGTTATTTATTTATTTATTATTATGACCTTTAAAATTTGTTGTTTTTTTTTTATTATTATTAATATTATTATTTTTTATCATTACGCGCGTAATCCAAGTGGAATGTTTTCCAGATAGTTTTCAATCTCTTCTCCCCTTTCTTCAAGAGATTGAAGGATTGCAGCTGGTGGGTGAATGTATTTGCTTTTTGGTTTTCGTTTGAGGAATACAATTGGCTCTAGCATCGTGCTTCTTATTTCGCTAGTTGGTGTTTCTATACGAATATCGGTAGAAGGTATAAGTTAGAAGCCACAGGTAAAAATAGCGGAGAAGTAAGCACTTCGAAAATTAGACACTTAGTGATTCCTATACGGTTTTATAGTAACTTCGCTATTAACTTTTAATTGGATTTTATCTGTTTCTATGTGACACACATTCTATTTGAGCCTATGAGCAAAGTGGGATACTATTTTCTATGAGAATTTATACGCATTACACACCTTGTGATTTCTATACGATTTTATAGTAATTTCGCTATTAACTTTTAATTGGATTTTATCTGTTTCTATGTGACACACATTCTATTTGATCCTATGAGCAAAGTGGGATACTATTTTCTATGAGAATTTATACGCATTACACACCTTGTGATTTCTATACGATTTTATAGTAATTTCGCTATTAACTTTTAATTGGATTTTATCTGTTTCTATGTGACACACATTCTATTTGATCCTATGAGCAAAGTGGCATGCAATTTTCTATTAGAATTTATACGCATTACACACTTTGTTATTTCTATACGGTTTTATAGTAATTTCGCTATTAACTTTTAATTGGATTTTATCTGTTTCTATATGACACACATTATATTTGATCCTATGAGCAAAGTGGGATACTATTTTCTATGAGAATTTGTACGCATTACACACTTTGTTATTTCTATACGAATTCATAGTAATTTCGCTATTAACTTTTAATTGGATTTTATCCGTTTCTATGTGACACACATTCTATTTGATCCTATGAGCAAAGTGGGATACTATTTTCTATGAGAATTTATACGCATTACACACCTTGTGATTTCTATACGATTTTATAGTAATTTCGCTATTAACTTTTAATTGGATTTTATCTGTTTCTATGTGACACACATTCTATTTGATCCTATGAGCAAAGTGGCATGCAATGCTTCTTATTTCGCTAGTTGGTGTTTCTATACGAATATCGGTAGAAGGTATAAGTTAGAAGCCACAGGTAAAAATAGCGGAGAAGTAAGCACTTCGAAAATTAGACACTTTGTTATTTCTATACGGTTTTATAGTAATTTCGCTATTAACTTTTAATTGGATTTTATCTGTTTCTATGTGACACACATTCTATTTGATCCTATGAGCAAAGTGGGATACTATTTTCTATGAGAATTTATACGCATTACACACTTTGTTATTTCTATACGAATTTATAGTAATTTCGCTATTAACTTTTAATTGGATTTTATTTGTTTCTATGTGACACACATTCTATTTGATCCTATGAGCAAAGTGGGATACTATTTTCTATGAGAATTTATACGCATTACACACTTTGTTATTTCTATACGAATTTATAGTAATTTAGCTATTAACTTTTAATTGGATTTTATCCGTTTCTATGTGACACATATTCTATATAATCCTATGAGCAAAGTGGCATGCAATTTTCTATGAGAATTTATACGCATTACACACTTTGTTATTTCTATACGGTTTTATAGTAATTTCGCTATTAACTTTTAATTGGATTTTATCTGTTTCTATGTGACACACATTCTATTTGATCCTATGAGCAAAGTGGGATACTATTTTCTATGAGAATTTATACGCATTACACACTTTGTTATTTCTATACGAATTTATAGTAATTTCGCTATTAACTTTTAATTGGATTTTATCCGTTTCTATGTGACACACATTCTATTTGATCCTATGAGCAAAGTGGCATGCAATTTTCTATGAGAATTTATACGCATTACACACTTTGTTATTTCTATACGGTTTTATAGTAATTTCGCTATTAACTTTTAATTGGATTTTATCTGTTTCTATGTGACACACATTCTATTTGATCCTATGAGCAAAGTGGGATACTATTTTCTATGAGAATTTATACGCATTACACACTTTGTTATTTCTATACGGATTTATAGTATTTTCGCTATTAACTTTTAATTGGATTTTATCCGTTTCTATGTGACACATTCTGTTTGATCCTATGAGCAAAGTGGGATACTATTTTCTATGAGAATTTATACGCATTACACACTTTGTGATTTCTATACGATTTTATAGTAATTCCGCTATTAACTTTTAATTGGATTATATCCGTTTCTATGTGACACACATTCTATTTGATCCTATGAGCAAAGTGGCATGCAATTTTCTATGAGAATTTATACGCATTACACACTTTGTTATTTCTATACGAATTTATAGTAATTTCGCTATTAACTTTTAATTGGATTTTATCCGTTTCTATGTGACACACATTCTATTTGATCCTATGAGCAAAGTGGCATGCAATTTTCTATGAGAATTTATACGCATTACACACTTTGTTATTTCTATACGGTTTTATAGTAATTTCGCTATTAACTTTTAATTGGATTTTATCTGTTTCTATGTGACACACATTCTATTTGATCCTATGAGCAAAGTGGGATACTAATTTACTAAATTGCATGCCACTTTGCTCATAGGATCAAATAGAATGTGTGTCACATAGAAACGGATAAAATCCAATTAAAAGTTAATAGCGAAATTACTATAAAACCGTATAGGAATCACAAAGTGTGTAATGCGTATAAATTCTCATAGAAAATAGTATGCCACTTTGCTCATAGAATTAAATAGAATGTGTGTCACATAGAAACGGGTAAAATCCAATTAAAAGTTAATAGCGAAATTACTTTAAAACCGTATAGAAATCACAAAGTGTGTAATGCGTATAAATTCTCATAGAAAATTGTATGCCACTTTGCTCATAGAATCAAATAGAATGTTTGTCACATAGAAACGGATATAATCCAATTAAAAGTTAATAGCGAAATTACTATAAAACCGGATAGAAATCACAAAGTGTGTAATGCGTATAAATTCACATAGAAAATAGTATGCCACTTTGCTCATAGAATCAAATAGAATGTGTGTCACATAGAAACGGATAAAATCCAATTAAAAGTTAATAGCGAAATTACTATAAAACCGTATATAAATCACAAAGTGTGTAATGCGTATAAATTCTCATAGAAAATAGTACTTATGCCACTTTGCTCATAGAATCAAATAGAATGTGTGTCACATAGAAACGGATAAAATCCAATTAAAAGTTAATAGCGAAATTACTATAAAACCGTATAGAAATCACAATGTGTGTAATGCGTATAAATTCTCATAAAAATTAGTATCCCACTTTGCTCATAGGACCAAATAGAATGTGTGTCACATAGAAACGGATAAAATCCAATTAAAAGTTAATAGCGAAATTACTATAAAACCGTATAGAAATCACAAAGTGTGTAATGCGTATAAATTCTCATAGAAAATAGCATGCCACTTTGCTCATAGGATCATATAGAATGTGTGTCCCATAGAAACGGATAAAATCCAATTAAAAGTTAATAGCGAAATTACTATAAAACCGTATAGATATCACAAAGTGTGTAATGCGTATAAATTCTCATAGAAAATAGTATGCCACTTTGCTCATAGAATCAAATAGAATGTGTGTCACATAGAAACGGATAAAATCCAATTAAAAGTTAATAGCGAAATTACTATAAAACCGTATAAAAATAACGAATTGTGTATTTGCGTATTAATTCTTATAGAAAATTAATTGCCATTCTGCGTATAGAACCGAATAGATTACATTTCTCATAGAAGCATATAAAATCCGTTAAGAATTTTATCGTAAATTTACAATTATTGCAGATAAAATATGTTCCGAATTGATCCAGATTCAAACCCAATAGAATATATTACCACATTGCGTATAAAATGACAATAGAAATATTACGGCTCATAGAATCCCATAAATTCTCATAAAGTTTTTATTACAACTTTGTGCATGGCGGATAAAATTCGGCGTGTGCACATAAGTTACGATAAATTCTCATTAAAACTTTATCTGTATTAACTACCATTTTATCTGGCATTTTAACCAGGGTAATACTATATTATATATAAAACATAGGTTAGGCTTAGATACTATTTTAATAGAACTACACCAGTAATTCAACCCAAACCCGCCCCCAACAAAAAATCTGGCTACGCCTCTATGTGTTACTGATTTTAAGAAATAAATAAATGGCCACTCTAACCAGTAGTAGTAGTAGTAGTAGTAGTAAATGTCTTTATTTTGCCTTTCAGCTTAAATCTGTACATTTGTTTCCGTTAATTAGTGAAAATAATATATTATATTACAATAAATAAATAATACAGTAATTGTTCATTTAGTGCATTTGATTCAATTCATTTCAGGGTTTTTCTCCTTTCTTCTACTGTTTTCATCCACCATAGTCCCCCGCCCGAGTCGTCCAGTATATCTTCTCTGTTTTTTTCTACTTCTTTAATTCTATGCAGTTCTGTAAAAGATGCTCTATTGTTTCCCAGTCTTCCCCGCATAGTCTGCAACTTCTTTCTTCATCCCTCTTCCGGTACTCGTTGGCTTTCTCTTCGTTCCCACATCTGTATCTTGCTATTTTCCTAATTTTCTCAATCTTTTCTCCCCTCAGGTAGCGTGGTATTCCGATGGTTCTTATTTCTTTATACTTGGGGTTGTATCTGGTTGTTTCTAATTCATTCGTTCTCCACTGATTCTGAATTTCTATACTCCTTTGTCTTATTGTTTCTGTCATATTATGTCCTCTCACTCTCCCAATATCTATTTCCATTGTTGAATATCCATTGTTTTCGTTTTCTATGTGTTACTGATTTTAACAAATAAATAAATGGCCACTCTAACCATACTAGGACCAATAAAAACAGCAGAGGACGAATACAGAACAAGGATGAATCACGAAATAGAGCAGGAATAGGGAAAGACTTTTAGTAGGAAAAAAAATCTGATGTGGCCAGCACAAGACCTCCCACCATACTTACTTTATTCTTTTTACTTAATATACAAATATAGTATAGGAACTAAAGGTACTATTTATACTAGTACTACTCACAAACATATTTTAGTCATTTTATTTGAACTGCAGAAGATATATTTTACTATTGTCACTGTCATGTCTTAAATATTTACATTTTACGCAGTAACAAATTTAAACTATCATGGACTACAAAATACCGAAATACACCCAAATTATAAGTATATAGGTACTTTAATTACTCTTAAATGATACCAGATACAGAAAAATTTATAAAATACCGATTCTACAGGGTGAGTCATCGAAATGCCCGTCGTCGATATCTCCCTTGTCGTTAAAAATACAGCATAAATTTATTAACAGAATTTTTCGTCTACTCAAGAAGCATAACTGAAAATTATTTTCACATATACAGGGTGTTGCATAACGACTTGGCAATAATTGTTCGTCTTTTTTTAAATGAAACACCTTATATATTTTTATATATTTTGAATTGAATTTTATTTACCTATACGAAAATATAAGTTTCATTTTAGTTTTCCGCGGCGTTGCCAAGTTATTCAATTTTTTCTCTAAAAAAAGCCGAATACACGTATTGTTTTATAAAGGCGTACTGAAGTTATTTTAATAGTAAAAATTAAGAATTTTTTTTTCTGTACAGCTGTAACTATACTCTTTGTTCTGACATAACTTTTTTTTAATTTCGAAATTAATTAAATTAATGTTTTAAGACATAGGACATCCTTTATAACATAAGAAGATGCAAAAATACACACAACAGAATAATAAAATATAGGGTGTTCCATTTGAAAAATACGAGTTATAGCCATTTGAAATTGAGTAAATTTGATTTTCTGTATTGAACACCCTGTATAATAACATTTAAAAAAAGTTATGTCAGAGCAAAGAGTATAGTTACAGCTGTACAGAAAAAAAAATTCTTAATTTTTACTATTAAAATAACTTCAGTACGCCTTTATAAAACAATACGTGTATTCGGCTTTTTTTTGAGAAAAAATTGAATAACTTGGCAACGGCGCGGAAAACTAAAATGAAATTTATATGTTCGTATAGGTAAATAAAATACAATTCAAAATATATAAAAATATATAGGGTGTTTCATTTAAAAAAAGACGAACAATTATTGCCAAGTCGTTATGCAACAGCCTGTATATGTGAAAATAATTTTAAGTTATGCTCCTTGAGTAGACGAAAAATTCTGTTAATAAATTTATGCTGTATTTTTAACGACAAGGGAGATATCGACGACGGGCATTTCGATGACTCACCCTGTATATAATAATCACATAATCTTTCATTTAAAATTTTAAAAAATTGTCTTAAATTAATTATTTATCGAAATATTTAAAAAAATACTACCTCCGGAATGTGGACTGGTATCAAAATTTAATGGATAATTTTATCATTATTTTATTGGCCACAAAAGACTCGCTACGTTAGTACATTTTATGCTGGATTTTAAGAGGTAGACGAGCCTCTTAAGGACTCTACTCGAAAATGTAAACCAGGCGAAATATAATATTATTGTAACGAGCGAGGGTATGGAATCTCATCGGTGACCAACTATGCGTGGTCAGTCAAGAGACAGGCACGCTAAGTTGTTTACAGTATCGCGCGCGCTCTTATTGTATCGATGACTTATCGGCGGATGACTCATCGTGTCACGCGATACGGTAATTAAAATGGCGAAATGCTAGAACAAATCTATGCTCGGAGCAAGGAAGCTTCTAGATTACTTGCTGAGGATAAACGCTAGCCGAAAGTTCAGTTAGTTGCGTTGAGTTATGCCCTGTTCACACATGGACACATACACACGCAACAGTAAAAAATTACTGTGTGTGTGTGTGTTGCTTGTGAAATAGAGGCGCCGCTATGTGGCTTCTAGTATGTAAGTAAAGAAAAAATCAATTTTGAGGCTACAAACGTTCCACACGTTCTTCATTTTGCTTTTGTTGCCTGTGTGGCGCATGTGTGTGTCTTCTGTGAGCCCATGTGTGAACAGGGCTTTAGTTTAAACTAGCGTCAGGCCCCGCTACGCGGGCCTTCGGCTAGGTCGCGCTGCCGCGCGACAAGGGGAATTCGCCCGCTTCGCGGGCTCAAGCTCCGCGGACCCTGAATGTGGGACGATTCGGCACTTCGTGCCTCAATTATAACAATTTTGACATTTAGACTCTACGGAAAAAAATTGTAAGATGAAATTATAATTATTTAAAATTATTCTTCTTCCTTCTTCAATATAAATTTTAATTAAGCCATAAAAATTTTAGTATAGAACTACGCGGGCCGTCAGCTAGGTCGCGCTGCCGCGCAACAAGGGGGAATCGCCCGCTTCGCGGGCTCAAGCTCCGCGAACTCTGAATATGGAAGGATTCGGCACTTCGTGCCTCAATTATAACGATTTTAACATTTAGACTCTACCGAAAAAAATTGTATCTAACGTCATCTTGAACAATATTGTAGGTACTTTATCAAAACCTTTAATTTGATATATCAAACTTGAAATGATTTTATTATTTTGAAAGGAAAAAAACCGAAACTAATCACTCACTATCATATTTATCACTTATTGTGTATATCACTCCTCATCATCAAGATCAAGACCTTTACTTTGATATTAAAATCAATATGAATTTTAAGATATAAACAAATGACGATCGTCGGTCTTCATTTTGAACAATCTTGTATCAGATCTTTTATCAAGATATTTAATTTGATATCATATTCAATAGGTATGATTCTAATTAACATATTTTTTTTTAAACAAAAGACAATCGTCGGCCACTATTTTAAATAATTGTATTAATTAGCCCTCATCTAGCTCTTTAATTTGACATCAAACTTGATATATATATATTTTTTAAATAAAAACAAATATCAATCGTCTGCCACCATTTTAAATAATTTTATTAATAAGGTAGCCTTTAGTTTTTAACCCTTTAATTTAAACCCTTTAATTTTTAATCAAATTCGATTTGATTTAATAATTTTTTGATTAAAACAAATGACAATCGGTCGCCATTTTCATTAATTTTATAAAATAGTGCTCACCTGACCGTTTTAAATTATTTTATTAATTAGGTAGCCCATGTCCAGCCCTTTAATTTGATATCAAAAACTTATATAATTCTATATTGTTTTTAATAAAAATAAATGACAATCGTCGGCCACCATTTTAAATAATTTTATTAATTACGTAGCCCTTATCCAGCCCTTGAATTTGATATCAAACTCGATATGATATTTTGATAGAAACAAATGACAATCGTTGGTCGCCATTTTCAACAATTTTATAAAGTAGTGCTCACCTGATCGATTTATATTATTTAATTAATTAGGTAGCCCATTTTCAACCCTTTAATTTGATATCAAACTTGATAATTCTATATTGTTTAAAAAAAATGACAAACGTCGGCCACCATTTTAAATAATTTTATTCATTAGGTAGCCCTTATCCAGCCCTTGAATTTGATATCAAACTCGATTATGTTTTTTTGATATAAACAAATGACAATCCTTGGTCGCCATTTTCAACAATTTTATACAGTAGTGCTCACCTGACCGATTTAAATTATTTTATTAATTAGGTAGCCCATTTTCAGCTCTTTATTTGATATAAATAACTTGATATAATTATATATTGTTTTTTAAAAAATAAATGACAATCGTCGACCACCATTTTAAATAATTTTAGCCCTTATTCAGCCTCTGAATTTGATATCAAACTCGATATGATATTTTAATAAAAACAAATGACAATAATTATTGTTGGTCGCCATTTTCAACAATTTTATAAAGTTAGTGCTTACTTGGTAGGACTGTACTTGAAATGCTTTCTAACGAATACAAAAATATCGTTAGTGTTAATAGGAAAATGCCGGAAAACCTGAAAAACAAATGGGTAGGCCCAACTTCACACATAATTTTACAAAATTGCATGTGGAATTATATACATTCGTTAGTGCATTGTTAGTGCTATTAGGGAAATGCTGAAAAACCTTAAAAACAAATGAGTGGAGCTAACTTCACACATAATTTTTCAAAATTAAATGTGAAATTATATGCTTTCGTTAGTGCTTTCTAATACACACGAAAAATCGTTAGTGCTGCTAGGGAAATGCTGCAAAATCTGAAAAACAAATGGATGGGGACAAAATACTCGCTACGTTTATTTTAGGCGGTAGACGGGCGGGCCCACATATTTGGGGAAAAAACAATGCTATGTTCTGTCAAAGTCAAACTGACGTTTACGCAGTTTACAATTATTCGATATTTCAGATGTATCTTAAGTTATATTAGTAATATAGAAGCAATTTGTAAATTATATTAAGTAATAATCGAAAGAATCATTTTTTTTGTATTTTTATCAATATTAGTGTTTTTTAAAATTTTATTTTATTTTGACAGCTTTGAAAGATATTTAATTTGATATCATATTCAATAGGTATGATTCTAATTAACATATTTTTTTTTAAACAAAAGACAATCGTCGGCCACTATTTTAAATAATTGTATTAATTAGCCCTCATCTAAATCTTTAATTTGACATCAAACTTGATATATATTTTTTTTAAATAAAAACAAATATCAATCGTCTGCCACCATTTTAAATAATTTTATTAATAAGGTAGCCTTTAGTTTTTAACCCTTTAATTTAAACCCTTTAATTTTTAATCAAATTCGATTTGATTTAATAATTTTTTGATTAAAACAAATGACAATCGGTCGCCATTTTCAACAATTTTATAAAATAGTGCTCACCTGACCGTTTTAAATTATTTTATTAATTAGGTAGCCCATGTCCAGCCCTTTAATTTGATATCAAAAACTTATATAATTCTATATTGTTTTTAATAAAAATAAATGACAATCGTCGGCCACCATTTTAAATAATTTTATTAATTACGTAGCCCTTATCCAGCCCTTGAATTTGATATCAAACTCGATATGATATTTTGATAGAAATAAATGACAATCGTTGGTCGCCATTTTCAACAATTTTATAAAGTAGTGCTCACCTGATCGATTTATATTATTTAATTAATTAGGTAGCCCATTTTCAACCCTTTAATTTGATATCAAACTTGATAATTCTATATTGTTTAAAAAAAATGACAAACGTCGGCCACCATTTTAAATAATTTTTTTCATTAGGTAGCCCTTATCCAGCCCTTGAATTTGATATCAAACTCGATTATGTTTTTTTTATATAAACAAATGACAATCCTTGGTCGCCATTTTCAACAATTTTATACAGTAGTGCTCACCTGACCGATTTAAATTATTTTATTAATTAGGTAGCCCATTTTCAGCTCTTTATTTGATATAAATAACTTGATATAATTATATATTATTTTTTAAAAAATAAATGACAATCGTCGACCACCATTTTAAATAATTTTAGCCCTTATTCAGCCTCTGAATTTGATATCAAACTCGATATGATATTTTAATAAAAACAAATGACAATAATTACTGTTGGTCGCCATTTTCAACAATTTTATAAAGTTAGTGCTTACTTGGTAGGACTGTACTTGAAATGGCTGTCAAAATAAAATAAAATTTTAAAAAACACTAATATTGATAAAAATACAAAAAAAATGATTCTTTCGATTATTACTTAATATAATTTACAAATTGCTTCTATATTACTAATATAACTTAAGATACATCTGAAATATCGAATAATTGTAAACTGCGTAAACGTCAGTTTGACTTTTTACCCTGAATGTAATAAAACTTCTGTCGTCTTTTTCTGTGACTGTACGAAAACTTCTGACGTCTTTTTCTGTGACTGTACTTTGTAATGACTGTCAAAATAAAATAAATTTTTTAAAAGTAGTACTAAAATTGATGAAAATATTAAAAATATTTACGCTCCTTCTATTATAATTCAATATAATTAACAAATTTCTTCTATTAATTATATTAATTAAGAAAAGTGCATTTGAAATCTCGAATTGTAAACGTCAGTTTGACACAATGTAGCATTGTTTTTTATTCAACAGTCAGTTGTTGAACATTTGAGCATTCAAAGCACTGATGCACTGATGAAATTTCAGTTTTTAATTAATAACTAAAAAATTATACTATCTGGAATATCGAGACCTGGTCGCATGGACTCCCTATTAATCCCTTATTATGTATACCAATTTTTAAATCGATAGATTCAACCATTCATTTGTTATTAACGAAAATCAAAAAGTCAGTTTTTGGCATTTTTCTCAAATAAAAGAAAATCAAAAACAATTGAACTATACAAAGGTTTTTGCGTCTCGACATCCTCTATCACCTCGTAAAAAAATCATGAAAATCGGATAATTCGTTCATAACGTTGTGCAGTTGTAAATGCGTTGCTAGTTTGGCTAAAAATCAACAACTTTAAACCTTTTAGTATATAAGACTAGCGTCAGGCCCCGCTACGCGGGCCTTCGGCTAGGTCGCGCTGCCGCGCGACAAGTGGGCTTCGCCCGCTTCGCGGGCTCAAGCTCCGCGGACCCTGAATGTGTAACGATTCGGCACTTCGTGCTTCAATTATAACGATTTTAACATTTAGAATTTACCGAAAAAAATTGTACGATGAAATTATAATTATTTAATTACAACTTCAAATTATTCATCTTCCTTCTTCAATATAAAATTTTTATTTAAGCCATTAAAATTTTAAAAGAAAATAACATAATAGATAGTTGTGAAAATAATTTCCTATTTTGTTGGATTTCAGGCTTTAATTATTTATTAAAACAATTGCGACGTTTCGACCTTGATTATATTATATAACTAACTAACAAACATTAAAAATTGCTATTGAGGTGTACACCTCAAGAGTCCAGTTTAGACTTAAATAAATAAATATTCCAAAGTAACATAATATGTGTCATAAAATAAATATCCTAGTTATCCAACTAAAATCATAAACGATTTTCGAACGTCATCTTGAACAATATTGTATCTTTTCAAAACCTTTAATTTGATATCAAACTTGAAATTATTCTATTTTTTTGAATGGACAAAAAACAGAAACTAATCACCCACTCTCATATTTGTCACTTATTGTGTATATCAGTCCTCATCATGAAGACCTTTACTTTGATATCAAAATCAATATAATAATATAAACAAAAGACGATCGTCGGTCTCCATTTTGAACAATCTTATATCGGCCCTTTAATTTGATATCATACTCAATAGGATTCTGACATTTTTTATAGAAACAAATGGCAGTCGTCACCGTCACCATTTTAAATAGTTTTATTAATTAATTAACCCTTATCTAGCTCTTTTATTTGACATCAAACCCGATATAATTTTATATTGTTTTTGATCAAAACAAATAATGCCAATTGCCGGTCACTATTTTAAGTAATTTTATTAATTAAGTAGCCTCTATTTAGCCTTTGATTTGATATCAAATTCGATTTGATTCAATAATTTTTTGTAAAAACAAACGAAAATCGTTTGCTGCCATTTTCAACAATTTTGAAAAGTAGTGCTCACCTCTGACCGTTTTAGATTACTTAATCTGATACAAACTCAATATAATTCTACATTGTTTTTGGTAAAAAACAAATTCTAATCTTCGGCCACCATTTTAAATAATTTTATTAATTAGATAGCCCTTATCCAGCCCTAGAATTTGATATCAAACTCGATATGATTATATAATTTTTTGATAAAAACAATTGACCATCGTTGGCCGCCATTTTCAATAATTTTATAAAGTTAGTGCTCACCTAGTTGTTAAATTTAAAACAAATGCCGATCAATTTTGTATCCCTCGGTGCTAATTAATACCATACATAGTTATGTAAAAACAAATTTATACAAGAACAATTACAATCTAGATCCGCGCAGTGTCTCGTGCTTGTCTGGTTGTTAGTGTGCTGTCCCCTGAACCTCTGCCCGGGTGGGCCTGGCGTATCCAGGATACAATTCCCAGTAGGGCGGCTTGAGCAAGGCAAATTCAAATTTAACCCAAACTCAAGTACAAATCCCGATTATCCATTTTTAACACGTTTGTTAAATTAAAAATACTGGGCATTATACATAGTATTAACAAGTATCAACGGCAATTTGATAGGTATAATTTTAATTGAACATTTACATTTGGGTCAAAATATACTATAAACAGTACAGTAATAAATAACAACATGATGCAACTTCACAATGCATTATTAAATTGAATAAAAATTTTCAAAAAATATATTTCAAATTTATACAAAAGCATGTAAACATAATGCGTGCTCCATCTTTAAATACTCAATAAAATTTTCAAAATACTTCTACCTTATCAAATATGTAAGATAAATCCAAATAAAATTTCAAATTGGAAACGTCAAATTTGACACTAGACTAAAAAATTATTTTAATAAAAAGAAAACAAAAATTCCATGGCATACTCCCATTTGCGTTCCGTGCATTTTTCGGTTTTTTCTTAATAACTTTCTTAATATACCCAATATGGGGTTGAAACATGCATAGAAATATAGTCAAATTCATCCTCTACCTATATGTCAAATGAAAAAAACAATCGAATAAAGTATAATGCCCGTTGCTAAGGAGTGAAAAAACAGTGAGTTTTTATTATTTCTCACGCAAACTGTGCTCCCTACAACAATAAAATATAGAAAAATCACTAGATAAAATAACCCTTTATCGTATAAAAAAAGTTTCATTAAAATCGTCCAAACCATACAAATTTTAGAGCAAAAAAACGTATAGTTGCTAAGGTGATGAATCTTCCACCACACTATGCCTTTTAGTATATATGACTAGCGTCAGGCCCCGCTACGCGGGCCTTCGGCTAGGTCGCGCTACCGCGCGACAAAGGGGGTTCGCCCGCTTCGCGGGCTCAAACTCCGCGGACCCCTCAAACTCCGCGGACCCTGAATGTAGGACGATTCGGCACTTCGTGCCTCAATAATAACGATTTTAACATTTAGACTCTACCAAAAAAATTTTATGATGAAATTATAATTATTTAATTATACAACTTCAAATTATTCATCTTCCTTCTTCAATATAAATTTTATTTAAGCCATTAAAATTGTAAAATAGAATAACAAAATATGTGTCATAAAATAAATATCCTGGTTATCCTACTAAAAACATAAGACGATAGTCGAACGTCATCTTGAACAATATTGTAAATTTTCAAAACCTTTAATTTTATAAAAACAAAAGAACGTCGTTTGCTGCCATTTTCAACAATTTTGAAAAGTAGTGCTCACCTCTGACCGTTTTAAATTATTTTATTAATGAAGTAGCCTATATTTAGCACTTAATCTGATACAAACTCGATATATTTCCAATTTTTTTTTAAAAAAACAAATTTTAATCTTCGACCACCATTTTCAATAATTTTATTAATTGGATAGCCCTTATCCAGCCCTAGAATTTGATTATATAATTTTTTGATAAAAACAATTGACCATTGACCAATGGCCGCCATTTTCAATAATTTTATAAAGTTAGTGCTCACGTAGTTGTTAAATTTAAAACAAATGCCGATCATGGAAGCAATTTTGTACCCCTCGGTGCTAATTATTAATACCATACATACTTATGTAAAAACAGATTTATACAAGAGCAATAATTACAATCTAGATCCGCGTCCTGTCTCGTGCTTGTCTGGTTGTTAGTGTGCTGTCCCCTACCTCTGCCCAGGTGGGCCTGGCGTATCTAGGATACAATTCCCAGTAGGGCGGCTTGAGCAGGGCAAATTCAAATTTAACCCAAACTCAAGTACAATTAAAAATCCCGATTAACGGACTCCATTTTAACACGTAAATTAAATTTAAAATACTGGGAATTATACATAGTATTATGCACGGAAATTTGATATAATTTTAATTGAACATTTACATTTGAGTCAAAATATACTATAAATAGGACAGTAATAAATAACAACATGATGCAACTTCACAGTGCATTGTAAAATTGAATAAAAATATTCAAACAAAATATTACAAATTTATACAAAAACATGTAAATATAATGCGTGCTCCATCTTTAAATACTCAATAAAATTTTCAAAATATTTGTACCTTATCAAATATGAAAGATAAATCCAAGTAAAATTTCAAAATGGAAACGTCAAATCTGACACTAGACTAAAAAATATTTTTATCAAAAAGAAAACAAAAATTCCATGGCATACTCCCATTTGCGTTCCGTGCATTTTTCGGTTTTTTCTTAATAACTTTCTTAATATACCCAATATGGGGTTGAAACATGCATAGAAATATAGTCAAATTCATCCTCTACCTATATGTCAAATGAAAAAAACAATCGAATAAAGTATAATGCCCGTTGCTAAGGAGTGAAAAAACAGTGAGTTTTTATTATTTCTCACGCAAACTGTGCTCCCTACAACAATAAAATATAGAAAAATCACTAGATAAAATAACCCTTTATCGTATAAAAAAAGTTTCATTAAAATCGTCCAAACCATACAAATTTTAGAGCAAAAAAACGTATAGTTGCTAAGGTGATGAATCTTCCACCACACTATGCCTTTTAGTATATATGACTAGCGTCAGGCCCCGCTACGCGGGCCTTCGGCTAGGTCGCGCTACCGCGCGACAAAGGGGGTTCGCCCGCTTCGCGGGCTCAAACTCCGCGGACCCCTCAAACTCCGCGGACCCTGAATGTAGGACGATTCGGCACTTCGTGCCTCAATAATAACGATTTTAACATTTAGACTCTACCAAAAAAATTTTATGATGAAATTATAATTATTTAATTATACAACTTCAAATTATTCATCTTCCTTCTTCAATATAAATTTTATTTAAGCCATTAAAATTGTAAAATAGAATAACAAAATATGTGTCATAAAATAAATATCCTGGTTATCCTACTAAAAACATAAGACGATAGTCGAACGTCATCTTGAACAATATTGTAAATTTTCAAAACCTTTAATTTTATAAAAACAAAAGAACGTCGTTTGCTGCCATTTTCAACAATTTTGAAAAGTAGTGCTCACCTCTGACCGTTTTAAATTATTTTATTAATGAAGTAGCCTATATTTAGCACTTAATCTGATACAAACTCGATATATTTCCAATTTTTTTTTAAAAAAACAAATTTTAATCTTCGACCACCATTTTCAATAATTTTATTAATTGGATAGCCCTTATCCAGCCCTAGAATTTGATTATATAATTTTTTGATAAAAACAATTGACCATTGACCAATGGCCGCCATTTTCAATAATTTTATAAAGTTAGTGCTCACGTAGTTGTTAAATTTAAAACAAATGCCGATCATGGAAGCAATTTTGTACCCCTCGGTGCTAATTATTAATACCATACATACTTATGTAAAAACAGATTTATACAAGAGCAATAATTACAATCTAGATCCGCGTCCTGTCTCGTGCTTGTCTGGTTGTTAGTGTGCTGTCCCCTACCTCTGCCCAGGTGGGCCTGGCGTATCTAGGATACAATTCCCAGTAGGGCGGCTTGAGCAGGGCAAATTCAAATTTAACCCAAACTCAAGTACAATTAAAAATCCCGATTAACGGACTCCATTTTAACACGTAAATTAAATTTAAAATACTGGGAATTATACATAGTATTATGCACGGAAATTTGATATAATTTTAATTGAACATTTACATTTGAGTCAAAATATACTATAAATAGGACAGTAATAAATAACAACATGATGCAACTTCACAGTGCATTGTAAAATTGAATAAAAATATTCAAACAAAATATTACAAATTTATACAAAAACATGTAAATATAATGCGTGCTCCATCTTTAAATACTCAATAAAATTTTCAAAATATTTGTACCTTATCAAATATGAAAGATAAATCCAAGTAAAATTTCAAAATGGAAACGTCAAATCTGACACTAGACTAAAAAATATTTTTATCAAAAAGAAAACAAAAATTCCATGGCATACTCCCATTTGCGTTCCGTGCATTTTTCGGTTTTTTCTTAATAACTTTCTTAATATACCCAATATGGGGTTGAAACATGCATAGAAATATGGTCAAATTCATCCTCTACCTATATGTCAAATGAAAAAAACAATCGAATAAAGTATAATGCCCGTTGCTAAGGAGTGAAAAAACAGTGAGTTTTTATTATTTCTCACGCAAACTGTGTTCCCTACAACAATAAAATATAGAAAAATCACTAGATAAAATAACCCTTTATCGTATAAAAAAAGTTTCATTAAAATCGTCCAAGCCATACAAATTTTAGAGCAAAAAAACGTATAGTTGCTAAGGTGATGAATCTTCCACCACACTATGCCTTTTAGTATATATGATGATTATACAGGGGTACGTTCAGAATTATGAAGTGTAGATCTGAACAAATATTGTCGGAGCGATGACGTCATATTTTAGATTATCTAGTCATTCCGAACGGCAACGGGTAAAACGTTAGATAGGACTGTCAAACTGAGTACTGTTGACATCAGATTATACAATATTTATTTTTAAAAACCTTATTCAAATTTTATTATTGTAAAACGATGAATGCAGTAATTTATTAATATTATAGCGAACTTTTAAAAAAAATTCGTCACTAATTTTTATAGATATGATGATAATGACGAAGATGATGATGAGAATTACAATAAAATACAAAATATGATTAATAATGACTTAAGATGAACATATAACAAGCCAAAACATACACACTGCGCATGACGAGCGACTTTTACCTTCCTCTGAGAGTAGGGTAAAAAGTTGTCATCCGGATAACGTCTGGGTAATGATTCTGAACGTGAAATTATTTTGCTCCGGTAACTCACTCTATAATACAGAACGCCTGTATTTACCAGAGTGACGCCTGGGCGACACTCCGGCGTTGATTCTGAACGTACCCCAGTTGAGAATGAACATGAAGTGGAAATAAATATTGATATATTGTGATATAGTGTTTAGTTGTCGTAAGTGTTTAAATAAATAATCTTGGTTTGTAATTAGTATTTTAAATATAATTAATAGTGTGTTTATTGAATTATCATTAACTTTGAACTGTTATAAGGTTATAAGTCATTTAATAAACTTGTTATATACATTTTTACACTTCTCCTAAATAAATAAATACTATCCATTATACTGGGCTTGTAGTTCATGTAGGAATTTTCTGATAAAATTTTTAAAGTTTAAATTGATAAATTAGTTCATGTTGTAATTTTTACTGAATTTACTACTAATGACAGCCGTGCTATTTCGTGACCTACTTTGTACAGCTGTGTGAACAGCTTGATTTAACTCTAGTTGGCTTGATCCTTAAAGTTTTTGCATTATGACTATTTACACTTTTCAAATTTATTCTATTTTGTTGCAAATTTTATGATTAAAGCATACCTGTTGTCAGAGTTATTAACATATAAATAACTGAGTATAATGTTTTAATACTTATATTTTCAAAAAATTATCATACTGCTTCTTTAACTAAATTATAGCTAACACTAAACTAGGTTAACGCTAACAAATTTTTAAAAATTATCTAATATTTTTAAATTAATATATTAAATAATAGTTATTTGTCCAATTAGAGAGGAAAGCGCTTCTTTTTCCCACTCGAGCTCGAAGTTTGTGTCACGAGCGAAGCGAGTGAGGCAATCGAGCAAGAGTGGAAAAAGAGCTTTCCTCTCGTGTTAGACACAACATTTTTTTCACGACATATTTAAAAACATTGTAAATATAGAAGAAACACAACTAGAAGTTAGGTTATAACTGCCATCTGTCAGAATGACGTTTGAAAACAACGAAATGCAGCCAATATGCCAAATTAAATTTAAGTTGTAAAATCTTGAAATAGTAGAAAAAGAAAGTATAAAACATAATAATTGTAAAATAATAGTTTACAGTATATCACTATAAAATCAAAATTTTCAATAAAATAATAAATTTACTTACAATTTTTAAAATATTTCATCGTAAAATAACACTGGTGGTAACACTGTTTACTTTCCTCTCTAGAGAGGGAAAACATACTTTCCTCACTATTTCGCGAGAAGAAAATTGTGTTTTCTCCGCATGTCGTGAAAAAATATATTTCACAGACTCATTTTTCTTAATATTGCATTAAAATCACTTTTAATTAATAATTTTTCAAATTACTATACCCTACTGTTTTTTACACCATTTATAAAATAAAATTCAATTAAACATGTACTCAGGCAGTTGTACAGAGGTCAAAATTAACAACATTGGTAAGTAATTGGTAAAAATATGGTTATCTAACAAGTCACGTGATACTTAACAATGGTTAACTCTTAACCATTTTCCTATAATTAGATCAATATATTTACCACAAATATCGATCAATAATACTTTCTTGTAATTCTAATAATTATCTTAACACTTCACTATACAATAACGTAAGTCTAATTAGTGAAGAGTTAAGATAATTATTAGAATTACAAGAAAATATAATTGTCATTTTGAATGAACTCTAAAATTTCGTTTTTCTTATCCTCTGTTGTTACCGTTCTTGTTCTGACTTTCTTTCTGTGTTGTCCATCAACGCATCCTGTAGTTATATAATTATTATAAATTTTTTGAATTGTTGCTGGACGTGGTCTTGGTCTATAATAAAATGTAGCCGCAAAAAAACGCAAACTTGTCTTAGGCTCATATTTGAATTATACCATGTTATATTTTGAACTTTTTCTTCTATTGTATAAACACCCATTTTGACATGTGTTTAACAACTATTCGTAATGCTTACTGATAAAAAACGCTCTAATACATTGCTGTCATTATGTAACACTGTAATGGTAATGGTAATGAAACTACTCTATGTTTACTTATAAAAAAAACTCTTTCCCTTTATAGTACCTATCTTATGAAAAAACGACGATGGTTAATAATTTTATTTTATTTTTTATCGTCAGTTCGCTGAGTCGTATTCTTTGTGTCAGGTAATGGTATTAGTAATTTAGATCCTAAATCTTCAATATGATCAATTTTCAAATTTGTCAATTCATCCGAGTGACAAGCATCGGCTATACCAATAATTAATATGACCTATAATTTTATGAAATTTTAAAAATATTGTACCTATGTATTTAATTCATTAAAATTACCTTCATCATCAGATATTCTTTATTGTTTGCTTCCAAAAGAAATTTTTCTACTTATTCTTTTATAATTTTTTTAATTTTTTTGCACGGAATTCCGTTTCATAGATGTTACCAATTTACAGTATTTACTTTGCCGGGTGAAGTTGGCACCCCCATGTTGGAATTTCAAAACGAAAACTATTGCATAATTTTGCCCAAGTTATGCCCAGTTTTGCCCAGTTTTGCCCAATAGTCATTTCGTTTTGCCCAGCCACCGTTAACCCATGAGTCAATAATCGAATTTCTATGGTGTGGCACCCCCATCTGTTTGTTAGCATACAATGTTGAGGCTTTAACATCTTGTGCTTTTTCAGTGAAATACGATAACATGACATTTTCTGTATAATTTTTCATTTTTTTCGTTACACCATTCCTTAAATTTCCTGTATGCTGCGATTTAAAAACGCTTTGATTTAGCCGGTAATAAGTTTAACGTTACACTATTTGCACTTTATACAATTTCTTGAGGATCAGTATCATCAACATCTTCGTCATACTGTTTTAACTTGATTTTAACTATTTTTCATAAACAAAATACTAACAAATACGAGTAATATGATTGTTACTTTGACAGTTTAATTAAAACAAAACAAAACATTTACAAGGCGACTATGCTATTCAGTAAAAATATTGGGTCTCAGAGGAAATTTTTGCTATAGTTTTGATTTTTTCACCGTTTATGTTTTTTGGGTCACTGAATTCGAATTTGAAGTTTGCGGGCAAAAATTTTGCCCGGAACTTTGTTTTTTGGGCACTTTTTGATCAAATTTTGGCACTTTTTTCAGTTTTTGGCTTATATCTCAGAAAGGAAGCGTTTTTTCGACAAGTCTATTCTATACAAAATTAAAGTATACAAAATTTCCTACATTTGTCATATATAAGGTTTTTTCCAAGACTAACCGTTTCGCCGCTAGAGCGCGCCCAAAAGGGGCCATATTTCCATATCTAGTGAAATTCACCGTTTACGCAGAAATCGCTCTTGCTGTGATACTTAACTGTTGTAACAATTTGGTCTAAAAGTGCTCAAAAACAAAGTTTTGGACAAAATTTTTGCCCGCAAACTTCAAATTCGTGTTCAGAGACCCAAAAAACAATTTTTTTGCTAATACGAGTATGCCTAGCCTATACCTGGAAGTAATTCCCTAAAAGATGATACTTTGCATATATGTAGTACTAGTACCCAGTAACAACATATCAACATTCATGCATGTATTGCTACGGCCGCCATCTTGGAAAATGGCGACCGATTTTCACTTCTTTTATTTTAGTATTTTTAAATTCTTCTGTGTTTAATGAACTCTAATTTCTAACCGAATAAAGATATAGACTTTCGGTTTGCGGCATTGGATTTCTCAGGCATTTTTATATAAGATACATTGTACTATTTTTGAAGGGCCTTTTATAAGCCGAAATTTAATGATTTTCTCCTAGAGAAAATTATAAAATTTTAGAATCTCTTGGAGAAAATGATTAAATTTCGGCTTATTAAAGGTCCTTCAAAAAAAACAGTACAATGTATCTTTCATAAAAATGTCTGAGGAATCCAATGTCGAAAACTGGAAGTCGATATCTTGATCCGTTCAGAAATTAAAGTTGATTAAACACAAGAAATTTTTTAAATTTTAGAAGTTTATCTAGGAGAAAATAATTAAATTTCAGATTATTAAAGGTCTCTAAAAAAATAGTACATTGTAGCTTACATAAAATTGTCCAAGGAAGCCAATGCTGCAAACCGGAAGTCGATATCTTTATCCGTTCAGAAAGTAGAGTTGATTAAACAAAAAATATTTAAAATTCTGAAATTTTGCAATTTTCACTTGAAGGTAATAATTAAATTTTGGGTTATCAAAGAGGCCTCATAAAAAAATTTAATACAATGTATCTAACGTAAAATTTACTAAGGAATCCAATGCCGCAAACCGGAAGTCAATATGTTTATCCGCTCAGAAAGTAGAGTTGATTAAACACAAAAAATATTTAAAATTCAGAAATTTTGCAATTTTCACTTGAAGGTAATAATTAAATTTTGGGTCATCAAAGGCCTCATAAAAAATTTAATATAATGTATCTTACGTAAAATTTACTACGGAATCCAACGCTGCAAACCGGAAGTCAATATCTTTATCCGCTCAGAAAGTAGAGTTGATTAAACACAAAAAATATTTAAAATTATGAAATTTTCACTTGATGGTATAGTAGGGGTGAGGGGGGGACATGTGGACTTAAAAATTTAATTGGCTAGAACTTTTAGCTAATTGTTTTTAAAATATTTTTTTCATTTCACTTGATAGCTATGTTCATTAAGAAACAAAATATGAGTATTTTTATTGTTAAATAATACAATGTATTATTATTTTAGTATTTTTTAAAAAATGTGCACATTGTCCACATGTGCCCCAACGGAGGGTGGATGTGGACACGTCTGGGGGTACATGTAGACATGTGATGTAATTTGAACAAATACGTATTTATTATCAAAAATATTATGCAAAAGTACAAAAAAGAATAAACATTATATTTAATACAAAAAAAAACAGTCTCATTAACGTACATTGTATCTTTTTAAACTTATATTAAATGACAATAATGATGCTGCCCGTGTTGAACCGGTGTCTTTTGTGGGTTGTGGTAATTTTAATATTATATCTTCCCTGAGTACAAGAGCTTGATCTGGTTCATCTCTAAAATAGAAATACCACGATGTGCCACTTCTTCATAAATATTCCACATCATATTCTTTTTCATACACACGTTCTATTTTAGCAACATAATGAATGAAGCTTTTTTTAGTAGAAAATTTAACTAAAATAAAATCTCCTACATTTAAAACTTCATCATCTAAAATTTCATTATTGCTTTCATCACTGGAATCCATTAAATCTATGCCTAAACAGCATTTGTTCCTCTGTTGCCGAAAACACCTGATTGCTGGCATATTTAGATTTAGTATAGACTTCTTCGTCTGATTCCGCTCTAGAATCATTGTGAAATTTTTGTTTGTATTTTTTGATACGCTTATGCAACATTGATTTTGTTAATCCATATTCAATTGCTGCATTTATAATGGACCAGTTTTCATTAACAACTTTTCTTATAGCCAAAACAACATTTTTTTCGTCAATATCAGTTCTTGCAGTTTTTTTACGTAATTTCGGACCATCTGCAAGTTAAATAAAACCATGGTAAAAAATACATTTCAAATATGTACACTGGGGCACATGTGGACATGTCCCAATGCACCCCAGTGTGCAATGTCCACATGTTCCCCAGCAGCAGAATTTGAGGTTAACGTTAATAAAAATTTTAAATGCAAATATTTTACTATTCCATGCACAGTACATCAAAGTACAAACCTTGAAGATTGTTTGCGATTAAATATATTAACTGTCACCTACCTTTTACAGCACAGTTTTCAAATGTGCTTAAAATTTTACTTTGACAGATACCACATACACTTTTCGTTATACTTCGGTAAATAAATTTGTGACTAACTTCACATTTCAGTATCGTTACCAGTGTATGTAGAGACATCTATGAGATAAAAATGAAAATTTAATTCAATTGTTTACCGCGAAAAATTGAAATGTCCACATGTACCCACTGTCCACATGTCCCCCCCTCTCTCCTACGTTTCAACTTTATTTGCTTTACCTGAATTTTGGGTTACAAGAGGGGAGATAACAGAACAATAGAAAGTAACCGCCCTATTCTGGTTCAACAGAGTTGTATTAAGTGCAATTTAATAATAACCATTTTTTTGCGATACGAAACCAATGTCCAGAGGCAGTACCTCTAGGGTGGTCATGGAAACCTGCTTACTGAAACAAATGTATAATTAAATTATTTAATATAATCTATATTTCTTATTTTATCACAAATCTTATTATTAAATTTCACTTAATACATCTCTGTTGCTGCGGCTTCTTCAGAAGTTTATTTTCTATTGTTAGTGTTATCTCCCCTCTTGTAACCCAAAATTCAGGGAAAGCAAATAAAGTTAATAAATTTTGGGTTATCAAAGGCCTCATAAAAAATTTAATAAAATGTATCTAACGTAAAATTTACTATGGAATCCAACCGGAAGTCAATATCTTTATCCGTTTAGAAATTAGACGTGATTAAACACACAAAATTTTTAAAATAGGTACTAAAATTTCTTTAATTTCACTAGATATGGAAATATGGCCCCTTTTGGGCGCGCTCAAGCGGCGAAACGGTTAGTCTTGAAAAAAAATCTTATATATGACAAATGTAGGAAATTTTGTCTACCTAAATTTTGTACAGAATAGTCTTGTCGAAAAAACGCTTCCTTTTTGAGATATACGCCAAAAACTGAAAAAAGTGCAAAAATTTGGTCAAAAAGTGTCAAAAAACAAAGTTTCGGGCAAAATTTTTGCCCGCAAACTTCAAATTCGTGTTCAGTTCAAAAAACATAAAGGGTGAGAAAATCAAAACTTTCCTCTGAGAATCCTAATATGCCTAGCCTATATTGTAATTTGAAATATTTTGAGAGTAGTATATTGTATAACAAGAGTGGATGTGATGCCTATTGCCTACATCGTACGAGAACGAGTCTGCAGTTTCGACCCCATAGGGACAGTGTCTGCAAACATTCGCGTGCGATATAGGCAATCCACTCGAGTTGTACAACCTATTTTTTCTACGATCAAATAACGAAATAAAGTTTTTGCAATAAAATGCATTCAATATGATGCCAAAAATTATTTAAAAGTAGGATTTTATATCAATTTTTTTTTGCCATGACATTTGAATAATTGTTGCCAACGTGAAATCTCTAAATTTTATTTGCTCTTTTTGCTATAAAATCATGCTTTTAAGGCGGTTGCGCAGTCAAATTATAGGTTTTGCTGAACGGCCTGTTGTACTTTAATAAACAAAGTTTTAAATTATATATCTGAATAAATAAATTAAATACTTTTTGAAATTTTGTATTCCAGAAAATTAAATTTCAAATGGATAAGCACCAGCCGTCAAAATAGCGAAAAACAAAATGCAATTTCCCCCCATAAAATTTGTTTAAACAATAAGATTTTTTAAACAAATAAGACGTTTTCGAAAAGCTTGAAGTTGCCCTCTTTTTGCTCTAATGCCACTTTTTTAAATTTTTATGTAGGATATGTATTAAAATACATATGAAATATTCACAAAATTGGAAATGTTTAGCCATGCACATAAAAAAATTGAAGAAAAAACTAAAAAAACTGGCATTAGAGCAAAGAGGGAGCATCCTTAAACTTTTCAAAAATATCTTAGTTAATTCGAAAATTTCAATTCTTACTTCAATTTTAATGGAAAAACTAAACATACTGTTCACCATTTTAATGGCTAGAATCCACCCACCTTAAACATAAATAATTATTAAGTAACAGTTGATTTAATGTTTTTAATTATTATTTGTCATAATAATAACATAATTTACAGGCATTAATAATTTTCTTTGACATATTTGACCTTTAATTTCAAATCCACACATGGTATGGATATGACATCCCTATCCACACATGATAGTATGAAGATTATGTTGCCAATATCCAGTAGGGAGTAGAAAAATATTATAATATACATAAAAATATGTATCTTAAATACGTAGGTCGTGAAAAAATTGTATATTCACAGCAGGAGAGAAGTGTATTTTTTCCTTTGCCGTTTTGTAGCCCTCGCCAAGGCTCGTGCTGCAAACTTACTCCGCGGGAAAAAATCATTCATTTCTCTCCTTTGATGTATAATATACTATTTAAATTATGATTTTAGCGTGCCATGGAACAAGAGATTTTTACTTCCTTGTACGGAGTAATAAGGAAGTATTGTAATCGCGAAAAATTTCGGTTTTCAGATTTTGATGGAAATATCCGTTTTGACCTTTTCTGAATCCATTATGACTAGTTTCGTCGTGACGTCTGTACGTACGTGCGTACGTACGTACGTACGGACGTATGTGTGTCGCATAACTCAAATACGGTTAGACGTAGAAAGTTGAAATTTTGTATTTAGGACTGTTATAGCATCTAGTTGTGCACCTCCTATTTTTGGTTTCAATCTATAAACCGGAAGTAGTACTTTTTAAAAATATTTCGATAAATATTTAATTTAACACAAATTTTTTTATTTTAAATGAAAGATTATGTGATTATTATCTACAATCGGTATTTTATACATTTTTCTGTATCTTCTATTATTTAAGAATAATTAAAGTATATACTTATAATTTATTATTTCGGTATCTTGTACTCCATGATCGTTTAACATTTGTTACTACGTAAAATTTAAATGATTATGACATGATAGTGACAATAGTAAAATATGCTTTATATCTTCTTCTGCAGTTTAAATAAAATGACTAAAATATATTTGTGAGTATACTAGTATAATAAGTTAAAAGAATTTTTCATATTATTCTACATTTTAGTTATTAAGAAAAGTATGAACACACAAGGCGTACAAGGAAGTCATGTGGTGCCCACGTCAGATTTTTTTCAATAATTTGTAGTTTTAAATATAAACTGACATTTCAAATTTGAATATTATTTGCTACCTTCAATATAATTTGAATGTACCACTTCAATTTTTGTACTTTGTTTGGCATAATGTTACCGAACTTTAATATATTTAACAGCATAAAAATAGAAAGAGTAGATACTTGTTACTTCAAAGAAAAATCTGACGTGGACACCACATGACTTCCTTGTACACCTTGTTTGTTCATACTTTTCTTAATAACTAAAATGTAGAATAATATAAAAAATTCTTTTAACTTATTATACTAGTATACTCACAAATATATTTTAGTCATTTTATTTAAACTGCAGAAGAAGATATAAACGATATTTTACTATTGTCACTGCTACTGTCACTGTCATGTCATAATCATTTAAATTTTACGTAGTAACAAATGTTAATCGATCATGGACTACAAGATACAGAAATACTAAATTATAAGTATATACTTTAATTATTCTTAAATGATAGAAGATACAGAAAAATTTATAAAATACCGATTGTAGATAATAATCACACAATCTTTCATTTAAAATAAAAAAAATTGTCTAAAATTAATTATTTATCAAAATATTTTTAAAAAGTACTACTTCCGGTTTATAGATTGAAACCAAAAATAGGAGGTGCACAACTAGATGCTATAACAGTCTTAAATACAAAATTTCAACTTTCTACGTCTAACCGTATTTGAGTTATGCGACACACATACGTCCGTACGTACGCACGTACGCACGCACGTACGTACAGACGTCACGACGAAACTAGTCATAATGGATTCAGAAAAGGTCAAAACGGATATTTCCATCAAAATCTGAAAACCGAAATTTTTCGCGATTACAATACTTCCTTATTACTCCGTACAAGGAAGTAAAAATTAAGAGTTTCAAATAACACTAGATTAGATTAAAGTAGAATAATTAGTTTTCTCTCCAGGGTATCATCAAAGGAAACAAACGACATTTTAAAAGAGTTACACAGCAGGATGTACATAATACGTACGATACACATGCAAATGGTAGTATACTATAATAAAAAGCTACAGATACCTAACGTAGATTATATGCGTAATGCAAGTTGAAACGTGAACTGGAACTGGAAAATTAACACTTTTTATAGATGTCAGGTTTATTCTGTTGACTATGTGGTTTTACTCTAACCAAAGAGAATTATAGGTCTGCGTTATGACTAGTACGTAAGTTAATTTATATTACTGTCGGGGCCGTATTAACAAACATTGTTGTCAAAGACAGATTTATTTAGTCGTACTACATTAATGGTGGATTTACAAATTTTTTGTATGCATAAATAATACTTTTTGATAAATGTGCGTAAAATTAGTTTTGTGACACATGTTGCTCAAGATTAAAATACGAACGAGACGAGTATTCTAAGAGTAATGCCTAACAAGTCTAAAAAATTTGGTGTGGTTGCCACACGACTTGCCGATACAAAAGTCGATACATTACATATAAATTTTAATTAGCTATATTGTGAGGCAAATATATACCTACTTTATTCTTTTAACTTATTATATTAATATATAAGTACTACTACTACTGCTACTATACTCACAAATATATTTTAGTCATTTTATTTAAACTGCAGGGGTACGTTCCAAAACGATTTATCCGAGTGGAGTACTGCCGTCATAGAGTAACTCAGTATTTCGAAATATTTACCCTGAGATTATGAACGCATCGAGTGCAGATGCATTCTGGGAAAATGTCAAAATAAATAAAATATATTATTGTTACGTCAAATTTATAATATTTTGTTGTAAAAATGAATAAAAAGATTGAAATTGCAATAGCATCTAATTTTTATATACAAAATCTGATATTTGATGATTTTTCAAATGATGATGACGAAGATGATGAAGATAATATTTTATTTTTGGCTGAAAACGTGTCAAAGAGATTAAAGAACAATAATTCTGCACAACCAGTCAGAATAACTGGTTATGTAGAAAACATTATCCCTTCGTACAATGAACGACAATTTCAAAGCCATTTTAGACTTACAAGACGTACTTTTGATTATTTGCTTAGTAAAATTAATAACTTAATCATAAACGATAAATACGGAAGACCTACAATCGAACCAAATAGACAATTATTATCTGTATTATGGTTGTTAGCTACCCCAGATTCATATAGGTATCACTATATCATTATCAAAATGTTTATTTAAAAATTTTAATTCAAAATGTATTTTATACTAGATCTGTTGGTGACCGTTTTAACATGGGAAAGTCTTCGTTAGCCCATTGCTTTGTCAGAATAATAGAAGCTCTTAACTCCATAGCACATCAAATAATTTCTTGGCCGGCAAATGAGCGCATAGAACAAATAAAAAAAGATTTCAAAAAAGTTGCAAAATTAGATCAAGTTATAGGAATAGTAGATGGCTCATACATTTCAATTAAAGCACCCCAAGATGATCCTGAAGTTTATATAAATAGAAAATGCTTTTATGGCATGACGCTTCAAGCAATATGTGATAGTAAAATGAACTTTTTAGACTGCTTTACAGGATATCCTAGCTCTGTTAGCGACATTCGAATTTTTCGAAAGTCAGACATATATAAAGAAATTTTAAATAATATTGAATCCTTTTGCCCTGGCGGTAGTTACATTTTAGGTGATAAAGCTTATCATCCTGTAACCACGTGGTGTATCCCACCTTATATAGACAGGGGACGACTGACTGATAAACAAATATATTTCAATAATGCTCATGCTAAAACAAGAAGCGTAATAGAGAGATCTTTCGCTTTATTAACTGGTAGATTTCGTCGATTAAAATATCTCGACATGAACAGAGTAGATCTTATTCCAGCAACAATAATTGGTTGTTGTGTTCTTCATAATATTTGTTTGCAATTCCCAGATGATACCATTGATGACTATATTCTACAAGGCTCGGTTAATGAATATGTTAATGATAATGAAATTGAAATTCTTGAAAATGAACCTAGAGGAGCAGGAATAAGAAAACGAGATGAAATTGCAGATAATCTATACCGAAATAGACGTAATTTTGAATAATTTTTTTTTTAAATAAAGATTATAAATTGCACAAAAATGTTTTATTTTGAAAGTACTAACAATTTTTTAAAGAATTACTTAGAGTTGCACAGTTTTTCCATAGCATTCTCAAATGCTGTTATGGCACGATCGTACTGGACCATTCTTTCTTTATGTCGTTTGTCTTTTGCGTCTTCTCGAGCCTTTATATTTTCATTGAACTGTTCCAGTTGTTGGTGAAGTTTACTTTTTTTTGTTACCGATTCTGAATTAGAGCTCTAAAATGGGAAGAATAAATCCAATATTAACTTGTAATAATTGATATCTCTATCTACATTATCACTAACGGTGGTATGCTCTGTTTCCTTCATATTTTCATTTTCATTGTTTCTTTTTCGAGATCCCGCTGTAATTATTGGGGTAATATTGGGTTTAGAACCAAATATGTCATGGAATTCATCAAAAAATTCAAATTTTATTGGTTTCGCTCCGTTGGCTTTGTCACCCATATTATCTAGTTTTTCTATATATTTTCTTTTCAAATATTTAAATTTATACAGACACTGATCTGCACTGAATTTATTGAGTTTTGCAGCAATTAGCTCCCATACTCTTTGATTTTTAATGGTAGTGGATTTGAATAAAGTATCATGATTAATATATTCTTGGATTAAGTTGAGTGTATCTGCACGACTCCAAATAGTTCTATCAACTACAAAATTATATAAATTATTACTTCAAAGATGTTATTGTTATACATAAACAAACCATTTAAACTAGTATTTTTTTCACTCGTGGGTATATTATCTGACAAATATTCAACATCATATTCTTTACTTTCTAAGGACCGGTATATTAATGATGAATCTAAAATTAAAATGATGCATACTTATCATTGGAAAAAATTAAATATAATCAAACTTCTATACCTAACATATTTCGCATTAAATATGCACCATTTTCATTTTGAATTGGCGTTTTTAATTCAGAAAGTATTATTTTGTACATTTCTGCCTATTTTTATATTTAAAATTGTCACCTAAATGTCTAAACACAACGTATATTATTTGACAAAAATAATAACAAAGAAAACAACCACAAATCGCCTGTCAGAGTAAATTTTCCCCATGTATCGGAGAAGGGTAAGTTTTTGTCACTCGATCATATTGCCCAAACATTTTGGAACGACTTCAGAGTAATGTCATCGATGACATCACTCCGAGTTTAGGAACGACTGTAGGTAACCAGAGTGTGATCGAGCGTAGTTTTGGAACGTACCCCAGAAGAAGATATAAAGCATATTTTACTATTGTCACTGTCATGTCATAATCATTTAAATTTTACATAGTAACAAATGTTAATCGATCATGGACTACAAGATACCGAAATACTAAATTATAAATAAGTATATACTTTAATTATTCTTAAATGATACCAGATACAAAAATATTTATAAAATACCGATTGTAGGTAATAATTACATAATCTTTCATTTAAAATAAAAAAATTTGTCTTAAATTAAACATTTATCGAAATATTTGAAAAAAGTACTACTTCCGGTTTGTAGATTGAAACAAAAAATAGGAGGTGCACAACTAGATGCTATAACTGTCCTAAATACAAAATTTCAACATAGGACATACATACGTTCGTACGTACAGACGTCACGACGAAACTAGTCATAATGGATTCAGAAAAGGCCAAAATGGATATTTCCGTCAAAATCTGAAAACCGAAATTTTTTGCGATTACAATACTTCCTTTAAGTACTCCGTGTACAAGGAAGTAAAAACATAGCGGTAATAAACTTCCATTTAGTAAGTTCCAAATTTGTTAAATTATAATTCGGTTTTATATTTACAAAGTGCATTTTCTAAGGATTTGAAATAATAACGAAATATTATGATAAATTTAAAAAATCCGATGTGGCCAACCTCTCGTCACAGTCTACTATTTTACTAATATAAGTGTGTACTATTACTTACTCACAAATATACCATTGTAAGGGAATTCGGGAATTTAGGCAGATTATTTTTTGTTTATGTTATGTTTATAGAAAGTAATTGTTTCCACTCGAAATAAATAACAAACCGAGAGCATCGTAGCGGTAATATGCTTCCAATATGAAAGTTAAAAATTAGTAAAATTATAATTCAGTTCTATATTTACAAAGTGCATTTTCTAAGGACTTGAAATAATAACGAAATATTAGAATAAATTTAAAAAATCTGACGTGGCCATCACACAACCTTCCGCCTTATCTAGACTTTAGCGCTAGTATGCCAACTTGTCACCCGTCTCACCACGTCTCACCTGTCAATATTTTTTACGCAGAAACAAAAATCAACCGATCATGGATTACAAGATATCAACGTTTTATTTGATAAATTTATTTTTTAAATTTTACTGCAGTTCTTTAATGCTACCAGATAAAGACAATTTTTTTATAACGTAAGTTGCAAATAACTTTTCCTCTTATTCTTCCTATATTTTTCCAAATTTATATACAATTTTGACAATTAACCTTTTCAATCTTCAAAAAATATCACTTCCGATGAAGATATTTGTACCAAAATCTACGGAGCTCTTCCAATTTATATACAAATGTTAAATACCAAATATCAAAATTTTCGGGTAATTCGTATTTGAGTTATGCGACTAACACCCCTTGACCACACACACACACACACACACACACACACACATATACACACACACAGACATCATCGTGAAACTATCAAAAATGAGTTGTAAGGACCCTAATTCGTGCTCATCCACTAAAAATTCACCACCCGATTTTTTGCATGATTCCAATACCTTCCTTTACAGGTAAGCGGAAGGTAAAAATTGTAGTGTCATATGCTTCCATTTATTTATTTGAAATTTAGGGAAATTATTTGTTGATATTATGTTTATAGAATGAACTGATTTCACTCGAAATAAATATCAAACTGAGAGGATACACATAGCGGTAATAAACTTCCATTTATAAAGTTCAAAATTAGTAAAATTATAATTCAGTTCTATATTTACAAAGTGCATTTACTAAGGACTTGAAATAATATCGAATTTCCCGGAGAGTTGTAAAAGCGCATTTCTGGTCATCTAAACGTTTGAAAAGCGTAGAAATATAATCAGTAAATTTATATTAAATAAGCGCAGATCGTAACGTTCAATAAGCGCATTTTTCGAAAATGAGATTTCTGACCATAACAAGTTAGTCCAGATCGTCTTCGAGTATGATGGGGTTAAGTTCAGAAAAATGTTAAGCAAGAATATTTTCTAGTTTTAAAAAATTCAAAAAATATTGTAGAAAAACTGTCGTACAATCCCTATAACCATTGTGCTTTTCAAATGTGCCCTTCTGCGCTTATATAACTTCAATTTTTGCGCTTTTCAATTGTTAAAACTTATATTTGAAACTTATTTTTTACCTAACACAATTTAGCAACTTATTATATGAAGTTGAAAATTCTACAAATTATAATAAAATCTCGGTTTATTTGGACTTGGACAATTATAATTATGAAAATATTATTATTATTATATTTAAGAATATTATTGAAAACTAAAATTTTCTTTTGCAATGGTATATATTTAATAAATTAAAAAGTAATAGAGTATTGCGAGGTGTCATGTATTGGCCCGATCAAATTTTTATTTTACGTTTACGTTTACCTTACCTTACACCTTACCTAGTAATAATTTATTTTAAATATATTTCTTTACTTTAAATATATTCCTTTTAACACTAATCAATGTATTTTTGCATTATAATGAATTGTTTATAACGTTATACGCAAAAATTTAAATAAATAGTAAAAATCATTATAAAATTATTATCACAAAAACTGTTGCTTTTATAAGACTGAATTTTATTAAGTGCATATAATATAGTCATATTTATTTCCCAAAAAAATCGCGTTAAAAGTAAATGTTAAACAAAAGAGATATTAAATAAACAATCAATACCAATGCTTGGAATTCTATAAAAGCATCATATCAGCAAAGAAAGGTCTTCTAGTTGAACACAGTAGTTTATTATGTTTGAAAGTAAAATAAACGTTTTATTAACATTTTTTGCAAATATAAAGTCACCGGCCGCCTCTGTACCTTACCTAGTAATAAGTACCTACCATATATAATATGTTCATTTCATTGTTTAATACCGAAAGTAAGTATTTTGTCTCTAAGTACTTATAATAAATTACAATTTAAATATCCTTATTATTGTTAATTTGTTTCATTACAAATAAATTTATAATATTATTTAACATTATCTATATTTCTTATTAAAGTTTCATCTTCCAATTTTTAGAAGTCTCTGTATACCAAGAAATCCTACAATGTTATGTATTTAACTGGAAATCAGATATTTTTGTCCGCTCATGCGCACTTCATGCGGAGATAAAATCCCCACCGCCAGTATTAGTTGCTGATTTGAATCTTAAATAAAAGGGAGCCATCTATGAACTTTTATTATGACGATTATGAGTAGATCACCGAGTCCACATATTAGACTTTCTTCTAAATAAAAACGATTGCAGCGCTAACTATTGAGCTATAAACACACCACACTATAGCTACTTGTCAACGTTAACGAATATTTAAAAAATACAAAATTTTTCAGTAAGTATTTGCTTTCGGTTCTCTAAAACATTTGTATTTAGAATTATTTTCTATTTTATCAAATAACAAAATGGCGACCGATCAAAAATTTCAAAACAGGATTTTTTGTAACCACTCGATCGAATTTTGAAAATAAAACATTTATAAAATTACTTATGGTAAATTTCAGATTTTTATTTTGTGCAATCTAGCCAGAATCGTGAATTCTGATTCTATTGCAGCAATATTGCGTTCAACAAGTGTAGAGCCTTAACAATATTATTTTTCAAATTTTGGAGCTATTAGTGTAGCCAGAGAAATCAGCCATTCGAAATGTGACAATACTTTTGAAGTAAAGCATAACTTGCGTTATCAAATAAATAACATCATGCTGATGATGACCACGTAGATGCTCGAAACGTCAGAATAAATGTATTTAAATGAATAATTGGCAATGAATAAAATCGTCTTTTAATAAACAGATCCTGAATCGACCTACTTCGAAATCTTACAAAATATTATATGATGTAATAATTCCAAAATCAATTAGCTGAGCCGCATAGGGAATTTATACTGCACTTTTTGATACTAGCATGAAATTTTGCTCAGAGCTAGACTTACCTATGGTATGCATTTTAAGATATGGAGGCCAAAAAAATTCTTCCGCAGACAGAAGTTATGACGTCATCAAGATGGCGGCCACTTCATATCGGTTTTATTAATTTAATTCGAAAACCACGTGTCCGATTTTTGAATTCTTGTGTATTAAATGAAAGAACTTTAAATATTCTTTCAGATAAATATATAGAAGTGTCAAATTTACTGGTAATTAATTGATTATTTAAAAAAATAAGATCAGAAATTGATATTTTCATTATTATTTTCGCTATATTATTTTGTTCATAAATTATAATTTGAAAAGCTTCCAATAAATGTTGTTTGTCATTAAATTTTCTATACAATGTGTATTTTATATATATTTTTTATGTCATATCGTTAGGATGTAATTCTTAATCGCGCACTAATAAGTTGCGACAGGGAACTTTGTTACCCTTCACCCGTTGTGGCGTTGCCGAAATTAACAAATATCAAAGATTTTAACAATGCCATATTAATTTTACACCATTACTGCACTTCTCAAAGGGCTAACGTATATGAAAAAAAAAAACTGTTCCTATAATATTTTGTTATTTTTGTTATTATTATTATTTTTGTGTTTAATTTAACTGTAACTTCCCAATGAATAAAAATATTGTCTTCCGGTTTCCTTCATTAAATTTCACGGACATTTCTCTATAAAATACGTTATTTTAAAAACTTTTTAGGGCGTTCATTAAGCCAAAATATCAATATTTTGGGTTTATTGTGTTTAATGACCTGTAACTTCTGAATGGATAAAGTTATCGATATCTGGTTTCTTGCATTAAATTCTACGAACATTTCTCCATAAGATGCAGTATTTTAAAATCTTTTTTGAGTATTCATTAAGACAAAATACCTAATGTTTTTTCCAAGAGAAAATTTAATTTTTAATATTTATTGTGTTCAATGAGCTGTAACTTTTGAACGGATTAAAAAATTGACTTCCGGTTGCTTTTATTGAATTCTACGACCATTTCTCCATAAAATACATTATTCTATTTTTTTTAGGTGTTCATTGCGCAAAAATATCAAATGTTTTTATAATATGTAAATAAAAAATTTCTCAATTTTCTCTTGGAAAAAACATTTGGTATTTTATCTTAATGAATACCCAAAAAAGATTTTAAAATACTGCATCTTATGGAGAAATGTTCGTAGAATTTAATGCAAGAAACCGGATGTCGATAACTTTATCCGTTCAGAAGTTACAGCTCATTAAACACAATAAACACAAAATATTTGAATACTTCTCTCGAAAAAAAATTAATATTTTGGCTTAATGAACGCCCTAAAAAGTTTTTAAAATAACGTATTTTATAGAGAAATGTTCGTGAAATTTAATGAAAGAAACCGGAAGACAATATTTTTATTCATTCAGAAGCAGTGTTGTGACAGATCATTTTAAAATAGATCTAGATCAAGATCTTCTCGTTTAATATGACCTAGCTCAGATCATAGATCAATTTTTATGATAGGATCTTTTTTTTAGATCAGATCAGAAATTAGTGATCTTTTTTCTTTAGATCTTAAAAAGATCAATATTAGACGAAATATATAATTGTTGTATTACATTACATAAAAAAGAAAAAATACGTAGTATTCAAGCGATTAAATTTACAGTTTCAAATTAAAACATATTAAAAACATTAAACTCTTACTCTTTTAAATTTCATGCTTTAACTTGCATAAAGCGTAGAAAAAATCTAAAAATATGATCTTATTTCAAGATCCTTAAAAATAAGATGATCTAAATCAGATCAAAGATCACGTAAATTGAGCTAGATCGGTGACTAATCTAGATCAATTGATCTAGATCAGTCACAACACTGTTCAGAAGTTAGAGTTAATTAAACAGAAAAATAATGAAAAAATATAATAATAATATATGTATTAAACAAAACCAAGAATAGAGGATTTGAATGTGATTTGAATGAATTTCGCCAACTGAGCAAAAAAAACGGTGGGAGGCAACAAAGTTGCCTGTCGCAACTTAATAGTACACTATGAGAAATTACGACCTAACAAAGAGAAAAATTCACATTTACAACATTAATATAATTCATAAACAAAAAATAATGACGAAAATAAAAATGAAAATATTAATTTCAGATATTATTTTTCAAATAATTAATTAATAACTAGTAAATTGGACATTTCTATATATTCATCTGAAAGAAAATTAAAAGACCTTTCACTTAAAAGAAAGAAATCGAAAATCGGATATGTGGATCTCGAATTAAACTAATAAAACAGAATTGAAGCGGCCACCATCTTGATGACGTCATAACTCCTGTCTGCGGAGGATTTTTTTGGCCTCCATATCTTAAAATGCATAGGTAAGTCTAGCTCTGAGCAAAATTTCATGCTTGTATCAAAAAGTGCAGTATCAGGCTGAAAATCTGCCCTATGCGGTTCAGCTAAATTGTTTGTATTGGTAAATATGCAAGTGTATTATCCAAATCTTCTAATAGTTAAAAAAAATTTGTTCACAAATTTGTTCAACGTTTGATAAAAATATTTGTTTCAAAATTAGTCTTATTATATTTAATAACAATTGATATACCTCCAGATGCGGACTGGTAACGCTTCGGCCCAGTGGGAAAAACATTTCGCCGGCCCAGCCGAGTTCCCATAAAAATAGTATAGAGGGAGGAAAAGTAGCGCCGCAGACGAAATTTTTTTTGGTTTCCAGGTCAATGGCTGTTCCATTAAAAGTTTAATTTTTCCATAGAGGGAAAAGTACATCCATTTTAACCTCTTTTACGAGCAGAAATTTTAAAAAATAGCCAATTTAAATAAAAATTTGTCTAGCAACGATTTATTAAACTTTTAAAGAAGAAATTCTCTGAAGGGGCAAGAGGATCGCCCCCCGTCGCCACCACCTCCCTTGGAAAAGAAAATAAATAGCGACTGTTTTAAACTTTATTACATAAAATACACTTTTTAAATTAACAATTTTCTTAATGACGGACAATGATTACAAATATATTTAGTCCAGTGAAAATAGGAAAAATGACGGTTCAAAATCCGAAAGTTTTGAAACTTTGTAGCATTGTTCGGGAAGGTCTAGTAATGAACATATCAAAAGTCCTGATCTTGGTGGTGAGCGTGGGCGTGGGGACCACAAAATGGCTGCCAAAATCTGGTTTTTCTATAATATCTCGTTATCGCTGCATTATAGAGTACAAGTACTTATTACAAAGTTGTAGAGAATAAAATTTGCTACAACTTTGATATAAAACATTTTTTCCCAGATCAATGGTTCGCAAGTTATGATAAAGACAAGCGGAGCGTTTGCTCTTTGCAAAAATGTTGAATTTTTCCTATTGCAACTGTAACTTTCAAACAGATGAATATATCGACTTCCGGTTTTAAATATTCAATTTAGCAGACATTTTTCTATCCAAATTATAAATTTCAGATTTTGGGGACCCTTGTATAGCAACATTTTTAAAAAAGAATGTAAATAATTTTTAATTTTTGTTTAAAATTTTTGTGATTTTCTTACTATAATTTCTGAACTAATTGAGATAACGACTTCCGGTTTCCGGAATTGAATTTTTTAGACAATTTCCTATAATATGCATTATATTAAATTTTTTTATAGGCCTTGGTTAAGCTAAAATTTTAAGTTTTTTTCGAAAAGAAAATGGTACAATTTTGGCATTTTAAAAATTTCTTGTGTTTTAATCAGCTCTATATTATAAACGAATTGAGATATCGACTTCCGGGTTCTGGAATTGAATTTTATAGACAATTATCTATAATATATATGATATTAATTTTTTTTATAGGCCTTGGTTAAGCTAAAATTTTAAGTTTTTTTCGAAGAGAAAATGGTAAAATTTTGATATTTTTAAAATTTCTTGTGTTTAATCAGCTCTATATTATAGTCCAGTCAATAATAGTCTTGTAATATTATTCAGTCCTACTGAGATTTTATTCATCAATAATATGAAATCTCAATCTCAATTCGTTTATAATATAGAGCTGATTAAACACAAGAAATTTTAAAAATATCAAAATTTTACCATTTTCTCTTCGAAAAAAACTTAAAATTTTAGCTTAACCAAGGCCTATAATTTTTTTATATATAATGTATATTATAGGAAATTGTCTAAGAAATTCAATTCCGGAACCCGAAAGTCGATATCTCAATTCGTTTATAATATAGAGCTGATTAAACACAAGAAATTTTAAAAATATCAAAATTTTACCATTTTCTCTTCGAAAAAAACTTAAAATTTTAGCTTAACCAAGGCCTATAATTTTTTTTATATAATGTATATTATAGGAAATTGTCTAAGAAATTCAATTCCGGAACCCGAAAGTCGATATCTCAATTCGTTTATAATATAGAGCTGATTAAACACAAGAAATTTTTAAAATGCCAAAATTTTACCATTTTCTCTTCGAAAAAAACTTAAAATTTTAGCTTAACCAAGGCCTATAAAAAATTTAATATAATGTATATTATAGGAAATTGTCTAAGAAATTAAATTCCGGAACCCGGAAGTCGATATCTCAATTCGTTTATAATATAGAGCTGATTAAACACAAGAAATTTTTAAAATGCCAAAATTTTACTATTTTCTCTTCGAAAAAATCTGTTGTGGCCAGCACACGACCTCTCGCCTTAACACTGTAATTTATGTGAATTTGGTTTTAGTTAGGCTTTCTTAAATTATAATTTTGCAATAAATTTACAAACATTTTTGAAAATAATTTTATAGTTCTTAGTTCTTAATTAGCTCTTTATAGATAAAAATTTAACTTTATTATTACCTTATTACATTATGTTCAGTTAATAATATTTACATTTCTTTTAAAATGGTGCCACAAACATTTTAGAAATTGTGCATACGTCTGTGCATCTGTCACATTGACATATTTATTTTTGTTTTTAATTTTTACCTATATTGTGATTTACAAATCGTGGTAGGTAAAATTATATATCTTTGAAAAATAATTTTCCTTTATAGGTAAGAGATATAGACAAGATGTTAAATAAATATTGTAAGATATAATTTGTTCTTTGAAATGTCGTATGACAAATTGTTTATTGCAGAATTTTCTATATTTTTTTGCAAAAAATGTTAAAATGCTTCAAGAAAATACCATTTCCGGTTGACATATTTTTACCAAAATCTAATCAGCTCTTCATTAACATATGCAAATGTATATTGCAAAATATTAGAATTTTATGTTCAGTAGAATTTGAGATAATAAATCAGAACGAAAGACTATAGTAGGCGCACATACACACACACAGACATCATCGTGAAAATAGTCAAAATAGGTTCTAAAGGTGCTAAAACGTGCTTATTGACAAAAATCTCGACATAGAATTTTTTCACGATCCCTATACCTCTCTAGGCGAGAGGTAAAAAACTTAAAATTTTAGCTTAACCAAGGCCTATAATTTTTTTTAAATATAATGTATATTATAGGAAATTGTCTAAGTTTGTGGTCCCCACGCCCCCGCTCACCACCTACGGGTCAGGACCTTCGAGCATATACTGACTAGAGAAGTAATTCCCTATATCAATGCATAGCTTGTTGTGATCGGAAGATATGCAGTAGGGGGGACTTGCGGGGCTGGAAGTCATGATGTATTGCGGGCAGCGTTTTGCTGTTATTCTTTGTTACTTCTTGTCACACATGTCATTTTACTATAACCCTAAGTTCTGCGTTTACTTTGTGAAAAGTTTAATGAGGTTGTGTGAGTATTATTTTACTTTGTGGAATAATACTAAGAAATTACGCATCCCTCAATACATCACGGCTTCCGACCCCGCTAATCTCCCCTCCCGCATATCTTCCGATCACAACAAACGCCGTAAGGCGGCCTCTAGTCAGTATATGCTCGAAGGTCAGGACTTTTGATATGTTCATTACTAGACCTTCCCGAACAATGCTACAAAGTTTCAAAACTTTCGGATTTTGAACCGTCATTTGCCCAAAATGATCCTTCGTTGACTGGACTAATTGTACAATGTCATTAAATTATATTTTTTCCAAAATGCCTTTTTCAACTGACATGAATAAAAATTCTTGCAATAAATCTTGCAACAGTGATGATCTTAATCTAGTTTTTATGATTTTTAATTTACTAAATGTACGTTCACAATTAACTTGAGTAAATTATAATGTTAATATAAATTCATAAACAAGGAATAATGTTGTATATGCAAACGTATACAAATTGTATTTAAATAATGTCTGATGTACCATATAAGACAATTATCACATTTTTGTTTACATTTGTGCTTCTCGTCAGCAGTGTCATTATAAATTGCATCATCATTTTCACTGTCGTTGTTCTTACCAATGGAGGAATATATTTCCTTGGTTTTAATATTTAGTGGCTGCGCAATAGTTTTATATATGTTTGCAAATGAAGTAAGTTCTGTTTTTAATTTATTTATTTCCACATTGGCATAATTTGAAATTTGACGTAATGCTTCATCGGGAATTTCATTTGACATTATATCTAGAAAGCTGTTTGGATGGAAATACTGAACGTCAGCAATAAGTATTTTATTGTTGGAAAATCTTTCATTCAAACTGCATACAATTTTGTCAACAATTTGGCGAAAAACTTCGACCCTAAACAATTGCAGTACATTAATTAGCCTTTCATCATTGCACTCTTCTATTAAAAGGATTTTTTTCACGCAATTCTTCGGGTGGGCAACTCAGTTTCTATTACAACATTTTCAATGAAGTCTAACACTTGCTACGTCCACCCGAGGTGACGTAGTTCCTTTTACTCCGAGATGGAGGCGACTAGCTAATTATCAGTGGAGATAGGGGTGGGTTTATTTTTTTAATCGTCGAAACAATTAATAAAACACAATATTAATAAGAGAGGGCGCCACGCGGTTGTTTGAAGCCAGCGATACCCAACCGCGAAGGTACCTGGAATAAGAAGAAGACGTATGGTGTTACGGGTAGGCGGGACGCAGGGAAGTGACGCTCATGGAATGCACTCACTGCGCGACCGTCAACAACGACTAAGGTGTAGGAGATTCGTGACTCAAACAAAAGGTAATAATTAAACAAAACATAAATACGATAAACTACTATGAATAATACCAGCGTGATCAGTACTTCATCATACTTACCGTAGCCCAGGTACTTACGTGAAATATCAAAACAACAATCCACTAACAAACACTTTGTCACCACTGATTGGTTGGATAGGTTATGTAATATTTTATTTGAACAAAAACGCATCAAATATTGAATAAGAAAATTTACTGCGAGAAGTAAGTATTTAATAATGACACTAATTTTTATAGAAAACACGCACCGTGCCGGGCCAACGAGAACGCAATCAACGAGATCAGCCAGTGCTGTCTCCAGTGAATTGTGAGTAGCTAAACGTTTATACACTGCCCGCAAATGACGTACAATAAAATCTTTCGATATAATTTTACCTAGCTCGTTCGACGCTGGTTTACATAGGCTGCGTTGAGCGTATAGAACGTGTGAATTAAATAGAGCAGTAATTCTCATTTGACACCGAACCAGGCGTTGTGCAAGCAGTAATTAGAATGACATAAAGTAATATTGCAATTAATATAAATGAAATAACTTCAAATAATGTAGGTTTACAATTACAGCTATTTAACAACTTAACTAACTTCAACATAAAGAAAGTACTAAGGACACTAATTATAGCTGATCAAAACAATTAATGAATAAATACTAGGCTCAATTGATTATCTTAGTGTAGAATAAGTCTATCAACTCTAAAGCAGCAACAATAAATTAAATACTGTTTTTAATATTAATCTCAAAATCGTAATGATAAGAGTTCGTTAGGGAATGAGAGCACACAATTAACATTAAACTGTTCACTTAGCTTTGCAGCAGGATTAATACTGGACGCTGGTGTACCCGTCTCTCTCTCTCCGCGTTCCACGCCGTCTCATACACCTGGATCGCTGGATCTAGATCGCGCAGCGTTGGAAAAAGGTGCGAATAGGGCTACTGGCGGGATGCCGAACCAAGAGCTGGTGTTTTGGGGTACCCAAGCAAGCTGGATATGCGGTGGCTTGACTTTAGCGCTTTCACGTGGCGTGAAGGATGGAAATATGGCGGTCGCAAAATAGTTTAGACAAATCCTCACTAGTGGAGTTATTCCCGAGAAGTAACTAAGCCAAAACTTCTCTGGAAAATCTCGTTCAGTGATCCCAATAGATCCCCTTAACTCTGGGTATTATTCACAATAATTATACCGGAATCACTAAAACTGAAAACTTTTCACAACCTTTCGCTAAGTATTTTTCAGCTTACTCCTGAAGTGCTATTTTTTCACTACTTAACCGATTTTTCATTTACCTGAATTTGAATTTTTAAAACAATAAGACAGAGACAGATTTATACACCATAAGAAGGAAGAGAGAGAAAGCGCCAGGCCTCTGGCGGCGAAACAATAATCACAGCAACTAAAGGTACGTACTCACTTTGCATTGATATCACAAATGACTTTAAACAATGAACATTATATTGTAAATATAGTTGTAAGCGTGTATTATATTATTATAAAATTAATAAATGTAACTTAAATAAGTATAAGTATTTTTCAACTACTTTATTTGACACTTTACGCCACTCTTCAATGTTTCCGGGCCTTTACCGGGAAAGAGTACACGCACGCCTCTACTTTGTTCAACAACGTACTACTTAAATTTGTAAACAATTAAAGTTGTCAAAATGCTGAATAATAACTACTGGAAATCTTTAAAGGAAACTATACAAATTAAATAATAAGAATTATCTACGTTATTAGTTAAACAAAAAAAGGTAACTGAATCTACATTTAATTTTAAAATAATTAATAAAGTTAATGAATTTTAGGTCGCGGTCAACAATTTTTTATGTTACTACTGCAAAAATCTGACGTGGCCGTTACAATACCTCTCGCCTTGACATTGAAGTATTATTATTTAACCTCGTATTTAACCAAATATTAAGCTTTAATTAGGTAATAAATTATATATTTCACAAATCTAATCAGCTCTTAGTTTAATATATAATTTTATTTTATAAATACCATATTTACATAATACTATGTCCATTTAATATCTATATTATATCCAACATTTCAAAATTCTACACCACAGAGAAACCTCCTTGCCACAGACATCTGTTTATCTGTCACATTGACAATTTTATTTTTGTTTTAAATTTTATTTCTATTTCGGGATTCACAAATCGTGGTAGGTAAAATTATATATTTAAAAAAATTATATTTCTTTATTGGTTAAAGATATAGAAACAAGTAAGATTAAATATTGTACAATGTAATTTCTTCTTTCATGTGTGGTATGTCAAATTGTAACAATCGCATTATTTTATACAATTTTTGCAAAAAATGTTATAGAGCTACAAGAAAAGTACCATTTCCGGTTGGTGGATTTTTACCAAAATCTTTTCAGCTCTTCATTAACATATATAATTGTATAATGCAAAATATTAGAATTTTATGTTCAGTAGAATTTGAGATAATGAACCGGGACGAAAGGCTATAGTAGGCGTACATACAGACTTTCATACACACACACACACACACACACACACACACACACACACACACACACACACACACACACACACACACACACACACACAGACATCATCGTGAAAATAGTCAAAATAGGTTCTAAAGGTGCTAATTGACAAAAATCTCGACATCGAATTTTTTCACGATCCCTATACCTCTCTAGGCGAGAGGTAAAAATGATAAAATGCGAAAGTTGCACGTAACACACTGTAAGTTTGTTATTATTTGTATTGCAAAATTGAACCGCTTGATTGTAAATCGATTGAAATTCTAAATTTTGAATACTAATTTTAATTATCATATTCCAAGCTGATAATATATCAAAAAATTGTGTTTGCAAGTATCTGGAAGCAGGGCCTACCTTTGAAAATATATTTAAAAAATAAAAGATGTTAAAATAGTTTTAAATTCACATAGTTTTTCTAAGAATGTTGTTGCTTCAGATGTAGTTTTTGAATCAATTTTTTTACTTAGGCTTTTAGAATAAGGCATGAATTATAGTAAGAAATAAACAATTTTCCCCCTCGAATATCCATACCAAAGCTTTCTGTCGGGACCACCATCGCGTATTTCCAAATTTTTATAATTTTTTTAGTTTATCGTGACTAGTTGTTGAATTATCCAGATTTGATTTAATCCATATATCCATGCGTTTGTAAGATTCTCCAAAAAAACATGCTAGTCTATTTAATAAACCAAATAAATTTTTGGCCTCTAAATTATCGCAAAAATCGCAAACACATAAATTTAATATAAGATTGTAATACCAAATATAAATAGAATTTGAACTTTCTTTCCTTATCTGTGCTTGTAAACCAACAAATTCGCTTCTCATGTTTGCTGCCCCGTCAAAAGATTCACCTATAACGTTCTTAAATATTAAATTATGATCATCAAAACATTTTTAAAGTAGTTTATACATTGCTAAACCAGAGGAATCATATATTTTAATAATGAATATTATTCTGAATTTCTAATTTTCTTGCTAAAACCATTTGAGTATTTACTAGAGGTTCAACATTTTTATTGTTTATTGCCAAAACAAAAGCATTTACTGATTAGCTTCTGCTACCTTTATTAGGTAGCAGAAACTAATAAAACAAAGGCAAAATATTTTGCAATTTAATTTTTAATTAAATGTACTACATTATAGTACCTACAAGAAATTTGGACAGGCAAAGAATTTAAGGGCCATGTCAACATTGGAACTACTACTACTGATAATGTTGATTTAGCAACACAGGCATTAGTATTTATCGTTGTTGCGGTTAATGGCCACTGGAAAACACCTGTTGGTTACTTTTTAATTCGTGGGCTTTAGTATCTGATAAGGCAAACTTAGTTAATCGTTGTTTGTTAATCAAAGTGGGGTTGAAATTTTATGTTATATTTGACGGCGCCCCTACTAATATCACAATGGTAAAAGAACATGGTGCTTCATTATTAGATCAATCGTCTGGAAAATTTAATATAAGTTTTGAACACCATGTAACAAAGAAGCCAGTACACGTAATTTTAGATGCGTATCATATATGTTTAAACTGATACGAAATTGTTTAGCAACAGTTAAAGAAATTCACCACGATGATGGTGGAATAATAAAGTGGAAATATTTTCAACTACTTTGTGATCTGCAAGAAAAAGAAGGCCTGCATGCGGGAACAAAATTAAGACGTCACCACATACGTTGGTATGAATAAAAAATGTTCTATATTTAAATAATGATTTGCATTATAAATATTTGAGGGATGTGAAGAAACTGTCAAATTTTGTATACTTATTAGTGACGTGTTTGATATCTTTAACAATATAAATTACAGTTGTAAATACATATACAAAAAACCGTTGAATATTAATACTTTCATGTACTTATTTGAGAAATTGGAAGAATTCAAAGTATAGGTACATATTTAAATTAAAAATAAATAATGTTCCTGTTCTGCAATGTAAACGAAAAACTGGATTTTTAGGTTTCATTTGCAACATTGAAACTATGCAAAATATTTACAAAAGTCATATAGATACTGAATATAATTATTTAAAATATTTACTTTAGCCAGGATCATCTTGAAATATTTTTCGTGCTGTCAGAAGTAAAGGTGGGCATAACAACAATGCAAATGCACAACAGTTCGAAACTGTTTATAAAAGATTGCGCTAGTTCATGCCGAAATTAACGGATCTACTCATGGTAATTGTTTGGCATTAGATGATACATCCATTTTAAATGTAAGCAGCAAAACACAAACTGATAAAGATTTAACCAAAACAAACGATTTTTATAAGAGTATTTTTGAAACTGATATGGATTATATGCCATCTGATGCTTGGCATTTAACTACATATCAAAATAATGTTGTTGAATATATAGCTGGATTTATAGTTAAACGAGTGCAAAACGGATTGTTTTGCAATGAATATGCAAGTTTATTAACACATGAAGGTACTTTAACTGTGCTACACAACGGAAACAATATGAAAAATTAACAAACCCGTCCCCATTTGTCATTAATATATGCAAAACTGCAGAAAAATCTTATAGAATTTACTGTGAAACAAATACGTTAAGAAAACAGAACGTAATAGATCATCTTTTGGTAGATACTTTTTTTAAAGTTTACAAAAAAATTCTCGACGAATTCTCAGTCTTGCATCTTGCATCTATTAAATGATGAAGCTATGAATAACCATAGTATTCAAGTAATTAATATGATTTTAAAACATAATTTCAATGTAAGAATATACCATATAGCAAAGAAAATAATTTCCACTAAAGAAAGAATCAGATTTACAAAAACAATACAATTTAGAAATCAATAAAGTGTTTCATGAATAAAAACTTTGTATTTATTTTTTAATGTATTGTAATTTCTTCATTTTATCTGCATCTTTTAGTAAGAGCGTGAGGATTCACAGCTCATGAAAATAGTTGTTATGCGGTGAATAAGTATATAATATTACTTAATTTTTCTGATTTATATTTGCATTAGTTGGAACACTGAATTAAAAAAAAAAAGTTAGTGAATTATCAGGGAAACTTAATGATCTGTAGTAGTACATTAGAATCAACAATGTTTTAATCCACAATGTACCTGAATGTAAGAATGAAAATATAACGCAAATTGCTCAACTTAGTGGTTCCAATGTATGTCACCTTGATGCTGCTCATCGGCTGCCATCTCTATCCAACAACAACAGGAAACCTCGAAGTTGCGAAATTTACAACCCGTCTAATTAAAGATAGTTTTGTTGCCTCTTTTAAGAGCTCTGGCGGAGTTAAATCTACCCAACTGTACCCCGATAAACCAGAGTCTAATGTTTTCGTTACTGATCACTTAACAATAACATCCAATTGTGATATTTTTAAGAAGGCGCTGGACGTCCTTAAAGTAGAAAAAGGGTACAAATATGTCTGGACCAAACATTGCAAAATATTTGCCATAAAAGATGACAGATCTCGAGTCCTTGCCATCAGATGTGAAAACGATTTTCGCAAGTTATAAATTTCAATTAATTGAACTATAAACAACACCAATATTTAATATGGACTTAAGTGTGTATTATCAAAATGTGCGTGGTCTTACAACAAAAACTAACGATATAAGAGTAAATTCTACAGACTGTGGGTTCGATGTTATTTGTTTAACAGAATCTCAATGCCTCAATTTTTGATCATGAAATTTTGTCTAACTACTACAATGTCATCAGGCGGGATCGTTCCACATCATCTTCAATAAAGAACGAGGGAGGAGGAGCGCTAATTGGTGTTCACAATAGATACAATTATGAAGAATTAAGTTACTGGTGTTCGGATGCTGAGGACATTTGGATATGTCTACATTTAAATAACCATACTAAGATTTTTGTTTGTTGTGTTTATATACCACCAGCTGACCGTATCGCAATGACACTATTTTTATCTAAAGTATCTGACATTATCCATAATACGCCTAACGGTTTATTTTTTAATTTGTGGTGACTTTAATCTTACCTAGGTATCTTAATTGGGATTATGTCTCTACTAATAACTTCTTAACTCCTTCAAACACATATAATACAACTTCAACTGAGTTTATTGACACAATTTCTTTCTGCGGATTAAAGCAATTCAATAGCATAAAAATTTCAATTGAAAGTGTATCTGTTAAAGAGACTTTTCTACCCTTAAGTAAAATTGATACTCAACACCACCCACCCTTAGAAATAACTGGTAGTTTGCAAAATTTTGAATCACTAACCAGTAACTCTAGAAAAGTTTTTAAATTTGGATCAGTAAATTATAATGAAATTAACGAACACAAAAAAAATTTCAACTGGTCAGATGAATTCAAGGATTTCAATACATAGGAAATGGTGACATTTTATGATAAACTTTGGTATGTTATAAATAAATGTGTTAAATCTAAGACACTAACAAGTAGATGGTACCTACTCTTCTGATCTAATAAAACTTATAAACGAAAAATACAAAGCTCACAAAGTCTATAAAATATACAAAACGCAAAGTAACTACAATGTATTTTCATTACTTAGAAGACGTGTCAAAAATATGATTAGATCTTGCTATAATAATTATGTTGCAAGTATTGAAGAACAAATGATTCATAACTCAAAAAAAAATTGGAGCTTTGTTTCTTCTCTTAAGACAAGTGATAACATACTATTAACTATGAAATATAAGACATAACTTCCAAATCTAGTGTAGAAACATGCAACTTATTTTCTGAATATTTTAAGTCTGTTTATCTAGAGGACACAGATGAAGATATCTGCTCTGAAAATTCGTCCAGCGTTCCTATACATTGTTTAAACACTATAAATGTTACGGAGAGCTTAGTTCATGATTTACTGTCTCACCTTGATACTAAAAAAGGGGTGGTTCTGATGGTATACCCAGTATATTTGTTAAGAACTGTTCAGACTCCCATAGTTTGCTACTGAGTTTTATTTTCAAAAAATCTTTGAATGAAGGACATAGTCCCAATATCTGGAAGAAGGCCTACATTGTTTCAATCCATAAGGGCGGTAATAAAAATCTTGTTAATAATCATAGACCAATATCGAAGCTGTGCATTTTTTAAAAAAATTTCGAGTCTAATTTTTAACTCACTTTTCTCAACAGTTAAATCTATAATTATACCGCAACAACATGGCTTCTTCCCAGGTAGATCAGTGAACACAAACCTTGTCGAATTTACAGAATATCTGTTAAGAAATATTGCTGAGAGAATTCAGGTTGACGCCGTTTACACTGACTTCTCTAAAGCATTTGATAAAATCAGTCACAAATTACTACTTAATAAATTAGCAGAGGTCGGTGTAAATGGTTGGTTACTTTAGTGGTTCTCTTATCTGAGCACAGTATGGGGTAATGCATGGATTCCAGTTGATGTCGCTGTTTCTTCTGTAGTACCTCAGGGCTCAAATTTGAGGCCTCTATTGTTCAACATTTTTATTAACGATGTTCAGAAGTGTTTCAAACATAAAAAATATTTACTGTACGCGGATGACATATATTTTTTTAAACCTGTAGAATCTACTGATGACTACAGGATAATTCAAGACGATCTGAACAAATTTTCTAACTTTTGTATACAGAATAAGCTGTTATCAACATTTCTTAATGTTGTTACATTTCCTTTACAAGGAATAGAAATATTCTTAACTACCCGTATACCATCAATAAATAGATACTTTCTCGCGTTGAGCTGGTGAAGGATTTAGGTGTAATTCTAGACTGTAAGCTTATACCGGGCGTTTCCTGAAACAGCCGCACCCCGAAAAAAATTGTATTTTTTAGTCAATTACATTTATATTATAGGTTTATATACTAAACTAGCGTTTTACCCGTGCTTCGCTACGGTTTGTTTTAATTTGAAGACGTGGGGGGGAAGGGATCCAAAATACCTTACTTTGAGCCCCACATACTCGGTTTTGATAGGAACTCTTATGAAGATTGCCTCTGATTAACACTTATTATTATCTTCACGTTTTAGACCCTACTGAACCCAAAAACCATAATTTTAAAAATAATCAGTTCGGTCTGTCTGTCTCTCCCTCGGTTTGTCGGTAAGCACAATAACTTGAGAACGCGTATGAATTTTCGACTCAAATTTTTAATTTGTTTATTTACAAAAAAAATAATTTTTAATTCTCGAATTTTAAACGTCGCACTTTGACATTGTCAGCTGTCACTTTGATATTGTCATCTGTCACTTTGACATTAACAGCTGTCACTTTAACACTGTCTGCCTATGTTATTGCAAAGCCTGTTATGAGTGCCACATCAGATTTTTATTAAAGGTTAACGTGCGCTTTTGACACATGTACAAAAATCTCATTCTCCCGTGTGTAGTTTCCAATAACTACCATAACCATGAGCATAAAGTCTTCTTACTTTATGACCATAATGAGTAGCCGTGAATTAACAGCTAGTACTTGTGCACTCTAGTGCTAGTAAAACCTTACACAAGGATTAATTTCTTGTATATCTTTTTCGATTACTCACAATATGCGGGTAAAAGGCGTGTTATGAATAGTTAAGTGCTAAAAATATAAAAGGCAAAAATCACCATCTCCTTATAAACCAATAAACATTTGAAAATTAAAATTGCACGATAAGATTACAAACCTTAATTTAATTACTCTTTCAGGGCTTCATATTTGTTAATCTTATTTTCAGTTTCTATTTAATTTATTTTAACTTATTTATTATACATTCTTATGAATAAATAATATCTATTTGACACATGTATTTGACACATACATTTTTATAACTAAATCACGATAGTGTGACATGTTTTTAGTTTCAATTTTTTATTTGTTTTCCAAAGCAACTTATAAACTAAAATTATTTTCCCCCAGAAAATTAAATTTCCCCCCTTAAGAAGCTGATTAGGACAAAATCCTGAAACATGGGTTTTAAATATTTCGATGCGCTACCATTGCATGTAAAAATCAAGTTGATATCTCGTCTGAGTTAAGAGATATTGAGAAATTCGTAAAAACGCATTTTATCCCCTTTTCCCCCTTTAGGGGGCGAATTTCAAAAAATCCCTTCTTAGTGAGCGCTTACATCATAAAGCGAATATACTGTCCAAATTTCACATTTTTAGGCTTACGGGTTTGGGCTGGGCGTTGTTGAGTCAGTCAGTCAGGACACTTTACTTTATATATATATATATATATATATATAGATTCATAGGCGCATTAAACTACATAAATAATGAATTTTTATTACTTCCTGTTTAGCCGGAAGTGACACCAACTTCTTTATTTTAAATGGAACACCCCGTATATTTTTTAAGATTTTGATTCTACTTAAAATTCTGAATACAACCATGTATAATAAGCTACTTTTTCGTAGTAGATTTCTAAGTAAAATAATAATTAAAATATTACAGAAACATATCGTTTCATTCCAAGTTAGCTATAAAATAATTGACAAGATACATATTTTATGACAGTAAAAATGTCAGTTTATTAATAAAAATAACTAATTTAATAAGGAATTGCAATTCAATTATATATAGTAAATTTTCAAATTGACCTGCATTTTCTTGAATACAATAGTAAAACTCTTCGTATAATTTCTGTTTTTATCATTTATTTCATAGCTAACTAGGAATGATTTTATTTGTTTCTGTAATATTTAGCTATTATTTTACTTAGAAATCTACAACAAAAAAGTAGCTTATTATAAATGGTAAAATGGTTGTATTCAGAATTTTATGTAGAATATACGGAGTGTTCCATTTAAAATAAGGAAGTTGATCTCACTTCCGGCTAGACAGGAAGTTATAAAAATTCATTAATTATGTAGTTTAATGCGCCTTTGAATGTAGTTTATAAACCTATAATATAAATGTAATTGCCTTAAAAATACAATTTTTTGGGGGGTGCGCCTGTTTCAGGAAACGCCCGGTATATCATGTCCACATTGATAATATTGTTAAATAAGTCTATAAACTGCTAGGATTTTTACTGCGAACTGCGAGGAACTTCAAATATCTAAGTACCTTAATGACTTTATACTGTACACTAGTTCGTAGTCAATTAGAATTTTCCTCTGTTGTATGGTCACCGCAGTATGAATATTATACTATTCGAATAGAAAAAATTCTAGAGAAATTCTTTGTGAATAAATTCCATCTTTATTCATTTCGTATATTATCGCTACAAAAGAGACGAATGTTGTCTGATTTCTTATTTCTTTTGAAATTGTTAAATAATTTAATAGACTGCCAAAATATTCTTCATCTATTTTCATTTCGAATACCATCATACCACAGCAGATCTAATAATCTTTTTAGTGTAATCACAGCTAGTACTAACTCCGCAGCTAATTCACCTATCACAAGAATCTCACACTCTTATAATAAAATTAATAATGTAAGCATGTCAGTGGCGCACCCAGGATTGCATGTTGGGGAGGGCTAAGAATTTTTGTACGAAACCTGTAGTACGACACAAGAAAGAAATGCGCCGCAGGCGAATTTTTTTTAGAGTTCAAGGTCAAACACCTTTAAATTGAAAGTTTCATTTTTTTAAAGATAAACAGTTGCACGTTTTACTCTCTTTCTTGTGCACACACATTGTTTTTTCGGCAGCTCTCTTGATATAATTTCATAAGAACGACTCTGAGCAGAGTCATGTCAGTTATATAGAAAAATACATATATTTTAATTTTAGTTCATATTTAATGTATCAGTTCTTTCTTTCATCTTTTTAGTTTCACTCCCAAGTGCACCGTTGTTTAAGTTCAAAATTTCACCACAAGGTTCGCATTCTTATTAAAATATCTCAATAATCGTACACATGCGTTATACGGAGTGTATATTATTGTATAATTTGAACTATTTGAATTTAAGATAATCATAAAAACAGATAAAAGGCGATTATTTTTAGTCTTCAGTGAACTTAAATAATCTAACATAATGTTTAAAATGTTTAATGAAAGAATTTGAAAAAAGTCCAGTCGTCTGGGGGGGGCTCAAGCCCCACGAGCCCCCCCCTTGAGTGCGCCCCTGAAGCATGTTACCTAATGTCTTCAGTGCATCCTTATTTAGTTTCAAAAAAGCAATTATAGATCATTTATCGTCGCATATTAATATATAATTGTTTATTGTATTTTTGTATCTATCCATTACTTGTAAATTTGTAACAAGGAGGATACCTAATTAGGAGTAAGCACTCAATGCTAAGCAACGTGTTACATGCTAATGTCAATTTTAGTTCCGTCCATGTCGATTGGCATTACTACGGTACGGTATGCTTAAATCAGAATAAATTTTAATAATTAAAATTAATTACTTATTACAAAATACGGATATTTATAATTATTATTATATATATATAAATCGATATAAATAGTAAATTATTTTGAATTAATATAATGAACAACAAACTTGTATGGTAATTATGAATAAAACTCACGTGTTACTTAAAAATAACTAATTTAATAAGGAATTGCAATTCAATTATATATAGTAAATTTTCAAATTGACCTGCATTTTCTTGAATACAATAGTAAAACTCTTCGTATAATTTCTGTTTTTATCATTTATTTCATAGCTAACTAGGAATGATTTTATTTGTTTCTGTAATATTTAGCTATTATTTTACTTAGAAATCTACAACAAAAAAGTAGCTTATTATAAATGGTAAAATGGTTGTATTCAGAATTTTATGTAGAATATACGGAGTGTTCCATTTAAAATAAGGAAGTTGATCTCACTTCCGGCTAGACAGGAAGTTATAAAAATTCATTAATTATGTAGTTTAATGCGCCTTTGAATGTAGTTTATAAACCTATAATATAAATGTAATTGCCTTAAAAATACAATTTTTTGGGGGGTGCGCCTGTTTCAGGAAACGCCCGGTATATCATGTCCACATTGATAATATTGTTAAATAAGTCTATAAACTGCTAGGATTTTTACTGCGAACTGCGAGGAACTTCAAATATCTAAGTACCTTAATGACTTTATACTGTACACTAGTTCGTAGTCAATTAGAATTTTCCTCTGTTGTATGGTCACCGCAGTATGAATATTATACTATTCGAATAGAAAAAATTCTAGAGAAATTCTTTGTGAATAAATTCCATCTTTATTCATTTCGTATATTATCGCTACAAAAGAGACGAATGTTGTCTGATTTCTTATTTCTTTTGAAATTGTTAAATAATTTAATAGACTGCCAAAATATTCTTCATCTATTTTCATTTCGAATACCATCATACCACAGCAGATCTAATAATCTTTTTAGTGTAATCACAGCTAGTACTAACTCCGCAGCTAATTCACCTATCACAAGAATCTCACACTCTTATAATAAAATTAATAATGTAAGCATGTCAGTGGCGCACCCAGGATTGCATGTTGGGGAGGGCTAAGAATTTTTGTACGAAACCTGTAGTACGACACAAGAAAGAAATGCGCCGCAGGCGAATTTTTTTTAGAGTTCAAGGTCAAACACCTTTAAATTGAAAGTTTCATTTTTTTAAAGATAAACAGTTGCACGTTTTACTCTCTTTCTTGTGCACACACATTGTTTTTTCGGCAGCTCTCTTGATATAATTTCATAAGAACGACTCTGAGCAGAGTCATGTCAGTTATATAGAAAAATACATATATTTTAATTTTAGTTCATATTTAATGTATCAGTTCTTTCTTTCATCTTTTTAGTTTCACTCCCAAGTGCACCGTTGTTTAAGTTCAAAATTTCACCACAAGGTTCGCATTCTTATTAAAATATCTCAATAATCGTACACATGCGTTATACGGAGTGTATATTATTGTATAATTTGAACTATTTGAATTTAAGATAATCATAAAAACAGATAAAAGGCGATTATTTTTAGTCTTCAGTGAACTTAAATAATCTAACATAATGTTTAAAATGTTTAATGAAAGAATTTGAAAAAAGTCCAGTCGTCTGGGGGGGGGGCTCAAGCCCCACGAGCCCCCCCCTTGAGTGCGCCCCTGAAGCATGTTACCTAATGTCTTCAGTGCATCCTTATTTAGTTTCAAAAAAGCAATTATAGATCATTTATCGTCGCATATTAATATATAATTGTTTATTGTATTTTTGTATCTATCCATTACTTGTAAATTTGTAACAAGGAGGATACCTAATTAGGAGTAAGCACTCAATGCTAAGCAACGTGTTACATGCTAATGTCAATTTTAGTTCCGTCCATGTCGATTGGCATTACTACGGTACGGTATGCTTAAATCAGAATAAATTTTAATAATTAAAATTAATTACTTATTACAAAATACGGATATTTATAATTATTATTATATACATATAAATCGATATAAATAGTAAATTATTTTGAATTAATATAATGAACAACAAACTTGTATGGTAATTATGAATAAAACTCACGTGTTACTTGTGAAGTTTACTTTTTAATGTTTTTTCATAACGTTCTAGCGCTAATTTATGTATTGGATCCAAAGCAAAACGAGTACGCTTGTCTTGACCTGTAACTTTTTTGCACCAAATATAAATAGAAAATTTTACAGTAAATTGTACAAGTTAACATTTAAATTTACGTAATGAATAATATTGCGAGAAATGTTTTTAATGTACCCAATCTGAGGCAGTAAACTAAATGAAATGTTCATAATTCTTTTTACAAAGAATTTTTGTTTTTGGCCTGATAAGTGCATTTGGACATAATTCTTTCTGCCTTATTAAACTATGTTCTGGTAGTGTATTGTCCTTTGTTAACAAAAGTTCAGTACACATTGTACAATTTTTGATGTCAGTCAGTTTTAAATTTTTTTACCACATAACCAGCTACGTAAGCTGTAGGTGGAACATCCCAAAGTCTTTGTGTTTGGTCAGGTCTAATTGTCAAAAGATCTTCAGTCCTGTGACTGGTAGCTCGACGAAACTGATAAATTTTGTGTCAATAAACTTCTTAAATTGGCAAATGAAGCATCGTCATCAACAGTTCGCTCCTACAGAATGGGCTGACATAAAGTTGTTAATACTTAGAGTTCTAAATGAAGAAACAAAAGATACGGCTGTAGGTTTTCTATTACAACCTAAATGGCCCCTAATACCTTCAAAAAAATTCTAATGGATTTTGGTTGAACGCTCTAAGATCTAGAGAAGAAAATTCGAGATCCATTAGAGTTTTCCATAAATATTGGATACCATTTAGTGTAACCGTCCAGTTTTTAAGCGACTGAGGAAATTCACTATCCTTCCGTAAGGCATCGGACTCATTCCCACCCCGCTGTACAAATCTCATTGGGTGCAAAATTTGTTTAGCTTCATTCCAAAACTTTATGTGTTGCGACAGTTTCGTTCTTAGTGGACGAAAATACTGATCTGTATAACGAGCTTCATTCGCACTATCAAAAAGGTCGTCCATAAAAAGTATCAATTTCGCCGTTCCCTCAGCACTTTCTCCGTGTACATGCGATCTCTGTTCAGGTGGCATTTCTGTAAGCAAATTTGATATTCCCGCATATACAGATTTGCTAAAAACTTTGGCAGCATGCTTTACACTCATTTTTGTAATTTTATGAGGGATAACGTATTGTTCAGTTAATGCTGGACACCTGGACACAGCGAAATTACCGTCATAATTATAAAATGTAATTATACGAGGTGTGTAAATTAAGTAATGAGACTGGCAACGTAGCGTTCGATCTGGCAACACTTGGGGCGCTGGGCTTGGAGGGCCGGCAGGGGAACATGTGATCCGCCTTCAGTACGGGTTTGAACTCGCTCGAGTCATTTGGTTGTCCGTAGCGATTTTTTTTGTTAAACAGTTTTTTCTATTGCGTTCTAAAAATGAGTAACATCAATTTCGCACAACGGTGTATGCTATCAGGTTTTGCTTCAGACTTGGGCACAGTACAACGGAAACTTTTCCTAAACTTCAACAACGGAGATAGTGTTTTGTCAAGAGCCCAGGTTTTTCGGTGGTTTAAGGCATGTTTTTTAGTTTTTGGCCAGTAAAAACATTCCTGTGTCTCCTCAGCCTCCTTATTCATCTGACTTGAGTCCTTGTGACTTTTTTCTCTTCTAGAAGTTGAAAAATCACTTCAAGGGAACTCATTTTGTGACAGTCGAAAATATTCAAACGGCTGTAACCGACCAGCTGAAGGCTATTCCAGTATCGGAGTTCCAGCACTGCTATGAGGTATGGAAGAGCCGTCTCCAGCGCTGTGTGGCTTCAGAAGAAAATTATTTTGAGGGTGACAATACACAATTGTAATTCAATTGAAATAAAACAATTTAAAAAAATGAGTCTCATTACTTAATTTACAGACCTCGTATCTTTCCATGATGCTATATAATTTTATCATTGATTTATTGAACAATAAATCCTTCGTTAACAAATTATTTCGCATTCCTTTTAGCAAATGTGGTGGATCATGTACAATTTCTCGTCCTTCAAATTTCTTTCCGATATTCTTTCCCCGCACGCAGATATGATTCTCGCGTTTGCCGTTTTAGTGCCTGGATGGCACCTACGTTCGTGCGACCTTGTTCGCAGATTGTCGCTACTACGTTAAAATTTGCTGATGCAGCAGACCTAAGTACCTCTTTGATACACCGTACCAAATTCGTTGTACCAACAAAAAAAAACGCGTATGGCAGCTTCCATCTCGGCGAACAATGTCCACGAAGCATAAATATCAGAGCGTGTTCGGCAACAAATGCAGGTTTCCTTGTTGTGCCATCATTTTGAAAACCCCTTATTTCATCCTCTCCTAAACTAAAAGAGAGATGCGGCTGAATATTTTGTATGACCTGTTTATAAAATATTTTATATTAAATACATATCAAAATTTAGAATATTCGGTAACACAGTCCCTACTTACCCTCGCATGCTCTTCAATAACGAAACAGCTAGAATTTTTTCCTCTGTCGTGAAGCGTCCACCAGTTTTCTTTTTTCCCGCTTCCCTTATTTGGCAAAGAAGAAACTTCTGAGCTGCTCCCTTTTTGTTGCTGTTTCCCTTTTTTAAAAATTGTGCCTTTGGGGATAAATCTCTAACCCGGAAAAGGAAAAGAAGGATAAAAAAATAATGCGGAATAAGGAATTGATTGCATAAGGAAAAGAGGGTATATTTATACAGAATAAACATACAAAAAAATTTTATATTTTATACGACATTTATTTTATTTTCTTATACAACACTTGATGTTATATGAAAATTATTCATCAGTGAATTTTACATCTTAATTGCCTAATGCATAGTTATTAATAATACTTAATACTCTTTCTGCACTTTTTGATCCAGAAAATTAAATTACAAATTGTTCAATACAAGCCTTCAAAATGGCGAAAAACAATATTCAGTTTTTACATAAAGATTTTTGAAACAAATAAGATATTTTTAAATAGATAAAGATTGTCTCCAAGTGCGTCTAATGCCACTTTTTTTAAAAATGTTTGTTTTAAATAATGTGATAAAATACATATTAAAAAACTCACAAAATGACTCAAATGCCATAGATATATAGAAAATTTTTCCGAATTATTCAAGTAGGTTCTATACGTCTGATTGGATTGCATCAAACATATATCGCAATCAAATTTATTTTAAAACTTTTTTGACGACAAGTCCAGCTATAGTGTTATCGTGATTATTTATCATGTCTTGATTATTATGACTCTCGAAATAGTAATGAATAATAATAATATTAAAAATAATTGATGGAACTTGCTCAATGCAATTTGCTTGTGATGAAGCTAATGCCAGTATGCAACAACCTCTTGTGGGCAGCTAGAAATTGTTTTGGAATGGGATTATTATTATATCCACCATGACTTCTGATTGCACTAAAGATAATTTCAAGATCACTTGGCATAGTTTGTATGCTGAAAGATACTTCAAACCACTTTCAATGTTTTCAACATATCAGCATGCTGCTTCCATATCCCTATGTATGATTTTAAACTGACTATAAGGCCAATTAAGCCAATTTTCTTTCGCTTCAATTCAAGGGAAAGGGTTCTCCGTTTAGGCGAGCGGCGTATGCAAAAGTGGCTTATTTCTCGAGATACCAACTGTTAGTAAATTATGCAAACTAAATTTGATAACAATCGATGTATTTTGACAATACAAACAACATTCTATAAAAAATTATTCGAATTGGGGAACATAGTCATTTTCCGGAAAAACTTTTTTTTTATATTGAAAATACGCGCGCTTATAACTTTACCTCGCTGTTTATACTGCTTTGGTATTTGTTTGATTCTCTTTGGTCGTGCTTCGAGTTCTTTAGTTTGGACGTGCTTCGAGTTCTTTAGTTTGGACGTGCTTCGAGTTCTTTACTTTGGACGGTATCTTGTTTGTCAATAAATTTTTTTAGGAGTCTTCTTTTTAGCTTCTTGCGGTACTTCCGTTTTTCTTGGTGTTTATATTTGGAATATTTTTTGAACTCGATTCTTCTTGTACCTACGATCCCGGTTCCGTTTCAGTTGGCCCACCTATTAAAATTTCAATAATTCCACGAAAACGTAAAACAATCCAAGATATTATATTTTTAAAGTACAATATTGATATAAAAACCTATTTTAATTATATATAGTACAGTGTGGTTAATAATGATTAGGTTATTAACACAAAAACGATATGTGTGAAAATAACGCGTTTTATGAGTCCATATATTTATGAATTTAAGTGGTTAGTCAACTCTTGTTAATTGACAATAGCTTGCCAAAAGTAATAAAACTATAGTTTTGTCCTTAAAAATGGGTAGAGGAAAAGTTATTGACGAAAAAATTCGAATAATCATTATTAATTTATCAAAAAGTGGAAAATCTAATTCAGAAATCGGGAAATTATTAAGTTTGTCAAGATATACCATAAAAAGGACATACATGGAACGATATTTTTAGTTTATTGCTTATAACTTCTTTATTTTGTTATAAACAATTTTTTATTTTTGTATATGGTTCAAGTTGATCTCTTGGTATTATTTATATAAATATCATATTTTTCTTAATTACCATAAGCCTTTTTTTTATTATTTTGTTGTGTTCCATATAACCCGTAGTTTGGGGATATATGAAACGATGTCAATTTTGTAAAGATAACTGCCTTATTCTATGATTCGGTACATATTATACCTCAAATTTATCTTTAAGGAACACTTACGACTAAAAAAAAAATTTTACCGGCCCAAAAAGTTCAGATTTGGCCAAAATCTTACATTTAAAGTGGGAAAAAGGATTTTGAGACATGGAACGCAAGATAATAAATTATTAACACGTAAAATTAAATATATTTTGTCTTTTACAACAAAATAAACAAAAAAATACATTCTTTGGCAAAATAAGAAAAAAATAAACACACATAAACAAAAGATAAACACATAAACAAAGAGTAATCAAAAAAACTAATTTTTAAATTACATCTCCTGCAAATGTATATACTTACGACAGGTTGGAACAGCTTAAAAATAATTTGTTTTAGTTCTACATTTAGTTCCCTTAAATTAGGGTAAATAAATTTATCTGAATTTTGACCACTATATTTTCTATAAATGGTGGTCTTTGACACCCCATATCTCTCAGTAGCTTGTCTAAATGACATCCCATCGGCTATAACTGCTCTTAATGCCAGTTCTAAATTTTCTAACCTAAAATTTTGGCGGTAGGAGGTTCCCAATTTATGAATATGTTTCCGTGGCATTATGTTCCATATATACCTTAAAAACACAATATTTTACTTAAATCAGTATAAATATTGTAGACATTTTATTTTAACAAATTTTATTAATGGAAAATTAAATTGAGGTTAGAAACTACTAAAAATTTCATTGAAGGATATGTCTAAAATGTATTGAAATAAGTGATATTTTACTATATTTTTAATAATTTATTTGATGAACTTACCGAATGCTTGAATATCACTGAGACACAAACTTCCACTCGTTGTACGTTCGTCGTTCGTGTAGAATACAGAATTTTAAAAATCACTAAAATGTTACCAACATACAATTACTAGCGGAAAATTCGATTTATGAATGAAAAATTCCATATAACCCCTGGAGTTCCATATATGTCCTTTTTACTAGTGTACGATTACATAAAACAACGGGTTCAATTATTGTCTCAAAACCTCAATATGTAAAAAAAACTAAGCTAACAGACAATGACAAACGTGCATTGAATAGAATAATTAAGAAATACAGATGTGCTAGCTACGGTCAATTGAGCGTAATCTGGAGCGATGCTGTAGGAAGACATGTTATAAAGAAGTTCAAAATTTAGGTTTTGGAACATATAAGGTAATATTTTTGAACCGTTGTCTAAATATAATATTTTTGAAAAATTTACAAATTTGTTTCAGGCTAAAGAAAAGCCATTGTTGACTTTGAGGCAAAAGAAAAATAGATTGAAATAGGCTAAAGTACATAAAAACTGGAATTTTGAACAGTGGAACAGTGTACATTGGAGCGATGAGTCTCGGTTTGAAGTATGCGTGGGTGACAGTCGGAGCAGAGTAATTCGCCAAAAACATGAAGCATACCATCCAGATTGTTTAAAGAAAAAAGTTTAATTTCCTGCATCTGTAATGGTGTGGGGTTCAATGTTTGCAAGGGGTGTAGGAAAACTGCATTTTATTGATGGTATTGTAAATACAGACAAATATTTAAACATATTAGAAGAGTCTCTGTTGCCCACAGTGAAGGAGATTTGATCTTTGGTCAGGATTTTATATTTCAACAAGACGGAGAGCTGCTTGCCATACCTCAAAAAAAGCATCAAAATGGTTCTCAGATAACAGTATTCCACTATTAGACTGGGTTTCGAGTAGCCCTGACTTGTCTCCGATTGAAACTCTTTGGTACGAAATGAAGAATCGGTTACGTGTATCTCCCACTAGAACAATTCCAGAATTGAAGCATAAGCTTCAAGAAATATGTGATACTTTCACAGAACAAGACTACCAGAACTTAATGAACACTATGCCTTTAAGAATAATAGCAGTTATAAAAAATAAAGGTGATGTTACTCAATGGTAACTTTGCAATACATTTAACATTGAAGTTTCTCCGATTTATTATAGCAAAGTAGAAAAGAAATAATTATTTTCGTTGTCTAAAAATATCCCCATAATGTTAAGTGAAAATAAAAAAATACCCATATTCAAATTTGGTTTAGATTTCATTAGATTAAATGCCAATAATTAAAAAATTTGTAAGTGAGCCAACTGAAACGGAACCGGGCTCGTATATTCTCCTCTTTTATTTCTTTAGATTGTATTTCTTGCGAACTCTCTTCATTTCTTGGTTGTATTTTTTGTAAATTGTCTGAGCTGTTTTCAATGTTGATACCAGGTTTTATACACTGGCGGAAAATAATTAAACACTTGAAATTCGTAAAAATATCTACCATTTTCAAACTGCCATAACTCGGTGTATTTTCAATCGATATCGATGAATCTTCGAGGGCGAGAAACTTTGAAGTGTCTACTTTAAAGTCATGCATGCAAACTTAAGCGCAACCCCCTCCGCCTCCCTCTAGCAATCATGTGCAAAAAAAAAAGAATTTTAATTTTAAAAATGTCCAACTTTGAAGATGTGTTCAATAATTATTTTAGAAATAATAATTATTTCTTGGATACGAATTACATAATTAATTCTACGGGACTTTTTCGACAATATGGGTTTCTTCCACAACATCTGCATCCAAGAAAACTCATGGATTTCAAGAATAGAAGAATCTTCTTATTGCAATGTAAGACTAACAATGTGAATTGTCTGTATTTGTTATAAGAAGTTCTTCATTTTTTATTTGTAGCACTGATGAAGGTTAAAAATTAACTGAAACGTATACATAGAGGAGATGAATTGAAACAATTGTTGTTTTATTATCCAAATTCCGTCTAAACATCCTTATCACTATTATTTCTTGGATACGAATTCTACTACATACTCATATTTAGAGTTTGTCAAGCTTTTATAAATAGGTAACATGATTTAGATATTTGATTACATATTTTACTTGTTTGTGGCGTCCAGTCAAAGGATTCATTTATAATCATACTAATAAATTTTTGCTCTGTAACAATAGTTATTTTATCACATATGAGGCATACACTTGTACTGGATGTTTGACTATATTTTTTGTTAAAACGTATTACACTTGATTTCTCTAAGTTGAGAAATAATTTTTTATTTTTACACCATTGTAACATGTTACTACATTATTTATTGCTTGGAGAGCTTCATCAAAGAGTCTGCTGTAACAATAAAGGAACTGCCATCCGCAAATTGATGAACATGTGTGTTATTATTATTAAGTTCGCTTAAGTTATTGCAATAGATGTTAAACAAAAGGGGAGCAAGTATGCTGCCTTGAGCTGTTCCAGTTTCGACTTCACATAAGGCTGATGTGAAGGGGTAGTTTTCTATATTTTCTTCACCGTTGAGTCCTCGAATTTGCGTGAATTGAGATCTGCCTGTAAGATAGGATTTAACCCAATCAAGTGCACAATTAGAAAAACCGTATGATTCCAATTCATCGAGGAGAAGATTGTGGTCTATTAAATCGAACGCACGCGAAAAATCAAAATATACCCCGAAAGTACTCGTATACTTGTTTTTGTCTATAGCGCTCACTATTTCATTAATTGAATCATATAAAGCAGAGTTTGTGGATCTACCACTGCAGAAACCATGCTGGAAGTCACTAAATAGTTCATATTTTTTAAAAAGTTCGTGATTCTCTTGAACATACATTTTCGAATATTTTGGAAAACACTGACAATAACGAAATTGGTCTGTAGTTTACTATGTTCTGTTTATCGGCATTTTTAATACTGGAATTACTTTTGCAACTTTCAGTTTATTAGGAAATACTCCAGTTAAAAATGATAAGTTTATAATGTGTAATAATGGTTTGTTAAGAAGTGGCGCAACATTACTTAGTGTGTTGCATGGTATTTCATCCGAACCGAAGAATTTTTTCTTGGTTATATGATTGTAAAATTTCAGTGAGCTCTTGCTCATCTCTACAGGACGTAGAAAGAAAGAGTAATTTGAAGCTCGTGACCTGACCACGTCAGACCTGATCGTAACTCTGCTTTTCGACTATTCTCTTCTAAACCTCTCAATTTCTGACCATCTGACCTGTCTTTACTCTTATCCTACCCTTAAATACTAATTTTTATCTCTAACTAGCGGACCCGGCGCGCGTAGGTACGCCTCATACTCGAATTTAAAGGAATCTCGTTATAAAAATTCTAAGTTATTATCATACCATACATGGTGACAATTCTAACTACGCCCATGATACCATACCAAATTTGAACCCAATCGCTTACCGGCATTTTGTTTAAAGATGGCGAACTGATATTTTAGTATGCTCATGTTATAAGTTTGATCATAAGTTATAACCATTACAAATTTGAACCCAATCGGTGCAGTATATTTTGAGTTAGCTAGCCACTATTTTGTTTCAAGATGGCAGACTGACATTTTAGTCTGCTCATGTTATAAATTAGATCTTAAGCTATTAACATACCAAATTTGAACTCAATCGGAGCAGTAAACTTTGAATTAGATAGAAACCGACAAAAATATTAAATTGGCATTGTTATAAATGCTAGGCTCAATTGCCGAATTCGGCCATTGGGCGAAATAAACGGCCATAACGCGATCTGGCAAACGCAAAACAGCCACAACGCGTTGTGTATTTTAATAACTATTAGTTTATGTTAAAAACCGGAGTTCTGTTGGACTCAAGAAGGGTTTTGTTAGCATAGATTAGTTTATGTCAAAAAAACGGAAAACGGAGTTCTGTTGGACTCAAGAAGGGTTTTGTTAGCATTGATTAGATTATGTCAAAAAACGGAGTTCTGTTGGACTAAAGAAGGGTTTTGTTAAACGGCCACAACGCGTTGTGGCTGTTATAAAACGGTCACAACGCGTTGTGCCTGTTTTGCGTTTGCCAGATCGCGTTGTGGCCGTTTATTTCGCCCAATGGCCGAATTCGGCAATTGAGCCTAACATAAACAACAATGCAATTTGACATCGTTATAAATATCAAATAAATAAATAAAAAACTATTTCAAAAACACATTTGTTCGATGATATATTTGACCCTGGATCTTCAATGGTAAGTAGATGTAATGTAGGTAATTTTATAGCGAAGTATTTGTACCACCATGTGGCTCGCAAAATACGTTGACCTGCCATTCAACTTCTGTAAACACATTCACTTCTGGTTGCTTTTGGCAATTCAGAGCTACCAACGTACTTTACACCATGTAAACTGAAAGCTGTCAACGTATTTTGCACCACATCAACATGGTGGTAAAAGTTTATTGTTTCCATTATACCTTCTTACCTTATAAAATTATCTCGAATACCTTTTGTTGCGCCAAATGACGTCATTTGAAAGCAATTATTGTATTGCTGGATTGTATTGGCCATTAGCGCAACACAATCAAGGTGCTTCATTTTTAAGCTTTAATGCCTTGCAATGTGGACACACAACGTTCATTGGTCCAATAGCAACGATTTGCTGTGAACTGTTATCGGTTGCCACGTTATAATTATATGCAGCTCGATGCGGATTAAACGCAACATTTCGCCGTTGTTGATGTTGATTCAATTCGCACTTCGCGTTGCTCGTCAGTTTGACTTGTTCGTATATATCTTTGACTTGCAGCATTGCGAGTTCAGCGACCTAAGTTGGTGTGTCTAATTGGTGGCATTTTGAAGAACCAAACGTCAATTATTACTAACAATCCACAACTGTATGTTTCAAAACACCTAGACCAACTGAATTCGGAATTCCTATTCAGCAATTAATACATAGTAGTTTAATTAAATGTCTGGTTATCTAATCTGTTTGTTATTTTGTTCAATTAAGTGACAAATTTTGAATTTTTCGATTTTTCAGCTATTCTTTTAGGTTTTCTCAATTTTTTTTTTTTAAACCACCCCTGTATTAGAGTGAAAAAAACAAAAAAAGAAATATTCAAATCGGTCAAGTCGTTCTCAAGTTATGGCGTTACCAGAAAAACAGGCATTCATTTTTATATATACAGATTACACGATGATGCTCAACAATGTACCAAGTCATGGGACACGTAAACAACCAATAATGGAAAACAACTGAGTCATCGACTAAAAATTTTGTGAAACAAATAAATTAATAAACTTATCTTCAGTAATCTTGTTGCATTGTTTCACGTTTTAAATAATGATAATCCATATTTTTACAAATCTTTGTCGGCATGAATGAAGATTTGTGAAGATTGCGCTGTAATTTCGTTGCCTACACTACATATTTTCACTTTTCAGATTATTCTAAAATATTTTCGCTGAATTAAAAAATTTATAGTATAAATATGTAGTAGGTACTATTTAAAATAAAATGGCCGATGCTGGAGACTTCTAGACATGTACCCTTCGTGCTTATTTGGAATACGGCACTGAACTGCAGCAAAATTTGAAAAATAGCTTTGTTTTTCCTATATATCAGATTTCAAACAGACACCCAATATATTACGTTCAGCAGCGTTCTTCCCACTAACGTCACGCGCGTGTGTCTAACGATGGCTTCACTTCACAGCGCGGCAGGGATTGCTATGGCGTGTTTTTAAACTTAAGGATATAGACTCCACGTAGCTCAACATCGCGTTTGTTCTATGTTAATACATAGAAACGCTCGCTAAAAATACGTAAAAGCAATCTAACAATGTCTATAATGCTAACGAAGTTTTATAGATGAAGCTTAATTTCATAAATTTATTTCCAGGCGAAGAATGCAACTAACTTTATGCCGAGTTACATTTTCTAATAAATATGAAATTATTTAAGAAGGCATGTAAACATTGCTTAAAACACACTATTTCATTAATTTTTTATATGGATTCTAAAGATTTTTTTAGAATTCTTTAAGAAACATCTAGTACCTGTTTTTCGTTCAATTTTTACCTGTCGCCTCATATTCTATAAGAGAGGTATTGTAATGGGTCAACATTTTTGACTATGAGTTTTTAGTAGAAAAGCAAATAAAGTACCTACAATTTATATTCTACTTTTTTGAAATTCCAGTATCTTGTTGTCCATGATCATAATATGAAATTTGTTTCTACACAAAATTTAAATTATTATGACAGAGACAATACAGTTGACTTTTTCTTCTTACATCTTGGTTTACGTTATCGTTTACATATTACATGAACATGAAACGATTAAAATGTAAGTAAAACGATTTGATTAGTAGAATAAGAAGAATTAGGTGAGAGGTCTTGTGCTGGCCACATCAGATTTTTTAGTATGCAATGAGTAAAGCAGAAACTGCTACACCTCTACACGTAATATTGTGTTACGGAGATGAGACCCTTAAATAGCTTAAGAGCGTGATGTAGGAACGTTACGCGCAGCATAAACATGCTTTTGAATGGGAAATGAAATTGAGACTAATTTTTGTCGGATCGACTTAATTTTCTTTTGGTATACAGGTAAAGATGAGCTCCACGTCCATTAAGTGTTGAAATATAAGTTATATTTTTTGTTTCAACTTTACAATGCCATAAACTTGTCATAACTTAGCTAACTTCACATAACCGATACTCAGTAAATCTATTATACAAAAATTTCAAATTTCAACACTAGATGAATCTAGATTCTATCTTTCAAAGGAACCCTTGTTTGTGATGATATGTTCATATTTTTAGTACCAATTTTGATCTCTATACGGAAGCGTGTTCCCTATTGCTGCCTTTGTTCGACACACTAAATCTAGGAATCTATCCGTTGCTCGCAGACAGCTACATTCGGTCCTTAAGGACTAAGTTTGATTTCACTGAATACTTCTTTACAAGTGAAACAGAAAAGAAACTTAATTTTTCAAATAAATGCGTGAATAACATGCGGGTAATGACAATATTATGATATCATGATATGTGACTAAACTAGGAGTAATTTTAAATGTTTCTCAACGGATTCTGAATCAACACTAAAAAATGCACAACATTGTCCATTTTACCAAATATTTATCTCTAATAATAAGCAAGATACCCATGGTGGGTATCAATTTGTGACACTCTGTATATCAAATGTAAAAGCTACTACCACTGCTCTATCTCGCTGTCATGAATTAATTTAATTGGTAATTTCGTACCGTGTGATATAGCAATAGCATTAAGTATACGTACAATTGTCAATATTTGCCATAAAATATTAAAATATAAATAGTTTTATTGTTTCTTATATAGGTACCTGTCTACTCATACTTCTTTGTACAGACATTTTTAATAAGCCTTTGAAATCGGTAAAATAATTCAAAATAATATTACAAAGGCAGACAAATAAAATCTCTTGATAAAAGAAGAAAATACAAATAAAAGATAATCTATAATTAATTCTGTATAATATTTACTCAACTGTTAATTAAAATAACTTTTGTTGTTCATGGTACAGTTTATGAAAATAAAATTAAAATGCATAATCCTTTAAATTAACTAACTAATGACCTCTAATACATCCACAATCAACAAAGGGACTCATCGTCCCAATATTCAAATAATAGTCAAAAACCTATTCCAAAAAACCAAATAAAATTCAATCCACCTAAATACCAATCACCTTATGCAGAAATTTCCCACCTCAGCTCAACAATCATTTCAGCAACAACCATTTCAACCTAAACCATTTGCTCCTAAAGAGAACCTCCGAAACTCACAATTCCAAAATCCTACTGCAATGAGTAGATATACAAATCAGACAAACATCTCGTCCAAATTTTAACTAAACTCGCAAATAAAAAATTATCATTTTCAAGTAAAATTAAACAAAATATAAAACAACGGATAACGTTCCTATTTATACAAAACAATATAAATACCCGGCAATGTATAAAAAAGTACGTGAACAAATCGATAAAGAATGTTAAACAACAATAGGTATTATCCAATAACATTCTTATTCACCATGGTCATCCCCTATTGTTGTTTTGCTGCATCCTCTTTCGGGGGTAACGAATTGAGTTGAACGCTCTTGTTAATGCTAATGCTATGAAACGTTTGTATCGAAGTTCATTTAAGTTTTTGGCAGTTTTAGCACCATATATTGTGAGAATACAATTAATACCTTCATTAAAAAGTACTTCTTCACTTTGTTTGAAAGTTTCATCTGCTGCACGTAACTTCTGATCATGATTGAAAATTTTAATAAAATTATTTTTCCTTTATTATAAAAAGCGGAATTCAGTGAATGCATGAATGAAGAAGAGATGTTTGGATATTTCATTAACATGGTTTTTGTCGAATAAACTCGTTGCAAGGCATTATTTTTGAATGGTTTAAAACAAAAACATTTCTTTATCATCAGGTGCTAAAGACATCAATAACACTAACACCTGCAACAACAACTACATCAAGAAAGGAACAATCTAGAGCTGACTATACAATTAAACGTTCCGCATCACTTTCTGCTTGGCTCCACTCAATGTTATTTACGGCCAGTTTTTTGCAGAGAAGACTAATAAACCTATCTTTATTTTTGCTGTTTCCTAAAACTTTCTTTTTAGTTGTATTTAGAGGCATGTCTTCAAATAAATAATCGATTGAAGTATTACAGACGATTTAGATCCATCATTAATATATCCGTCAAAAACAACTTTAACATTAATGCCATAGTTATTACGTAAATATCGAATGTACTGTTGACAAATATCAATAAACTTTTTATTTTTTCCATTTTAATCTATTTAGTAACATTTTTAACATCCATTTCACCATTGGTGGATTCAGGGGGGCGGTGGGGACTATCGCCCTGACGGTTGGTAAATTTTAATTTTATTATTTAATTATACCTACACTAAATATAATTTTAATTATAGTCGTTTTGTTACTTGATATGAAATAATATAGGGCACGTTGACAACTACTACGCTGCGCAGCCCACGCCGTAAAATAGACTCGCCAGTCGCCACTTTTAGCGCTTGTTCGCTGCCCGCTTGCGCAGTATTATCCATGCGTGTGCACTATACATTGTATTTATTTATTATATTTTATTTATTATTTAACTAAAGATAGTTGTAAGTATTTTTCTTAGACAATGGTAAGGTATAAAAAATTTAATTTTATTTGATTGCATTTCAGTATACTTCATTATAAAATGTCAAATAAAAAACGGTAACAATACGTTAGACTCTTTGTTTATCAAAAAATTCCAAAACAGCAGGTGCAACATGAAAATAAAAAGATTTCAAAAAATAAAGAAACAACAAAAATTTCTCTTTGTCCTTCCACACCTCACGCACATAAGCAAAATGAACCATCGACAATTATATGTGCATCAAAAGAAGAGTTGATAGAAAAAGACCAAAACATTATTGATGATATTTGTAACTATCTAAATAAACAAATTGATAATTACAAGAAAAAATAATTAATGAGAATCCATATATACCCCCTTCGAATTATGAATTTCCATTTTCTGAACACAATAAAAAAGGAATAGTTGAAAAAAGGTATTTGAAGCACAGTCATTTATCTAAATATTCATGGGTAGTTTACTCACCTAAAATGAAAGGATTATTTTACAAATATTGTATTGTACATCCACCTACAACAAGAGATGCGGAAAAATGTAAAGTTGAATCTGGTGTTTTATTAACTAAAGCACTATCAAAATTTGCTAAATTATTAGGTAAAGATGGATATTTTTAGAGATTACACCAACATTCCTTGTATCATAAAAAAGCCTATCGACATGTCTAAAACATTTTTGAAGTTTTATGCAAAACCAAAATTTAATATTAAAAACTTATTATCCGCTGAAAGATTGAAGCAAGTTGAAGAAAATCAGAAGCGACTGTCTCGCATATCCAAAACCACGCAAAATGAATTAATCAATTGTTGTGCAGAAGGAATAATTGGTACAATAAGACTAAATATTTATGAATCGGATTTCTTTGCAATAATGTTCGATGAAACTACTGATGTGTCAACAATTTCTCAATTAAGTATTGTGATTAGATATGTCAAGGAAAGTGAAATTAGGAAAGATTTCGTAGGATTCTTAAACTTACATGAACTTAATTTTGAAAAAAATACAAATGTATCTCAGGAACCTGAAATTACTGGCAAAATCCTAGGGAAACTGTAATTTTTTTTTTGCAAAACATAACTTAGATTTTAACAACTGTGTTGGAATATGTACTGATACCTGTAGTGTAATGGCTTCGGAACAACGTGATGCAGCCATCATCACTTAATTTGACAATATCAAAGTGTGCAGAAGTAAAAAGTATTCGAAACTGTTTTGGAGTGATAAGAGAAGTAATTTCATTCTTTCATACTTCCGCTAAACGTACATTTATATTAAAAAATAATATTAACCAATCGAGATTAAGGGGTTTATGTGTCCGTGTCAGCCGCCATTTTGAAAAAATTGTCCTCGATTTTAGTTTTTCGCGTTTATTTTGCAAATGGTTTACATTACGAAGAAAACTGTTAAACGGAATTGTAGAGCACAAAATTCTCTACAAGATAGATTTATATAGATTTTTTTCTAAATGGCACTGTTTGCTAGAAAATCAAGAAAATGAATTTTGCATATTTTCAAATGATTTATAAAGTCGTTTTTTTGTCATAACACAGTATAATGGCTGTAATATTTTATCGGATAAAGACGAAGCGTCCCGTGCGGTATAATTCCACTCTGTATAATTGCTATGTCCACTCTGTATAATTCCGTTCTGTATAATAAATCCCCCACCACTATGTTCGCTCTGTATAATATCTGCCAATGGTCCGTAGTGTATAATTCCACTCTGTATAATTCCGTGCTGTATAATAAATCCCCCACCACTTTGTCCACTCTGTATAATATCTGCCAATGGTCCGTAGTGTATAATCCCACATTGTATAATTCCGTTCTGTATAATAAATCTCCCACCACTTTGTCCACTCTGTATAATATCTGCGTGCGCCTTGGTCTATTTACCGCCAGAATATTTTTCAAAATTAGTACGGTGTAGAGGCGCTGCTTTACAATGGACCAAATATAATAATGTATGTATCAATCACCAATTATTATTGATCAGTAAATATAGAATACAAATGAAATAAATGTGAGATTTAGGGGGTGAGTATATAACTCTCGAAAGTACTGACGTTGCCTTGTATTTTTATTGCTTTGTACATGCGCGGTATTGTATGAACACTGTAAAGTATTTGCGGCGTATTTTGTTTACACCTCCTTGTGCAAACACCGAAATGTATTTTTCTATATATTATTTATGACAGTGACAGTACAGTTGACATCTTTTGCGGGTAAACTTTACTTGGCGGCCAAACCTGAAGCTGGCTGCGAAAAAAATCGGATTCTGGCTAATATATAAACTAATCTATGCTTTTAAAAAACCCTACTTGAGTCCAAGAGAACTCGTTTTTTAAACGCAAAGTTCAGCTGACAGCTTGCAGCCAACTTCAGGTTTGACCGCAAAGTAAAGTTTACCCGCAAAAGATGTCAACTGTACTGTCACTGTCATAAATAATATCGAGAAAAATACATTTCGGTGTTTGCACAAGGAGGTGTAAATAAAATACGTCGCAAATTCTTTCCAGTGTTCATACAAAACCGCGCATGTACAAAGCAACGAAAGTACAAGGCAACGTCAGTACTTTCGAGTGTTGTACGTTGTCCCAAAGAATATTACAATTTCGCATCTATTCCAATCTATTTATTTTACTTAATAAGTATAGGTACCTACTCAATGAACAATGGCAATGACATAATATTTCTATAATAATTAAACCCACGCGGATCTCGGATCGTCAACAATATCAGGCTACTACATACGCCGTAAATCAAATACCTACTATAAATCTGTGTACCAAAATCCAGAGGAGCACCTACAGAAGTTTCATTTTTATATACAGGTACAGAAAAAGAGGAAAATAAATTTGGGTGTAGCTTGGCGGCAAATTTGAATCACGTAAAATTCAATGTAATATTTAACTACAAATAAAATAGAAAATATTTATTTTCATAACCTTAAGTTCATAAGTATTATAGGTATATGAATATTATAAAAAATTTAACTCAGAAATTCTAACCTATAAAAGAACTGTCACAATTGTATTATACTGGAGCTAAATTACTGCGTGTAAATCTGGCTCAAAAATAAACAATCTGATTGGTCAGCAGAACGCGTCAAATTTGAAAAGCAAATTTTCTTGATTTTGTATAGGTCGTTTCATTTCTAAAACAAGAATTATTGTAGGCAGGTTTAACAGTAATGTACAAAAAAATCCTAAATTCACTTCTTAATTTATAAATACTTATATATTTATAATGTAGGCAGTATCTAAAAATCCAAAAACATTCGGCTTTCGCTTTATATGAATTCTGTTAATAGGGTAGTTTACCATTTTTTTTTTAAAGTTTTTTATTGAAACTTCATGTTATTTGAAAGCGATTGAGAGTACTGATAACTGATAAGCATTAATTGTTCTTAATAAAGCTGTAATTAATTTTTAAAGTTTGTGTGACGTTAGCTGCAATTTTCTCAAACAATGGGGCTGGAATTAAAATGTACTCCATGTAAAATCAAATGTTCTATAAATGTTACAAAATATAAAATGCAATTTGGTAGTTTCTGTATTATTGTTAGTAAGAATACACGTGAAAACGCATTACTGTGACGTAGATGTATCAATACGTAAAATCTCAAATATTTAAAGAACTATTAACTTTTTGAAAACCTTTTTCATGGCAATAACTCATTTTTGAGGTCTCCTTTCAATATAATTGACTGGGTTACTAATTTGCTACTATGGTAAAGTACCCTATTGTCTGTTAAACGACTATACACGTTATTTATTTGTTTTATTTATTCACAACACCAACAATTTTAATCCAGTATCTGTTCATAAAGAGTAATTTATTATATATTTAAAAGAAATGACAAGCTACTACTAACTGTAAGTTGGTAGTATAATAATTTAATTTGAAAAAAACTGCAGTTTCTTTCAGATATATTTTTAATTTCTTTTATACAAGCTGGAGCAAAAGTTAATCACCCTCACCCGTCTAGAGAAAAACATAAAAATTAAATTATTTTAATAATTATAGGTAGGTAGTAGGTATATGTGAACAGATTTTTACTTTATTAACAATCACACAATATATTGTTAATAATAAATTATTGTGAAGACTCTGGTGCGTGCGGCCAGACTTTAAAAGTTAAATAATAAATAAAGCTGCATGATTCTTCTATATTTCTACTTTCTTCAAATACAATGACAACAGTAGATACATTTCTCGTAGCCCACAATGGGTTTTGTAAAGATCCTCCTAATTCTTCTAGGGTTCCAGGAATTGTGGGATTCTTTCTACTGCGCGCTTTTCTCATTCATGGCTTCAGTTGCAGTTAGCCAAGGATAAATAAGTGTAATTTCTGAATTTCTGTTTTTAAATTTATAATTATCTCTAAATAATTATAAACGATTTTTTAAATTATACGGTTCTGCTTCTTCATCATTTTGTCGTAAACTTGTATTATTTTCTCCTATAACTTTTTCTACTAATCGTCGTCTAAATTCCGCGATGAAATTATTTAATATTGGATGTGCAATATGTGGTTGTATAAATTATTAATGTTACTAATCCATATTCTCATATTAATCTATCATGGTTGACGACGACAATGAGACAAAGACGAGGAATACCCAATTCTCGTCTCGTCACGTCTCAAAGAACTCGACTCTTATTTCAATTTATCAAAAAAATTGTTGCCGTCTTATTTAAAACTAAGTAGTAAGTAGTGAATTTATGAATTTTTTTGTACATTACTGTTAAACTTGCCTACAATTCTTGTTTTAGAAATGAACCGAGCTATACAAAATCAAGAAAATTTACTTTTTAAAATTACCGCGTTCTGCTGACCAATCAGATTGTTCTTTTTTGAGCCAGATTTGGCTCTACTATTTACCATTGTGACAGTTCTCTTGTAGGTTAGAATTTCTGAGTTAAAATTTTGTCAAGTTTTAGTTAATATTGAATATATGAAAATGAATCGTTTTCATTACATTTGCAGTTTCAATACTAAATTGAATTTTACATGATTCAAATTTGCCGCCAAACTACATTCAAACTATATTTTCCCCATATAAATGGAACTTCTATTGGTGCTCCTCTGAAATTTGGGACAAAGTTTTATAAAGGTTTTAAAGTAGGTATTTTTTTGTATACAGCGTATGTAATAGAGTATAGTAATAATTGCCTGACCAGGCGATTGGGCGTAATTATTAGAAATACTATTTCTGATTTCATTGAGTAGGTAGGTACCAAGGTACCTATACTTATTAAGTTAAATAATTAAGATGTTTCATTGTACGAAATTCGTAAAAATAATATATCTACAACTATATTGATATTTTCATTTCAATGAATAAGCGGAATAGATACGAAATTATAATGTAAACGTAAATTATAATTTAAGTATTAATAATTGATTACTACCTATACGGTTTGAAAAAGGATCTGTTGTGATAAATATTTTTTCCTAAATACCATTCTAGATACTAATTTTATAAGAGAATAATAAATTGTTATTTATTCCACGGCGACTTATTACAATATCACTACAAAACATCACGTAAAATTTTTCTCAATAACGTTTCATAAAATTTTCACATGATGTTTTGTGTCTTTTTTCAGGTGTAAAATTCTGTGGAAATAACAATACAATTTTTTAAAAATTATCACCTCTTGTGGCATTACCAGAGATGGGAACGTTTCAAATTACCTATACCTAAATTGTCAACGACGATATTGTACTGCAAACTGCAGTCGCAAATTTCATTACATATACCTACTACGTAGGTACTACATAAATTTAATTTACTACATTTACTATTATAGGTATTCTAAAAATCGTTATTGTTAACTGAAAGTAAAGAAAAATAGTATATTATATATTGAGGGACTAAAGTGCATGATTTAAACAAATAGCACGTATTTACTTGACAACGGGAATAATTAATTCAATTTTTTGACAACGGGATTAAATATGAAAAATAATCCCTTGGGATTAAATTAAGAACCTTAGTCCCTAAAAATAAAGACTAAACAAGAGTTTTAGTCCCGGAAGTGCAAAAATGAATATAATGTTATTATGTTTCTCCACGACCATGTACGAAACTAACAGTTTCCATACAGTTAACAAGCTATACGAAAATAAACAATATCACACATCCGTTCAACTCGTTCTGTATGTTATCGAGCAGGTTTTATCGTCTTAGTTTAAATTTTTGTTTCACCTTTTAATAGGCGTATGTCATTAAGTATTTCCTGATAAATTGCATTATTCCATTAAAATGGACAAACACGACATTAAAAGTGAATTATCCACATAAATTAAAGTGGTACTTTTACTGTATCTGGTACAATTTATTAAATATATAAAATATAAATTTATTAAATATATAAAATATAAATATATAAAATATAAATTTATTAAATATATAAAATAATTCAATATGTTGTGTATACTATATAATAGTATTTTCTTTTTCAAACCGTATAATAATTAATTCTTAAATTAAACTGTATAATATACAACAGTATAACCATGCACAACATAATAAAATTATACTGTGTTCTATTTTAAATGAAACGCTCTAATACATTGCTGTCAAATTCGCAACCATGGATATGAAAGATCCCATGTTTCAATAAAACTCACGGTATTTGATCCATTGTAAAGCAGCGCCTCTACACCGTACTACTTTTAAAAAATATTCTGGCGGCAAATAGACCAAGGCGCACGCAGATATTATACAGAGTGGACAAAGTGGTGGGAGATTTATTATACACCACGGGATTATACAGTGTGGGATTATACACTACGGACCATTGGCAGATATTATACAGAGTGGACAAAGTGGTGGGGGATTTATTATATAGAGCGGAATTATACAGCGTGGGATTATACACTACGGACCATTGGCAGATATTATACAGAGTGGACAAAGTGGTGGGGGATTTATTATACAGAACGGAATTATACAGAGTGGACATAGCAATTATACAGAGTGGAATTATACAGTACGGGACACACTCGGATAAAGATATCGACTTCCGGTTTTAAGCATTCGATTTCTGAAACATTTTTTTATAAAAAATATAATTTTCAAAATTTTGGAGACTGGTGTAGCCGCAATTTAATTATATTCTACAAGAAAACAAAATAAATATTCGTCAGTTGTGTTATGATTGATTTGAACACTTATTATTAATCAAGGAGTTATTAATGTTCTAATATTGATAAGTATTGATATTTTTTATTGAATGTGAAACAAATTTATGTACCTAGTAAAAATCATTATATTTTGATCCTTTAACTATGATGTCGAGGATACATTCATTATCAGCGATCCTAATTATACTTATGAATTAATTTAATTTAATTTTTTTTAAATTTTATCTCTTCCATTTTCAAAACAATTAAAGTTAATCACGAACTAATAACAAATATCTTGACTGATTTAAATTTGACAAACAAGAGGTAACCAAGAACCAACCATGTAACCGAAGAGATTTCATTCGAAAATGTTACTGCATACGTCACTATGCCGTATCACGCTAACCACTGTGTCAACTACAAGTAACCAAGTTAGCTGAATAAAAAATGCCTATAATACTGAATAGGAAATATTATAAAAAAGTTTATAATTTAAAATTCATGCCATTTGTTGTGTGCTATGTTTTTAGCATTGATAGTGCAGAAAAGTAATTTCCAATAAATTACTGCGATATCTATGGATGCGAAGCTTAAGCAGCATGTTCTACAGATTTTAGGTTTGTTTTTGTGCTACATTAGGACTATGAATAAAGCGGTGTTAGAAGTAATCGGTGTATGAATGAGGCTGTGTCTGAACAAAGCAGTGATTGGAGAAAGCAACGTATACATGAAGCAGTGCATGAATAAAGCAGCGTTAGAATTTTCGAGTGTTGCAATGTTATCCCTTGCCGGGAGACTCAGACGTCTCGCCAGGATTATTGTATTGTATTGGAAATGATTTTTTTCGATAAATTTTACATTCATGTATGTATTTTTAGTAATTATATTGTTAGGAACTATTGATATACATAAAATTAAAGCGAATTGAAAAACTAAAATAAATATTTACGAAAATTTATTTTGGTCTTGTTGCAATTACCTACTTTATAATTTGTACAGACTGGTGGACATGGTTTGACCATAATGGATGCCTGGGCTTAAAATATGATGTTTTAATTAAACTTATCTATCTAAACTAAAACCCTTATATTTTATTGCGATATTTGTGCTAATGATAATAATAAAAAATCTGCTGTGTCCTCCACAGTACTTCCCCGACTATAAGTTTTAATAACTTACTTTTGTATAACGCCTTTAATTTTATGCTTTATTCAGCAAAATTTAAATAAATTTGTCTCTTTTTCCCAAACTATTTAAGTTGATACCAACTTCGACATAATTTAAATAACATGTAAAAAATCTGATACTTATTCACTAAAACTCACACTCGAAAGTTTTAACCCGTCACAATACCTTATACCCTTATAGAATATAATGCGGGAAGTAAAAACAACTGACCATTGTTTAAATGTTGTTATTGATTCTTCGACAAATTTTTTTTCCCAGAGAACTTTAATTTGATAATACACTTGAACAAATTTGAATAATTTTTTGAGAAACAATACTTGATTATAGCATAAATGTCATTTTTTTACATTTTACTAAACTTATCTCCCCGAGCGATTTAAATCGACGCCAAACTCGGTATAATTTGAATAATTTATTAAAAAAAACAATTGACGATCATTTAAATGTTATTTTAGTTTTTCTACTAGAATTATTTTCCCAAGAGCTTTAATTTGATACCACACACGATAGTATTTTGATAAAAATAAAATGTTTTGTTTATAAAGTTGGTACCACTGGTTGAATAAAGCTCATTAACGAACTTGAAGTCAGATTTTGGCTCAAGATCTTAAATATAAAATTTCAGTCCAAAATTCCAACGCGTTTTTAAGTTATCCAACATCCAGACAGACCCACAGACCGACTTTTTTTAAAATTATGTTTTTTGGGTTCAGTAGGGTCTAAAACGTAAAGATTCACCAAAATCTCGAATCACGATTACAATACTTCCCTCTATGTATTACATAGGTCGGGGAAGTAAAAAATGATTATCAAAAAAACGAATCAATGAAGTGCAGCAATTACATCAAAAGTTTGATTCTGTTGAGAATCAATATTTATCAGCTATTTCAGATATTAGATTAAAAATTAATGATCTAAAACAGAAATCCACTAATGAAATAGATTGTGAGCAGTTTATGAATGAATTAGCCGAAAGGTATAAGCGGAAAAATAATTCAATTTTCTATGGTTTACGCGAATCAAGTGATACAAACAGTAAAAGTAGATTCGATTCCGATAAATCGCAAATCATTGAGATTATTAAAATAATTGATTCTAAAACTGATGTCGCTTACATAAAACCTATAAGACTTGGTTCAAATCAAGAAGACAAAATAAGGCTGATTAAAATTAAATTAAATAATTCTGAATATGACTTTACATAAAACTGTACGAAATTTTTGATCAACATGTTCCATCATATAGACATCATTCTATAAGCAATAATTATCCACAATGAATGGTATACAATAGTTATTTATGTAAAATTCCAGTAAGATTTCCGACAAAGATTTGTTTAAAAACATTAAAATTTCCTTCGACAGAACAAATAGATTATTATAACAAAATTAAGGCTGAATTAGATATGAAAATTCTAAATGGTGAAAAAGATTTGAAAATCAAGTACGTAAATAACATCCCCAGAATAGTAGGTAGTTTCTGTAAACAAGTATTGCCCAACAGTTGTTCAGTTAATCAATTAAATGGTGTACCTAAATGTTTTCCATCAGATTGTGCGTGGGCTCAATACAAAAACTGAAACAATTTGTGCCGTCTTCGTCATGTCTTTTCGATATACCTAGTGTGTATTACCGAGACTTGGATTAATGATAATATGCAAGACAATGAACTTTTTCCCTCCGACTCCAACTATAATGTAATAAGATGTGATAGACGATTTGAAAAACTAGGTGTTAAAAAAGGTGGTGGTGTCTTACTGGGAATCAAAAGTAAGGTTTCTGTAACGGAAATAAAACTAAATGCACTTTTTGACATCTTTAACTCAATTGATATAGTTGGATGTAAAATAACAGACGATAATCATAATAAACAACTAGTATTCGTCATCTTATATTCCATCAAATATATCTTCTCAAGATTTTGAGTGTTCCCTTGATGCTTTCAGCTCTATGGATCTTTTTATTAACAATAAAGTACTTATTATCGGGGATTTTAATATTCTACATTTAGTTACGGACAACATTGAAGACAAAAAAATTAGTGTTTAATAATTTTACCACTTTTCTAAATTTTTCTCAATTAAACAAAATTAAAAACACTGATAAAAGAATTTTGGATCAACATATTCCATCATATAGACATCATTCTATAATCAATAGTTATCCACAATAATATACAATAGTTATTTTTGTATTAAAGGCACAATCAAAAGATTATAGCACGAGGGAACACTTAAAGCGCGACGCGAAGCGGAGAGCTTTTTTTACGAGAGCTATAATCTTAATTTGCCCGTGGTACATACAACGTTTTATTTTATTTTAATTCTCGAAATTTAAGAATGCAAAGAGGTATTCGTTATCGTTTTCTGCTGTGGTTACCACGCTGTAGAAACCTATATTGTTGGGGACAGTATATTGTTTTTAATAACAATTTCAATCACGGAGAGGCGCTAATGACAATTTTGGAATAATTTTAAAGATTTCTACCTTATCAACTTTTTCAAATTGTCATTTGTCAAACATACTAACAAAATTTTGTTTATTAATAAATAAAATTGAGAAAAGTAATTAACGTCAGTGAAAATCATGTGAAAATAGTGTGATGGCTTCTAATATTAAGTGCTGCATTCCAAATTGTCGTGTTGTACGTATGTATTTTAAAATATCCCGAAACTCTGATATTCCCCACCAACTTCAAAATACTAATGGCATCAACTCAGTTTTCGCTACTCATTTAACTAAAAATGTTGATGATCCTGAACTAATTAATTATTATTTAAACAATCGAATTACTAAGACACAAAATAATTTTAAATTTAATTCCTGTTCAGATGATGAAATTGAGAATATTATTTATAAACTAAAATCTACTGCTGTGGGTGCTGATGGCATTCCTGTTGATATGATTCGTTATTGTGTACCTCATATCACACCTTATTTACTTCATGTTTTTAATAATTGTTTATTTACTAGTACATTTCCTAATATTTGGAAAAAAGCAATCGTAACCCCGTTGCCAAAAGTTAAGAATCCGAGTAGTTACAATGATTTGAGACCAATCAGCATTCCGCCGGCTCTATCTAAAGTTTTAGAAAAAATAATGTTTTCCCGCTTATTAAGTTTCATCACAGAAAATAAATTACTACCTTCTGTACAATCAGGTTTCCGATCGGGTCATAGTACTATTACAGCTCTACTGAAAATAACTGATTATATTTTGCAGGCTACTGACGCAGGAATGATCACAGCACTTGTATCACTTGACTACAGTAAAGCATTTTATACAATCAGTCATTCCTTGCTTTGCTGTAAACTACAATATTTTAATTTTGATCACTCAGCTATAACTCTTCTGTCATCATACCTTTCCGAACGTCATCATAGTCCAGGCAACGAATGCTCTAAAAAAGGTATAGAGGGAAATGCGTGGAACACAATTTTTGACTTCGTAACTTTGTTTGGACTAGTTAGGAGGTGACCATATCAAAAGTCCCCGCCCGTAGTCCTTAAGCCGAGGTGTGGCGGAGGGTTTGAAAGTCTCATTTTTCGGTTTTTTACTTATAGCTCGGAAGCTATGCGTCCTACTGACATGACCACTCTATACAATGAAAGCTGATTAAATTTGCAACAATTTAAGTCCAACCGCAGCTCTGTACGTCCTTTAGTTTCCGAGATATGACACTTCAAAAATTAGCAATTTTTTGAAAAAAATGAAAGTTGAGAAATTTTAACTTTTTTCGTTATTTTTGTGTTTAATTATCTGTAAGTTCTGAATGAATAAAAATATTGTCTTCCGGTTTCTTTCATTAAATTTCACGAACATTTATCTATAAAATACGTTATTTTAAAAACTTTTTAGGGCGTTCATTACGCCAAAATATCAATTTTTTTTCGACAGAAGTATTCAAATATTTTGTGTTTATTGTGTTTAATGAGATGTAACTTCTGAACGGATAAAGTTATCGACATCCGGTTTCCTGCATTAAATTATACGAACATTTCTCCATAAGATGCAGTATCTATTTTGGGTATTCATTAAGAAAAAACACCAAATGATGACCGAGAGAAAATTGAGAATTTTTTTATTTATTATAAAAACATTTGATATTTTGGCGCAATGAACACCTAAAATTTTTTAGAATAATGTATCGTATAGAGAAATGGTCGTAGAATTTAATAAAAGCAACCGGAAGTCATTTTTTTATCCGTTGAACACAATAAATATTAAAAATTAAAAAATTTCTCAATTTTCTCTCGGAAAAACATTTGATATTTTGTCTTAATAAATACCAAAAAAAGATTTAAAAATACTGCATCTTATGGAGAAATGTTCGTAGAATTTAATGCAGGAAACCGAATGTTGATAACTTTATCCGTTCAGAAGTTACAGCTCATTAAACACAATAAACACAAAATATTTGAATACTACTGTCGAAAAAAATTTGATATTTTGGTGTAATGAACGCCCAAAAAAGTTTTTAAAATAACGTATTTTATAGATAAATGTTCGTGAAATTTAATGAAAGAAACCGGAAGACAATATTTTTATTCATTCAGAAGTTACAGATAATTAAACACAAAAATAACGAAAAAAGTTAAAATTTCTCAACTTTCATTTTTTTCAAAAAATTGCTAATTTTTGAAGTGTCATATCTCGGAAACTAAAGGACGTACAGAGCTGCGGTTGGACTTAAATTGTTGCAAATTTAATCAGCTTTCATTGTATAGAGTGGTCATGTCAGTAGGACGCATAGATTCCGAGCTATAAGTAAAAAACCGAAAAATGAGACTTTCAAACCCTCCGCCACACCTCGGCTTAAGGGCTACGGGCGGGGACTTTTGATATGTTCACCTCCTAACTAGTCCAAACAAAGTTACGAAGTCAAAAATTGTGTTCCAAGCATTTCCCTCTATACCTTTTCGTTGACTGGACTATCAGAGTGTTCGTCTAAAAAATGAAGTATCTGACTTCCTTTTCTCACTTTTCTCACTCTATTCGTCCGATCTTTGCCTTAGACTAAAAAAAACTAAACAATTTACTATGAATGCAGTATACTTAATAAAAATAAACTGTAATGTTTTACTTCACATAAATAGTATGACATAAAATTAAGTAAGCATCATCGATAAACAAGCTAAAGATAGGAATCTAGATGCTTTTGCTTGAAACACAGTTCGTAGCGCTCCTATATTTGCCGAGAAGAACTAAATTTGACGTACGCATAGCCGACTATGATTTAAATTTAATTTTTTTGTTTAAAAATAAAAATAAAATACAATTTATTACAAATCATACATAAAATATATTTATTTAATATAATACCTACATGTACATACAAAAATAATATTACAAAGCATGTATATAAACTTAGACAAAACTATTAACTTAATTTGCACTACTATGGTTTAAAATTAGCTTTTCAATTTAATTTTTAACACTTGAGTTGTTTGTTGTCTCGTATTTGAAATTCTATGAAAAGCAATTCTATACTCTTCGTTATTAAACACTCGCAAAGCCAATATTTAGTCTTCTTTTTCAACTAATAATAAAATTTCAACACTAAATATCTGACTCGATAATGACTATAATCGAGCAATATCGAGCGATCTACACTTGTAGATTGCGTGTAATAACCATAGTAGTGGCGCCGTAAAACTTATAGTAATTAAATAATTGAAACAGGACTGTACAAGGTTGTTAAGATATGCAGCAAAATATCCTAAACCACTGCAACGTAAATACTGGTGGAGAACCGGAAAACACAACAGGCAAATTATATTGACAAGACACTTTGCAAAAACAGTAAATATAAAAATAAATAATTATTTCAATGCTGACTTAAGAAATTCATCAATAATTTCATTCGGACGCAAATCCTTATTATTTAATTTTAAATTTACCATTTTTGTAAAGTGTTTCACCATCACTAAACACAACAAGTTCACGGTCTGTGCCTGAAATAAAGAGCCGTGAAGAGAACAGAAATCAGAAGGAATAGAATAAGTAGATTGAGTTAAAAGAAAGAAAAAGTTAGGAAGATGAAGAATAAGTGGTATTTTTCGAAAAATTTTGTCTTTACTCTCATTTACGAACATAACGAAAGGCTCTGAAGGGTATTTGAGGCGAGGAGTCGCCTCAGAATACTCCTTCAGTCTTATTTCATCATGAATGCCAGTGCATGTATCAGCTAAAAGAAACTGCGTACATGATTGGCATTCATGATGTAAAAGCCTTCTAATTAAAAACCCAGCAATATACGACCCTACCAGTACATTTATTTGCTTCGACATGCTCACAGCAGTGCTGAAAGTTGACTGCATGGAAGTAACGGAAGTAACAGGAGATGCAAAAGAAGTATTAGGAGTAGCAGAAGAGGAAGGCGAGTTCATAGGAATTAAAGTAGACAAAGTAGTATGAACAGGACTAGAAGGTGAAACAGAAGAATCAGAAAGAGGATCGGAAATTAAAGCATCGTAAGTAAAAAGAAAACTCTCGCCATCATCCTCACAATTTGAACCAGTGGTACTCTTGACCGTGTTATTCAAAACACAGGTCTTATAGGCACTGGAAAATTGTAAAGATGTGGGGCGAGTGTTACTTCCACACAATCCTCTTACAGTACTGTAGAGATTTTCCAGGGGGTCTTGATTTAAAGATCTTGTTAATAGAAATTTAAACCCGACCTCGCTCAAAAATTCCCACAATAACTGTACATTGCGAAGCGTATAAATGCACAAACGAACACTCACTGGAGTAGATATTTTATTATTATGTTCGTTGAAGAAAGTTACCCCACTCAGAATAACTTTCGCAGACGACCAAAAATCTAAGTGTGGTGAGTTGTTGGTAAGTCTACTGCCTAAAGAATTTGTTGATGTATACGTTGAATTCAAGGAATCAAACAAATTATTCATGAATCCAACAAATTCTGCGGTATGCAATCCATTAATGACCTGATGATGAGAAAGAAGTTCTAAGCACATCCTGGTAGTGTGGCTGAATACTTTTTCACGATGGGACGGTTCCACGTGCCTCCGTGTCAATTTTAACATTTTGGCAGTTGGAATCGTCCCATCCTGAAAATATACCTGCTTAATATCAGCCCACTTCGCAGTTTTGTGAACTTCATATACAATGTTCCTGTTAATAATATTGTTCCGCATGCTCTTAATTAAATGCGGAGCATCAAAAAGATGGAAAATTTTATTTCCATCAACATTGTATATGAAGTCATTAAGTCCATTTCCACTCTCACAGGCCAATAGTCGGATTGCTCCCACATTCCAAGAGCCGGCATCACTGACGGATGCAACGACCTTGAAATTTGTTCGATCATGAATAGCTCTTATCACATCACTGATCAACTTCTTTAGTACCACACGATTCGCGCAGCTTCTCGTGAGATAGAAAGCAACGGGTTGCTTCCACCTCTTTCGAAGCCCACGAATCATGAATACTAAAGCGTGATCAGCAATGTGTTGATCCGATTCAGCGCCTACATCAACAAACCCTTCAACACGGCAAGTATTCTTACTAACAACCAAACTTAGATGTTTAGCAATCTCCATTTCATCGAACATAAGAATGCAATATCTATCCAGGTCACTCATACTCTCAGACACTCTACCCAAGTATCTAAACACACGGTCGTTTATGCCAGGTTTTAAATTAAAATTTCTTGTTACCTTCCTTAATGTTCGAGGAGAGGGTAAAGGCAAAAGTTTTCGCAAATACCTATAGCATTTAGGAGAATGTTTGAAAATAGAGAGAAATAAGGTTTTTTCGAGGGTTTTTTCTTTAGAATTATATCGCCGACCTTTTGTAGATTTAGAATAATTTCGAAGCAGAGAAAGAATAAACAGTTTAATAGGCTTAGGTAAAGATTGAAGGTTAGCAATAGAATCAGAAGGAGAAGACAGATTTTGAAAATGAGACTGGAATTTGTTAGAAGTAAGAGCATGGCGTCTCTTTAGTACAGCAACAGTCCGCTTTACTTGTTGTAGCTCAGTATACATTGCCCTGCTGCTAGAAGATAATTTAGATTTTCTTGTAACTCCCATATCACGTAGTCGAACTGTAAATATAAAAAAATTAATAAAATAAAATAGAAATTGAAACATTGAACATAAAAATAAATTTTTTGACTGTTTTAATTAAACACTAGTACGAAAATAATATTTTTACATTATTCATATGATAACCAAACTTACTGGGTCGTGAATGGATTCCATGGATTGGACATAAAGTTTCTAAGTTTGAAGTAGAAGAAACCGGAAAATGAGAACAAATCGGCGAGGCTTTTGTATTCGAAGAAAGTGGCATAGGAGTCGAAGTCGGATAGTCGGCAGAAGAAGGAACAGGAGAGTAAATCAAAGAAGGAACTACTGGAGGCTTAATATCTTCTGTAACTATACAAATAAAAACAATGTTAAAGACTCTATAATTAGTTATTTTGAATTAAAGCACTCTAAATATATTTACCAGTTGCAATTGAAGAAAGTGGCATAGGAGACGAAGTCGGATAGTCGGCAGAAGAAGGAACAGGAGGGTAAATCAAAGAAGGATCTATTGGAGGCTTAATTTCTTCTGTAACTATACAAATAAAAACAATGTTAAAGACTCTATAATTAGTTATTTTGAATTAAAGCACTCTAAATATATTTACCAGTTGCAAATGAAGAAAGTGGCATAGGAGACGAAGTCGGATAGTCGGCAGAAGAAGGAACAGGAGGGTAAATCAAAGAAGGATCTATTGGAGGCTTAATATCTTAATAAAAGATTATATCATTAGTTATTTTGAATTAAAGCACTGCAAATTACGTTACCTTCAATAATTTTATTAGGGATTGCGTTCCTATTTAATTTTTCTTTCTTAAAAGATGAAAATTGATTTTTATTAAAATGAAATTCACAAACACCAAAACCTGAAAGCCCTTTTAAAAATGAGTATGACTTTTTTGTTAGGTCTTCTCTGTTTAAATTTTGCAGCCAGATTTTCCTCAAATACACATTCCTTGGCAAATAAAATAATTTACAATTTAAAGTATTATTTGTTACACAATTTGCAACTATACACTTTATTTGCTATAAGATAGAGATAAAACATAAATTATATGTATGAAATAAAGACAATGAAGTATTATATATAATATAATACTTATACTTACGTTATTCATAATGAAATAATTCTTTGAAACACTTTCAACCATAAACTAAAACGAATATACGAAATACAAACTAAAAACAACGAAGAAGGACCGAACAGAAAATAAACTAAACAAGAACAATAATAATAATCTGTTTAAGCACCTGACTAATACAATTTGATCGAATCGATCGAATCTGATACAATCTACAATTTATATAGATGTCAATCAGAAATATCAGAAAATTATTAACAAATTTAAAATAGCCATCTTAAATCAAATTTGGCGCAAAATTTTTAAATTGACAGGCATCTATGATCTATGTTAAAAAATGTCCACAGTTGACATCTATATTTGCCGAGGAGAACTACTAACTGTGTTTCAGCAAAGGCTACCTGAGATTCCACCGGTTGGTAAGTATGTAGCAGGATGAAATGCGCGTAAACTTCACATCAAATGATTGCGCGTAAACTTCACATCAATGACTTGCGCAGTGTGATTCGTGTCAGTCTGTTATTCCCCTACATGTGCGTAGTCGTAGTGTCAAAAAAAGACAAACTTTATTTTCTTATAAAAGAACGAAAAGAACAAAATGCCAAAGAAAAAGGATTCGGTGTGGTCAAAATTCGTGTGTATTGATAAAGCTAATAACAAAGGAAATTGGGCTAAATGCAAAACCTGTCAAAAAGAAATGCAAGGAATTCCTTTACGGATGAAAAAACATCTAATTTCTTGTGTTATAATGGAAAAGGAAAGTAATGAAACTGACGAAACAGATATGAGGACGTCTGAAATTTTAGGAGATAGTACAATTATTAATTATCCTCAACCATCTACAAAAGTGCACACAGTAAGCATTTTAAAATATAAAATTTAATTTACTATATGACAGAAAAATCTAATGTTGGTATAGTTTATTTTTATTTGTTTTATTTCAGTTATTTTTTATTTATGTATTTATTTACAGATATTGAAGACAATGTCGTTTTGCCTGCTAAACGGCCTAATTTGAGGGTTAGTAAAGACACTAAAATATTAAGTACATCACCGGAATATGCAAAATACATTGATAAAGAAATTGGTAAATTTTTGTATTCGACGAACACTCCATTTTTGCACGCTGACCATGCAACATTTAAAGAAATGTGTAGTGTATTAAGATCGGGTTACAAGCCACCATCGGCTTTCAGAGTTGGTGGACAAATTTTGGACGAAGTATATGATGACATTTTAAAACAATGCAAAGAAAAAATAAAAGGCGAAACTGTTTCGATGTGCCTGGATGGATGGAGCAATATTCACAATGAAACTTTAGTTTGCTGCAGTATTGTAACTAAAACAGGATTTACTATTTCAGTGCACGTCGAGGATACTTCAGGAAATTCACATACTGCATCTTACTTAAGGCGCTACACTTGTGTCAAAAATATAGTGAAAAAGGGAGCTTGCTATATTACAAACTGAGCTCTTGTTAGTACACCTACTCTGTTCATATTTTATATATAGATAGTTAAAAGATGACTCTAGAGTGCTAAGAAATTATATTTTTTAAATACTTAATGGTATTTTAGTAATAAATTAGTAAAAATAGTCAATTTGGCCGATTTTTTACTATTTTTTTCCTCAGATGTGTAATTTTTTTGACAAAAAATATTTTCTTAGCACTCTCACGAACAATGCAAGGAATCGACTATTTAAAACAAAATTAATAAATATGCAATAATAAGGCCGTAGTTTGTAATATTAAAATGCATAATTTAATTCTTATTTTCTCTAATTGTTGTCGCAACAATGTATTGTATGAATTTTTCGATCAAATAATGCTTCGTAATTACTTATGGTAAATTTCAGATTTTTATTTTGAGCAATATAGCCAGAATCGTGAATTTTGATTCTATTGCAGCAATATTGCTTTCAACAAGTGTAGAGCCTTAAAAGAAGTCGCTAATAAAGCAATTCAAAAAACAGAAGAACAATTTGATGTGAAAGTTAAAAGCCTTGTGACGGATAATGCGGCTAACCTAGATAAAATGAGAAAAGAACTAGCTACTGACGTTGATATAATTCATTATGGATTTTCAGCTCATCTTTTGAACCTACTGGCTCATGGTGTAGTAATTCCGGCTGTAACTGAAAATATTTTAAAAGTTATCAAATACTTTCGAAATAAACATTTGCCTGCTGCGTTATATAGACAAGCTGGCGGAAAAAAATTGGTTATACTTCTTGAAGTTCGTTGGAATACTATGAATGAAGCAGTTAAATCATTTTTGGTCAATAGAGGAATCTTAATTCTGTTATGTCAAGATAATAAAGATAAAATTGATAGTGATATTGATCGAATAGTAAATGACACGCACTTAGCTGTTAATGCTAAGGATTTGATGGCTAGATTACATCCTATATCTGTAGCTCTTGACCGGTCTCAACGCGATTCAACAAATATTGCAATCGCTGTTGAGGTATAGAATGCGTTAGAGAAGGACTTGCGAGAACAACCTTTAACAGTCAAAAAACATTATTATAAAAGGCGTGACAAGGCCTTAGGAGCACCCCACTATTTAGCGAATTTAATGGACCACAGATTTTTGGGTGAAAGATTAAGTAACTCGCAAAAAGAGTTAGCCTACGAGTTTCTCAACGAAATAAATCCAGATTTTGTACCATTTGTGATGTCATTAACGACAAAATCTGAGCCATTTCCAAAAATTTTATTCGGTTCCCATTTTAGGAATACAAATCCATTAACGTGGTGGAAAAGTGTAACTATGAAGGATTTAGTCACAGTGGCCAAACAAAAAAGCATTTATTAAACTATGTGTGCAATTACTCAGTGCTGTATCAGCTACAGCAGGATTAGAAAGATATTTCTCAACCTTTGGTATTGTTCAATCTCAACTGCGTAATCGTCTGGGTACGGACAAAGCAAGTAAATTAGTATTTATGAATAAATACATTAACCAGACTGAAGATAAAACGCGAGACCAATGGAACTGGAAAAATTAAAAAATATGATATATATCGGATATATCCAGATATTTTCATATTTTATAAATATCATGATATTTACGAACCCTGGACTAAAATATTGTTTGTACCACCTATACGCAGATGATACTCAGATCTATATAGTCGTAAATTTAAAATATTCCCACGCATTAGTCGATAAGTTAGTTTGTATTAATAATCGGTAAGTTAGTGTAAGTTGGTAGAGAATGAAATGTAACTAAAGAAAAGAGAAAGATGAACTAGTATATTTTGTTTTTGACAGTGTATTGTTGGTTATGAAAATAAATAGAAGTGAATTCCGATTTGTGTCATTGTGTCTAAATAAAAATGCGTTATTATTAAAAGAACCTTCTGGCCATCCTTTCGAAGTTATACCACAGACTTCAGAAGTGGGATGTAACCGATCGTATCGTAACCGATTGTAATCAAGATTAAGTATGGTAAAAAAAAATAAACATCATGGACACGCCGCCGAATGAAGAAGAGCAAGCAATGGCGATTACTCCTTCAGCATTGCAAAATATAATTTCAAGTACTATTAGCGCAGCTTTGTCGAATATGAACATAAACAGGCAAACTTTTAGAATACCGTTAAGTGAAATCAGTGGACAAATTCCAAACTTTAGTGGTGAGAACGGTGAAGATGTTCACAACTGATTACGACGAGTTGATGTTATTCAGAAAAACCACAATTTAGATAACTCAACGATAGCTTTGTTGGCTACGAATAAGTTCGTTAAAAGAGCAAAAATATGGTACGCTTGTCAAGCGAAGTTAGCAGAATTGGAATGGAGCAACTTAAAAGAAAAGTTGACGGTCACGTTCCAATTAACTATTGACCGTTAATCATTGTTCGATTCAATGCAAGCCAGAAAATGGAAACGTACTGAAAAGATTGAAGAATACTATTATAACAAGATGCGAATGTTAAACCGTTTAAATACCCCATGCGAAGACTCAATTTTACATTTAATTAGGGTATCGACAACACTATTTTAAGAATACAACTTAAAAGTCAAAAATTCTAATCAACTGAAGCTCTGTTAGTTGCTATTGCTACGTAGTAGCGGTGTTAGCGCAATGCGGGAGCTCTCGGGTAGACTCAGGGAGGCAGGGCCGGAGTAAGTGAGATATATAATAATATAATATGAACAAAAATAATTAAATTCACACGTAACTTTGGGCGCCACTCTGCCAAAAGAACGACGCGTGGACAGAGGCGCGCTTGTATGTCGTCCTGAAACGGCTGAGAGGAATTTATATTTAAATTAAAATGCAAACTGTTGAAAAACGTTACTATTATATTAAAGACCCAAATGATACAAAATATTGATGATAATGATACGATGATTATGATGATGACGTAAATGTGGCCACGCGCAAAATAAAAGGGGCAGCAGGGTGTGAGTACTTGCGGGCAAGTGCGGTCCTGGTGATGACGTTGTAGTATACTCCTTCGGCTGTGCGTTTGGCGATGAAAACTGATGACGGCGTGGTGGAGAGGGTTCCCACACAGACAGAGTGTGGAACCTGGTAGAAGCTGCGGTGAAATTGGTGGCGAACGATACGATTACGCAACTACTAGATATACTGGCTCAGTCCAAGACTCGAGACCGGCACAACGGCACTTAATGTTTATAAACTTAATACTCGAAACGATGAATAATATTTAAATATGCCCGTAGGCTAATTGTGTAGAATCCGCACTATGGCGACAAAACCACAGATTTTATCAGTACGTTAAACGTGACGACTATCTACACACTCTCGCACACACTACTGTTTTTACTTGTTTCTCACAAATTTAATTATTTTAAACTATTGTCACTCGCGCACTACGACCTTCTTCAACAACACAGAGAGGGCAATAATGGCATGAATATGAATGAATAAATGAAGATGCGTGAAAATGAATATTCTTACAAACTAACAATTTTAGAAAAGTTAACGTAACACTATGAAGTCCTACGCTGATGAACTGCCAACATGGACAGCTGCAACACCCGTAAAACCGAAAATTGGAAAGCCAGAAAAAAATATTCCAAATAGTAATAATACGAATAATTCTGAAACAAGGTGTTTTAATTGTAGTGAATTTGGATATTATTCATCAAATTGTCCAAATCCAAAACGTGACAGAGGTTCCTGTTTCAAATGTGGCGACACAAATCACAAGTACAAAGATTGCCCGAGTAATAAACGAAAACCTGAGACGAAATCCGTGGAAGTAACCCAAACATTACCTACCAAACGTATGTCCAGTGTGAAAATCAAGATTAATCAAGATTTCGAATACAACGCGCTCGTGGATAGCGGAAGCTCTGCGAATATCTTGCGCCAAAATGTTGTAGAACAATTGGGTTTGAAGTTAGAAAATGATGAACAAGTGTATAGTGGCCTTGGACTATCGAACATTAGTAGCTTGGGTCGCATACCACTCAGTGTGGTTATTGATTTGTATTTTTCAGTATTGCCGACATCCGCTCTTTCCCAAGATGTAATATTGGGTGAACCATTTTTTTGTGTGGCAACAGTTTTGTTCGATCGCAATCGAATGATCATTACGAAGATAGAAGAAGAAGATAACTCCACATGTGAGGTGAACGAAGTTCTGCAGATAGAAACCGGTCCAACTGGGCCCACTCCGAAGATCAATCCCCAGCTTCCACCTGAGGAGGAAACGAAAACGCTATTACTGTAAAATAAAAATATACTCTTCCCCTGATTGACGATATTATTGATAAGTTAAATAATAAGCGATACTTTACTCTGTTAGACTATGAAATTGTGGCCCGAAGAAGACATAGATGACGTAAACAGTGAGGTCATAGTCGAGGACGACTAACCTTGTCAGTATGGCCGAGCTGTAGTCGAAAATTCAAAATTTAAAATATTCCCGCGCATTAGTCGATAAGTTAGTTTGTATTAATAATCGGTAAGTTAGTGTAAGTTGGTAGAGAATGAAATGTAACTAAAAGAAAAGAGATAGATGAACTAGTATATTTTGTTTTTGACAGTGTATTGTTTGTTATGAAAATAAATAGAAGTGAATTCCGATTTGTGTCATTGTGTCTAAATAAAAATGAGTTATTATTAAAAGAACCTTCTGGCCATCCTTTCGAAGTTATACCACATCTATTTATCTTTCCCTGCTCAGATTAAATTTTGGAGTTGATCGTGCAACCGGAAGTGGTAGTTTCTTGAAAATCTGAAGAGTTTTTCTGGGATATCTTCAAAATTTATGAATTAATAGGATTTTTTTAAATAACATTGTATACTAGTAGTAGTATATGGGCCCGTTGAGCACACTTTTCTTGAACGCATAAATCAGTATAAAACGGCCATTTTTATTGAACGCATAAATCAGTATAAAACGGCCATTTTTATTATAAAAAAGCTAAGTTTAGGTCGTTTTTAGCCAAAATTGAACACGTTCAGGAAACGTTCAGGAACCCGAATGAGCGAATACGAATGCAAATTGTCCTGGTTGTCCTATTTGTCCTGGTTGTCCTCGCGGTCTATCTGTCCTGGTTGTCCTCGCGGTTTATTTGTCCTAGTTGTCCTGGTCGCTAATATCCATACGGGAGTGTATCAATGCAATGAGTGTGTACGTTGATGATGACGCGCTTATTATATGTAAGTTTAAATGTTTTGGTTTCATTTTTATTTAACAAGTTTTTGGTTAGCTTGTCTCTAGTAATATTTTTATATTTAATTTCAACACTTTCTTTATTTTTATTAATAATTTGTCTTAGCGTATTATGATTTAGTTTTTGTGAATTTTGATGGCTTAATGTAAAACCTTTTATTTTATATGTACACTTACATTTTTTTATAACCATTTATTTTTTGTGAGATGAACAGTTTTCTGTTGAGATAATTATATTAACATAATTTTATTGTAATAAATAATGGATAACAAAACTAACATTGCAAGATTGCTAAATAGTACGACGGTTCCATTTATAAAAATATCTGAATTAGAGTTAAATAAGTCATACCAAATTATATCGTTTGAATCTAGCACTGATAATTATGGTCAACAACTTATAGTATATTTAGAAAATTATAAAATATCATTACCTCAGAGATTCAATAAATATATATCACATATTAAAGAAATGAATAAATATCCACCTAGTTTAGTTTATAAAGGTATGATAGAACGAAATAATAAACATATTCATGATGTACAATTTTCAAGTGAGTAAAAACGCAGCACACTGCTATTCCGTCACATAGAATATTATTCTCTTTTCTTCTCTACCTATCTGCAAAAACGCAGCACGCTGTTATTACGTCACAAATCTCGACTGTACTTATGTAGATGTAGTTATTAGAAAACCGCAGCACGCTGCTATTACGTCACTGATCCACATGCATATTTTCTTCTTCATTTAATATTCTGTAAAATATAATTTATAATTAATATTATTTTAATAATAATTACGATTATTTAATAAAAGACCTGTTTGTGTTATTCCAAAAATTCCGATACATTGGAATTTCAATTAATTCTTCAAATTCTTCTTTATACTGTAGAAATTCTCTTACTGATATAGATAAATAGCAAATCCTAGGATACTTGTTTGCGATTACACCTATTTTCCTTAAAGATCTTGCTTGACTGTCTTGAATTTCAAAATTTTGCACGTAATCCTTCCACGTAATATTTAAATGTGTTTTTTTACTTTGTTTTTTGTAAGCTTTGTAGAATATCCATAATAGCACTGTGTTTGAAAATATTGAGCACCACGTGTTTTTAATGTTTAACTCTTCGACCATAAATAGGCTAGACTAAGTACTGGTGCTTTTGTTTTGAAGCCAACATCTACGGTTCGGGGAGCGGTGTGGTGCCCCTATAACGAAGCACTGCGGGTTGCTGACATTGACATTCGAAGGTTGACGAAAGGTCGATGACTGACAGATATATTAATATATCTACAACATTTATTTATGTATTTTAAAATACTAGTTATTGTATTGAAATTCTAGGATTTTCAAAGAAATAAAAACAATTTTTTTTATTAATGAACATACTATTTAATTTTATGAAAATACAAAAATAAAAATAATTAAACATAAATAAGAAGAAAACGTGGCATATAGCAAATAAGATAAACAATGAGACCAACATCATAATCAATCACGTAAAATGAAATAACAAGTATTGTTGTAAATTTAACGACAGTTTTTCTATGGCACCGTCTTGCTGAACTATGAGTGTATAATATAGGTAGATGTAATTGCTAATTGGCCAAAAATGTAAATTACTGATTTTTAAAAAGAATGGTTTTGGTTAATTTACTTCTTATTCTGTCTTTAACATCCGAAAAGTTTTTAGTACTATGAAATATTCGCAAATTGAAATAGTGTTTTGAAATGTTTTTAATAACTTGTATAGCATGGTTATTTAGCGGCTGATCTTCCAATAAATGATTAAAATTAAATTCATTTAAAATAGTATGTGGCATCATGTTTAAGAGTCGGATTGATAAAAATTCTAAAATATTTTTTCATCTTAAACCTCGTGCTTCTTGCTCTCTGTAACATTTTTCAGCCAATTTACATATTTTTATTACAAATGGGGAAGCATTTGTGAGTTTTCCATATGTCTTTCTTATTTGTAAACTAGACGTAGTTTCTTCTGTGACTAAAGATTTGCAGCATTCATCACAGGACGTTGACTTTAGCAGTCGTTTAACAACAAATCCTGCGATATATGTAACTACGTCGTTCTGATATGTGGTTAGGTGCCAAACTTTAGATGAAGTATAGTCGTGGTCAGTTTCGTCAACAATCTTTAAATATTCTTCAGATTCAACTAAATTATCTCCCATTTCAGTTATATTTATGGGTCTGCTGCTAACATGCAAAATTGAGGTGTTGTCCAATGCAATGCAATTCCCGTAAACAGATCCTTTTATTTCTGTGTGACATATTAATTTTTTATAGGTAGATTCAAACTGTAGTGCGTTTGGGTTATTATTTGAACCACCTTTACTCCTTACTGCACTAAAAAAGATCTCGAAATGGTCCTGGCTAAATTTGTGGAGTAGTAAAAATTTTAGTTTTGGAGTTTCTGGTTGAATTAAATCTTCATATAATTTTTTCAAACTTTCAATTAAAATAAGGAAGCCAACAAATCCAGTCTTTCTTCTTCCTTGCAATACAGGTGTATCTCCTATTTTTAATTTGCTTACGTAAGTTATAAACGTTTCCATTTTCTCCAGGATATTTTTCCAAGTTTTAGAATCAACTGGTTTTTTATAAATATATTTACATAGCAAATTTCTACTATTGAATATATCAAATAAATCGTTCATTAAAAGGCAAAATTTTGCTGTTTCATGGCAATCTTTAAAATCGGGTAAAGCTAAATCTTCACTTAAAAATGTCAATGCATCACTGAAAGTTTGTGCTGCTACTTTTACTCGCATTTTTTCCTGAAACCAATTAATATGCCTACTTCGTAATTTGTTTCCCGCGTGGAGACCTTGTTGTTCTTGAAAATAGTTTAACGTTTTAAAATATTCCCATTTTATAATCCCACCATCTTCATGTTTAATTTCCTGAACACTTGCCAGACAATTCCTTATTAATTTTAACATATGACACGCATCGGGCATTACGTAAACAGGTTGCATTGTTGACGGATGTTTAAATTTTGGGTTTATATTTGACGGATCACTCACATGTGCACCAAGCTCTGCTAGAACAGTCATATTTACAGGTGCGCCGTCAAACGTGAGTGATATTACGGTAATACCACTCTCATGCACAAATTCTAAACAATTCTTTATTAAATTAGCTTTTTCAGTAGCCTGTAACCCGTTTATAAAAAAATAACCAACAGGTATTTTCCAGTGACCGTTCACTGCTACTAGCATGAAGACTAATACTTGGGTAGCAAGTTCAACGTGATCACTAAATGATGTTCCAATGTTTATATGGCCTTTAAATTCCTTTCCAGTCCAAATTTCTTGCGCCCTGATGTGCATTTCGTCGAAAACCAAGTTACAAAAAATTTCTTTTCCCTGCTCCTTTGCCAAAGCTACTTTAACTTTTATAGCATTTATAGCTTCCTTGGTAAAGCCGGGCTCTCCATTGACAGAGTGAAACCATTTAGTTATAGTGGCAGGATGAGGCAATGACTTATTAAACGTTTCTCGTACATAGTTGTAGGCTTTCGAGGAATAAAAATTTAAAGTCAAGGCAAAACTCCTTAATTCTGGACTGTACTGTCCTTTCGATTTCCCGCGTAACATTCGTTCAAATATTGGTTTCGCAGTATCTGGTAACGATGCCTGAAATATGAAATATAAGAATTATAAAATAGTTGGCATGTTATTATTTTTACATACCATTAAAATTTTTTCCGCATTTTGTGAAAAATTAAACTTTTGTTTTAACTCGGTTATAAGACCTTGCAGAGTTTTTACCCTGCACATCAACCGTCTTCGTTGTTGATTTAATATTTTAATTTTTCGGTTTTGTTTGGCAATTCTTCCCTTAGCAATTGCCCAGTTTCTCTTCGCCTTCCTAGGTGAAATCATGTCATCCGACACACAGTCACCAACATAGGCAAATCTTGGTTGCTTCCGGCATTGAGAGCTGAATATTTAAATTTAATTAAAGTTTAGTCAGTGCCTTTTGATATTTTGTATTAAACCTACATTTTTTTTGATACTGTCAAACGTTTCATTTCATATACCGCTTCTGATGCAGTTAAAGTGGATGAAGAACTGGTTGTTTTGGTTGATAATGGCATTACACCACTTAATGTTGTACTGGCAATGGAAGAATCACTTCTTGATCTTTTAGTTTTAATCTGAAAAGTAAGTAAGTCAATATGTGTGAATATCATGTAAATACGTATTATTTCTCTTCGTATTTTCTGTTTATATAAAAAATAAAACGCATGGTATTATAAAATATATAAATTTTGAACCTTTTTGCTAAGTGATGCGCTGATACCAATGGACTTTCAGGACTCGACTCCAAATTAACTGTTTTTTTTGAGATGTCAGTGGACGGTGTTACTAGAGGTTCATTTGAAGTTAGTCTAATGACGAACAGAAAAAAAAATAGTTTACATCATCTTATAATTTAGTAAAATTATAAATTACTGTTCTACTAACTTGGCACAGAGTTCTGACTTTATTTTATTAATTGATACTGGTTCTGTTAAAGGTATAGAATTTTTCTTCAGAATTCGCCGTTGTTTTGTTATTTTAAAACAATCGTCTCTAAAATGACGGGAACATAAGCTTGTATACTTTGACAGAACAATACTCTCCATCTGCATGGCCGTAAGCCACTTTTTTCTCATTTTAGGGTTGGTTGGAAATCTAAAAGTAAAAAGAATTATATTATCGCGTGTATTATTGTTTTTGTACTATTTATACTTACACGTGAAATGTTACCACAGAGTCTTTATGGAATCTTTCCTTACAATTAGGAGCTGAACATGAACGAACCATTTTTAAAAGTGTAAAATGTATACGAACAAGTGTCAGATATCAAAATTACAACAAAACACAAATAAACAATATAATATATTATGCAGTTTTCATATACAAATGTCCACAAAAGTACAATCAAAACATCAAAACACTATTAAAGCCAAATATTGCTGAAACTAAAACCACGCCACGCTCACTTGACGTTTGTAAACAAGGAACGAACCTTCGACCAGCAATACACCTTTATGAAGGCATCACCCTCCCTCCCGCTCCACTATGTTGGCTTCAAAACATTGCCTACCATAGGTGGCGTATACTGTGTCTATCTTATTCATGGTCGAAGGTTTTACTTAAGCTTTCAAGTTTAGAGTTTAAATTGTCAAATCCATCACAATCGACCCAGGTAATATTTTGACTTGTTTCATTATAATTTAAAAGTGTTTTTAAATAAATATGTAGGTGCTCACCACTTTTTAATTGTTTATTTGCACTTTTATATTTATCCAAGTTTAAAAGTTGTTGAACTGTATATTTTGTTCGAAACGGTAAATTTATTTCACCATTTAAAACTTTTCTTCTGATTTCATGGTAATTCTCTTTAATTTTAGAAACAAAAATAATTTCGTCACTCAAAGCTTTAACGTGCTTGTCACACAACTGTGATATATAAGTTTAACTTGCATTAGCCATAATCATAAAACTGTTGTATTACATTAACCGCACGTTCTTTATATTATAGAGATGTTTTCCGAGAATAAATTGTTTATCATGTGCAGAGATTTCACAAGTCATTGGTTTACTTAAGTTGCATAACCATTTAAGTTTTTCTTCTTTAAATATTTTTCAACAGGAAAATACGTAATATTATCTAGAAAATCTCGTTCTTTATCGTATATTTCTTGTTCACTAATTTTACCAGATTTAAACAATAACAACATATCTCGGTAAAACTTGTAGCATTTTTTAAACTCTATCATTTTTTCTTTAATATTTAATACTTCACTGAGCGTCATTAAAATCGCACTACCGAGAGCTAAAGCAGCAAGAGGTAGAAACACAAACGCAGATAAACTGCTTGCTGGGAAAATAACCTCACCAATAAGAAAACAAATATTAATATTACTATTAAATTTATAACTCTTACGGTAAACGTATATCTAAATATTCTTCCATTTATAAATGAGCAAAAAAGGATCAGGATTTGTGAATAATTTAATAAATAATTTACCATTTGAAGCTCATGTACCTGGGTACAATTATTGCGGTCCGGGCACTAAATTAAAGAAACGATTAGCTAGAGGTGATCGCGGTATAAATCCTCTAGATGAAGCTTGCAAAGATCACGATATTGCATATTCTCAATATAAAGATGTCGCCAATAGAAATAGGGCAGACGAAAAACTTGAATATAAAGCATGGGATAGAGTCACGAGTAAAGATGCATCTGTTGGCGAGAAAGCTGCTGCATGGTCAGTTACAAATATTATGAAAGCAAAACGTAAAACGGGCATGGGTTTTTCTAGTAATAAATCAGCAAAAATGAGTAGCGTTCTTACACAGTGTCAACAGAATAAAATTAAAGCAGCAAAGAGGAATAAAACAGGTACAACAATACAGTTGTCAGCAACACAAGTAAATAAAATAAGTAATGAAAAATCAGGTGGTGGTGTACCAGAAACAATATCATTTTTAGCCTCAACATTAGCAAATGCTTTGAAGAGAACAGGTTCAACTTCTAAAACAGTAATAGATATAATAAATAAATTAGAAAAACACGGTGGTTCTATATCGTTACCTCTAGGTTTATTATTGAAATATTTATTGCCTAGTACTAAAACTGGTAGTGGTATTTTATATTTACCAGCAGCTAAATTTGCAAAAGTTGGAGGTACATTAGTTAAAACAGCAGAAAAATATGGTGGTTTTTTACCATTTGCTATACCACCGTTAGTAGGACTTATTGGAAAAGCATTAGCAACTGGAGCTGTAGCAGCAGCAGCAGGTCATGCATATAGAAAAGTAACAGGTTCTGGTGTTAAGAAAAAACAGGCTCTGGTGTTAAGAAACCAAAATCAGGTAAAGAAATGTTTTCATTAGGTGATGAAAATTGGAACAAGTCAAAAAAAAATAATTGCAAGTATTCCAAATCGTCCACTATCTAATTTTAAATTAATAGACTATGCTAAACAATTAAAAATTCCATATTTCAGAGGTGTATTTATGGATGATACTTTACCTAATAAAATTCATAAAAACGAATCTGGAATTGTAAATTTAGACTCAAATTCTGGACTTGGTACACATTGGATAGCATATAGAAAAATTTATAATAATGTGTATTATTTTGATTCGTTTGGTGACGTTAATCCAGAAAAGAAATTAATAAAATACTTTAACAATGCAGATATATATTATAATTATGATAGATATCAAAAATATGATCAAACAATTTGTGGTAAACTCTGTTTAATATTTTTAAGTAATAAATGGAAAACAAATACTTAGAGAGTGGTATTTTTATATTAAATAATTCTGAAAATTTAAATTCATCTGTTTTAAAAGCAGAATATTATCCACGTATAAAAGTAAAAAGTAACAGTACGATAAGTCTTCTAAAATATATAACGAATTTTAAAATACCAAATGTTTCAGAAATATTAAAAAATAATACATTTTCATACATTAAAGATAAAGAGTTAATAACTTTTGACATACCTACAGGTACTTATGGAATATATCATTTAAAAGATATTCTTGAAGACAACATTGGTACACAACACTAATACGTTTAAATGTGAAATAAAATCCATTTACACAATTGACTTTACACCTGATAATTCTATTGGTTCTTTGTTAGGTTTTAATAAACGAAAACTTGAAGCAAACAAGAAACATATTTCTGATCATGAGGTTGATATATTTAAAATTAAATCAATTAGAGTTCATTGTCCGTTAGCAATAGGACAACGTATAAACTATAAACACACAGATGTTATTTATGATTCCTATATTAAAGTAAAACCAGGTTATGATATTATAGAAGAACCTAAAATTGTGCAAAAATACCCATTAACAGGTGCAAGTGAAATTGATTCACTAATTTTAGAATTTAGAGATCAAGATGGCGATTTAATTGATTTTAGAGCACCTATTGAAGCTCAACTTAAAATAGAATGATTAGTGAGTCTATTGCTATTTTTTTCCTAATAAATGAACACATCGTTAAAATTTGGTGGCGAAATAAATGAAAATGCTGAAAAGCACTTAATACAAAAATATCAACATCATTCTTATTACCCTAGAAATAGGGAATATTTTAATAGACCGAACAATTTTAGTATTATAGAAATACCTAGTCAAAACGTACTTTTCGACACTGCAAATAGTAATATTATAATTTCAGGAAGGGTTACATGTCCTGGTTTAACACCCGCTTTAACACCTGAGGAGTATTCTAAAATAAAATTTGTTACAAACGGTTATTTACAGCTTTTTAGTCAAATAAGATTTTATTTATGTGACAAACTTGTTTCAACAGTTAATTGTCCAGGTTATAATATTTTGATAAAAGAATTATTAACTTCTAATAAACCATCTCTTCTTGAAGGTTGAAACAATGAAAATTTAATTAATAAAGAAGGTTTCTTTTCTATAACCATGCCGTTAAATCATTTATTGCATATATTTGAAACATATAATAAAGTTCTTGTATACGTCTCTCAAAAATTGGAATTTTTAAGAAGTCTTGATGATTCAAATTGTTTTTATGTAAAAGATGACGCGCTAAAAACAAAATTAGGTAATAATAAATTCAGTGTAGAACTCTCTAATATAACTTGGGTTGTTCCTCATATTGAACCAGTTTTAAGCGAACAAATAAAATTTAATAAAATTGTAGAATCTAAGAAATACTTGACAATTCCTTATAAAGATTGGAATTATGAATATTTACCTAGTTTCAACTCTAATGGTAAAATATATACCTAGGATATAGCAACAATGATGAAAAGACCGTTATATGCTATATTTTGTTTTTCAACTAATAAAAATGATGATATTAAAAAAGATAATTCAACATTTGACTTTTGTGATTTGGAAAATATCAAAGTACATTTAAATACAGATTATTATCCAGCTGAAGATTTAGATATTGATGTAAGTAAGAATGACTTTAGTAAGTTGTATAATATGAACACAGAATTTAAGAAATTTTATTCTAATAATAATAAACAATATAATTATTGGGCTAATAAGTTAGAGTTTTGTAATAAATATCCCATAGTTGTTATAGACATGTCTTATAGAAATGAAGATATTAAAGATATTGCTATAAATGTAAGAGCAACATTTACATTTAAAAATAATGCGCCTGAAAATACAACAGTACACTGTATTCTTGTAAGTGAATCTTATTTTGCATATTCTCCTGGAACAAATTTAATTAAAATTGATAATTAATTTATATATATATATATATATATATATATATATATATATATATATATATATATATATATATATAAATGAACTTTAAATTCAAAAAATATGGTAAAGGTTTACAAAATTGTGTTATAGAAGAAGAAGAAAACCAGTTATATAAATATTATCCTAATATTATTAAAGCGGCAATATGTGGTAGGTCAAATTGTGGAAAAACAAATCTTTTAATAAAAATGTTAACTGATCCCAAAAACGCTGTAATTTACAGTAATATTTATATTTATTCTAAATCATTAAATCAACCGGCATATAATTCCCTTGAACAATTTTTAAATGACGTTAATAAAAAAATTAAAAAGAAGAACGAACGTATTGGTCTGTATACATATAAAAGTTCAGATGAAGTGTTGCGCGTAGAAGAAGCCAAACCAAATTCCGTATTTATATTTGATGACGTTGCCAGTCACAGTCAAAAAATAATAGAAGAATATTATGCAAGAGGTAGACATAAATGTATTAGTTGTTTCTATTTATGCCAAACGTATAGCCGTATACAAAAACAAATGATACGTGATAATTTTAATTTGGTTATTCTTTTTAAACTCAACGATCATACCAATTTAAAACATATTTATGATGATCATGTTGGTGTAGATATGAACTACGATGATTTTAGACAATTGTGTAGTATATGTTGGAAAGAAAAATATGATGTTCTTGTTATTAATTTAGAAAGAGATTTTAATAATGGTAAGTACGCGCGAAACTTTAATGAAATAATAAAATTTGATCCATGAACCATACCATAAACCATACCATAAATCATACCATAAATCATACCATAAACCATGAACCATACCATAAACCATAAACCATACCATGAATTATTTCTAAATAAATGGATGGTGTGAAAAAAGTAAAGCAAGTAATGAACCAAAGAAAAATAGAAGAACAAGATAAGAAAAACAAAGATCGTATAACCAAAAATAAAAAAGCAGTATGAACAAGATGTCAAAGAGTTTATAGAAACAAAAAAGAGAGCACAAGCATCTTGGTCAGCTAGGACTCAGTCAGAAGCAATTAAACGAGAAAATTTAATCAAACAATATGAACCAGTTACTAGTGCTCTGGTACCTTTACATAATGCAGCCATGCAACAAATAGATGGTATTAAAGAACAAACTAATATGCTAAAACAAATAAAAGGTAGAGTAATTAAAGATGTACAAGTAGCATATCCAGAAACTAGTACTCAACTAACGAGCATTCCTCGTAGTGAGCAAGCTTATATTTATGATATAACAAACTATTATCTAACGAGTAAAGACTTTGCTAGGGATACTAATTCAAGAGCCATTACACTCACTGATCAAGGATACAGATTAGGTGTTAAATATTCAGGAAAAGGTAAAAACAGAGTTCGCGTAACCAATGGTTTCAAAACTGATTTTACAAATGAAAAAATACAACTTTATAATGCTAGTGAAAATGAGCATGTTGATTATAATAATACAGAAGCATTATTAATATTTCTAAATTGTCGAGAAATACCAAGCAATCATCACCCAAATATCTGGGAAGATTTTGTAAAAAAATATCCAAATGACTATGAAAATTATAAACAAATGTTATATAAATCTGACGCATTACATATTCATTCAATACCAGAAAGACCAATTTCTGATACTTCTGATAAATATTTATATGTGATTCAGCCCATGTGGGAAGGATATAAAAGATTTAAAAAAATACCAAAACTTACGAGTAGGTTACAAATGCAAGATGAAGCAAGAGCTATGTCACCAGAGTTTCCTCAAACAGACGATTTATCTGATCTTTCGGATATACCAACAACACCTGTATCACAATATCACTCATTGGAAGATATAACTTCAACACCAAAAACAGGGAGAAGTATTAAACCCAAGTTTAAGAAATATAATAAGAATGTAGAATATAAACACTGGAATGATAAAACAGAATTAGAAGAACGGTTGAAATTTCTGAAAGCTGAACAAACTGCTGGTAATGATAATGTTAAAAATGAAATCATAAACATAAAAGAAGAATTGAAAGAAGAAAAAACAAAAAAAAATAATCAAGAAAAAAAGCAAAAACATTTTAGTGTAATAAATGGTGTTGAACAACTTTGGTGAGAGTTATGATTACTCTAATAATCAAATATTTTCAAGAGGTGTAAAAGGCGAGCCTGGAATTGGCTTTAAATTAACAAATGACAACGACTTTGATATTGAAAACAAGAGGTTATGTAATACGCATGAACCCGTGGAAGACACAGATGCCTGTACAAAAGGTTATGTGTCAAATATTATTAAATCATATGAAAATCTAATTCAAAAAGTAGATAACAAATATCATACAGAAACCAGTAAAATAAATGCAGATTTAACAACAAAATTTAATGAGAATAATTTAAAATTAAAAGCATTTTCCGATAATACAGAGAGATTTATAAATTTAAAGTATAATACACTTAATAAAAAATTAGAAAACACTAAAGATGATTTAAATAAAGCACAAAATGAATCAATTAATAGAAAAATAACAACACTTTTTTTGCATTTACATAAAGCAGTAAATGATTTATTTCAGGTATTTGCTAATAACACTAATAAAATAGTAAAAGATAACTATAGCGCAATTAATAAAAAATCTGAATTAACCAAGGAAGATTTTCTTGATTTTGTTAAAACATATAACAATGTATTCCAAATATTTGCTGAAAGTGTAATCAACACAACAAATTTAAATCATGATACAATTAATAGACTATTGGAGTAGTCGCAGACCAATTTTTTAATTAATAAATGGCTGAATTAATATATTGTCTTAAATGCAAGTCAAAAACTAATTCAACTAACGTTACTAAAACAGTAACTAAAAATGGTCGACCAATGTTACAAGCAAAGTGTTCCAAGTGTGGTTTAAAGAAATCAAAGTTTGTAAAAAAAATTTAGATAACGCTAGAGAACAAATTGCAAACGAATTACACAAACCATTAAGACGTAATTTTCCAACACGTAAAGTAATTGTATTTGGTATTGATGACTTATGGCAAGCAGACTTAGTTGAGATGATTCCGTATTCAAGAGTTAATAAAGGTTATAAATATTTATTAGTTGTAATTGATGTGTTTTCTAAATATTTGTGGGCTATTCCTGTTGAGAATAAAACTGGTAAAAGTATAACTAGCGCATTTAAATCAATTTTAGTGAAACGAGTACCGAAAAATCTTCAAACTGATCAAGGTTTAGAGTTTTACAATACAGATTTCAAAGCATTAATGAAAGAAAATAATATAAACCATTATTCAACATATTCAGAAAAGAAAGCAAGTGTAGTTGAACGTGTTAATAGAACTTTAAAAGAAAAAATGTGGAAACAATTTACAATTAATGGAAATTACAAGTGGCTTGACATGTTACCTGTGCTAGTAAATACTTATAATCATACTAATCACAGTACAATAAAAATGACACCCATTGAAGGATCAAAGAAAAAGAATGAAGAAAAGTTAAAGCCTTTGTTTCAAGAAAAAATTCCAGAGAAAAAACCCAAATATATAATAGGAGATAAAGTTAGAGTATCGAAATATAAAACTATTTTTGAGAAAGGTTATACACCTAATTGGTCAAATGAGATATTCACTGTGTGTAAAATAATATACTCTAATCCTATAACTTATCATTTGAAAGATTATCGAGATCAAGAGTTAAAAGGCTGTTTTTATGAAGAAGAGTTAATTCAAGTTAAACACGGCGTATATTTAGTTGAAAAAGTAATAAAACGTAAGGGTAATAAAGTATTTGTAAAATGGTTATGTTTTGATAATAGTCATAATTCTTGGATTGATGCAAAGAATATTGTTTAATTATTGCTCAGACATGTGTCTGAGCAAAACGTTATTACCACATAATGTTTGCTGCGCGTGTGGCGTAGCAAAACTTCATCACTATCTTATTCACATAAAACAATTAACAAAATTATTTTTGTAATAAATGGAATCAGTTGTAGACATTATAAACAACAACTTGGTATTCAATAATAATCAAATAAATTATCTAGCAGATAAAGATAACAATCCTTGGTTCAAGGCAAAGGATGTTGTTGAAATATTGGGATATATAAATTCAAGAGATGCTATTATTAAGCATATTGATACAGAAGACCGTACAATATATGAATATATAAGGGAGTCGCAAAACGCGACCCCCTTCAATAGCCAACCAAATACTATATATGTTAATGAATCAGGTTTATATTCACTAATACTATCTTCTAAACTTCCAAAAGCAAAAGAATTTAAGCGGTGGGTTACCTCTGAAGTCTTACCCTCAATAAGAAAATATGGAGAATACAAGATAGAGTCCAAGTACAAGGCTATAGTAAACAATCTGAAAAGTAAAGTAGAATCTTTAGCAGAAAAGGTTGAAGAAATACAGCGTGATGTAGTTTCTAAACCAAGCAATACAAACAAACACCATCAGTTTATACTTATTGAGAAAAATCATATGTGGGAATATCCTTATTATGTTTTAAGAATTCAGAAACGGAAAGCTAATAATCGTATCAAGGTACTAAGAACTGTCTACCCAAACCTGGAAGTTATACTTAGACTTGAGTATAATCCAAACAGTATTAATTTATATAACAAAATGAAAGAAACTATTAATATGATACACTATGGAAATCATTTTGATACCAATCTTTCTCAAACCGAATTGTTGTATGAGATAACAAAAATCATAAACCTATAATTTCTATCTAATAAATAATGATGAGTCAGTACTTGCAACTTCGAATGATTGATAGTTTTCTAACAGGTATTTTTCATATATACTTTGTTGAATTTGTTAATGATTATGGTTTTCCAATGGAAATTGATTCTAATAAAATTAATTGGAATGAAATATCAAGTAGATATGATTTTGATGAAAGCCATATTGTAAAATATGAAAATTTTATTAACTTTACTATATTATCAAAAAGAAAAGATATAAGTGAAGATATCTGTATGAGGTATTTACATAAAGTTGATTGGCCAGAAATATCATCTCATGAAAATTTAAGTGAGGACTTTTTAGAAGAAATGCATGAATATATAGACTTTAATGTTGTAGCTAAAAGAAAGAATTTAAGCGAGTACTTTATGACTAAATATGCTGAAAAATTACCATGGCACGTAATTTCAACTAGAAAGAATTTAAGTTTAGATTTTATTAGAGCACATCAAGATAAATTAGACTTTATTGAAATATCGTATCAAAAAAACTTAGATGAAGAGTTTATTAGAGAGTTTCAGGACAAACTAGATTGGATTGTGTTATCATATTATTGGAAACGATACACTCAACAATTTTTAGAAGATTATCATGATAAAATTCATTGGGATATTATTTTTAAAGCTGTTAAATAAATATTTTTTCTCTAATAAATGGCAACAAAGAAAAACCTGATAGACTGTGCTCGTAGTTTAAGAGAACGTATAGATAAACTAATTGAAACTGATACTAATTGGTCTAATAACAATTTTAAAGATTTTAAGATCGGACTTACTAATTTTATAATTCAATTAAATAGAACAAATGAAGTAAATCTAGTCGAATATGTTCTTAGCTTAAAACAGTTTGTTAATAAACTAATTGAAACTGAAGGTGGGGAGCTAAATAATGACGATTTAGATTTTTGTATAGACTTAATAAATCAACTAGATATGGTAAATGAAAATATTAACATTCCAGTTATTGATAACAGTACAAATAATCTAGAAGCATTGGTTACATGCATTGAAGATATTAGTAACACGGTTAAAGATACAAATAATCGTGTAAAATCATTAGAAAAGTATTGGTTTGAGCTCGAATCAATCATAGACTTGTCTGCTTCAACTGATGAGGAATCAGTGGTTAAAGAGTCAGTTGAGGAGCCTGTAGTTGAGGAATCAAATATTGAAGAACCTGTAGTTGAGGAATCAAATAATGAGGAATCAGATAATGAGAAATCAAATAATGAGGAATCAGTGGTTAAAGAGTCAGTTGAGGAGCCTGTAGTTGAGGAATCAAATATTGAGGATCCTGTTGTTGAAGAATCAAATAATGAGGATCCTGTTGTTGAAGAACCAGTAGTTGAGGTATCAAATATTGAGGAATCAAATAATAATGAAGAGACTGTAGTTGAAGAAGCAGTTGTTGAGGTATCAAATAATAATAAAGAAACTGTAGTTGAGGAACCAGTAGTTGAGGTATCAAATAATAATGAGCTAGTGGGTAAAATATTAGATTTAGGTGAAACTGTTTTTAAAATGATGTAATAAAAATAAGATTTAATGAAAATGTTAAGATTCATTATATATTTGCGTGGAGTTATGCTTATAGAACAAGTCGTAAAGGTATTTGGCATCAATATGCAATAGATCGTGAATGATTCCAACGACGAATTAATAAATGCTCAAATATTATTACACCAGTGTTAAAAAATAAATTAAATAAATGATGTTTCTTAGTATTCCAGATGCTCCAGTTATAGATATTGACGATAAGGTTTATGAAAAATGTAGACAGTGTTTAGAATATTCGTTTAATGCTTTTGATCATGTACCAAATTGTGTGAATTGCGATTTCCATATAATTAATAAAAAAAATAAAAAATAATTCATTAAACCAGTTGATAAAATGAAATATGTTGAAAAATTAGTTCAGAATTATCGACTTGTAATTAAGCCTAATTTTTATACATCTCTTGATAGTGTAACTAAAGTCGATATAATTAAAAAATATTAATATTTACTTAATTATTTGTATACATGCGGTTATGAAAATTATATACCACACAAATATTTTTTAAATAAATTCTTAAATGTGTCACAAATATCAAGAGTTATATACGACAATTTATGGATTGATTTCATAAAATATTACAATAATTTGCAAGTTATTTCTAAATAAATGTATTGGTACACGCTAAAATGTTTTATTGCACCAAGATCCTCTAGTTATTGTAGATGCAAATGTAAATCATATTAACAAATTTTTTCTTTTATAAATGACTAACAAACAATATATATGTACAGTTTGTAAAGTTGAAAAAAACACAACCAACTTTTATAAAAATAAAAATAGTTATCAATCTCAATGTAAAGGATGTATGAAAGTCTATATAAAAAATAACATGAAAAAATATTATTATGAAAATAAAAATAAAATACAAGAACCAATTTTGTGTGAATGTGGCCAAACAGTTGTAAAAACTTACATGAAAGAACATTTAAAAAGACCTATACATTTTGGTTTAATGAGTATGAAAGAAAATTCACTCAAAATGGTAGAGTTCACAAATTCAAATTAATTTTATATTAACTAAAATTATTCTCTATTAAATAGAGATGAATGAACCAAGTACATCTCAAATAAATGCCTCAGCAAATATTATCCAATATGCAAAATGTAATTTCTTTGGTGCTGATTATAATCCAACTAATAATCATGATTGTTTAAATACAAAAACTTTTAAAGATTTACGAGTAATATGCAAGAGTAAAAATATAAAAGGATATTCAAATTTAAAGAAAACTGAACTAGTACATAAAATTAAAACACATATACCTACACCAGCACCTAGATATAATATAAATAAAAAACCTACACCAGCGCCCAGAAATCATATAAAACCTATACCAACTCCCAGAAATAAACTACACAACATTTACCAGTTTCATTCCAGTTTATTTAGTAAACCTAAAGCTAAGCGAGTCAAGAAAGAAAAGTGTAATGCTGATAATATCTACCACTATATAGATCAATGTACTAACGACAGATTAATTATTGAAAAGTAACAAATATATAATAAAATACAGCACACATGAAATAACTCTAAATATAAAATTAAAAGATTTGTGTGATATTGAAGGTGATATTAATAAAATGATAAAGTTTATAAAAGAAAAAACAAATTATAAAAATGGTGATAAATTTTCATATATAATACCATTAGTGACTATTATTTTGCCGGCAATTTTTGACGCCTGGTCACGACTGCTTGTTGCGTCGAAAATAAACACGAGTGCGTAGCACGAGTGTTTATTTTCTAAAGCAACAAGCAGGAGTGATCAGACGGCAAAAATTATCAAAAAATCATAGTCACGTATGGTATTCGGCTTGACAATTTCTCGAATTGGTATTTAGTACCTTTTCTTCCAGAAATATTAGTTTATAAATTATTACTGAAATGTCAAAATAAAGTCAACTGACATAATATCTATAGCAACGCTTCGTGGAGTGAAAATTGTCAGTGTAATTTTCACTAGTGAAAATTGTCAGTATAATTCGTCTGTGATTGGTTCAATTCAGCAAAATACTGTGTTTTGATTGACTGAAAAACTATTAGTGGAATTGTCACTAGTATTAGACTGTCCAAATTTAAGTTACTCTATGTTTGTAGAGTAATCTCAACGGCCAGTGGTTAGCTCAGCGGTAGAGGGTCCGCCTAGCATGCTAGCGGTCCCCAGTTCGATTCCCAGCACAACCGACAATAATACCACTGGGTCCGAGTGGTTGGATTCCACTATAATAACATCTACCATCCTGTAATTGGAAGTTAATTCTGTAGGTTGGTTACCATTAAAAAAAATAAGTAAAGATAATAAAGCTGAAAAAATTATTGACTACATCCACAAGGCTTTAAAGTATAATGAAAAAATTGATTTAGATCGCACAATATTTCATGCACAAGTAATTAATATACCTCAAGGAAGTGGTCGTACAAAAATATTAAATTTAGCAGAAAATATAAAAACTAAAAAATTTATAACACCAATTAAAAATAAAGATAATTTATGCGCACCAAGAGCTATAATTGTAGCATTAACGTATCAAAACGATCCAGAAATATTTAAAAATTCAATTTATACGATAAAAATGTTACAAATAATGATATAAAGTATATTAGAATGGGCCGTCATATACAAACAATTTTAACAAATAATTTATGTAACAAACTACAAACATATAATGAAGAGGGCTTTACTCTTACTTTACTTAGAAGACATGGTTATACTGTTATACCAAATATCATTACATCTTTAGACCCAAGAGACTTGTTCTTTGGAGGCCGTACAAATGCAACAAAATTAAAATATAAAGTTAAACCTGGTGAAAAAATTAGATACATTGATGTTTGCAGTTTGTACCCTACAGTACAATATTATGATAAATTTCCAGTTAACCATCATATAATAATTAAAAAACCTACTGAATATAATAGTAACTGGTTTGGTTTTATCAAATGTAAAATATTACCACCTAAGCAATTGTATCATCCTGTACTTCCTATAAAAGCAAAAATAAATAAAGATGAAAAATTAGTATTCCCATTATGTTACAAATGTGTTTTAAGTTATAATAATAACTGTACGCATAATAATGAAGAAAGATGTTTAACAGGTACGTGGACAACAATTGAAATTGAGAAAGCGCTAGAAAAAGGCTATCAAATAGAAGAAATATATGAAGTATGGCATTATAGACAAAAATCTAATAACTTATTTAAAGGCTATATTAAACACTTTATGAAAATAAAATTAGAAACCGTGGAAAAATGATTTTAAAACAAAGGAAGAATATATATTATCAGTAAAAAACAAATTAGGTATAGACTTGGATCATGAGTCTATTATTGAAAACCCTGGTAGGAGAGCTGTTGCCAAAATATGCTTACATTCGCTGTGGGGTAAATTTGGTCAAAGATTAAATATGTCCAAAACAGAATATGTAACTGAATCAGCTCGTTTTTACGAGATACTCTTAGATGACAGACTAACTAATATTGATTGTGTATTTGTTAACGATAATATTGTACATGTAACATATAAATTTAAAGATTACTATGTTGAAAATAATACAGCCACCAATATAGCAATAGCTTCATATACAACAGCTAACGCTAGACTACGTTTATATGACATGCTAGACAAATTAGGAGATAAAAATTTTATATTTTGACACTGATAGTATTTTTACTTCCTTGTACACGGAGTAAAGGAAGTATTGTAATCGCGAAAAATTTCGGTTCTCAGATTTTGACGGAAATATCCGTTTTGACCTTTTCTGAATCCATTATGACTAGTTTCGTCGTGACGTCTGTACGTACGGACGTACGGACGGACGGACGGATGTATGTATGTCGCATAACTCAAATACGGTTAGACGTAGAAAGTTGAAATTTTGTATTTTGGACTGTTATAGCATCTAGTTGTGCACCTCCTATTTTTGGTTTCAATCTATAAACCGGAAGTAGTACTTTTTTCAAATATTTCGATAAATATTTAATTTAAGACAATTTTTTTATTTTAAATGAAAGATTATGTGAGGGGTCTAGTATCAAAACCGGCTATATCCACTTTTTCCAATTTCGAGTAAATTGATATTTTTAGTTTTGCGTTAAATTAGACAAAAAATAGAACTGTTATCGCTTTAGATGTATTTAACAGACAAATTTGATCAAGGATAACTTTACTTTACACCTAAAATGTTAGTATTAATTGCAATACAAGCGTTTTAAATATGGATATAGCCGGATTTGAAACTAACTTATGCAAACTGCCGGTTTTTAAACTCATTGGATTGGATATAGCCAGTTTTGAAACTAATTTAATTAATATTTACCTTACGCATATTTTGATTCTTATAATTATTGAAACGAAGGAGAAACAAGTAATTTCTAATTTAAAAAAACAACTTTTATGTACTTATAAAAATAATAAAACGTTTACATTACAAAAATAACATAAAAATGTGAGCATGTGGGGTACGTTTGTAGATTTTTAGGAGCATATCTACAAAAATTGTAAAAGATTACTTTCATTTGGATTATAATTAGTATGTAAGTAAAAGTAATTTAAAATAAATGAAAGTAAATAAATTTGGCGTAGTTTCTTTCTAGCTCTTTTGGGCTATTGACAGGTGCAACATTAGTTTCCATATCTACAAATTAACTTAATTGTTAATAAATCTATTATTATTTATGATTATGACATTTTAGCTCTATTCTTACCTACGGAAACAAAACAAATTTTCTTATTAACAGTACAAATTTACATTTGACAAGAGACGTCATGTGTCGCAGATAACTAGCTTCCTATTGGCTGAAATGGATATAGCCCTTTTTGAACCTAAGCCCCTACTGGATTTAGTCGGTTTTGAAACTAAGCTCATATTTTATATTAAATTTATACTGGATATAACCGCTTTTGAAACGTACTGTACGGATAAACAAAAAGAATTCATTCTTACGAATCCAATGGTGTGCATAACTCAATTTTTTTTAAAAGTGGATATAGCCGGTTTTGAAACTAGACCCCTCATGTAATTATTACCTACAATCGGTATTTTATAAATATTTTTGTATCTGGTATCATTTAAGAATAATTAAAATATATATTTATAATTTAGTATTTCGGTATCTTGTAGTCCATGATCGATTAACATTTGTTACTACGTAAAATTTAAATGATTATGACATGACAGTGACAGTAGCAGTGACAATAGTAAAATATCGTTTATATCTTCTTCTGCAGTTTAAATAAAATGACTAAAATATATTTGTGAGTATAGTAGCAGTAGTACTTATATATTAATATATTTGTATAATATAATTCTACATTTTAGTTATTAAGAAAAGTATGAACAGTTTAATAGGCGTACAAGGAAGTCATGTGGTGTCCACGTCAGATTTTTTATATTGACGATGGTTCAAATACTGTTGAAACAGGCTGTATGTTGGGTGAGTGGACAGATGAACTTGGCTTGGATGAATTTCTTTCAACTGGTCCAAAAAGTTATTCATATAAAGTTAATAATTGTGTATGTAATAATAAAGATATTAAATGTAAGTGTGTATGTAAAATTAAGGGCGTTACATTAAGCCATCAAAATTCTCAGAAACTTAATCATGAAACATTGAGGCATATTATTAATAGAGATAAAGAAAGTGTAGAAATTAAATATAATAATATTACTAGAGACAAGCAAACCAAAAACTTAATAAATAAAAATGAAATCAAAACATTTAAACTCTCATATATGACAAGCGCGTAATTATCAACATTCACGCCAATTGTATAAACACACGCCCGTACGGATTTTAACTACCGCGACCATTATTCTAAGCTCGAGTACCACTTCAGGACAGTTAAACAACCGCAACCACAGTTTAGGACCGCGACCACTGTTAGACAACCAATTCCTATTTGCACATTCAGGTTTTTTGGCATTCAGGTTTTCGGTGTTCAAGTTGTCCACATTCAGAACCGTTCAGAATAGTTGTATAACAAATCGTTTAGAGTGTCCTGAACGGTTTTAGCGTTCAAATAGTCCCAAACGGACGTTCAAGTTTTGGCGTTCAGGTTTTCGGCGTTCAGCTTTTTTACAACTGTTCCGAAATCTTCACATCTAATTTTAACCTAAACAACGCTTTTTTACACATAAAACATACTATTTTGTAGGGTTTTATCATAATTTTTACGCGTTCAAGTTTTTAGCGTTCAGGTTTTCAGCATTCAAGTTTTCAACGTTCAGGTTTTTAGCGTTCAACTTTTTTTGTTGTAGTAAAAAACGTGCTAAATTTAACCTAAAAATACCTAAAATAACGCTTTTTTACACATAAAACATACTATTTTGTAGGGTTTTATCATACTTTTTACGCGTTCAGATTTTGCATTTTTGAAAAGTGTGCTGAAGTGCCCCTTATACTACTTACAGTATCTAGGTAAGTATATGTTGCACTACTAAGAAATGGCGTTGTAATTCACCTTTAGTCCGGCGGCTTACTGTAATAATATAAATTATGCACTTCGAGCCAAAAGTAATAACTTTATCCGATAAAATATTACAGCCATTTTCCTGTGTTGTGACAAAAAATCTGCTGTGGCCACCACACGACCTCTCGCCTAATTCTGCTTGTTGTACTAATCTAATAAATAGTTTTACTTACATTTTAATAGTTTCATGTTCATGTAATATGTAAACGATAATATAAACCAATATGCAAGCAAAAGATGTCAACTGTACTGTCACTGTCATAATAATTCAAATTTTATGTAGAAACAAATTTCATATCATGGACAACAAGATACTGGAATTTCAAAAAAATAGAATATTAATTGTACTTTATTTTATTGTTAAATACTTCCAGATTCAGAAATTTGTATTTATAATTAATTGTACACATAGATAATCACAATCTCTTTTATTTTTAATTGCAAAAATTGTCATAAATAAATAATGTACCAATATATTTAAGGAAAACTTTTCCAAACTTCTAAAAGTACTACTTCCGGTTTGCGGATTTCTACCAAAATCTTATCCGGTGTTAAGATACTTATTAAAACCTTAAATATGAAATTTGGTTATAAACGGTTTGATACTTTTTAAGTTATCGTGGACGAAAAATCGTCGGTTCATACAAACGCACACACACACACACGCACACACACACAGACATCATCGTGAAAATAGTAAATTCGTATTCTAGAGACCCTGAAACGTGCTTATCCACCAAAAACTCATACTCGAAAATTTTGACCCATTACAATACCTCTCTTATAGAATATGAGGCGAGAGGTAAAAACGACTTTATAAATAATTTGAAAATATACAAAATTTATTTTCTTGATTTTCTAGCAAATAGTGCCATTTACAAAAAAATCTATATAAATCTATCTTGTAGATCATTTTGTGCTCTACAATTCTGTTTAACAATTTTCTTCGTCATGTAAACCATATGGAAGATAAACGCGAAAAACTAAAAACGGGGACAATTTTTTCAAAATGGCGGCTGATGCGGGCACTTCCGGTGATGCCTCCACCCCTTAAAATACTCAATAAGGTGTGCAAAATGAGAAAAAAAATTAAAATTGCTCTTGGCTCGAAGTGCATTATAATTTCAACAAGTCGCCGGACTACTTACAAAGGTACACTTTTGTGTGGTGTTTATTTATTTCTTAGTAATCTTATAGTATATTATAAAATATTATATAATTATAAATATTATAAAATAGTTTCATTAGGTTCTTATCACAAAGTATCATGTATAACAGGAGTGGACACTAGGGCGGACCTGATAGAAAAAATGTTAGTAGAATTAAATGCAGGAAACCTGGAGTCGATATTTTGATTCATCAAACACAATAAGTACAAAAAATTTCTTAAGTTCTAAATTTTCTCTCGAAGAAAATATTAAAATTTTGGCTTAACTAACTAAGGCCTTCAAAAATGTTAATACAAAACCTATCTTATAGAAAATTATAAAAATACAAAAAAGCTAAAGCTATATTTTCTATTGAAGAATATTTTAAAATATTGATTTAACTAAGTTACACACAAAAATATGGGAAAAAAATTTGCCTCGAAGAAAATCTTAAAAGTTTACCTTAACTAAGGCCTTCAAAAAAATTAAAGTAATTTGTCCTATAAGAGAATTGTTCGTAAAATTTTATAAAAGAAACCAGAAATCAATATTTTTATTGGTTCAGAAGTTATTTGTCATTAAACACAAAAAATACTACCTATTTACTTACTTAATCCTAAAGCCTATCTACTTTTCATTGTAAGGCTGGATCTCTCTCTTAGTACAATACAAAATAAGCTTAAATTTCTTAATTTTCTCTTTCTCTACATCTTTCCTACACCGTATTTCAGTCCCTGTTAAACTTACAAGAAAAGTTTGAATACAAAAAAGTTTCCAAATTTTATTTGAACATTTTTCTTATATAACGAACCGTTACCGAGTTATGCCTCGTTTTCATGTGTCCGGAATCCGCAGATTTCTTGCGGAATAAAATGGCCGCCACGAATTCCGTCAGTAGTTAAATTATTTTTAACTTTCTGCGGAACTCCGCATGCTCCGCAAGTTTTGACGTTTAAACTGTCAGTTGTTATTTACCTCAAATATATGTTTGTTTATGTTGAATATGGAGATGGAATTCGTGGCGGCCATTTTATTCCGCAAGAAATCTGCGGATTCCGGATACATGAAAACGAGGCATTATTCTGTGAAAACGTGATTTTTGCCCCTTTCATTCAAGATGGCGGCTCGCGCTCACTCTCCCCAAGGTCACTACTCAAACTACATTAAAAATTCATTACTACCCCACCTTTTTTGTAAGGCAAAATTCTCCACTGGCTGGACTACAGTTAAAATTAAAAAAAAATATATAGCTAGTGAATAATGGAGCAAATTATTCCATGCAAATTATTGTATAATGAATGTATTATTCAATAGTCTTTGATAAAAGTGAAAACAATATTTTGAAATAATTTTTTTTCTAGTGATAATACAGGAAAGGAAATAATTTCTCGTTTCACAACAGATTTGAAAACTGAAGGCATATTTTACACTGATTCAAATGGTCGCGATATGATTCAACGTATTCGAGGTATACGAGAAACATTTAATTTAACTCACGAAGAACCAATCTCAGAAAATTATTGTCCTGTAACCTCCAAAATTACGATTAAAGATGAATCTACTAAAAAACAAGTTTCAGTTTTAAATGACAGAGCTCAAGGAGGATCTAGCATACATGACGGAGAAGTTGAATTAATGGTAAATTATTATTATAGTTTTTGAATAACAAGTTTAATAAATTTTTGTTCATCGAAGATTACTTGTAGATGACGCTTTTGGTGTAGGAGAAACATTAAACGAAATTGCTTATGGAACTGGACTTGTTGCTACTGGTAAACATTATTTAGTGGCTGGGCAAAACACCAAGGGTACGTTTTCTTAAATGGTTCATAAATTTCAAAAATTATCATCTGTTTTATTTTTTAAGAATCTTCTGTTACTGCTATAGAAAAAGACTTAGCTCCAAGGCTGTTGATGGAACCCTGGATTTTCTTTTCTCCTGATACCGAAAATACACCAAATAAAGTTCAAGTATTTATTAATTTGTATTCATATTTATGTATCTGAATTTAAATATTAACAATGTGCTTTAGTTCTCTGGACTTAAAAACGCTTTACCAAATAACCTACAAATTTTAACTTTGGAGTCCTGGAATAAAAATACAATCATTCTTAGATTAGAACACATTTTTGAAAAAGAAGAGGATCCAAACTTATCTTCTCCTGTCACAGTAGATATTAACGTAAGTTACAGATTTTATTATAGTTTACAATAAAAATATAATACTATATTCATTTATTTTTTAGGATTTATTTTCAACTTTCAAAGTATTAGAAATCGAAGAAATGGCTTTGGGAGCGAATCAATTACTGTCCGAAGTTAATAGGCTGCAATGGAAATCAGAATTAAGAAAAGAAAAGATACAATATTTAGATGGAACCAAAATTACTCTGAATCCTATGCAAATTAAGACTTTTATTTTGAAAATTGAGCCAAAAACAAGCGAGGAAGGAATTCATGACTCCTTCTCAGAATGAAAATACCTGGAAGCAATTTTATATTTGTTCCTAAATAATATTTTTGCACTTCCGGGAGTAAAACTAGTTTTTAGTCTTTATTTTTAGGGACAGGTTCTTATAACATTACATTTTAATAGGCATTTTTTCATCATACTGTGGGTTCAAGATTAATTTAATTTTAAGATTATTTATCGCTGTTTACAATATATGTGGTTATGCAGTAAGTATTATTTTTTGTCTTTAAATTTACCTGTTTATTTCAATTACCCACGACTATAATACGAAACTAACAGATTCCACACACGCTATAGCTACGAAAATAAACAATATCAAACATCCGTTCAACCCGTGCGTTATAAACTCTTTTTACCTCCCGCCACACATGTAAGGGAGGTATATTGGAAGAGGTTGTTTGCTAGTCATATCAGATTTATTTTATTAATTATCTTCCATAAAATTAATATAGTTTTTTTCTTGTGTTTGATGTTTTATATGACTACCAATACTAACTAATAAATTAATTTAAAAATCTATAATTTATATTATTATTATTAACTTGAACCGTAATTGAACTCGAAGCGAAACGGGTTCAATTATTGTCTCAAAACCTCAATATGTAAAAAAAACTAAGCTAACAGACAATGACAAACGTGCATTGAATAGAATAATTAAGAAATACAGATGTGCTAGCTACGGTCAATTGAGCGTAATCTGGAGCGATGCTGTAGGAAGACATGTTATAAAGAAGTTCAAAATTTAGGTTTTGGAATATATAAGGTAATATTTTTGAACCGTTGTCTAAATATAATATTTTTGAAAAATTTACAAATTTGTTTCAGGCTAAAGAAAAGCCATTGTTGACTTTGAGGCAAAAGAAAAATAGATTGAAATAGGCTAAAGTACATAAAAACTGGAATTTTGAACAGTGGAACAGTGTACATTGGAGCGATGAGTCTCGGTTTGAAGTATGCGTGGGTGATAGTCGGAGCAGAGTAATTCGCCAAAAACATGAAGCATACCATCCAGATTGTTTAAAGAAAAAAGTTTAATTTCCTGCATCTGTAATGGTGTGGGGTTCAATGTTTGCAAGGGGTGTAGGAAAACTGCATTTTATTGATGGTATTGTAAATACAGACAAATATTTAAACATATTAGAAGAGTCTCTGTTGCCCACAGTGAAGGAGATTTGATCTTTGGTCAGGATTTTATATTTCAACAAGACGGAGAGCTGCTTGCCATACCTCAAAAAAAGCATCAAAATGGTTCTCAGATAACAGTATTCCACTATTAGACTGGGTTTCGAGTAGCCCTGACTTGTCTCCGATTGAAACTCTTTGGTACGAAATGAAGAATCGGTTACGTGTATCTCCCACTAGAACAATTCCAGAATTGAAGCATAAGCTTCAAGAAATATGTGATACTTTCACAGAACAAGACTACCAGAACTTAATGAACACTATGCCTTTAAGAATAATAGCAGTTATAAAAAATAAAGGTGATGTTACTCAATGGTAACTTTGCAATACATTTAACATTGAAGTTTCTCCGATTTATTATAGCAAAGTAGAAAAGAAATAATTATTTTCGTTGTCTAAAAATATCCCCATAATGTTAAGTGAAAATAAAAAAATACCCATATTCAAATTTGGTTTAGATTTCATTAGATTAAATGCCAATAATTAAAAAATTTGTAAGTGAGCCAACTGAAACGGAACCGGGCTCGTATATTCTCCTCTTTTATTTCTTTAGATTGTATTTCTTGCGAACTCTCTTCATTTCTTGGTTGTATTTTTTGTAAATTGTCTGAGCTGTTTTCAATGTTGATACCAGGTTTTATACACTGGCGGAAAATAATTAAACACTTGAAATTCGTAAAAATATCGACCATTTTCAAACTGCCATAACTCGGTGTATTTTCAATCGATATCGATGAATCTTCGAGGGCGAGAAACTTTGAAGTGTCTACTTTAAAGTCATGCATGCAAACTTAAGCGCAACCCCCTCCGCCTCCCTCTAGCAATCATGTGTAAAAAAAAAGAATTTTAATTTTAAAAATGTCCAACTTTGAAGATGTGTTCAATAATTATTTTAGAAATAATAATTATTTCTTGGATACGAATTACATAATTAATTCTACGGGACTTTTTCGACAATATGGGTTTCTTCCACAACATCTGCATCCAAGAAAACTCATGGATTTCAAGAATAGAAGAATCTTCTTATTGCAATGTAAGACTAACAATGTGAATTGTCTGTATTTGTTATAAGAAGTTCTTCATTTTTTATTTGTAGCACTGATGAAGGTTAAAAATTAACTGAAACGTATACATAGAGGAGATGAATTGAAACAATTGTTGTTTTATTATCCAAATTCCGTCTAAACATCCTTATCACTATTATTTCTTGGATACGAATTCTACTACATACTCATATTTAGAGTTTGTCAAGCTTTTATAAATAGGTAACATGATTTAGATATTTGATTACATATTTTACTTGTTTGTGGCGTCCAGTCAAAGGATTCATTTATAATCATACTAATAAATTTTTGCTCTGTAACAATAGTTATTTTATCACATATGAGGCATACACTTGTACTGGATGTTTGACTATATTTTTTGTTAAAACGTATTACACTTGATTTCTCTAAGTTGAGAAATTATTTTTTATTTTTACACCATTGTAACATGTTACTACATTATTTATTGCTTGGAGAGCTTCATCAAAGAGTCTGCTGTAACAATAAAGGAACTGCCATCCGCAAATCATTTAAATGTTATTTTAGTTTTTCTACTATCTACACACTCTCGCACACACACTACTGTTTTTACTTGTTTCTCACAAATTTAATTATTTTAAACTATTGTCACTCGCGCACTACGACCTTCTTCGACAACACAGAGAGGGCAATAATTTCATGAATATGAATGCATAAATGAAGATGCGTGAAAATGAATATTCTTACAAACTAACAATTTTAGAAAAGTTAACGTAACACTATGAAGTCCTACGCTGATGAACTGCCAACATGGACAGCTGCAACACCCGTAAAACCGAAAATTGGAAAGCCAGAAAAAAATATTCCAAATAGTAATAATACGAATAATTCTGAAACAAGGTGTTTTAATTGTAGTGAATTTGGATATTATTCATCAAATTGTCCAAATCCAAAACGTGACAGAGGTTCCTGTTTCAAATGTGGCGACATAAACCACAAGTACAAAGATTGTCCGAGTAATAAACGAAAACCTGAGACGAAATCCGTGGAAGTAACCCAAACATTACCTACCAAACGTATGTCCAGTGTGAAAATCAAGATTAATCAAGATTTCGAATACAACGCGCTCGTGGATAGCGGAAGCTCTGCGAATATCTTGCGCCAAAATGTTGTAGAACAATTGGGTTTGAAGTTAGAAAATGATGAACAAGTGTATAGTGGCCTTGGACTATCGAACATTAGTAGCTTGGGTCGCATACCACTCAGTGTGGTTATTGATTTGTATTTTTCAGTATTGCCGACATCCGCTCTTTCCCAAGATGTAATATTGGGTGAACCATTTTTTTGTGTGGCAACAGTTTTGTTCGATCGCAATCGAATGATCATTACGAAGATAGAAGAAGAAGATAACTCCACATGTGAGGTGAACGAAGTTCTGCAGATAGAAACCGGTCCAACTGGGCCCACTCCGAAGATCAATCCCCAGCTTCCACCTGAGGAGGAAACGAAACTCTACACCATGTTGTCTGAATATGAAGACAACCTAGCGGAACCGGAAGCCTCGGATGAAAACCAATCTTTCCGAAAATAAAATCATTGCACATCGCCCAAGACGATTGTCCGTTGATGAAAACAAAAAGGTATGCACCGTAATAGATGATCTACTTAGAAACGGGATCATTCGCCCAAATAAGTCAGAGTACTGTAGCCCCATTGTACTAACCAAAAAGAAGAATAGTGAAATAAGACTATGCGTAGACTTTAGAGCGCTTAACGCTATTACTGTAAAATAAAAATATACTCTTCCCCTGATTGACGATATTATTGATAAGTTAAATAATAAGCGATACTTTACTCTGTTAGACTATGAAATTGTGGCCCGAAGAAGACATAGATGACGTAAACAGTGAGGTCATAGTCGAGGACGACTAACCTTGTCAGTATGGCCGAGCTGTAGTCGAAAATTCAAAATTTAAAATATTCCCGCGCATTAGTCGATAAGTTAGTTTGTATTAATAATCGGTAAGTTAGTGTAAGTTGGTAGAGAATGAAATGTAACTAAAAGAAAAGAGATAGATGAACTAGTATATTTTGTTTTTGACAGTGTATTGTTTGTTATGAAAATAAATAGAAGTGAATTCCGATTTGTGTCATTGTGTCTAAATAAAAATGAGTTATTATTAAAAGAACCTTCTGGCCATCGTTTCGAAGTTATACCACATCTATTTATCTTTCCCTGCTCAGATTAGATTTTGGAGTTGATCGTGCAACCGGAAGTGGTAGTTTCTTGAAAATCGGAAGAGTTTTTCTGGGATATCCTCAAAATTTATGAATTAATAGGATTTTTTTAAATAACATTGTATACTAAATGTTACTGTCTACAATATGTATGGAAATGGAAAATATAAAATGTCATTTATACATTCATACACACTTAGTAAAATAGTAGAGTATGGCAAGAGGTCATGTGTTAGCCACATCGGATTTTTTCTGATTGTGATATCGCTTTCGGTTAGGACAGAAAATATAAAAAGTATGCGACTCCGCTATATTTGAAAATGTAAAAGTAGAGTGAGATAAAAATAAACATTTAGTGTTACCTTAGTAGTTGTTATATAATAATAATAATAATTGTCTGTTTGTTCTAAAAAAATATAGGTGTAAAATTAACAGCAACAGTTTATAAAGTATGGCTGATTATCAATTTCCAATTATTATAAATTTAATAATAGAAGATGAAGAACGGTAAGCGAAACAAATAAGGCGAGCTCATGTACCTGACGAAGGTCACGTGTTCTGTGGGCCCTCGCTGTGATTGGCCTGCGGAATGGGCGGTATTTAAAAGTTTTCTTAGGCGGCCTTTGAAATATGGATATTTAGTTCGTTGTTGAACATTGATTTGTACGTTATTATTGAGTGTAATTTCTAAAGTGGATTCTGCAAATAAAATGTCCGTTTATTTCGAAAGTTTGGGTGTTGAAGAGAAAGGCAGATATTTGTCGAAGATTAGTTTAATAGACAATGTAGATCCGTACGACTGCGATCAGAAAAGTTTTTTGAGGGAATTACATTTGTTTCCAAATGATTCGCATGGTGATGTCTACGATTATTTAGTGCTGACTAAAAGTGCGTATACTCGAGAAGAATTTCGTGCTTTTAAAAGTTTAGAAGCGTACAAATATTTTACGTGTGGTTGGGTGCGACACTTGTTCGTCAAGAATATTGGAGAAAATGTGCTGATTTTGGGAAAGGTAATCAATTTTACAGTTTTTATAAAAAGTTTTAAAATTTAATTATAGTAGAGAATATTTGGCTTCCAACATTAGGTACATTGCTAATTCAGAGATTTTTCAAATATATATTTCATTACTGGATGCTATTCTCTTAAAATTACTAATTACATCTTTCCTTCATAACAATACTAGTTGTTAACATATCCTGTTTCTTATTATTTGTAGGTAATGCATACACAGAGAATCACAGAAGACTTATTGCAACCGTGGCTTATAGTCAAACCGGATGGTCTAGTTCTTTGCGGGCACTGCACATGTGTTACTGGTCTCAGTGAGACCTGTACGCATGTATCAGCAGTTTTGTTTGCTCTTGTTGGTGCAAAAAGTAAGGAACCAGAAGTATCAGTGACGGGAGTGAAGGCCCTTTGGAGAGTACCGCGTGGAAAAATCGGTGAAGTTGGGCCGTGGGCTGAAATAGCTAAGGAGAAAAGAATAATACAGTCAAAAGAATATCCAGGGCTGACCTACGTCAACCTGTTTAATATAAAAATTGGTCACATTCACAATAATATATTACATTCTCAATAATCCATTTCATTCTCAATTGTCGTGTCATGCATAAGTGTACTTACCTACCGTAGATTTTATTAATTCTAGGAAAATTCTAGGAAATGGGATAAAGTAAGGAAAACAATAAATTATGTAAATTGATTTTATTCCATCAATTAATATACAATCAATTGGGTCACATTTACTCGAGCATCCCATGAGTACACATAAATATATTTATGTTTGTACAGTTCATGAATGTAAATCGTAGTAAATATGACCGGGTAATCATTCGTCAATTGCTACTTATAATATTTGTCTACAAATTGTCACATTTACTAAAATATACGCATATATAAACCGTTGGTTAATTTTCATTGACAAACATAGTGGATGTTTATGAAAAATAATTACAGTTTTAGAACGTACATTATAATAAATGTGATAGAAAATTGGATTAGTATTCTTAAAATTCATTCAAAAATAAAAATAAAAAAATACCTGTCTCTCCTTTTCTTTTTTTTGTTGATAATGCTGAAGTCGTTGAGCCGGAGATTCAGATGAAGTGGTGTACCCCAGACCAACAGAAGGCATCCAGTCTGGATGGTTGGGATCGTTCACAGATCGTTCTGTAATGGAAATACATACACGATATACAATAAATGCTGTAATAATTCCTTTAGAAACTTACTCCTTACTCGTCACAAAATGTTCCGAACAAATTCGGGCATTCTTCATGGCGGAAAGATCCCGACGTATCGCTGACAACCATCGCTGTCGGCGATCAGCTTTCGCTGGATCAAATTGACCTAAACAAAGTCACATTTTGATAAGTTATATGGGTTTGTAGTACTACTTTTCACGCAATTTACCTCTTCGATCAGTTTCTGCCGGTATTATATACACCCTTCGTCTATGCTTCAACGCTGTCTTACAGCCCACGACACAGCACTTTCCAGAACTGGGCATTGTCAATAACAAAAACAACAAACAACACAAAATTATAACAAAAATTATAATAAAAAAACACCACAAGTAAACGAAATAACAAAAACAATTAACAAACAACAACAAAACAATAAGTTAACCACAAAACTGACAAAAAAGCCGCAAGATCAAACTATCAAGTCGAAACTCAAATATAAAATGGCGCTTAACTTTTAAAAAAATCTGACGCAGGGCCCACAGAACACGTGACCTAAAATGGCGTTCGTCAGGTGCATGAGCTCGCCTTATATAAATAATTTTGAAGAATAAATCATTTAATTTTGCAATACCAAGAAGAAATTTAAGAGATGCGAGTGATCCACTATCATTGCCTAAAGCTGTATTTCGTAATTTTTATAGACTATCTCGAGAGTCTGCACGTCAAATTATTTTAAACATTGCGTTTCATATATGGTTGATCCTGAGCGAGAACAAATCGCAATTCCAAAACAAAAAATTGTAAATTTTTTACAGTTAAATTATTATGCCTATGGCACACCGGTCGAGGAGCATCGAGTAACTCCTCGATGAAACGAAAGAACGCACCCGTCCGCGATGGATTTTTATTTCATCGGTGACAAATACATCAAAGTTTTGCGCGAAATCAAATACAAAAGATACGTCTGAAATGAGATACATTCGTTTCATTGAGGAACAACTCGATGAAAATAGCGGCGCCCCTATTTTTCGTCGAGGACGGGGTGCGTTCTATCGTTTCATCGAGGAGTTACTCGATGCTCCTCGACCGGTGTGCCATAGGCATTAGGATATACTCGTAAGTATATAATGGTGGGATTCTGTTCAAATCTGTAGTTGTAGTTGCTACAGATATATAAAACTAAATATTAAACAAAATCGCAATGAAATTTATAAGCATATGAACATTTTTATATTTGTCAACATATATTGATGCGACTTTGTTTAATATTTAAAGATTTACAAATTTGTAAAACTTACAAATTTGAACAGAATGTCACCATAAAACTCAAATATTGTTGATTTTAGCCAGCGCCTTATGTGTTGAAAGTATGCGGCTAATCTTCGGTTAGTCGGTGCGTAAATGAAATAACAAATTTAATTATCGATCATTTGCACCAGTTCATAAAATATCCTACAACAGACCAAGAGCAAACTTTAATTAAACAATTTACGAACCCTGGACTAAAATATTGTTTGTACCACCTATACGCAAATGATACTCAGATCTATGTAGTCGAAAATTTAAAATATTCCCGCGCATTAGCCGATAAGTTAGTTTGTATTAATAATCGGTAAGTTAGTGTAAGTTGGTAGAGAATGAAATGTAACTAAAAGAAAAGATGAACTAGTATATTTTGTTTTTGACAGTGTATTGTTTGCTATGAAAATAAATAGAAGTGAATTCCGATTTGTGTCATTGTGTATAAATAAAAATGCGTTATTATTAAAAGAACCTTCTGGCCATCCTTTCGAAGTTATACCACAGACTTCAGAAGTGAGATGTAACCGATCGTATAGTAACAGATTGTAACCGATTGTAATCAAGATTAAGTATGGTAAAAAAAAAACATCATGGACACGCCGCCGAATGAAGAAGAGATGGCGATTACTCCTTCAGCATTGCAAAATATAATTTCAAGTACTATTAGCGCAGCTTTGTCGAATAAACAATAACATAAACAATAATCGAGAAGCAAACGAACAACGGCAAACTTTTAGAATACCGTTAAGTGAAATCAGTGTACAAATTCCAAGCTTTAGTGGTGAGAACGGTGAAGATGTTCACAACTGATTACGACGAGTTGATGTTATCCAGAAAAACCACAATTTAGATGACTCAACGATAGCTTTGTTGGCTACGAATAAGTTCGTTAAAAGAGCAAAAATATCGTACGATTGTCAAGCGAAGTTAGCAAAATTAGAATGGAGCGACTTCAAAGAAAAGTTGACGGTCACGTTCCAATCAACTATTGACCGTTAAACATTGTTCGATTCAATGCAAGCCAGAAAATGGAAACGTACTGAAAAGATTGAAGAATACTATTATGACAAGATGCGAATGTTAAACCGTTTAAATACCCCATGCGAAGACTCAATTTTACATTTAATTAGGGTATCGACAACACTAAACCCTAAACAACGACGTTGGACTTCCAACCGCCATGACGTTTTAATGTTAGAATGTCTGCACCTCCATTTGCAAGCATTGATGCCGAAGACCTTCGGAAGCAATGGTCAGTATATTGCTCGATATTTGCTAGTCCAAGATATCGAGCCAAATTTTTAGGTATACTTCCAAAGGTATTTATCCCTACAGGTTGCTTTGTACTGCGTCCATTACGGTAGTATACAAAGAATCGCTGATGTTCAGTTTCTTTAGGTCTAATATTAATGTATCTTCGAATTATTTCCCGCCGTTACCACAAATTCTCGGAAACATTTTGTCTTGGTATCTGGTAAAATAAACTTAATATGGGCTCCCTCATCTTTCACGTTTGCTTTTAGTGAATTGGTGAGCTCTTCTCTTCTGCAAGCTCCAGAAATTCCAATAATGAAAGCAACCTTAAATAATTTTTTTATATAAATCTCACATGCGCAAATCTGTTAAGATTGTGTAACACATTCGTACCTTAATTAATAAATATGTTGCATCATCATTGAATCATTTTGTATGAGTAAAATTATTTTCTGACACATGAGTTTAGTCACAATTTAAGGATATACATTTTCGTGTTTAATGAATGTATAGTGACTTCTAATTGGATAAAGTTATTGATATCGGGCTTTCTGCATACGATTCCCTATAAAATTTGTCAAAGAATGATATGAGTTCTAAACGTTTGTAGATTTTAGTTAGGTCGAAATTTTAAGATTTTTCCTATGAAAAAATCGGATGTGGCCAGCACATAACCTCCCGCCATAGTTAGCCTTATAAACATAAATATATACGTACAATCCGGTGCACATTTAAAATATATAAATAAGAATCTAAAATATTCAAACACAGAAATTTGCATCACCTGAATCAAAAGATTCGTTCACAGAAAAACTCTTCTGTGTTAAAGCCATCCTCCGTTCAATTAGGTAGGTACTGTATTTAATACCTTACTTATGTGACTTATATGGCGTTAGCAGATATGCCAACGCAGAAACAAAAATTATCCGAGCATGGATTACAAGATTTCAACGTTTTATTTGATAAATTTATTTTCTAAATTTTACTACAGTTTTTTAATGCTACCAGATAAAGACAATTTTTTTATAACGAAAGTTGCAAAAAACTTTTCCTCTTATTCTCATTTTACAAATAAATACTATATTTACTTATCCAAATTTATAGAAATTTTTGACAGTTAAACTTTTCAATTTTCAAAAAATATCACTTCCGGTGAAGATATTTGTACTAGAATCTAATGAGCTCTTCCAATTTATATACATATGTTAAATACCAAATATCAAAATTTTTGGGTAATTCGTATTTGAGTTATCTGACCTCCAGAAATTCGGCTCTGACCACACAGACATATGTACATACAAACATCATCGTAAAACTATCAAAAATGAGTTGTAAGGATAATTCGTGCTCGTCCACTAAAAACTCACTACCCGATTTTGAGCATGAACTTTTGTAAGAATATCCCTAAATTGTGACTAAATCCGTGCGTCAGAAAATTTGAACATAATTTTACTCTTAGAAAAGTATTCAGGAAATTGGATTCTGCCAACCGGAAATAAATATTTTTATTCATAAAAAAATTACATCAGGTTTCGTATGATGAGATATAAATTACTACTTGATCAAAATTTATCGTTTTTTAAAAATATATTTTCACAATTTTCTCGAAAACTGTACAATTTTTATAAATAAATATGTACCTATACAATTTTATAACAAATATTGTGCTCTTTCTGGGCGTCATATCGGCTTTTCGGGCAATATTAATGTCCCGCAACAAATTCCCACGTGGTTTTTTTACCTGAAATAAATATGAATAATTGTTATTATAGAAATTGAGATCGTATACAAAATTTAAGTTGAAATAATTTAGATCGACGGATGGATAATCGTTTGCTATTAAGAGTGAGTTCTTTATTTATTCCTTTATCCATCATCCGGCGATCTAAATTATTTCAATTTATTATTATTAGTGATGCACAAAACAAGATTTCTTGTCTTGCTCAGTTATTTCTTGTCTTGTCTTGCTTAGCAAGACAAGAAATGAACTTACTTCTTGTCTTGCAAATTTCTTGCAAGACTCTTGTTAATTTCTTGTTCTTGCTAATATGGGGATTCCCCAGTTATTCGGGAGACCGCGCATGCGCGCACATGCTTGCCTACGTGTCTATGCCTGCTTTTCAAGCGATTTGCAGCTGTAAGTGTTAGTGACCAAGAAGCTAAGTAGTGTATGCTGTCGTGCTGTCGATGTCAAGTGAGGCATTTACTTAATAAATAGGTATGGATGCAGAGGAAAATTACGATTCCCCACCGGAACCTTTCGAAGACAGTGGTAGCGAGTACGTACCAAGTAATGCGAGTACTGAGAGTGTTGAAACTGAAAGTAATAGACATAAGAGAGCATGTAACGATATAAACACTTCTTTAAACAGGTGAATACCATTATGCTTAACCTATTTTAGTTCTATTATTTATTTATTAGCAGCTAGAGATAAAATACTGAAACATTATAAGAAGACCAATTGGATATATTGTGTAGTTTTGTTGTTGGATCCACGACATAAAAAAGAAGCATTTTCTTTAACACACTGGGGAAAAGAGTTAGAAAAAACCGCTGTAAAAAAGTTTGAAGAATATTTTAAAAACAATTATTTTATTGCAAAGGAAACCACAGCACCTAATTCCACATCCAGTTCAGAAGAGAAGAATTATAGCATTTGTAATGACGACGACTTAAATTTTGGTCAGATATTTAATCAATTGACACCAGAAACATCTTCCACTTTTGAATGGAAACAAGAACTGGATGATTATTTCACCACTAAACGTGCCGATGAAAGTACAAATATTCTTGAATGGTGGAATAAACATGAGTATATGTACCCCATGTTGTCCAGAATGGCAAGAGACATATTTAGTACAACAGCAACCTCTGTTCCATCGGAAAGAGTTTTTTCAAAAGCTTCACTTATTATACGCAAACATCGAAATCGGTTAAATTCCGAATCAGCAAGAAGCCTAATTTGCTTAAATTCATGGAACACTGTGATGTAAAAGTGGCTAGAGAGAGGGCTAGAGGCTGTTAATGTCTTATTAGTTTTTTTAATTTTTGTGATTTATATGTACCTACATAAGATTATTATTTACTATACTTTTGTACCAGTTTTTTGTTGTTTTCTGTACAACAATTACCTACTCATTGTTTGTTTATTAAATAAATAATTAATTTAATTGAATTTTAGTCAATTTTATTAAATAAAAATACCTATTACTAAATTTTCATTTTGTTTTAACTTCAGTTTTGGAATTGTAAACAAAATATTAAAATAATTATAACAAGAATTCTTGCTTCTTGCAACAAGAAATCTTGTTCTTGTTCATGTCAATCTTGTCTTGTCTTGTTTCTTGCATGGCTACTTCTTGTCTTGTTCTTGCAGCAAGAACAAGACAAGAACAAGAAAATTAAAAACAAGAACAAGAAAACCGTGAAACACTAATTATTATGTAACAAAATCTCATATTATCGAGAGAAAAAAACATGCAACAAATGCAAATTACTGTGTACAAAAAATAATGATTAGGGAAAATTCATCCGTAGTACCTTGCAAATAAAACTTGTTGAGTGAAAATTATATATAATATAATTATATTATTTAATAGTTAAATCGAAATTTCAGATATAACAATTGGAAATTCCAACTCACATAAATTCTTTTCTGAAAATCAAATTAAGTTAATCTGGAATTTTGTCTTTAATACCTAGGTAACTAACTTAACAAAGAACGTCAACAACCTCCCACTGTGAGGATTATACTTATTAGAAATTTCTAATTAATTTTTCTAAGAAACAAATTTAAACGCCTTCTTTGCTGTTATGTGAACCGTTAACCCAGCACCACTGATTAATACCACTAGCTAAATACCAGCACCGAAAATGTATCATGGAATTTCACGTACCTCTATGTAAAATGGAAATTACTGATCCACGAAAAATGAAATACATATAAAGGACGAAGCTGTAAATATACTATGTTGACTTTGCAACAAATTTATTGAAAGACAGTAACAGTTAAAAAAAAAGGCTTTATTTATAGTAACATCTAATTGTTCACCTACATTATGCATATTAGTTATTTACTCGGTTATTTATTATAAAATCAATTCTAATGAAAACATTACTTAGAAATTTATTTACACATTATTTATTACTTTTAGATTAATACAACCAAATTAAGTCTATAACGAATAAATTATTCATTGTATTACGCGCCTCTTCCTCTAGATCAATTATGTAGTACCTCTATTATGTACCGATGTCGTCACAATTTTAAAGGTATAGTTAAAATTTTTACCGGTTGTGTCGCTGTGTACCTGTAGACTGTGGTTTAAGTACCGCTGTTCGCGCGCAAAACTCCATTCTTCTATTTTGTGCCGACGAAGTCACAGTGTCGTGTTCTAATGTCAGTTTCTCTCTAGTGTTTTTAATACCGAATAATGGGAAAACGGTGCAAAAGAAGACGTTCAAGGAAAGATGACGAAAACGATTAAAACTGTTAGAAGATGAGTTATTCAAGCGAGATGAACAGGATAATCATTACAACCGTAAGTCAGGATATGTTGACTAATAATTTAAAATATTCCAGCTCAAGTTTACATCACAACAATCCGAAAACAAGTGTTTTGGTTCAACCAACTCACCTTAAGGAGTAATACGAATTTAAATCCTGGTGCACAAATTCATAAAAATCTGCCATAACAGTCCAACTGTTATTGCAATAAATGTTGATAAATATAAAGTTGCTAGCTGGTAACTAATTCCAAGTTTCCTTACAACAGAAATTGGCAGTAGATGCCGTTATAGAAGTGGGTCTTCCATGACATATAGTTCGGATGAACGTGAACCAAGTTATTTCATGTATATTTTTCGCCCGAAAAGTCCCGGACTGTTCAACTGTCGAGGACATGGATATAAACTGCATTAGCTAAGAAGGGTTTTGGTTCAACCAACTCACCTTAAAGAGCAATACGAATTTAAATCCTGGTGCACAAATTCATAAAAATCTGCCATAACAGTCCAACTGTTATTGCAATAAATGTTGATAAATATAAAGTTGCTAGCTGGTAACTAATTCCAAGTTTCCTTACAACAGGAATTGGCAGTAGATGCCGTTATAGAAGTGGGTCTTCCATGACATATAGTTCGGATGAACGTGAACCAAGTTATTTCATGCATATTTTTCGCCCGAAAAGTCCCGGACTGTTCAACTGTCGAGGACATGGATATTAGCTGTATTAGCTAAGAAGGGTTTTGGTTCAACCAACTCACCTTAAAGAGCAATACGAATTTAAATCCTGGTGCACAAATTCATAAAAATCTGCCATAACAGTCCAACTGTTATTGCAATAAATGTTGATAAATATAAAGTTGCTAGCTGGTAACTAATTCCAAGTTTCCTTACAACAGGAATTGGCAGTAGATGCCGTTATAGAAGTGGGTCTTCCATGACATATAGTTCGGATGAACGTGAACCAAGTTATTTCATGCATATTTTTCGCCCGAAAAGTCCCGGACTGTTCAACTGTCGAGGACATGGATATTAGCTGTATTAGCTAAGAAGGGTTTTGGTTCAACCAACTCACCTTAAAGAGCAATACGAATTTAAATCCTGGTGCACAAGTTCATAAAAATCTGCCATAACAGTCCAACTGTTATTGTAATAAATGTTGATAAACATAAATTTGCTAGCTGGTAACTAATTCCAAAGTTCCTTACAACAAGAATTAACAGTAGAAGCCGTTCTAGAAGTGAGCCTTCCATGACATATAGTTCGGATGAACGTGAACCAAGTTAGAAAGATCACACTTCTCGAGAGAAGTTTCTTCTGTGGTAGAAGAGAGTGCACCAACAACCTCATCAGCTCTCGATAAAGATGAAAAGTCCAACTTTTCGTCGGATGTGGAAGCTGAATTGGATGTAGAGGTTTTGGAAGTAATTGGCGAACGTTTTTTGCCGGGTAGAGTGTTGGCAACAGCCATACATAAAGATGTGGCGATCAGGTGGGAAGAACTAATATTAAAAGGACTCTCATCTGAAGAAAGGAAAATACTTGTTAATCAAGTTTTCTCCACCTAAGAACTGCGTTGCAATAAATCCTCCAAAATTAAATTTGGAAGTAAAGGCAGCCTTGGAAAATACAGTTTTAAAAATAGATGAGCGAATTGTCGAAAAAGAAACAAAGATTTCCGCGGCTTTGGCTGGTATATGCAAATGATTGACTCTTACCTTAAAAGGACATTCGCCAGAAAGATTAGTCCATCTAGAATGTCTCAGCGGTGTTGCCAAATTGCTTGCTGATCTTCAGCATGATGAGACAATGGTTCGCAGAAGTCTTATCATAAAAAATGTAAAAGCTTCTTTTATAGATACTCTAAAAGATACGGTACATGATGATTACCTTTTTGGAAAAGATTTGGATGAAAAATTGAACGCGGCTAAAGCGTTACAACAATCCACAAACGAAGTAAAAGTACATAAGCGGGCAAAAACAACAGTGGCCAAAGACATTTCCTCGAAATCACAATTCGTCTCAGAGGCAACAACAAGCGTGGGGGGAGAAGGAATAATTATTAGAAGTAAGTGATGTTGCTGGGAGACTTGCAAAGTTTAGATGCAAGTGGCTATAATTAAATTCAGACTCGACTATGCTGAGCGGGCTCAATGATTACAACATACCCTTTACATCCAATGTAAAGCAACCCTTGCCCCAAAAAGAACCTGTTTGGACAGATTCGGAAAGGGTGTTGATTCGTGAACAGGTTAATCTCTTGCTAGATAAATGCGTTTTTCAGAAGTATCAACCTAGTTTCTGGTTCCTATTCCTAAGTCAAATGGGTCACACAGGTTGATTTTAAACTTAAAGAGCTCAATAATTTTATTAAAACCCAGCATTTTAAGTTGGAAGACGGGAAAACTGTAATGAGGATTCTGTCGTTATATTGCTTTATGGCATCTATTGAATTAAAAGATGCTTACTACCTGATTCGAATAGAAAAATCGGATAGAAAATATTTGAGATTTAAGTTTGAAGATAACTTTTTTGAGTTTACTTGTTTACCGTTTGGCCTTTGCACATGCACAGGCCCCTATACCTTTACTAAAATTATGAAACCAGTGGTGTCACATCTTAGAGAAATAGGACATTTATCGATAATTATTTAGATGACATGCTGTTACTAGCTGATACATACGAAAAATGTATACAAAATTGAACTGCAACATAATACATTTTTAGAATCACAGCTAAAAATATAAATATCTAGGATTTTGGTATAATTCTTGAGAAATGACTATTTATTTATTTTATTTATTTATATAAGTTTAAGTTATTCAACAGGCTCAATAAGCCCAATTACTGAGTAACTATACATACATATTACATTGTTATATAAAACATACGCTTAAAATAATTTACAATGATTTTAATTTTCTTTTTTTGAATATTGACAAACTCTTTGCAAAATCTAATTTATCACCATTGCTATTAAAATTACTGCACATAGAGAAAATCGGAGAATTTAAATGAAAATTGGTCTTCGAGAATGGACAGTAAAATATAGTGGAATTTCTAGTATTGCAGGGCCGTACAAAGAAATTTGTTTGAGACAATAGTTCAGGAGCATCAATTATGCTATTAATTAATTTGAACAAAAATAAAAGTTCTTGCTTAACACGACGTGTTTCTAATGGATCAATATTGAACTCCAAAAGCAAAGAGTTGTAGTTAATTTCAGGCCATGTATTGTGTATGCGATTATAAAACTGTTTACAAAATCTTTTCTGAACATTTTCAATTGACAATATCAGATAACTATAATATGGATTCCACACAACACTACAATATTCTAGTTTAGAGCGAACTAGCATCTCATACAGATACTTCAAACAAATTTTGTTGCTAAAATCATATGCTACTCTCAGAATAAAGCCTAAAATTTTGCAGGCAGGAAGGAAAGAAGCTTAAAGTCAGCGATCAGATTGATAAAATATTTTTTCAGCCTAATACTAATTGTATTGTTTAGGTGGTATTCTAAACAACCTTAGTTTGTAGTAGTAAATATCTTTATTTTGCCTTTCGGCTTAAATCTATACATTTGCTTCCCTTAATTTGTGTAAAATAATATATATAATAAATAATAAATAAATAATACAATAAATTGTTGATTTGATTTAATTCATTTCAGGGTTTTTCTCCTTTCTTCTATCGTTTTCATCCAGCATAGTCCACCTCCCGAGTCGTCCAGTACATCCTCCCTGTTTTTTTCTTCTTCCTTTAGTTCCCTACAGTCATATAAAAGATGTTCTAATGTTTCCCAGTCTTCCCCGCATAGTCTGCAACTTCTTTCTTCATCACTCTTCCAGTACTCGTTGGCTTTCTCTTCGTTCCCACATCTGTATCTTGCTATTTTTCTGATTTTCTCTATCTTTTCTCCCCTCAGGTAGCGTGGTATTCCGACGGTTCTTATTCTTTGTACTTGGGGTTGTATCTGGATGTTTCTAATTTACTTGTTCTCCACTGATTCTGAATTTCTATGCTTCTTTGTCTTATTGTTTCTGTCATATTATGTCCTCTTGCTCTCCCAATATCTATTTCTATTGTTGAATATCCATTGTTTTCATAAAATTTCCTTCTCTTGCTCATACTCTCTCTTTTCTCATCTCTTTTTCTGATTTCTTTGAAACATTCCTCTATAATTTCTCCTTTTTGTCCTAACTGAATCTTTTCTTCAAATTTCATCGCTCTTCTTCCCGCTTCGATTTCCAAATTATCCCTTTTTATTTCTTCCATTGTAATATAGTTCGGGGTTGCTCTGTCTGTTCCAATTAGCCATCTTATATATGAGGTTTGAATTGCTTCCAACTTTTCCTGTTTTTCCCACCCCCATATTTCCGCTCCGTACATCATAATACTTTTGACTAATGCGTCAAATAGCATCAATCTGGTTTTTATGTTTCCTTGGAATTTTCTCTCTCCTATGCTCCACGTTTCCTTGGCTGCTATGATTGATTTCCTTCTCAGTTCTCCAATTTGTGCTTCAGCCCCCCCATTGCTCTTGAACGTATATCCTAGGTACTTAAATTCCTTTGTCCTTTCTATGCTCTGTCCCTTCCAGTGCCAGCTTTCTTCTCTTTCTCTTCCCCCTTCTTTCTTAAACTTCATTATCTTCGTTTTCTTCACATTGAGTTCTAACTTTCTTCCGTCTAGGTATTTGTCTAGTCTTCTTATCATTCCCTTCATTTCTCGCTCAGTTTTGGCCATCAGTACTACATCGTCCGCGTATGCTAGTGTCATAATTTACTACTCCACCATCTTGATTTGCTATTAACTGTTCCTCCAAGTCTGAAATGTAAATAGAGAATAGCACTGGGCTTAAAGGGCATCCCTGTCTCAGTCCTTTTGTGGTCCAAAATTCTGTTGATTTCTTATCTCCCACTTTTACGTAATTTCTGGTCTCTGTATATATTTCCTTTACTTTATTTCTCAGCTTCTTGCTTATTCCTCGCCTTTCCATTATCTCGATTAGTTTTTCCCTGTCTACCTTGTCAAATGCGGCTTTTAAATCTATGAACAACGCGTACAGTTTATCTCCTTTTTTGTTTAGCTCGTTTTGTATTATGTGTGTGAGTATATATATGTTGTCCATCGTTCCTCTAAATTTTCTGAAGCCGGCCTGGTTGTCTGGTAGGATTTGTTTCTCTTCTATTTCCTTTTGTAGTCTGTCTTGTAGCTCCATAGCGTAGATTTTGTACATTGTACTCAGCAGTGTTATCCCTCTGTAATTTGTTGTGTCTTCTCGTTTTCCTCCTTTGAATATCGGCACTATCGCTCCCGTTCTCCATCTTTCTGGGAATTCTTCTCCGTTCCAAATTTTATTTATTGTGCCGGTCAGCTGCTTCACTAGGTTATCTGGGCTGTTTAACCATACCTCATTTTCAATGTTATCGTCCCCTGCCGCTTTTCTTTTTTTAAATCTTTTTATTTGTTTTCTGATTTGATATTCCGTTATTTCTTCCTCGTTGTTAGCTCTTGTTTGGTTTGTTTCTGCTCTAGCTTCCGGCTTTTGTGTCTGTCCATCCAGTAGACTTTGAAAGTGCCTTTGCCATTCTTCCATATTTATGTTTTCTTCTATTTTTGTCTTTTTCTTTCTGTCTCTATTTAAGTATTCCCATACATCTTGCTCTCTGTGTATGTTCTTCAACGTTTCCTCTTCTCTTTTTCTACTCTCTGCCTTTTTGCTTATACATAAGTCTCTAAATTCTTTCCTTTTTTTCATATATTCTTCTTTGCTGTCTTGGCCGTTTTTCCATTTCTTCAGAGCTTTTCTCAGTTCTTGTTTGCAAATTTTGCAGCTCTTGTCCCACCAGTTATTTCTGATTGTGTCCGTTCTCTCTCTCGTCCATTTCGCTTGTTTGCTGTCTTGTATTTTGCTTATCATCTCTTCAATTTCTTCATCTATCCCAGCTCTGTTGAAATGTTCATTTTTTAAACGTTCTTTGAATTTTGCTATGCCCTTTTCTGACCAATCTGTTTTTTACGTATTTTATTCTTTTCTTCAACTTCGTCCTTGTTGTTGTTGCTGTATAGGTTTACCGTGATTGGGAAATGATCTGATTCTGTTCTTTCGTCAATTACAAATCTTGGAGCTTTTGTTAGTGCTGTTCCGTTGACTATGCCATAATCAATCACTGTATCTTCTCCTCTGGGTCCAACATATGTGAGCTCTCCTTCTTCATCTCCAGCTGTCGAGCCGTTTAATATTCCCCAGCCTCTTTCTTCTATAATTTCTATAAGTTTGTTACCTTCTGTATTTTCTACTTTGTCTTTCGATATTCTGTTTTCTTCATGTATTTCTCTAATCATTTTACCCTTCTCTCCTGTTCTTGCATTAAAATCGCCGCCAATTATTAGATTATATTCTTCTGGTCCGTTATTTAATGCATCTTCCAGTTCTTTGTATATTTTTTTATATTGTTATCATTGTAAACTGTTATTATTTTCCATTTCTCTTTGTCTACTTTTATGTTCCTCTCTACTATTTGTTTTTCGAAGATAACCCTAGATTCTTCTTTGATGTGCTTCCTTAGCCCAGTTAAAATCCCGCCCTTTGCTCTGCACTTTTTGTGTTCCCTTGTTGCATGCTTTGCTTCCCATATAAACTCTTGTGGGAGGTTCCGCTCCCAAGTTGCCCAATCTTTCTCTTCAAGCCATGTTTCCGTTAATCCCACAAAATCAAATCCCCGTATGTAATTCCAAAACTCATTGTCTTTATTTTTTATTCCTTTAACATTCCAGAAACTTAACTTAATTCCCTTTCCTTTCTCGCTATTTAGTTTTTTGGCTTAAGTTTTTTGCTTATTTCATCCCATACCCACATCTCGTTATTGATTTTTAGTTTGTTGTAGTATTTTTTAATCGTATTTCCCTTTTCTTCTTCTTCTTTCGCCCTATTTCGTATTTGTTTTTGTACTTCTCTTTCTTTGTATGTTAAAAACCTGTCTATATATATATTTCTTGTCCTTTGAGCTTATGCTTTGATGCGAAAATTTTTTCTTTATCTTCTTCGTTGTCTATTTTAATTACTATTTTCTTGACCGGTGTTGCAAATTTTAGCTGGTATGCTTCTGCAACCTTGATCTTTATTTGAAGTTTGTCTTCCATGAACTTTTGAATTTCCTCTTTTATGTCCTGTGTAGTTTCCAGACCTGATATTATGAATCTGTTCTTGTTTGCTTCTTTGTTTCTTTTTTCTTCCATATTTTCAATTCTTTGGAATCTGGCTTCTATCTCTTGTTTTTCTTTGTCCCATATTTCGGTTTTTGTTTTCACTTCTTTTATTTCTTTATTCATGGTCTCCAGTTTATTTTCGAGACCTTTTCCAAGCTCTTCCATTTCTCTTTTTAGTTCCTCATTTCCTTGCTTTAATTCTTTTCTCGCCTCTGCCGCTTCCTTTTTGATTCCTTTCATTTCTCCCTTTATGTCTTCGAAATTTTGACTGAGTTGTGTAATCGCTATTTGTATTCCCTTCAATATTTCTGTCATTTTGGTTTCGTAATCCATAGTGCTCTCAATTGTTTCAATGTTCTCGTTCACTCTCTGTGCCACTATTTTCTTCGTAGGCGATCTCTCTATCCTTGCACTTCTTTTAAATATCCTTTTTTCCTCCTCTTCTTCTTGTGTTTCGCGTTTTCTAATCAAGCTGTTGCTTCTTTTGTCGCTCATCGGGTTTTTATTTTCGTCCTTGGTTTCCTGTCTTTTTGGTTCTGGTCTCTGGTGAAAGTTCTTGTATTCACTCCTAGCTGTCGCTGTTCGCTTTGGTTTGAGTTTAGGATGGGAGTTCTCGACTTCGCCACTAGGTCTCGCTACTGTCCGGTTTGGGTCTCCACTGGGTGTTCTTCCCCTTCTCCCTAGATGTCGCTACTGCGTTTGTTGATCTTCAGACGCTGACTTGACTACTACTCCTACCGTACGCTGTGTGTCGCTAATTGTCTGTTTTGTGACAGCCTCGTTTTTTGGCGAAATTATAACTAGTTCACTACGATCTAAAGGTAATAATCTGCCTAGCGTCTTCTACGTCTTCTCCAGATGTGTTTCCGCCCTTTTCCTTCCTCGGTAGTTGGTACGTGGATGGTATATGAAAATATGTTTGAAGGTTATATTTAGTTTATTTCAATTTAACTTTCCTACCAGGAAAAAAAACCCAGAAAATTTATTTTCTTTGGGTCAAAAAAAGCGTTTTTTTTATTGTTCAGTTCATCTGCCAGCTGCTTCTTTATAATTTCCTAAGCGAAAACTCTGATTTTCTGCTCTTCTCAATTGCACGCGTGTATCACTCTCAACTCTTAATTTAATAATATCCCTTAGTTTGTATTTATAACTTATATTTCATAAACATTAATACAATATAATAATAATGAAAACATGTGTTATTATCTGTCAAACTTCTACTTCTTGCGTACATCCAACTTCGGGCTAGTATCGAAAGTTACTACGTCAACGCAGTGTTGCCAATGAGATGGTATTCATTGACATCCCCCTTCTTTTATAAATTTAATTTTATTACTCGATTTATTTTTCTTCCAGATCTTGTTACAGAAACTGGAGAATTTTCTTTGTTGATCGCTGTTAGTGATTCTTCCTGTTGATTATCTGTACTCGAATAATTCTTGTTTTGATTTTGTTTTATTTCTTCTTGATTGACATTTTGTTTTTCTTCCTCGTCCGTAGAATTACGTTTTCTTAGAAACCATGAATTCCGCCTATAGGTTGCTCCGTCAGGTGTTTTGATAATATACGATCTGGGTTCAAGACATTTCCTTTGTATGGTTGCTGGTAGCCATTCCTTCTTCTGGTTTCTGTAAAGTATCTTTTCTAGTTCCTTGTACTCTGGACAGACTTTTGTACCTCTGTCTGCATATTTCTTCTCAATATTTTTTAATTGATTTAGTCTAGCAGATATTCCTTCGATTACTTTTGGTTTCAACAATTCAATCTGAGTCGGTAATAATGTTTTAGTCCTTCTGCTCATCAATCTTTGTACAGGCGAGCCCAATGTATCTCGAGGGGTGTTTCGATGATGTAGCAATGCTAGACTTAAGTCTGTTCCTTCTTCAATGCATTTTTTAACAGATTTTTTGCCTCTTGCACGTATCTCTCTGCTAATCCGTTTGACCTAGCGAATTCAGGGCTTGAGAGACGATGACTAAAATTCCATGTTATTCGGAACTTTTTAAATTGTTCGGATACATACTGTGTCCCGTTGTCTGTTAATAATAGGTCTGGTATTCCATGTATCGAAAACCAGTTTTTTAAAACATCGATTATAGTATTGGTTTGTATGTTTGGTAGTTTTGCAACATCAAAATATCCTGAGTACGAATCAGCAATAACTAAATAATAATTTCCATGTAATTGGTAAATATCTGATCCTACAATCATCCACGGCCTGTTTGGAATGTCTTGCGGTAATATTGGTTCTTGCGGATTGTTGCGTTGATATTTTTGACATGGTTTACAGTTTTTTACAAACTTTGTAATATCATCTTTCATAGTGGGCCAAAAAACATGATCTCTTGCCAGTTGAAGAGTACCCTGTATTCCTTTATGAGATCGGTGACAATTTTTTATCACGGTTTCCGTCATTTTAGGTGGTATCATTGTTCTATCATTTTTAAACAATAAATTTTCATGAGTCGATAATTGTTCTCTGTATGTCCAATATTTGTGAAGTTCTGGAGGCAGTGTTGTTATTTTATTTGGCCATCCTTCTATTATTACTTTCTTGAGCTTGGTCAATTCTTCATCCGTGTTAATATTAGCTTCTAATTCATTTATTTTTTCTTTTGTGAATGGAATTGCGACACATATTTGTAATTGATCAGGCTTGTCCGTTTCCTCTTTCAAATCACAGTCGCGGCTCAATGCATCGGCTATGAATAATTCAGACCCCTTCTTGTATACTATTATTGGATTGTATTGCATGATCTCAATATACATCTTCTGCAATCTTGGTGGAGCTTCATGAATTGGTTTTAAAAAAATACTCTCCAAGGGCTTGTGACCAGTTTCTATTACTAAATTAGGATTTCCCCAGATGTATTCTCTAAATTTGTTACATGCTGCAACTATAGCATATGCTTCCTTCTCCAATTGGCTGTAATTTGTTTGCGTTTTGGTTAGCGACTTAGCGCTATATGCTATAGGCCTTTCATCTTGCAATAATACTCCTCCGACTTTACTTGTTTAGTCGGATCATAATATCCTAACAATGGTGGTTTCTTTAGACAGTCAATTAATTTTTCGAACGCTTCTTGTTGTGAGTCGGTCCAGCTCCAAGCATTTAATTTTTCTGTTAACTGTCTTAGCGGTGCGGTTATTTCTGCCAAGTTCGGAATGAATTTGCCAACATATGTAATCATTCCCAGGAATCGCTGAAGTTCTTTTGTGTTGGTTGGTGTTTTTATTGACGAAATAATTTTCACCTTTTCCGGGTCTGGTAACATACCTTTGCTTGTGAGTCGGTGTCCCAGAAATGTAACTTCATTTTGTTTGAACTTGCATTTTTCATGGTTTAACTTTAATCCCGCTTTCTGAAGTCTTCTGATTACTTCTTCAGTTATTTCATGTAACTGTTTCTCATCTGGTGCATGAAGTAAAAGGTCATCCATGCTACACTCAACTCCTGACATGCCTTTTATTATATCACACATCACCTGCTGGAACACTTCAGGTGCTGAGGCGAGGCCAAATGGAAGTCTCTTGCATTTATACCTGCCCCATGGTGTTGCGAATGTCAAGTATTTTGATGTTCTTTCAGTTACTTTCAACTGCCAAAATCCCTTCTTACAATCAAGGATTGTAAACAGTTTAGAACCATTTAATCGTGTAGCTATATCTTCCAGCGTACTCAAGGGATAATATCTTCTCTTCAAACTCTTATTTAGTTGTGAAGGATCTATGCAAATTCTTATTTTTTCCTTTTGACGAACTACAACCATCGGTGAAACTGCTGGTGTAGGTTCATTGACTGGCTCTATGATTCCTAATTCTGTCATGTTATCCAGTTCTTTCTTGACCTGATTTCTGATCGAGTATGGTACCTTCCTAGCTGGACAAACTGGTAGTTCTGGTTCTTCTTTTAGATCTATTTCATACTCATATCCTTTAAGACAACCGATTCCTTCGAATATTTCTTTAGCTACTGCATCTACTCTTGAAATTAGTTTCATTTGTACGCATGTGTCTTTTCCTAGGATTGGGTGAACCGATCCTTCAACCACTAAGAATTTCACATTTATTTTTTCGTTTCTGTATTCTATGTCAGTTGAACATTCACCTTGCACCTTTATTCCATGATTTGTAAAGGACACAATTCTGTTAGTTTTTGATGGATACAGTACTAATTTTGATTTTTCTGCCATTGATTTCGTTATGACATTGCACTGTGCACCAGTGTCTAATTTAAATTTTATTTTTTGGTTATTTGGAAACGTGAGCGTTTGAAACCAATCATTCGCTTTGGTATCGTGGTCTTCTATAGTACTTATTATTAGAGTATGTATTTCTTCAGCGTTATTTTCTTCTACTTCATTTACAAGTTTGCTTTTGCACATTTTGCTGAAATGTCCCTTCTTTTGGCATTTGTTGCATTTCTTGTTGAATGCTGGGCATTCTTTAACTCCGTGCGTGTTTCCACAGCGTCTACAGATGAAAGTCTTCTTTTCTTGCTTGGTTTTATGATCTGTAATTTTATTATTATTATTTATGTTTTTACGAACAACATTTACCTGCATATCTTCTTTGTTTCTGATATCGCTTAGTTGCTTCTTTGCCAATTCACTTGCTTTGCAAATGTTAATTGCTACGTTGAGCGTTAAGTTGTTTTTTGCCAGAAGTCGTTCCCTAACTTGATCGTTTTCTATACCGACTACTATTCGGTCGCATATTAGACTATCTTCAAGTTTTTCAAATGAACAGTTCTTCGCTCGGCATCTCAATTCTGTTAGAAACTCGTCGAATGTTTCGTTTGGTTTCTGTTCTACTTTATTGAATTTGTAACGCTCATATGTTACGTTGAGTCTCGGTATAAAGTGTTCTTCGAATTTCTTAATAATCTTGTCTACACTTTTCTTTTCTGCATCCGTTAACGTAAATGTGCTATAAATCTTTGCTGCATCTGGACCCATTATTGTCATTAGTGTGGCTACTTGGACTTGTGCATCTTTGCTTTTTAGGTTCGTTGCCATCTCGTACCATTTATATTGCTGGATCCAAGTCTTCCATACTTCTGACATGTCTTTGTCACTGGTTATTTGCAACTCTTTGGGTGGTTTTAACCCCATCACGCTACCTGCGTCTGACATCTTTTTGTTTTCTATTTTCAAATTATTTTTCCTTGGTTTCGGCACCATGTATTGTTTAGGTGGTATTCTAAACAACCTTAGTTTGTATTTATAACTTATATTTCATAAACATTAATACAATATAATAATAATGAAAACATGTGTTATTATCTGTCAAACTTCTACTTCTTGCGTACATCCAACTTCGGGCTAGTATCGAAAGTTACTACGTCAACGCAGTGTTGCCAATGAGATGGTATTCATTGACACTAATCTTTTGATTTCTTTGGGCAGAAAACGTCATCCGATCTGGGGAAGAATTACCCTGGTTGCTGTAATGCTATCAGGAAAGCATTCAAACTGAGAAACGTTCCTGGCGAACTACAACTATCATGTTATCCTCGTTGTCAAACTCCTCAATTAAACAATACGATTGTTGCTTAAAAAAGTAGTGGATTTGTTGTCAACAGAATAGTGTGAATCCTTACAATGGAACAATTTCAGAAATTATAAAAATTTGACAAAAGAGTTCCGAAACAATGCCTCCCATGGAACATTAAATAGTTGTAGATCCGCCATAGCTCTCTTACGAGGATCAGAGATTGGTGAGGATGCTCAACTGTAAAGTTTCTTTAAGGGAGTCAGTAGACTTCGGCCCAACATACCGAAATATGATTTTACATGGGATCCAAAAATAGTCTTAGACACTGTACGTCTTTGGGGAACAAATGTAGATATGTCCTTGGAAAGGTTGTCACTCAAACTGATTACCTTAATCGCACTAATTACCGGACAACGGATGCAAACCCTAGAATCGATTAATATTGAAAATATTCAAAAACAGAAGATCTGCTTGAAATTAAAATCCCTGATACAATAAATAAATAATTTCACATAAAAAGCCTTTAAAGCAGTTTCCAGTCAGATATTAAGCCGCTGGATTAAAAACACACTAAAGATAAGTGGTATGGATACAAACATCTTCAGTGCATATAGCACTTGTCACGCCGTTACGTCAACAGCATTTAAACGTGGCGTTACCATAGACGCTATTAGGAAAGCTGCAGGATGGACCGAAAGATCGGAAACCTTTTGCAAGGTTCTACAATCTTGCCATTTTACCAGCAAAAGATGTTTTGGCATTTTCTATTTTGGGTAATAATTAAGTTAAGAGCCCTATTAATATAACATGATTTTCATAATATTTTACTTTCGTAATTTTAGATTAATACAGATGAACATTCACAAAAAATTTCTCTGCCGTAACAAACTTTGAACATCTACATAATTGATCTAGAGGAAGAGGCGCGTAATACAATTAAATGATTAAACGAACTTACCTGTAAGTGAAGTTCTATCATAATTGTATGAAGCGCCTCTTCCGAATAGATCAGTCCCACCCTTTTTTATTCCCATCTCTATTATATTAGATCCCAATAGGTTACGGCAGTACTTTAAAAAATGAAGTTTTGCGCGCGAACAGCGGTACTTAAACCACAGTCTACAGGTACACAGCGACACAACCGGTAAAAATTTTAACTATACCTTTAAAATTGTGACGACATCGGTACATAATAGGGGTACTACATAATTGATCTATTCGGAAGAGGCGCTTCATACAATTATGATAGAACTTCACTTACAGGTAAGTTCGTTTAATCATTTAATTTTTGGACACCGAGACTTGTCGTATTATGTAGATAGACATTTATGGTTTTCTATGAATTATCGAAATAAAATATAGGTAATAAAAATGCATGGTATAAAGAAACTAAGGTAATAATTTTGAATTTGTATGATACTGTGCACAATAACCAATAATTATTTATTTATAATTTGACTGTTATATTAATATTTAACTGTATATACGTTCTAAATTTAGTAATATGCTCACAGAAACTGAATTTTTTAAACTTATTAGGGATGGGCGATATATCGACAAATTTCGATATTTTTGCTATAACGATATTTTTGATATATGGATATTTTCGATATATAGGTTTCAATATTTTCGATATTTCTATATACAGATATCTCGATATTATTAAATATGTAGAAAACATAAAAATCACAGTTTTAGGTAGTCTTTAGTTTAGATTACTGCAAGTGGATAGATCAAATTTTTTTTTAAATCATGATTTCAATGTTAATAAATCGATAGTAAAATATATCTAAGTAGGTATACTTATAAGTTATATTTTTATTAAAGACTTTATCTCTGAAATGTATTTATCCGAAATCTTAAATGAAAATACGATTTTATAATGACTATTTTCCTCATAAAATTTAAGCCAATCAGAAGTCTGACATTTCTGAATGTCGACCAATCAACGTAGAATTCCACGATAATTTTGCACTAGTGCAAATTATCGATAATTTGCACTATTTGGATACGGCGTTGCAAAGTGATTCTGACTTGCTGTCAAAAGAAGTTTTTAAATTTTGCTTTATTTTTCATGAGAGAAACAGCGTTTGGCTAAATTTTAATCGGGAAATAGTCCTTCGAATATCCCTCGTGCATGTAATTGTCGATAATTTCCTCAAGTGCACTTGGGATATTATATATGATAATTTAAATACATAACAACAATTATTATTTATAACAATGTTACTTAGTACAAAATCTGTAAAATTACGATCTAAATAGATTTAAGTTATCTATTCTAAAATTTAACGATTTTTAAATTATACAAAAAAAAACTTTATAGGTCCCTCTGCGCTTAAATATCTTTTAATTAATCAGGTGGCATTTGCCTTTGCAACTTTATCGCACAGTTCCAAGAATATATTAGATTTTATTATAATTTGTAATATTAATAGATTGCATTATTTGTGAGCTAAAAAAATTAATAAACTTTTCTATATACAGACATACAGTGATCATGTCCAAAATGATATAGGTACAAATAAACAATGAATTTTTTTCTATATACCTAACTAAATTAATGATGATTTTTATGTAGGTATTTACCTAATATTTTCAACAGAACTCAAAATTTCTGATACAACTTTATTATTTTCTCGCTCTTTAATTCGCATAGATCGATCCTTAGAATTTTCTTTGAATTTGCGAGGTAAATTTTCAGTTGGAACAGTATTCTTCTTTTAAATTACGCTGAAACTTATTATTTCGTGCAATATATTCTTCCTGCGTAAAATCACGTTTATACGATTCGATTTTGAAATGTTCCGAACATATCCTAGCTGTAAAAAATAACCAACAAGAATAGTGAATAAGTAATATTCATAAATTAGATATAACAACAGAAATTATTTATAACAAATTCAATTATTCACCATTCTTAATATTTATTTTATCTTCTCTGCCACACGCTACAATCCAAAGTTTACATATTTTTGAATCTTTTGGGAACCTGTGATATGTAACTCGATCTTTTTTGCTATAATTTGTACATTTATACACTGCACAGGACATTGTAAATATTTATGCATAAAATTCGAAATAAGCAGCATAGGTAACTAAGTTTAAATACTGACCGAAATGCTTTTGCCGGCTTCTGTACGCGCGGTAGCGGCCGCGACCAGACAACAACACATAGCCGTGGTGGCGACTTGCGGCTGCGGCCAGAAAACAACCACGGTGTTTTAGATTCATTTGTTGCCTACTGTTGTCACTGTTCATTATGTTTGCACAACAAGAAGACGAGTTTTTGCGTTTTAGTTCAAAAGTTACAAGCATTTTAAATTTTTATTTGAGCGCACGGCGCACAATGCGCATTATTTCTGTCATGTATAACCACAAATTCACACCATGCAAAAGTTTGAAGACTAGAAAATCAAAATGTTTAAAAAAATTAAATTAAAAATGATAAACGATATTCAAGTGACAGATGACAGATGTAAACGTATACTGGAAGTTTCATTAAAATTATATTTAAAAACTTACTTTATGAACAATTTTTATTGTAGTAGTTTTTAAACATATTGTTACGTATACGTCCTAATATTATGACGTACCTGAATCTCAATTTTGGATATGAACTTTGGCGGTAGGCTCCGGCCAGCCACTGTGTCGGCGAGGGGTCGTGGGGAGCGGAATGTTTTAGAAAAACAAAGGGGGCGCCACGTATTTTATTTTAATACTTATAGAGCAAGATCCCAGGACCCCCAGACCTTACTTATTTTCTCAGAAACCAAATGTATGTGATTAAGTAGTGTAAGTATGTACTTTGAGTGTATGCGTACTTGCAAGCTTGGTCCGACGGCCAATTAGCAGCTATCCGGTGCTAAAGGTAAGTAAAAATAGTATTCACATTTCTTAAAGTTTCAGTGCTGATTTTTACGTATGTTTTAGAGAATATAGTTAAAAATTAATAATCAATACTGCCAGACACATTCCATCGGCGGTAACTTTTACCAGACACTTTAAAGCACACGTTTGACATAAAAACTGTCATACATACATTTCAATAATCAAAGTTGCTTGAAAACAAACAAGCTAAGTCAATTATGTCAGTTATTCTATTATGTCAAACGTGTGCTTTAAAGTGTCTGGTAAAAGTTACCGCCGATGGAATGTGTCTGGCAGTATTGATTATTAATTTTTAACTATATTCTCTAAAACATACGTAAAAATCAGCACTGAAACTTTAAGAAATGTGAATACTATTTTTACTTACCTTTAGCACCGAATATCTGTTAATTGGCCGTCGGCCCAAGCTTGCAAGTACGCATACACTCAAAGTACATACTTACACTACTTAATCCCATACATTTGATTTCTGAGAAAATAAGTAAGGTCTGGGGGTCCTGAGATCTTGGACTATTACTGAAGCACCGCAGCGGAAAATACGAAACTGCAAGAAACTTGAACGGTGCAAATACTCTGAAATAAAACGGATGGGGAATCGAAGCATATAACGGGAATTTTGAAAATAAAACGTTATTTGAATCTTAACTACCTGGTGATTATTCACATAAAACATATAGTGCCAAGAAGAATTAATATTTTACAATAATCAAAATCGAGCTTAAGACCTAGATGTGAGATGAATGAAAATGGGGCGTAAATGAATTTTACAGTAATCGCTAATCTAAAGCGTAGAATCGAGGTAATTTAAATTCTAAACAGCAAGGCAGTGGTGCCGCAAGTAGTTTTAAAACACAACAATTGATTTATAGCGACACTGTATCGTATGAGAAGCACTTGCTGGCTTCAAATCGTAGAACAATCGTACACAAATATAAATGTCGAGTAGAACAATTACATTAAATCGTCGTAAAGGTAAGTTTGAGTCACAAAAACCAAGTGCTGCCTGTATGACCCCTACGCCACTGGCGCGTGTGCGGTAGAGCACGCGCACACTGTCACACTTTAGCTACACTAGCGCTAACCGCGTAAAAATTGCAGAGTAGCAAATTACCATGGCTGATGAAATTTAGACGTAATATGATGTATGAAACAATAATTGTACTCAACCAAAACGGCAACAATGCAATGACGGTACCAGGAGGTTTTCCAGCCGTAGGCCCTTCTCGCTTCGGTGGCGTGGCCGCGAAGATGAATTTTATGGCCAGGACGTGGAGGTTAGCGGTGTAGACACCGGCAGGATGATGACTACGGTGATGGTTCACTAGTTTACAGGTCACAATACTCCCAAAAATTGGAACAACACGTACTGCGTTAATTTATCGGGACGACGAACGGTAGCACACAAGGTGTACGCAATACGCGGATATGAATGCACGTGCAACACAAATCCCGGCATGGGTTATTAATGTGAATCTCTTCAGTGACAAACTATTTGTCTCGACGGTAAGTAGAGCATCCACACTTCACTGCAACTAATAAAATGCCCTCGATACTGTATTTAAACTAGTTTTTCCACAGGCTCAAGATTTAAACGAACTTTACTGTTCGGTGACTCGTACTCGACTCCCGAAGAACGAAACTGTCCAGATTGTTAATTAAATTAAGAAATAATGTACAGAGCGGTACTGCAATAAATTTTATATTTGAATAAAAGTTTTATACGTTATAATATAATTAAAAATTGTATGTAGCATGCATTATCAAATAACTTGACAGTACGGTTTGAGGGAGAAAGATTAATAGAAAAAGTTGAGATGCACAACTAAATTTCGTCTGATCGTCTGTGTAAACTTGCCCGCGGTTTGAATTAATCAGAGATCAAGGTCAAATGAGTCCTATCTTATCCACACAGAATTCTTAAAATAAAGAAATATAATGTATTTCAATATAATTAAGTTAATCCTAATTAACTCGTCCTATTTGTTCATGATTATACGATCTTGATCATGTATGATTCCTAAATCTATATTCTTTATCTTATTTCTTTTCATTTGTTCATTTATATTAACACAATATGAAATCACAAAATAATAACCTATAAAGCAACTGACATTTGCAGTTTCGCATACGAATGTTTACTTTCCAGGGGCCGGATTCTTGAAATTATTCGTATACGCAAGTGTTCGAGATGCGCACACGAAAAGCATAACGGTATTCTTGAAGCCGAATTGACCGATCGTGCACGAAAAATCCATGCGCATTTACATCGAGTGGGTAGATACCATTCGAAAGTTATATTCGTACACGAAAGTGCATCTGTCATATTTCTACTTTAGAGATTAATTTTGCTGAAGTGTTAATATGTTAATAGTCTCATATGTTTTCTTATTTCTGTTGATTTTTGCTTTGTTTTCGATTTGCCAAACCTACATAAAAGAACAGTCAAATTTTAATATAAACCATTATATTATTGTTTTAAAAAAATTTACTTTACGACATTGTTCTCTAGTCTTTGCACCACCACCGGGAACTGAATTTGAAATCTCAGATAAAGAATCCCACATTTTTGGCGAATCTTTATAAGAAAAATCGCTTGTAAATTTTCCAATGTTAATGTTTGGATTCTTTTTCACAACTCTATTAATATATTTTTCTGTTCATTATTAACATTGCCAGCTCGCTTTGCCATTTTATATCAATAATTATTACAATAATAATCTTTAATCTTAACAGTATTCAGTATAAATAAACCAGAAAGCACAGCAACTGACAGTTACTTATAGACATGAAATAAAAATAAAAATCATGTGACTTAACTAAACGATTCTATTGGTTGCAAGAAGGTGCGTTCGTTTGTATCCCTTATTCGTACACGAAACTTTGAAGCAACTTTCGTTCACCACTCAAAAATACCTATCATGCGCATTCGACCAGTCGTATACGAAAATCACCGCTCGAATATCTGCGTACACGAAAACTTTCGCATGGTTTCAAGAATCGAGCCCCAGTGGTTACTACCCATGCGCATGAAAGAAACAGATGCGGACGCGGAGGGGGCGGAGTTTGCGGCTGCGGCCGGTCGCGTACAGAACGCGACGCGGCCGCGTATGTGTGTGCACCTCATAGCAGTGTTGCCAGGTCTACCGATTTTTCGGTAGATCTACCGAAAATTCATAATATCTACCGAACTACCGAATTTTGTTTTATTTCTACCGATTTTTTGTAGACCTTCCAAAAATTCATAATATCTACCGAAAAAATACAAAATAATATAATTTACAGGTTTTAAAATTAAAACGTTTTAACTACAATAGTTTCCAACTATACCGACTTGATACTGTTCGTTCTTCTTCTTTCTTACTTGTTACTTTCTCCCCCACCACTCTCCCACCAGTTCAAATACAACATAACCATCTAACGTCAAACGCGTTTAAACTCGTACTCGTATGCATGACAAAAACGTAAACAATAATATAACGATAACCTAAAACAAATTGCAACTTGCAGGTACACAAAAGTGATTACTATAGTAAAAATGAGTAAAATTCATAAAATAATAGATACATGATACATCTGATTCCGATAGTTCTAGTTCTAACGAAACTAATTACAATAGAATACATGATAAGAGCATAATGAAACCTATTTTTAAATAATTTACCTTATACCTAGCTCAAAAATTACCGTTTTCTACGGTAATTTAAGCTTTTGAATTTTACCGAAATCTACCGAAATTTACCGAGTAAGTCTACCGAATTTATCAACTTGGCACCTGGCAACACTGCCTCATAGTCATAGTACTGAGAGCAAAGACAACAGGCCGCCACCGCGACCGCTGGCCGCGCCTGTCTGTGAGAGCCTTTATACATCTGTAAGCCGTAATGATTTGGGTTGTTTTGTGAATTTCAATGTTCTCTTTACCTCTTGTATTATAGTGATGTATGTCACTGTGTGTTTGTATATTATTTATATTGGATTTACTGTGAATTATTACATTAAAAATATAAAGACAGGGAAGATTTAAGAGATTTTCTTTTTTAAATAAATCTCTGCAAGATGATCGTGAGTTAAGTAGAAAGATATTTCTCACTGTTGTTTTTTGAAGTATAAATATTATGTAGGTAGGTACTTATTTTATTTAGTAAGTCAACTGATTTATGCTGCTTATATTCTGTACTATATTTTGCAATTTAATAATTGATATATACACATGTATTTATTGTACAATAATTGTTATAGGTAATCACTAGTACCATATTTCTTTCGTTTCATATTTTGTATAGAAAAAGTTAAGTGGAAGAATAGCATGTATGCTGAACTTCGCTAATAAATTTTATTATTATCATTATTATTATTCAAACGTTCAAAGGGAGAAGTTGCTTTAATTAGTTTTGCTTGGTGTTTGTGGAATCTCGGCTTAATTTCAGAGCAAGTACGGCAAGAAAAAGTAATTTGTCTAATTTCCTCTATACTTGATGTCAGCTTAGAACATAGCGTTGAGTAAGATAGGACGATGATATGCTTGAATCTGATTGGTCGAGACGAGAGGTGGATTTACACCAGCGAACATTGGAGAGATTCGCGATTTCATTTCCGTTTGACATTTCAAGTTTATATAACCTGAAAATAGTAAAACAACGTGTGTTTCACGACGAAAATGCAACAATTTCGTGTGTTTCTTTTTTACTTCCTTGTTATTTTGACAATTTTTATTCATCTATAGGTAAGTTCGCTCCAAAGTTTAAACTAACAGAATGTTTGGGTGTAGAACGGACTACATTCACAGTGCTACCTACTATGTTCTAAGCTGAAACAGAGTATAGAGTATATGGCATATTCTTACTTCTAATCCAGTGATACATTCTGGTTTCACCAGGATGACAAAGTGATTCATGAAGAGCTTTTAGAGTATTCAGATTCTGGAAAACATATCAGCAGCAGCGTTTTCTTTCCCAGGTCTGTAAACAATATCGTAGTTGTAGCATGAAAGTTCGAGTCCATCGCAGGATTTTTTCATTTTTGATTTTGCCAGAGTACTTTGTATCGAACATGAAGGATACAGACTTTTGGTCCGTCAGTGTCTACCCATTAGGTAGTGTCTCCATTTTTTGAGAGCTTCAACAATCGCTTGTGCTTATTTTTCAATTATAGAGTGCGTTCGTTCTGTATGTGAGAGAGTTCTTGAAAAGAAGGCTACCGGACGACCAGACTGAAATAGAGAAGCAGCTATGGCGAAATCAGAGGCATGTGTTTCTACTGTAAATTGAGCATCACTATTAATAGATGAAACAGAAGCAGTCTCAAATTATTTTTTTTAATTTTCAAAACCCTGTATAGCTTCCGTTGAGAGTGGGAACGAGCATTTGTTTAGAAGGCTGATTTTATCAGAAAATTTTGGAATATATTTGGAATAGTGAGGAAAACATACCAAGTGTACTTCGTAGAGTTGAAGCATCAGAAGATGGTGCCAGATTTTTGAGAGGTTCGAGGCGAGTTGGATCAGGTTTTATAATTTTATGACTAATAGTATATCCTTATATATTTATAGTAAGTAAAGAGAAAGAACTCTTTTTATTGTTTATTGTAAGGTTGTACTTATTAGCAGCATTCATGAAGTTCTTTAAATTTCTATCATGTTCTTCCTGATTTCTTCCACATATGGTTACGTCATCTAAATACGCAAAAGTATCTTTTAATTCTTAAGTTATAATTACTTCGTTAATAATTCTTTGGAAGGCAGCTACACACATTGAAAGAGCTGGCCATAAGCTTCAAAAGCAGTAAAAGTTCTATCAGTTTCAATGATTGGTACTTGATGATAAGCAGAGCGAAGATCTATAGCACTGAAAACAATGTAGTTAGCTACTTTGTTAATTATATCTTCTATTCTAGGGAGAGGATAAGAATCAAGTTCAGTGAAACAATTTATAGTACGAGAGTAATTTATAACCATTCTCCGTTTATGATTTTTATTTTCAGTTACCAATACTTGTGCTCTCAATGGCGATAAACTTGGTTCTATTACATCTTCTTGGAGTAGACGCTGGATTTCCATTTCTATAAATTTAGTGTCACTTTCTGAATGCCGGCCAGATTTAATGAAAATTGGTTTGACAAATTGAAAAAAAGTGAAGCTGGTTTTACATTAACAGCCATAAGTCCACATATAGTAAGATGATTTCTTTTACCACCGAAGGACATCTGAATACTTGAATGTTGTTCTAGTAAGTCATGGCCAACGATAATGTCAGAACATAGGTTTGGCAGAATAGCTTAGTCTACATTTTTGTATAGTTTTGACCCAGAATTTGAAGATAAACTCTGCATTGTCCAATAGTATAGGATTTGAGGACTGTAGAAACCATTGCCACTTCACCCTGAGACGGTCTCATTTTGAGTTTCAGTTTATTAACTGTGTTTATATTAATAAAACTAAGAGTGCTCTCAGTATCAATCAAAGCACATACATTCGTTTTTTTTAGTTTCGCATAAACAGTGGCCTTCGATAGACCCGACGGAACGTTGGCAGAACAATTAATGATTCCGGATAACACGAATGCTGTCTGTTTTGGTACAAAAGGTTTAGTTTTACACACCTTTGAGTAGTGTCCTTTTTATCCAAATTTATTGCAATTTGCATTTCTAGCTGGACATCGGTAGCGAGGATGAAATCCTGAACCACAGAAGAAACAGTTGCTTGAAGCAGTAGCCAGAGTGGTATCAAGTGATTGATTATTATCTCCTAGCTGAGAATTAGGATTAGTTGAGGAATTATTATTAGTAGTAGCATTCACAACATGTGTAAGATACGTTTGTGAATGCTGTTGAGCTAATTCTAGAGATCGTGCTTGAGTGTATGCGTCTTTCAAATTTAAAGAAGAGTTTTCTAGTAATCTCTGTCTAATATGATGAGATTGGAGTCCGGCAATAAATGAATCTCGTATACAATCATCTCTATTTGATTCAGCTGTGACAGCTTTGAAATTACATTCTTTTGCCAGCAATTTTAGTTATTAGATATACAGATCTATTGTCCCCCAGATGCTTGTTTACGAGAAGCTAGTTTATGAATAGCAAATACCTACTTCATTAACAGGTTTTTCAATATAGAGACAGCATCATTGAACGTAGCAGCGTTACTCACTTTTTCATATGTTTGGTGAAACAAAGAGACGCAGCTTGTCCGATTCACTAGGTTGAACAGCTACGATAAAGTTTAAAAACGTTTTATGCCAATGATTCCATTGCTGATCAGCATTGTTCGATTCGAGATCAATATCAAGTTTTTCTGGCTTCAAAAGACTATCCATATTTAGTTAAATAAACTGTTGTAGAACTTACCTAATTGTAGGCTTTATTTAACTAAATATAACATAGAGTACAGTTTACAATATAAGTTGACACAACATAAACAAATACAAACATAACGCTACCTAAACAACGCATAAATAAATATCATAGTCTACTACAGTAATTTAAGTAAAAAATCGCTAGCTACACTGTCACCGGATAAAGTCCTACTACGTCTTTGATGTTAGCAGTGATAAATGATAACATAAATGTTTGAATTTAGTCTAGTCAACGAACGCTAAAAAAGGGTTTGTAGACAGACTTTTTGATCCTAAAGATTTTATTTATGGGATGTGTTTGCAGGTCTTTGGTGATGATTATACCAAAAGTCCCCGGCCCTACGGTGTGTGCTAAGTCCGTAGCGTAGCAAAATGTGTCACTGTTTTTGGTTTTTTACATTTATCGTGTAATTGGTTAATGATACGCAAAAACTATTACATATAATTATAGAGCACTAAATTCTCTACAGAAAACGTCATTAGCAATGTTCTTGTAAGTGGCACAGTTTTCGAGAAAATCGCTAAAATGTATTTCGAATATTTAAATCATTTTTAAAAAGTCGAAATTTAGTCTCCTCACACAAAAATTAATGTTATTTATAAACTGATAAAAATAACGAACCCTGCTTTTTTGCACTGAATTCTCCGAACATTTTTCTATGAAGTACATTATTTTAAAAACTTATGAGGGCATTACTTAAGCTAAAATTTGAAGATTTTCTCCAAGAGAAAGTTGAGAAATTCTTGCGTTTTTTCGTATTTCTTGTGTTTCATTAACTGTAACTTCTGAACTAAGGCCCTCGCAAAGTTTCAATATAATGTATCTTGTAGAGAATTGTACGTAGAATTTAATGCAAGAAACCGAAAGTCGTTATCTGTGTCCATTTATAAGTTACAGTTCATTAAAATGAATGTATACGAAAATTTTAAAAATTTCCAAATTTTCTCTCAGAGAAAATCTTAATATTTTAGCTTAACTAAGGCCCTCGTAAAGTTTTAATATAATGTATCTTGTAGATAATTGTACGTAGAATTTAAAGCAAGAAACCGGAAGTCGTTATCTGTATTGGTTTAGAAGTTACAATTCATTAAAAACAATGTATATGAAAAATTTTAAAATTTCCAAATTTTCCCTCGGAGAAAATCTTAATATTTTAGCTTAACTAAGGCCCTCGTAAAGTTTTAATATAATGTATATTGTAGAGAATTGTACGTAGAATTTAATGCAAAAAACCGCCTACTATACAGAAAATTCTCAAGTCATTCGAATATTAAACGGCTGAAGCCTACACGGTGCTACTTATGAAAAATTTTCAAAGACCATTTTGATAGCAAATTTCCTCAGCTTTCATCCTGTCAAAACTGTTTTCCAAAATCTTTGATAGTTTTCGAGGAAAATGCGTTACAAGAAAATTTTGAGTTTCAACTGAACATTTTTGTGGGAAGCGGAGCATACCGAGGTGGAGCGAATTTTTTTTTTGTTTCTGTATGTTCTTAACTACTCACATGCCAAATTTCATTTGGTTATGTATTAGTCTTGGGTTTCAGTTAATTTTTGACTCTCCTGACTGGACTAATTTGTATATTAATTTTTATATCTCAGGCACGTTGCTTAGGGTATTTCCTTGCAGGTGGTAATGTTTTGGTTATGTATGATGGTTGATTTTCAAAAATTGTTGGATATGCCTCTGGTATTAATTTTGGTTTATCTCTTCTTAGTATGATTAGTTCTGAACCATCATCCCGCCTTACTTTATCAATGTTTATAACAGATGTCTCATCAAAGTGTTTTATATAGACACCACAGAATGATTCGTTATTTTATAATCACTGCGATGAATTGCAGGTAGCCATTGTTGTTTTCGATTGTTGTCATTTGTGAAATTTAAATACGGAAACATATTTTTTTATTTGTGAAAGTATTTCAAGATAATATAACACCAGAGTTTGCGAAAACGGAATTAACGAATGGGTTATGAGAGGTTGAACTGCGAGTGGAAGAAATGGGAATATGAATTATACCTGGGTCTCGACGAATAAAAGTTTCAAGCGGTTATTATTCAAACAAATATTATTATTAACACTTAATCACTATAATATAAACTTCAAATAAACTAAATAAATAACGCGAAAACGCGCGATTTCACCGAACTAACTACATCTAGTCTTCTTTTCATAAACCATAGCATCGACTGACTGTGTTCGGACGGAAGTCCGTAAAACCGGGTTGTGAGGGTGCGAGGGTTGTGTCTCGACATCTGGTTTTATATTGCCAGAAATATGAAAACCAGAGCTTAGATTTCTGCCATGTACACTAACAATATAACGGAAAAATGTAGCGATGCTTAAAATAGAATTTGGTTACTTATTGCATTAACTTTGTATAAAACTGAAGTGAGTGTAAAACTATGAAAAGCTGTAAAACGGATATAACTTCTCTCAACTATTCATAAATTTTTATAACAAGCTTGTAGAATGCAATCTTTTTGTAATAATTTACAACACTTTTTAATTTAACACATTTCTTATTCGTATTAATTTTAAACTGATTTCTAAATTAAACTTTTTTTTTACGAGAAAAAGTTACATCGTTCATTTTGGAATATAAAAGTTTTTTCTGCTTCGTTAAATAACCTTGGGATATTATTTGTTCCCCATACAACGAAATGGCTAAAAAATTAATTGAACTGTTTTAATATCCTGGACAAAAGGGAAGTGAATTCTTTTAATTACTTTTTGGAACATTTGATTTTGATGCGATGAGAAACATTGGAAATTAAGTCCTTGTGTAAACTTTAAATTGTGAAAGTCGTTTGAGGGTATAATTTATAAATTTTATACAAGAAATATATTATTTGTAAATTAATAAAGTATTCGTATGAAAAACATTTTAAATTTGAAAACTGGATCGTCGGAAGATGGATAGGTGTTGAAATAAAGTCAAATACCTACTCCTAATTATTGTACACGTTTCGATTCTTATTGAAATCTGGCTTTATTTCAACTCTCATCCATCCTCCGACGATCCAGTTTTCAAATTATTTGTAAATTTTAATTCAAATTATGTTCGGTAGGAAGGATTTAAATATTTCGTAATAATTTTAGTAAATGAGGATGAGTAGATTTACCTTAGGGAAGAAAATACAAAATTAATTTTAAAATTCGTTATGTTACACTAACTTATCATTCAAATAACTGCCTGGTGAGTAAGTAAATACTAAAAACCACGATGTATAATACAAATACGGTGAGTGCAAAAAACCCGTTCCTACTTTTTCCACGAATATTGCGGGTTGCATATGTCAACTAGATGTGCTTAGAGTACCTAAATAGACTAAGGCCCGGTTTTATCATTGATAGTTAAAATTAAACTAACAGTTAACTAATAGTTATAAATTTTTCCGTTTTACAAGTGGTAGTTAACCACCAAACTTATGGTAAACTGTGAATTACTGTAACTATTACCTATTCTGTTAGTTAAGTTGTAGTTATTCAATCTGACATAAAACAAAAAAAGATGAATTTTTTTCAGTGACACATTGTATTACGAAGCGTCAATTTTCTGAAATGTTTAATTGGGATTTTGATGATTATGATGATCATGACGACATTTTATTGAGACGTCCAAAAATAGTAAGAGACTTTGAAAGATGGGATCGGCAAGATTTTTTTAATGAGCTTTCGTCTTTCTCCAAGAACCGTGGAAAACATATTATTAGAAGTGGAAGATGCAATAGCGCATCCAAGCAATAGGTTGTTCATTTAAAACCTTTATTTAAAGTAATATTTGACGATTGTCACGCTCTTTAAAGGAACAATGCTTTGTCGGCAGAAGACTAACTTTTACTTACATTACGATTTTACGCTACAGGATCGTTTACTAGTATAGATGGTGATTTTATTGGTGTCAGTAAGTCCACAGCGAGCACAACAGTGGCTCGAGTTACCTCAGCCATAGCTTCTTTACGACCAAGAATTATAAATATGCCTGAAACCCCTGAAGACGTAGCGTTGTGTCGACAGAAATTTTATAATATTGCCAGATTTCCGCGCTGCATAGGTGCTATCGACATGTTAAAATACAGTCACCGGGCGGAAATAATGCTGAAATTTTTCGTAATAGGAAACAGTTTTTCTCGTTAAATGTGCAAACTGTAGCAAACGCTGATTATAAAATAAGAAATATTGTGGCACGGTGGCCAGGATCATCACGCGATGCACATATATTTAGAAATTCTCGGTTGATGCATTCATTGGAAGCTGGCCGCTATCATGATTCGGTTATCCTGGGTGATAGCGGATATCCTATTAAAAATTATTTAATTACCCCTCTTAGACGAATTCAAAATGAAGCAGAAAATTTGTTCAATGAATCTCAAATTCGAACTAGAAATCCAGTTAACAAATCTTATGGTATTTGGAAGAGGAGATTTCCAGGCCTAGCATTAGGATTAAGATTAAAATTGCAAACAATTCAATCGGTAATAGTAGCCACTGCAGTGCTTCATAATATTGCTTGTGATGAAACGAACGAGTTCCGCAAGTTAATGAAGAAGAAGCAGCTGCAATCCAATTAGTCAATAATATTATCAACAATGTTGCTGTTGTGCAGCCTGCAAATAGAGGAGGAATAAATAACATAGTTAGACATAATTTAATATATAATAATTATTTTGGTAGATTATAACAATTAAACCTATATTAAAATTAGTACTAATTGTTTAACATTAATCTATCTAACTATCTGAATCTTAACCATAAATACAAAATATTTTTTACTTCTATAATAACTATAAGATAACTTAAAACTATCAACTATCATTGTTTTGTGCACTTAATTGTTTTTCTTTTAACTGTAAATCAATTTCCAGTATTCTTTTTTTGATAGACCATTCTTCTAAAAAAAATTCCTCTTGCAATTTTATAAATTTTAATTTTGCCTGCATCACTTCTTCATACAGCTGTGATTTTGTGTTCGACAATGTTCTTGTTCCTATTATTTATATATAAAAATATTAAATGTAACGCTGATTTATTTTATACGTACTTTTACGTTGACTAACCGAATTTTGATCTTTTAATTTGTTGCTAACTGATTTCTTTAGCATAGCTGGAGAGTATTGAGACCAATTTCTTTGAGAATCTACAAATTACCTCATATAGAATAAATCTCTAAATAACAATGTAACATCTTTACCATTCTGTAAAGCACTAGACTCACTACTTGTGCCTGGGATATTTACATTTACTGCTATTAATTTACTAATTGCCTGTTCGATTATATTGTTTATAGGATCATCTACTATGTTATCTACGATTTCCAATTCAATTCGTGCCGACTGATTAGTTTCTATATTTGGGTGTATTTCTATAAATTAAATAATATAAGTCACCGTTGCAACATATCATCTACAATATGTACCGTGCCGTTATTTTCACAATCATCATCATAAAGAGATGGTAAACATTCAACAGTTGTTTTCCCTATTGAATCGCGCATTTCTAAATCTATATTAGTAATGTCGACAAAAACAGGGGGTCCTCCACCAGTCTGTGACAAAGATTTTTTGTTTGTCGAAAATTTCTGCATGCACTCTTTTTTCATGTTTCCATATTTCATTATTAACGATTGAGCGTCTCTGAAAATTCCCATCTTACTCTGGGTATTGTATTCTTTTTCAATTTGGGACCATACTTTTTTTTTGATTCCATGTCGTTTGCCCACTTTTTTTATTTTCAATAATATTTTCATACTTCTTTACTAATTGCATAAGCAATTCTTGCTCTTCCCCCGCAAAATTACAGCTTTTTTATCTCTTGGAGTTTCCATTTCAATAATAGTAGAAATAGTACGTAAATGTCATGAATTCAATCAAAACAAAACTGAAAAATATGTTAGGAAAGGTTAGACTACGTGATTTTTGTCACCGGAAATAATATGCGCTGCTCAAAATACTTACCAACATTAGAAAAATTGCAGGTTACGTAACAAACACTTTGAAATGTATTGATAAACAAATTAAAATTTAACTAATAATTAACTACTACTTAAATATAACTATTAATTACTGAACTACAAGTTAACCATCAAATTGAAAAACCGACCCTAAGAGTACGGACAAGGCACTAGTCAATTTCTGTTGGTAGTCTAAAAAGGGTTTTGTGTTAAAACGATTCCCGTCTGATATTACTCTACGTAATAAATGGATACAAAATATGAATAGGGAGGGATGGGAACCAACAAAATATTCATGTTTATGCAGTGTATGTGTTTATGCACGCACATAAAATAGCTTTTCTGCTTGCTTATCAATTTAATATAATATGAAACACATTTAATTTAATATCATATATATATATATATATATATATATATATATATATATATATATATATATATATATATATATATATATATATATATTCTGTAGGTTCATATTTTGAAGAGAAAATGTGGGAAATTATGTTGGATGGATCTACAAAATTAAAAATTGATGCAATTTCTACTTTATTTGATCCAGTAATTAAAGAAATTTACCAATGTGGCGATCGATTCAAATTTAATGGATCAATCTCTTCTGTCGGGACAATAGTTCAAAATTCTTGTGATATAGAGATAACTACAAGTTTAGATTCCGTTAAACAAAATACTCAAAATTTCAGTGCCCCATTATCACCTAAAAATACCACTATTTTAAAAAGCAACAATAAACTAAATTTTAAAACTGTGAATGAGAAATTAATATCTTTTGAAAAAAAAATACAAAAGCTGCTTAACTATTTGTTCAAAATTAAGAAAAAAATTAAAGAAATCTCGATTTGAAGTTGAAAACTTAAAAGTGAAACTTTTGGCATATGGAAATGAAAAACTTTCAAAATTATTAAACGGGATATTTAATGAAGATCAATTATTGAAATATTTAGAAAGACGAAACTCAAAATTTAAATGGTCAAAAGCAAGTGTAATAAATTCATTACGATTAAAATTTTCTTGTGGGACGTGTGGATATGCTAAGCTTTTAAGACGTTTAGAGAGGTTAAATTTTGAACCAGGGATATTGAATGAAGTTTTTGAATTTTTGAAAATTAAAGTTCAAAATTTAAAAAATGATTGTGAAAAAGATACAATGTTAGTTTTTGATGAAATGGCCATAACACCGGAGAGAATTGAAAATTAAACGAACTTACCTGTAAGTGAAGTTCAATCGAAATTATATGAGAGCCTCGTTCGAAGTAATTACAACTATGTAGTAACGCTTTGCCGGTACGATTATGTCACAATGTTTAGTAAAAACAAAAACGTAATGTGTTACGTCCCCCTAGATTCCTCTATCTCCGATCTCCGTGATAATATTTAATCATTTCGTTTTGAGCTGAAAGAAAATTTCTGCTATTTTCCTATGGGGTTGGGAAATGGGTGGGACGTTGTAATTACTTCGAACGAGGCTCTCATATAATTTCGATTGAACTTCACTTACAGGTAAGTTCGTTTAATCTTCAATTATATTTCATGAGTTTTATTTCGGGAAATGGTGACGACGGCGATGGACACGGTACACGCAAAACGGACACGGGACGGATAAATATTGATGAGGACTTAGGCAATACAACCGGACAGCGCTCAGAGGGGAAGTTGGGATCCCCGGCTGAGAGCAACATAGAGGAGATACAAACTGTAAAGGATAACGGCCAGACAACGGGAAACCAGAAGGAGGGAAGCGACGGAGGTAAAGGAAAGACAGAGGATGGTGACAGAAAAGAAGAGCCTAAATACATTTTCAAAGGAAAACAACTCCTGAGGACTCCACCAAGACCAAGGGCCATGTCAGAACCAAACATAAAGGCACACGCGAACCTCACAGAGGATACTCCAAAAAAGAGGAAGGCAACGGAATCCCCTGAGGAAAAAGGAGACAACAAGAAGTCACTGGGAGACGGAAACATCGGAAGCTCTATCCCACGCAAACCACAAGCAGCAGTTCGTCTGATTGATTCCCTAATAAGCCAAGGAAGCAGCGAAAGAACCCAAACCGCTTTTCCTTTCCCTCCCTCGCAGGAGGAAAGGAATAAATACGAAGTACAAGACCTAGTAAGGAATACTCAACCGACGGATAACTTGGAACGATCTATTGCGGAACTATGCAAGCTTACGGACCTACATACCAACACTAAAGTGGAGATAAAACAGAAGGCCAAAGAGATTAGGCTGTGCATGTCAAGATGGCTCACATCCAACAAAAAGGAATGGGAAACCATTCAAATAACACAGGAGCAGATTAAGGCCCAACTTCAGGGACTGGAAAATGACAGTATAAGACTCAAAGAAAATAACACTACAACGGACAGGGTAAGAATTGAGGACCAAAATAAATCTGAATTAGAATCGTTAAGGATAAGAATACAGAAATTAGAAGAAGAAAACACAGAAATGAGAGAGAGGATTAAGCAACACATCCACTCAAAGAGCAATGTACAAGACCGGCAAATTTATGTGGAAGGGGTGCTAAACGGAAAATCAGATAGCTTTTCCTCCCTATGGGATATTATAAATGACGATTGGCCAATAGGAACAATGAAAGAGATTAATAGGCAACAAGGTAACCCATTAGGAAAGGACATCGACACTGCCATACTACATGGCTTAGAAGACTCTACCGAAAAAGGTATATTAAGACACTTAAAAGAAAATTATCCAGGAGGGAAAAACATTATAGACAGGCCAGTAACCAAAGCAGGCCTCGCTAGCATGAAGTGCAACACCAGCATAATGCTGGAGGGCGGCCATATCTCAGATAAAGAGAAATACCTATACAGCATTAAATGCACTAACAAAATCCAGAACGAAGAAACCTATCGCCAAATCTACGAAGCACTACAGAAAATGGCAGGCATTGCCGAAGCAAATAAGAGAACAAGTATAGGGATTATAAACCTAGCTATAGAGGAGGCTATACTAATTAAAATTCTCACATATATACTACGGATTTCACCCCTAGAAATTAGTATCTACACACAGCAGAATAACAAGAAAAGAGAAAACACGACCGATAAAGAAACAAATAAAAACTATGAACGAAACTTTCCAAAACTCGGGAAGGGGAAAGGTGATTGGAAAACTGATGCCGTAAGTAAGAAACATCAAAACAGATATAATGGCAACCGGGGTTAGATTAAAAAGTATCCGGCAGACACAAAAAAGCGACATGTTAATAGTCCTCGACGAAAAAACGGAACACTACATATTAAACAGCTTCAAAGAAACCCTAACTGGAAAAATAAAGGGAACCAAAAAAGAGATGAAAAGAAGAAAAAGAAAATAATTAATATCAAGGGAATGGACCTAAATACGACGAATGAAGAAATAGTAGAAGAAATTAATAAATTTACAGGAACAAATACACAAATATCTGTACTTTCCTTAAGACCACGATACAGTGAAACAAAAAACGCCACTATCACAGTCGCAGAGGAAGTGGCAGCAAAGCTCATAGAAAAAGGCAAAATCACGATCGGCCTATGCCAATGTCGAATTAGTGAAAGGATCCAAGTTCCCACTTGCTACAGATGTCTAGAGGCAGGACACACAGCTAAAGCCTGCCAAGGTCTGGACAGAAGCAAACTGTGCCGCAAATGTGGCGATACAAACCACAAGGCAGACCAATGCGAAAAAGAAACGTGTTTCACATGTGGGGTTGACACACATAAAACGAACACAACTAGATGTCCGGAATTTAGAAAACTGATTAGACAACAGGAACGTACCAAGAAAATGGACGTTACTAGTAAAGCAGCTAAGGAAATAGGAGACCGCAAAGCAAGAACAAACGGAGAAGAGACAAAAGACAAAGAAGTCCCAACGCAGACAAAGGTATCGGAAAAGAACCTGTCAAATAACAAAGAAAATGGCAAGGTACCTACAACTTAACACCAACAGGGCCACTGCGGCTCATGACATGCTTACAATAATGGCGCACGAAAGTAAAAGCGACATTCTTATTGTGAGTGAACCAAACAAAAAAATTATAAATTTGCAACAAGGATGGTTTAAAGATAATAGAGAAGATGCGGCAATCAAAGTATACAAACCAGGACTAGTAGTAAAGCACGGCAAAGGAAACGGATATGTGTGGATCCAGTACCTCAACACTAGGATTTACAGCGTGTACTTTTCACCAAATATGGAACTTAAAGAATTCGAGAAATGCATCAACGAACTAGAAATGAGCATTAGGACAACTACAATTGAAACAATAGTAGCAGGCGATTTTAACGCCAAGTCTCAAGACTGGAATTTGCCTACCACCAATAAGAGGGGTCAAATAGTATCGGACCTTAGCTATTCCCTAAACCTAGTAATACTTAACCAAGGCGACACTCCTACCTTCGAAAATGCGAACGGCACATCCTACATCGATATCACCATGAGTACCCCAAACACCTCCAGTTTCTGCCATAACTGGGACATTCTGGATGTTGAAAGTATGAGCCCACATAAGCTCATAACGTTCACCATAAACAAACAAGGGACAACACAGCAGCAAAAGAAGGAAGTGACAGGCTGGAACACCAAAACGTTAAACAAAGACATACTGGACAATAGCGTGAAAGAGATAAACTTGGATAACATGGAACCAACAGCGGAGAGCCTAACCCACACGATTAAGGGGGTATGCGGAGAGTGCATGAAGAAGAAGTGTACTAATAACAAGAGGAAAGAAGTCTACTGGTGGTCGGACAAAATCAAGAACCTGCGGAATGCGTGTAACCAAGTAAGGAGGAAGCTCACTAGAAAAAATAAAGATCAAAATAGCACAGTAGAAGAGAAAACAGCGCTTAACACACAACATAAAGAAGCTAAAAAAGAACTGAAGATAACAATACTCAAAGAAAAGAAAATTAAATGGCAAGAACTTATAAATAGCGCTGAAAATGACATATGGGGGAACGCCTACAACATAACGGTTAAAAGGCTAAAACAAACACAACCTGCCTCCCTGGAGAAAGAGACACTTGAAATAGTCGTTAAGGAATTATTTCCTACACGCCCTATTAGGACGAGGCAGCTAAGAGCAGCAACAATTGAAAGCTTCACTGAGGAAGACGTGTACAACGCTGGGCAAAGAATAAAAAGCAACAAGGCACCAGGCCCAGACAATATTCCACCAGAAATCGTCAAGCACATCGCTCTAATAAGACCTGAATTACTACTCGATACATATAACGCACTCTTAGAAAAGGGAGAATTCCCAGATATTTGGAAAGTGGCAAGACTGGTGTTGCTTAAGAAACCAGGAAAGGAGGGGAATGAGGCCTCCTCATACAGGCCGCTGTGCCTACTAAATAGCACAGCAAAACTATTCGAAGCCCTAATCGACCAAAGATTGCGGCAAGAGATAGAGAGGAACAATATTATCTCCGAGGACCAATACGGCTTCCGCCAAGGCAGAACAACAGTCATGGCGGCAATACGCGTCAAAAATATCGCTCAAGAGGAGCTAAACAAAACACCAAAGAGCAGGAAGTTGTGCAGTTTAGTAACTGTAGACGTTAAAAATGCGTTCAACACGGTGCCGTGGGACGGTATAATCAAGGCAATGAAGGACTACAATATTTCACCTTATATCATTCGGATAATAGGAAATTATCTGGAAAACAGGTACATCGAAAATGACAAAATCAAGTACCAGGTAACATGCGGAGTGCCCCAGGGTTCAATAATTGGCCCCACATTATGGAACATCTTCTACAACAGCTTGCTTCAAACTGACATGCCCACTGGCATTACCACAGTTGCGTTTGCAGACGACTTGGCAATCGTGGCATGTGCCAAGAGAGAAGAAGAACTGATGGCCATAGTAAACACGGCCCTTTCGGACATAAATAGGTGGATGATAAACAACAGTATGCAGCTCGCACCCCAAAAAACCGAAGCTATCATGCTATCTGGTAGAAAGCGGCATGGACAAATTTGTTTTGACCTCGACGGGGTAGAAATTAAGTTACAAAAAAAACAAGTACTTAGGAATCATCTTAGGGAAACGTATTACCAACATACATGTTATGGAGATAATTCCCAAAGCAGAAAAGGCAGCGAAGAACATAAAAAGACTCATGCCAAGAATAAATGGACCAGGAGAGTCCAAAAGGAGACTTTTGGCTGCGGCCGTAGACTCAATCGTCTTGTACGCGGCCCCAGTCTGGGTTGATTCGTTAAAGTATAAACAAAACGCGAACAAACTCAACGCCCTGCAGAGGAAACTAGCCATTGGGGTCAGCAGGGCCTACAGGACCACTTCAGGAATGGCAGCCTTTATACTAGCAAGCCTACCACCGCTCGACCTATTGGCTCTGGAGAGGGCTCTCTGCCAGGGAAAGACGAAAGAAGAAAAGATAATCGTCAAACGGGAAACATTAACAAAATGGCAAGAAAGATGGGAGAAAGCGGAGGGCAGTACCTGGACGCACCGCCTGATTCCCAATATAATACCTTGGGTCGAAAGGAACCATGGAGAAATTGATTATCACCTTAGCCAGATACTCACTGGACATGGATGTTTTGCAGCTTACTTATTTAAGATAGCGAAAAGAGACTCCGACCTATGTACTACATGCGGCACCGCCGACACAGCCGAACATACGATGTTCCATTGTGCAAAATCAAAATCGCACATTGAAGCACTCAACACACGACTACAAGACGAAATAACGCCGGAAAACATAGTCAGCTTCATGCTGGAAAACGATTCCAACTGGAACGACATCGTAGGAACCTTCAAGGCAATTATGAAAGGAAAGGAGGAAGAAGAGCGGACCAATGAGAGTTAGCCGGAGTAGTTGATGACCACAGGGGTTCATGATGTTATGGCCAGCGCTAGTTCCGTGAATCAACTGTATTGCTAGGGACGGGAGAGTTGTAGGCTAGACAGATGAAGCGAAAGCGGATGTCTAGAGTCCCACACTACCTTTACCCTGCGGGGGGCATCCACTGCTTCGGCATGATGCTGGGTGTGCATGAGCATTCTCTCCAACCCACAAAAAAAAAAAAAAAATATTTCGAGCCTCGTTCTCGTAATTACAACTATGTAGATGTTTAGATATATGAAAAAGCTGAAATTTTATTGCTATATTTTTCCCTAAAACCAACCACATACTTAATAACAAACCAGCATTGTTATAGTTATCCATTTAGGCTTGTAACCCCAAAATTTTCCTTATTATAATTAGACACTTGTCTATTATAACACTTTGCAATATCTAGAAATTCCTCGACCAGCCAGCTGTGTTTCTTATTACTTACATCCAAACTAATTCCTCTTACACCCTGCTAATGTTGACGCATGTCTTGTACTATGCGCTGAAACCTGCTTTATATTAATTCCACATTCATCTGAAACTGTTTTAATTCATCTAGAAAAAGTTTGTGCACATACAGCTGTATGAGGTTTATTCCAGGAAATAAAACCATTTATTGGTATGCCGCACTAATTTGGTTTTCTCTAAATAAAGGTATAGTACTAGCCACACGTAAATTAGGTTTTTCTAAGAAAATCTAGAAAAAATTGATTTCGACTTGGTCCTGAGGTTTCAATGAAAGAATTTATCTCAATTTCAATGGCGGTCTGTGTTTGATCAATATTATTTATCCCAATTTCTGCTAAAATTTGGACTCTATGCACTGAAACTAGTGCAAATAAGGTACTTAATCTTTTTGTTAGATTTTTTAATGATAATTTATCTCAATGACTTTCAGTTGCTGCTTTGTCTAATACCTACGATATTAGTATCCCATATCTTACTCAATCTTTGGAAATAATGGTTTCAATCTGAATATTCCCTTAAAAAAACTCTTTATAAAAGTGCTATTTGTAAATAGGCCCCCATAATATAGGAAATTTCCGACCGTGCTGAATTGGGCTTGCCGCAAACCGCACCTTGTATAAATTGAAATACTAAAATATCAAAAAAATCAAAACGTGACCCGAGTCACCGGGTATGATAGCTGTAGATTTCCCATTTCGCCGAAACTTTGAATAATAAAAAATATGCATTTTTACCCAAGTTATTGGACAATTTGTCCGCCCGCTCATGTGTAGATGCATGGAGCATGCTCTCCGGCATCCAGCGCAGGAGCTCAAAATCCAGGGTGCGCTTGGGCCCGTTTATCTCGGAAACGGACAAATTTTAGAGAAAAATCATAAGGACCATTTTTTGTAAATAATGAACTGATCTTCATTTTTCTCTAAACAAAAAATTCTCTAAATGCTATATTTTAGCAGATATTGACGGAAAAACGATTTTTGGAACCTTTGGGTCTTTTTTTCCCCCGTACAAGAAAATTTTTTTACAGAACTTTTTCTTATTTTAAATTACCTGTCAATCACGATAAATTAATATAAAATTTACATTGGTGAACGATTTTGTCAAGGTTGGACCCTTCATTTACTGGACTATAAGTTATTTTCTGTCGTCATAAACAACTCCTATCCGTGACTATCACAGAAAAAAATATTTTAGTTTATAAAAACCCCCTGATATTGTTTTAGCGTTGCACCCGATAAAAATGATATTAAAATATCAACAGTGGCTGGCGAATAATTAAGAGTTTCGGTTTCGAACGCTGTTGTATTGTCTATTCTCAACCAACTTTCGCAATTTACTTTAACTATTGCAAATCAGCGAAGGTCTATAAAATTGCCAGTAAATACAAATAGTTCATAATATGTTCTTTTCTTTAAGCACGATTCCAAAGACCCTGTGCAGTTTGACCTGCACAAAATATACCCGAACCATACTTCGAAGTATCAGGAAAAATTGTTAAATTCAAATCGAATTTGAAATGTCTTATGGGATTTTTAGAACTTAAATTATTTATCGTCCATTTAAATTTGTGTTTAATTTATCGGGTAAAAACATAATTTTATCCAAATCGCTGTTACTTTTAGACAGAGCTATGTTTTTATCTGTCTCCAACTGCTTTTGTGTAAAGCCAGCTGTACGAAAGAACTGATTGAAATTAATTTCTTGCCGAACAAAGATTTTATTTTGTTAATTAACATAATTTTCTTATGTTCTGGTAATTCCAACAAGTAATTACTAGAGTTTATAATAACTCTAAATATAATATTTAGTACTAGGTGTTGAACTACTTTTTTCAAATATTTAGTACAACCCATGGTATTGTAAACGATCAATAATCTTTCGCAAATTAGATAAACAATGTTCAAATGAATTGACGAAATACAAAAAATCATCTAAATAAAAGTTATAGAACTCCTTGCTATCTTAAGCTCTGTACTACTATCCTTATAATTTTTGTAAAATGAAAAGGACTTGTACAAAGTCCAACGGCAAACCAGTGAACTGATACAATTTGTTATTATAAGAAAAACTCAATATAGGCTGCTACTTTTAGCTACTGGAAAATTTAAAAAATATATACATCCTTTAGATCCCAGTGGGCATTTAAATGAACCGGGATTAAGTAATTTAGTCGCTTTTCTGGTGTTCTCCATTTTCAAACAGTTGGTGAAAATAATTTATTGAATTCTGTATAGCAATATGTAACTGTGTTGAGTTATTTTTAGTTACCTTTGGCACAAATTTTTGCTTTGGCTGACTATAGAAAGGCAATTCGTAACCCTTATTGCAGCTCAACTACAAAGGTATCCTTTGTAAACGATTTCCATATTTGTTAGAAACTTTAAGACGACCAGCACTTACCTCTGGAATTAATATTGCTGTGTTGTCGTCGTTAAGACTGCATGTTTACAGGTGACCTGCATTAAGTTTTCGATGAAGGCCTGAACCTTGTTTGTATCGCTGCAGCTCAGTTGTGAGTCTGCGAGACTACAACGCCCATCTGCGCCTGTGTAGCCCTGAGGTGGCGAGTGTTTCCAGTTATAATACTTAACCCACTCCTCCTCTGACAAAATATTGGATAGAGTTTTTCCAATTACAGTTATTGCAGTCCCTAACTGGTTCTGCGAGTCCAGAAAAAGATTGTCTCTTTTCAGACTAATCTGGCAAAAAAGCTTTTATTTCGGGGTTCAGTTTTGGTGTGGTAAAGGAGGAAACAGACTGTTTAATCTCTCGTGTTAAATTAATTTACCTGCTAACTGTTTGAAAATATTTTACTTTTGGGATGAGTAATATGCATAATGTTTTATTCCTTATAAAACTGAAATCGATAAGATCCATTAAGTAACTGCTTCACTATTTGCGTGAATTTCAGTTATGTAACTGCAGATGTTTCACCTCTTGTGTGAACTCGTACTGCTAATTAAGAAGTCAAATAAAACACTGTAAACTAAGACTTCGAAGTATTTATAAGGGTTCTTGCCCCTCTAGGAAATATACCGATCCAAAATTATTAAACAAAAAACATATGTAAAAACCGCATCACCCTCGATTTAAGTTATACCTAGTTAAAAACTTTCGGACTTGTAATAAAGGCAATAATCTACTATAAGTAGTATTTTGTACAGTGATCATGTGATCTTGTGTGAACTCGTACTGCTAATTAAGAAATCAATTAAAACACTGTAAACTAAGACTTCGAAATACTTATAAGGGTTCTTGCCCCTCTAAGAAATATACCGATCCAATATTATAAAAACAAAAACATATGCAAAAACCGCTGATAAACATTTTGAAAAAACAAAATTCGAAAATCATGACCACCACCGGTAATAAATTACCTTGTTTCATTTCTAAAATTTGCTCTGAAGAAGAAGAATTTGAATTTGCCGACGAGTGCGCTATTTTCCTTTCGAGTTTTCATTATTCCTCATCCGCGAGTCTCTATCCTATCTCTTCTTTTTCCAATCTTCTTAAATAATTGCAGAACACTGTACACTAACTTTATAACATTTAATTAATCGGAGCCGATGTGACCACAACTGCACAAGAAAGCGTAATGATTAAATATTATCACGGAGATCGGAGATAGAGGAATCTAGGGGGACGTAACACATTACGTTTTTGTTTTTACTAAACATTGTGACATAATCGTACCGGCAAAGCGTTACTACTTAGTTGTAATTACGAGAACGAGGCTCGAAATATAATTTACGATACTTCTCTAAACAAAATTTTAGGTGAGGTAAATTTTCCAAAAAGCTCTGGAATTTCAACACAAGCGTTGGTATTTATGGTGGGGGGATTAAGCACGCGCTGGAAGCAAGTTGTAGAATACTATTTTACTGACAAAAAACTAATGGGGCACTTTTGAAAGAAATAATTTTTAAAATTATTGAAAAGTCGGAAGAAATTGGGTAAAAAATTTGTAGTATTACTTCAGATATGGGCGCATGCAATCAAGCTTTTTGGAGAACTATGAATATTTCGGCAGGAAGGTTTCAGACAATACAAAATTCATTTCAACATTCTTTAGGTTCTAATAGAAAAATTTATATTTTTGCTGACGTCCCCTCATTTAAATATTAAAAATAAGTTAATGGCTAACAGATATATTAAAATTCCAAGTAGTATAAAAGGAGAATACAATTTGCCATCAAATGTGATTGACGTGGGTCACATCACATTTTTAATTGCACATCAACAAAATTTTACGTATAAACTGGCACCCAAAATTACAGAAGATGACATAAATTCATCACATTTTAATAAAATGAAAGTTTCCTCTTTGTCGCATGTAATAAATCATGATGTATCGACAGCATTAAAATTTTTGGTAAAAGAAGAAGGAATGGTTAGTTTTACTACAACAGCATCGTTTTTAGATTTATTGTCCAAATGGTTTAAATTAATGACATTCAGACACCCAATACACGCAATAAGTAAATTTAATAACGATAAATATTTAGAAACAATTAATTTTTAAAATAAATTTATGGATATATTTTCAAAATTAGAAGTAGGGTCAAAAGGTAGTTGGAAACCTTCACAAACTGGGGTACCTACTTATATCGACGAAATCAGTGTTAGATTTGCAAAACATTTTCTTAAATGAGAAGAATTATAAATTTGGTTTAACAGCAAGATTTTCACAAGACTGTCTTGAGAATTTATTTAGTGTTGTAAGGGAAAAACAAGTTATTTCAAATTGCGTAGAATTTAAAAATAATTGATATGTGGTGCATAGTGATGCCGCGAGATCTCGTTAAAACGAAATCTTGTCTCGAGATTCTCGAAATTTCGAGACGAGAGTAGTTTTATTAATGACTCGATTTTTCGAGACGAGACGAGAGTAGCATCATTCTCATTTCGATTTTTCGAAACGAGACAAGAATAGATTCGAGATCTCCACAATTCTCGAATTTGTTTACGTAATGTAAGATGTAAGTAGGTAGGTATTAGTTAAATATACGAGATAAAAGTTTTACATAAAATGTTTTTTTCTAATTTAAATAAAATATGTTTAAATCTGATTTAAATTAACAAGTTTTAACATAATTTTTGCATTTATTATTCTATTTTGTTTGGAAATTAAATGTACCTACTTATTTAGAATAATTCAAAATAAATTATAATCACGTAATTAACCAGAAATTCAAGCATTTAATGACCTGGAAGAATCATGGCATTTCCATTTGGAGGTGCATAATGTATTTACCTCCCACCTTAGAATCTATTATTCCAAATATTTTCACGAGGATGTCTCTCTGTGGTGTATGTTAGTGGCGGATTTAGATGGCACCCGGGCACATTTCCCCTGTGAGTAGACATTTTACAATAAATACATAATAATGTAGCTATCTGACTCAAAAGTTTAAAAAATTTCGCCTGCGGCGCATTTTCAATTACGTTATTTACAATCAGTCCTTTCAGTAATTAAGTCATACCGATTACGATAGAATAGAATAAAGCTAACAATTTTATTCAATATACATATAGTACCTATTTTAATATATCATTTTTCAATGTACTAGATTTGTGCTCCCCTGTCAACATTTTCTAAATCCGCCACTTGTATATGTGTTTGGTTGGATGATATGGAAGGATGGATGTGCGCTTTCATTGTCGTTCATTATCTCAAATTTTACTGAACAGAAAATTGTAATATTTTGCAATATATACATTTGTACATCTTATCGAAGAGCTGAGAAGATTTTGTTAAAAATTTGTTAACCGGAAGTCTCCCACAGTGCTGAGTGCTGACATAATTAAATTTTCGAATATAATGTGTCAAATTCAAGTTACGATAAAGATGATTGACAATTTTTGGGAGATTTTTTTGATTTAATAGGAAATAAAAAATCATCTATATGTTTTGAGCCTTTCCATAATATTCGCGATGCCATCTTAGATCTCAGCGCTGTGAGCGGCCAATATTGGAACCCGGTATATTTTATGGTTTGACATAAAGTTGTTCAGACCTTTTATAATATTTGTGCGGTAATTATTGTTTTAATTTATATTTTCAGTAAGTAAAACTTGCAACAAATAGTGTCATGTGTAATTAATGAACCAATTAAAACAGTTTAATTTAATTATTACAGGTATTACTGTGATTTATAACCTAGTGCGTTTGAGCAATGAATTTGATTTTGTTGTAGAAAACCATTATGAAGCTTGGACTGATGGAATATTTTAAATATTTAGCTGCTGGAGAGAATTCCAGAAATGTTGCAGAAGGAGAGGCGGTGTTTAACGCTGGCCATGTAATTCTTTGTGAAAGAACAGCAAATGGCACTGATAGGGATCTCATAAACATTTTTGCACTGTGTTTGCAAACTAGTGCTCTGTCATCTGATCCCCATGAAATTGAAGGCATATTAAAAAACGAAAACAATGAAGTGATAATTATTTTAATGATTTGTTCGTGCAAGGCTGGGAATAGTGGCAAGTGCAAACATATATCAGCAGTCTTGTTCTGTATCTGGTGTATCTTAATAATCAGTTTTTTAAACGCAGAATGCCATTTTAGTTTTGCATGAGCTTGATTTTTGTTATTGAGTTGTTTTCCGCTTCTTTTATTTGTTTCAGAACGAAAGTGGATGAGTTGGATCTCCTATCCAAAACTGACATAAAGTGTATGTGGAATGCTCAGAAAACAACAACTAGAGAAAATTATAGGGCAGTTGCTGTACAAAATATGCCTTGTTTTACAGATAAATTTATACCAAGCCCCGTATTACAATCAACAAATGCTGTTATTTTACATAAATATATTACTCATTCTAACCTTACACTGATAAACTTGAAACACAAAATATTGATATTTCTGTCACTTAGAATACAAACTAAACTTTAAATAACGAATATAAAGCACTGCAGAATAATAAAAGACTGTTTTAAATATAAAATGATATTGTTTCTATTAGCACTTAATCGCAGTAACAGATACTGGTCAAATACAAAATCATACTAGCAATACCTCGGGTAGAAGGGTTCTAAATCTCACCGCTAGATAGCGAGCGCAAGGCTGGCACCGCGAACACCTGATTTACAGGTTCAAAATTTTCAGTTAACAAAATCGGAAAAAAATTATCTGTATATCGTATGTGGATATTTAGTTAAAAGTATTAATAATAATAATAATAATCATTTATTTGTAAAAAAGCCTTAGCTTATACAAGAGAGTGGTAGGTACAAAATACAAAATTGATTATGTTACATATTTTATAGGACTGTAGGTTTTGTAATTAGTACATTTAAATATTTTGGGCAAATGCTCGAATCTGGAGGGCAGATATTGTGAAATTGTAGATGTCGTATAGCTTGTGTTTTGATTCGAATGTTAGTAGCCGGAGGTGGAAATTGGTTTCGTTTGTCTCTTGAAGATATTTCCGAAGGTGGAACGACCTGAGGGCAGCATATAGCGGACATGATACGAAGAAGTGATACAGGTTGTCTGGCTCCAAACTATTACAAATAGAACATATATTAAAATTTTCAAATTTGTACATTATACCATTTATGTATAGTTGTGCTGTTTCGCATGTTGATGCGACCCGTATTTGACTAATGACCTTCTTCACTTTAAAGCTCACGTCCGCTTGCAAGTAACTAAATCCATGAGTGGGGATAGTAATATTCTTGTATAGTGTGCTATAGGTGGAGTTAAATACTCTACGCTGATCTTCTGTTGCTGATAAGATAGTGCGATTTTCAACCATTTGGTTTGAGCAACTATCAAGGGTGATAAAACTTTGTTCATTCCAGATATGTACACATTCAATTTTCTCAAACGTATTTTTGATCTGAGTTGCCCAATTGTACTTCTGGATATTATGTCTACTATTGTCTAAATGTAACAGTTTTTCGTAGCATAACTTTGGGTAACGATTCGAGTTCATGAGTAAGAGCTTTTTGCAGTAATTTAGTGTTTGTTTAAATATCATTATTTCAAGTTTGGGTTGATTTGTTTCTGATCGAACTATATAGTTTGGTGTAAATTTTGACCAATTGAATATATTTTTAAAGAAGCCTACTTGTATTTTTTCTAATTCCTCAATATAATGTAAGCCATATACTTCGGCAGCGTATAGTAATGTGGGTAAAACGACTGTTTTATATAACTTTATTTTTGCATCCCACGAATTCATTTTTGTCTGAGCCATTAGATTTTTTAGGTTTCCTGCAGCACATCTTGCTTTACTTATCATAAGATCTTTCGCCTTTCTATATAATCCTGAATTTGTGAAGAGTATTCCCAGGTATATATACTCAGTTGCGGTTTCAATAATAGCATTTTGACAGACAAAGTTGGTAGTTAACTGGGGAGGTCTCCCATTGTAGAATTTCATGACTTTAGTCTTCTGGCTATTAATAGTTAGGTCATTACGGTTACAATAATTCTCTAAGCAGCGTAGTTTTTTTATGTACATCTGATATCGAAGTGCATAGGATTACAAGGTCGTCTGCATAAAGTAGCATGATGATATCTGTTAATGAGTTAATAAATACACCTTCTAATCCTTGATCTCTAAAGAAGTTTTCTATATCGGCGATAAAGAGACTAAATAACAGAGGACTGAGAGAATCACCTTGAAGTACGCCTTTGGTGACATTAATTGGTTCTGACTGGTTCCCATTGATACTTAGTATAATTTCCGCATTAGCATAGATGTTCTTCAGTATTCTAATTATTTTGGCGCTTACTCCTAATGTAAAGAGTTTGTTCCATAATTTCGTATGGTTTATTGAGTCGAACGCTTGCTTAAAGTCAACAAATATTGCATAGGTGTCTCGTTTTTCAATAAATCGAGATTGAATTGTAGCGTTTAGAGTAAATATATTGTCTAAACAAGATCTTTTCTTTCTAAAACCGCATTGCGCTTCTGGAATTATGTTGTAGCTTTCTGCCCATGTTTCAAGACGCTTTGAGATGATACTGGTTAGTACTTTCAGACTCGTATTTAGTAGTGCTATTCCTCTATAATTAAGTGGATTTTCTTTATCTCCTTTTTTATGTAGTAATATTAAGGAACTATTAGTCAACTCTGAAGGTATACTTTCTGTATCTATACATTTATTCAGAAAGCGTAAAAATATAGAGAACCAGCTGTTTGGTAATGATTTAAGCATTTCATTTGGGATAAGGTCCAGTCCAGGGGTTTTGTTATTTTTAAGGGTTCTCATTGTTCGGTGTAGTTCATGGTTTGTAATATCAATATCTAGAAATGGGTGTGTAGCGTCGGCATACTGGGTATTATCTACAGTGTGTGGTTTAAAAATATTTTTATAGAATTCCTCCCATACATTTATGTTTATTGGGTTTGTATTCCTGTTTTTTGGTTTAAGCTTTTTGTATGTTTCCCAAAATTGTTTAGGGTCTCTGATATTGTTAATTCCTTCTTGTAGTTTCAACGTATGCAGTTTCTTCTGTTGATTAATAGTATTTTTGTACTCTTTCTTATTTTCTAAGTATTGTCTTAGGTTTGTGTCATTTGTTCTGTCTTTCAAATATTTAAAATAGCTTTTTCTCATCTGATGTTTTCTCTCCTTACAGTTTTCGTCGAACCATGGTTTGTTTTTATTCGTGCCGATGTAAGGTTTTATTGTTCGTGTCATTTCGAGTTCATCGGCTACATTGTAACAAGTCGTTACAATTCCAGTATATAGCTCAGTACTAGTAGCAACTGGACTCATGTTTGATGTTTTGCATTGGATTTCCATTTTTTCTTGAAATTCTTTGACAATATTGGGGTTCCAATAGATTCTTTTTTGATAAACGTTATTTTGTGTTTCGCTTTTGTTGTTCTGTGTGTGTTTGACTTTTTTGATTGCAAGACTTAGCCTGCAGAGGAGATGGTCAGAAATAAGTATAATATTGTCTACTTGGAAGTCGTTTATGAGATGTATACAGTTTGCGTTGATCCATACTTGATCGATAATACTCTGACCTAATGTACTTAAGTAAGTTGGTTGCGCGGGTGTATCACTTTGAGTTCTTCCATTAAGTATATAAAGTGCTTCAAATTCCATCGTCTCTACCAGAGTTTTACCTTTTCTATTGACATTGTGGTTTGATAATCTTTCATAGTTAATTCTAGACGATTCAAATATTTCTTCTTCTGCTTGATTCAGATTGCCTACTTGCGCATTGAAGTCTCCTCCTACTATAAGAGGAATGTTTGCATGAGTTTCATTAATTTCTCTCAGTAAATTTGACAGCAAGTCCATGATTACGTTGAAATCGTAGCTTTGTGAAATGTATACAGAGATTATAATAATTTCTTCTTTGCTGTTAGTAAATGTGATTTTCGCTGCAATCCAGTGGGCTGATTTATCCATTATGTAGACGTCACAAAGCTCTTTTTTTGTGTATATTGATAAGCCTCCTTTTGCTCTTCCTCTACTGGCATCTTTTATTGCGTGGCTGCTAATGTGATTATATATGTTCAGAAATTCCGGCTTTGAGTGACAAGTCTTTTCCTCTAACCATGTTTCACAGACGCATATTATATCTAGTGTTTGTATGTATTTAATTTGTTCACAGTCCAACTTATTGAAATGATTGTATCCTTGTATATTCCAAAATGCTACTGAGGTGGTTTCTTGTTGTTGATAAAATGTTTTGCCAGGCTTATTCTTTAATAGTTTTTTGAATTTTTACTTGGGGTAGTTTGAGGTCGTGGGCGTAAAAGGCGGTCCAGGGGCCCTTCAATTTTTTTCTGTTGTTTTTTTGCTTTTTCGTTTTTCTGCTGTTCAATTTCGCCATTGATATTTATTGATTCATCTTTATTACTGTTGGTTGTTCTTTTTTCATTTGTGTTTGAGCTTATTTCTGTTGAAGAATGAGCATGCCTGGGTGTATCTTCAGATATATTTTTAATATCATTTTTTGCCAAAGAGTAAGCATCTGTATTGTCGTTCTCTTCCTCTTCTACAATGGGTTCTTCTGCTATCAGGTTAGGGGTTGAGATAGATAATCGTCTCGGTAATGATTCCAAATTTTGTACTGTAGGGCTTTGTAGTTGGTTGAAAGAGAACTTTTCACCATTTACTATAAGTTGAGATTCTTTAATGTATGCTTTGTTTCCTCCTTTTCTTGCTTCTTTTAAGAAAGGTAATAATTTGTTTCTGTTTTCTAATTGAATTTTCGTGAAATCTTCCTCCACGAAAATTTTTGTACCCTTTAAAAGTTTACGACGATTTAGAATTTCAAATTTCATATTTAGATTCCACAGAGTCATGATTATTGATCGGCCTTTAATGACTTTTCGTGTACCTATTCTGTAAATATTTTCAATATCTTCATTTCTAATGTCGATTCCTAATTTGTTTTTAATTATATCTAGTATATATTTTCGTAGAGTATATCTGGACTCATTTCCGAGTTCTGAAATTCCATGGATGATTAAATTTTTTGCTCTTGATAATATTTCTAATTTCTCCAATCTTCTATTTTTCTCTTCAATCTCAAGTTTTAGTGCTTTATTTTCTTCTTTAATGGTGAATACATCTAGTTCTATTGCTTTAACTTTTTGATTTGTTTGTTGAATAGTGTCCAATATTTCTGCCTTAGAGTCACTGATTGCTTTCATTGTTTCAGCGCTTCGTTGTTCAATCGTTTTTAAAATTAAGTCTGTTGTCTCTGACATTATTATTATTGTTTGCTTATAGTGTTTATTAGTATTTTAGTTATTGCTTTTAAGTAAATATGAATTTAAAAGTGATTTCGAAATTTTAATTTTACTTGTAGTGTTATTGTGTTATGGTATGTGTTTAAAATATAGTTAAGACCGAGGTTAAAGTAAAATTTTACAAAAAGGTATAGAATAATTTATTGAGATCGTTTATTTGTTATTTAATGTTACTATGGTTGGCAACACTGAACGAAGAATAAAATTATTGTTTTATTTTATTATTATTTGCGACACTGTCTGGCTAAGTCGAGTGCTGAGTAGTTTAATTAGATATTATTCAAGGTTATTTATCTGTCAGTTATACGGTAATATTAAAATGATAAGTATGTTTATATTAAGATAGGAGTATAGATAAATTTTACTCACATTTAATATCCAGGGCTGTATTAATTATATGTTATGTTTATAGAAATTATATTGCACTTTTTACTATTGAAATTTGTATTTGGCTTACTCGCCAGATTTAAAACTTTTAAGTACACTCAGTGTTGCCACCACTAAAAGTATTAAAATAAATAACAAAATTAGCGAACAATGCGTATCATCAATTGCATCAAAAAACCTACACTTCGGGCATACACGAAGTTAATACTTTTAAAACCGATAGTTTTTTTTGTAATGAAGATACATTTAAATTTTTTGTAAGAATAGAACAGATTTTTAGAACATATTATTGAGAAATTTTTAAGAAAAATATTAATTTGAAAAGGTTTTTTATCAACAAAATTTCTTGTTTACCAGCGGATCATATAAAAAATTGAAACAATTTATAAACTATAATTGTAGAAAGATTTGTGTATTCCGATTAAAAATTGCAAACAAAAGAATCAATATTATTAACCAGTACAGCAGCAAATCTATGGTACGTCCAAACTAAGGAATTTATACGTAGAAAAATAGGAATAAGAGAAAAATTACTTTGAATTATATTATGTAGTTGTAGTACTTAATTATGTTAAATGACATTAATATAAATAAATTTGTATACATTATAATAATGTTCCCGTTGTTTAATTTTTTTATTTTAAATATTTAAACAGTACCTACATTTTAGTGTAAGGACTCGTCGAATATCATGATACATAAATATACTTATAATATAATAGATAAGGTAAACAGTAAAAAATGTTAATGGCGAATTTAAAACCAATATATAATATTTAATAAATATAAATGTTACAAAACTTAAATTAATGTATCCTCTTATGCCTCGTTTTCATGTATCCGGAATCCGCAGATTTCTTGCGGAATAAAATGGCCGCCACGAATTCCATCTCCATATTCAACATAAATAAACATATATTTGAAGTTATAACAACTGACAGTTTAAACGTCAAAACTTGCGGAGCTTGCGGAGTTCCGCAGAAAGTTAATAATAATTTAACTACTGACGGAATTCATGGCGGCCATTTTATTCCGCAAGAAATCTGCGGATTCCGGATACATGAAAACGAGGCATTAGGCTTAAGTTATTGCGCGAGTTACAATTTCATATTTTTTTTTTAGATTTAATACTGTCAATGTCATGTTGACGGCATTAATTTATACATTTAATATAAAACCAGTGACATTGGAAAACAAAAGGTAAACCATTTTGGACACCTTGTCCATACTCTAAAGCTAAGTTTCCATGCATGCGTTTCATCCGTCGCGTTTTATCCTTCAAGAGATCTGATTCGCTAAATTTAAATTCGTGAAAATCAAGACAGTAAAGGCTCATTCCCACTGCTTATCGTAGTCATAGTTTTTGTTAGTTGTCATAGTCTAAAGCTACGTTCACATAGAGCTTAGTGCCGTTGCCTTGTTAGAGCGGTGTTGCATTGGTAAGGAGAGCGTTCATATAAAAACTTAGTGACGTTGTTGTAGGTAATACAGTATTCTGTTGTATACAGTGTTGCATATAAATTGAAATTGCTGTCCTAAAAATATTTTAAGATTTAATTTGATAAAAATGTCAGAACAAGAAATAATTATTACCTGTAAATTAAAACTTGAATGCAAGAATTTTATTTTCTTTTTTTATATTTTCTCAGTACAATGAGCATTTTTTGTTCCAAATTGCTGGATATTGTACCAACAATTCAGCAAATTTACTGTCTACACTCATATTTATCTATGAAAATAGGTAAATTCGAAGCCAATGACAATTTGTCATAATTCAAATTTTTTCGCCACCTTTTAAATTCCACATTAAATTTTGATTGGCTGTTGCTTGGCGGTGCGGTGCTTGTGCGTTGTAAATGTTTGGAGTTTACAAACTATAGCAACACATTGCACCGACACTACCAACGCGTTAAGTCATTGTGAACGCTTCCATTGCTTTGCGTTTGTCAAACCCTGTGCAACTGCAAGACCGCTGCACTACCGTTACAATAAGTCTTATATGTAAACGATACTTTACACAGTTTGGTATACCGAATTACGTGTAAACATTCACAGTGCTTGTTTTAGTCTTAGTTTTATGCTTTATCATAAACACAATCACAAAACTATGCAAACTTCAAATTTTTGTTATAATCATAGTAATTATTTTATGAGATAGCGATATGTTTATATACCTGTCACTTTTTAATGCTGTTGTCAAACAGATTAGATTAAGATCTTATGTCAAAAAATTATTATAATAATGCTACATACAAATTAAAGCAAGGTAAATATAAATAAAAATGTTTCTTCATTACTTAAAAATAGGTTTAAGCCGAGTTTGAGCTACAAATTATAAATAAAATATATTTACAGGTATATTGAATTAACTGTCATGACATTGTCATAAACATTGTCATAAACATAATTTATATTGTGATGGGAATGGTCAGCGCATGTTTATGATTAAGACAGAAACTTATGACAAAAACTATAACTATGATAAGCAGTTTGAATGAGCCTTGACGGATCAACGACGTTCGTCTACTTTCTACTCAATCCGTAGAACGGATACGTTTCAGTACCAAGTCATTTTGTTTTGACAGTTCAGTGTAGGTATGTAATAGTTATTTATATTACTAGTGGGATAATAGCATAATTACAGCACTCGAGTGTGAAGACGACGAGGTCGCAGACACGAGTATTGTAATATGCTTTAGCCCACGTGTAATATACAAAATTTTATCTACGACTGCTCAAAATTAATAAAAATCCAATTTTTTGATAAAACACACACATATATATATATATATATATATATATATATATATATATATATATATATATATATATATATATATATATATATATATATATATATATATGTGTTTTATCAAAAAATTGGATTTTTATTAATTTTGAGCAGTCGTAGATAAAATTTTGTATATTACACGTGGGCTAAAGCATATTACAATACTCGTGTCTGCGACCTCGTCGTCTTCACACTCGAGTGCTGTAATTATGCTATTATCCCACTAGTAATATAAATAACTATTACATACCTACACTGAACTGTCAAAACAAAATATGAAAAAAGAAAATAAAATTCTTGCATTCAAGTTTTAATTTACAGGTAATAATTATTTCTTGTTCTGACATTTTTATCAAATTAAATCTTAAAATATTTTTAGGACAGCAATTTCAATTTATATGCAACACAACAGAATACTGTATTACCTACAACAACGTCACTAAGTTTTTATATGAACGCTCTCCTTACCAATGCAACACCGCTCTAACAAGGCAACGGCACTAAGCTCTATGTGAACGTAGCTTTAGACTATGACAACTAACAAAAACTATGACTACGATAAGCAGTGGGAATGAGCCTTTACTGTCTTGATTTTCACGAATTTAAATTTAGCGAATCAGATCTCTTGAAGGATAAAACGCGACGGATGAAACGCATGCATGGAAACTTAGCTTTAGAGTACGGACAAGGTGTCCAAAATGGTTTACCTTTTGTTTTCCAATGTCACTGGTTTTATATTAAATGTATAAATTAATGCCGTCAACATGACATTGACAGTATTAAATCTAAAAAAAAAATATGAAATTGTAACTCGCGCAATAACTTAAGCCTAATGCCTCGTTTTCATGTATCCGGAATCCGCAGATTTCTTGCGGAATAAAATGGCCGCCATGAATTCCGTCAGTAGTTAAATTATTATTAACTTTCTGCGGAACTCCGCAAGCTCCGCAAGTTTTGACGTTTAAACTGTCAGTTGTTATAACTTCAAATATATGTTTATTTATGTTGAATATGGAGATGGAATTCGTGGCGGCCATTTTATTCCGCAAGAAATCTGCGGATTCCGGATACATGAAAACGAGGCATAAGAGGATACATTAATTTAAGTTTTGTAACATTTATATTTATTAAATATTATATATTGGTTTTAAATTCGCCATTAACATTTTTTACTGTTTACCTTATCTATTATATTATAAGTATATTTATGTATCATGATATTCGACGAGTCCTTACACTAAAATGTAGGTACTGTTTAAATATTTAAAATAAAAAAATTAAACAACGGGAACATTATTATAATGTATACAAATTTATTTATATTAATGTCATTTAACATATTAAGTACTACAACTACATAATATAATTCAAAGTAATTTTTCTCTTATTCCTATTTTTCTACGTATAAATTCCTTAGTTTGGACGTACCATAGATTTGCTGCTGTACTGGTTAATAATATTGATTCTTTTGTTTGCAATTTTTAATCGGAATACACAAATCTTTCTACAATTATAGTTTATAAATTGTTTCAATTTTTTATATGATCCGCTGGTAAACAAGAAATTTTGTTGATAAAAAACCTTTTCAAATTAATATTTTTCTTAAAAATTTCTCAATAATATGTTCTAAAAATCTGTTCCATTCTTACAAAAAATTTAAATGTATCTTCATTACAAAAAAAACTATCGGTTTTAAAAGTATTAACTTCGTGTATGCCCGAAGTGTAGGTTTTTTGATGCAATTGATGATACGCATTGTTCGCTAATTTTGTTATTTATTTTAATACTTTTAACTAAATATCCACATACGATATACAGATAATTTTTTTCCGATTTTGTTAACTGAAAATTTTGAACCTGTAAATCAGGTGTTCGCGGTGCCAGCCTTGCGCTCGCTATCTAGCGGTGAGATTTAGAACCCTTCTACCCGGGGTATTGCTAGTATGATTTTGTATTTGACCAGTATCTGTTACTGCGATTAAGTGCTAATAGAAACAATATCATTTTATATTTAAAACAGTCTTTTATTATTCTGCAGTGCTTTATATTCGTTATTTAAAGTTTAGTTTGTATTCTAAGTGACAGAAATATCAATATTTTGTGTTTCAAGTTTATCAGTGTAAGGTTAGAATGAGTAATATATTTATGTAAAATAACAGCATTTGTTGATTGTAATACGGGGCTTGGTATAAATTTATCTGTAAAACAAGGCATATTTTGTACAGCAACTGCCCTATAATTTTCTCTAGTTGTTGTTTTCTGAGCATTCCACATACACTTTATGTCAGTTTTGGATAGGAGATCCAACTCATCCACTTTCGTTCTGAAACAAATAAAAGAAGCGGAAAACAACTCAATAACAAAAATCAAGCTCATGCAAAACTAAAATGGCATTCTGCGTTTAAAAAACTGATTATTAAGATACACCAGATACAGAACAAGACTGCTGATATATGTTTGCACTTGCCACTATTCCCAGCCTTGCACGAACAAATCATTAAAATAATTATCACTTCATTGTTTTCGTTTTTTAATATGCCTTCAATTTCATGGGGATCAGATGACAGAGCACTAGTTTGCAAACACAGTGCAAAAATGTTTATGAGATCCCTATCAGTGCCATTTGCTGTTCTTTCACAAAGAATTACATGGCCAGCGTTAAACACCGCCTCTCCTTCTGCAACATTTCTGCTTTATGCTTTAGCCCACGTGTAATATACAAAATTTTATCTACGACTGCTCAAAATTAATAAAAATCCAATTTTTTGATAAAACACACATATATATATATATATATATATATATATATATATATATATATATATATATATATATATATATATATATATATATATATATATATATATATATATATATATATATATATATATAAGGAACCAAGAGTAGTGGGTGTGACAGTCAAAAGTTGGCCAAAAATTTAAGTAGACTCTTTAGAATTTGTCAAGCTTTCGATTTATTTTAAATCTTCATCAGGACACTGTAACAATGTATTTTGACATTAGTAAGTGTTTGCTTTGTATTTTTTTGTATCACGAAGTACAATATTAAAGAAAATTTCCAATCTGTTTGTGAATTTTATATTATTAAAAAAATTATTAGAAATGGAAAATTATACACATGAAGTAAAATTACAAATAATTAAATGGCATTATTCAGAGGAAAGTTTCCGAAAAATTCGTGACTTAATTAGCATTGTTTGGCAGCATCATAACATTCCTAGTAAATCTACTATCCAGAGATTTATTATAAAATTTGAGAAGACTGGAACATTTCATTTTCAAAACCATAATCGTGATACGATACATAAAAATGAAGAAAATGTATTAGCCTTAATAGAATTAGAGCCTACATTAAGTGTGAGAGAAATTTCAGCTGAATTTCATGACGGTGCATAGAATTCTTAAAAAATACAAGTACATTCCATTCAAAATCACCAAAAAATATTTCTGCAAGATTTTGAATGGCGTGCAATATTTTGTGAAACAATTATGGAAAAAGCAAATAATAGTAGAGAATTTTTAAAAAATATGTTGTTTACTGATGAATGTACGTTCACTATGAATGGCGAACCAAACCGACAGAATTTTCGGCACTGGTCGCAGAATAATCCACACTACATCATTGAATCTAGGACGCAGTATCGTCAAACAGTAAATGTTTGGGCAGGGATTCTTGGTGACAAAATTATTGGCCTGTTTTTTTATCAACCGCATAAATTCGGAAACATATTTATCCTTATTTATTCATACTGTTGGACCGGAAATTGTTGCAGCAAATAATGAGAATGTGTGGTTCCAGCATGACGGCTGTCCTGCACATACTTCAAGACAAGTCGTTGAGTACCTAAACTTTGCGTTTCCAGACACCTGGATCGGTCAACGTGGACCAATAGACTGGCCGGCACGATCGCCGGATTTAAATCCGTGTGACTTTTTTTATGGAGTCACCTAAAATCAAATGTTTATTCAAAAAGATATGCTACTATTGAAGAACTGAAAAATGGTATAATAGAACAATGCCGGAAAATAAATAATAGACAATTAAGTAATGTCAGGCAATGTTTTTACAATAGATTGGGATATTGTTTGGCTCAAAATTGTGCACTTTTTGAACATCTTTTGTGATTTATTTCCTTTTGTTTAGTTACTAATTTAAAAATAATTTATTTATTCAAATAATAAATTGTATTTTTAACTTAACTTATTTATTTATTGTTGTTTTTATAGTAAATATTCCTCCATGGTAAATATGATAGATATAAAATAAAATATTAATTTGACATTACACATTTTGTTTAATTTTATGGCGAACACTATTAAATAGTAATTTTCATATTTAATTTCTGCAGTTACAAACCATAGTAAATGAATTGTGTTCACTGATTTACATGCAGAATTTTAAACTCTAAAACATTTATTTGAAGCATTTTTGACTAAAATAATTTGAGAAGCAATGCGCACAAAAAACTGTTTTCCCATGTTAAACGCCTATATATATATATATATATATATATATATATATATATATATATATATATATATATATATATATATATATATATATTTTAAGGTAATCGCGACTGCAATTAGTTAAGGAAGCAAGAGTAGTGGGTGTGACAGTCAAATGTTGGCCAAAAATTTAAAGTAGACTCTTTAGAATTTGTCAAGCTTTCGATTTATTTTAAATCTTCATCAGGACACTGTAACAATGTTGATATTATAATAAAAATTTTATACAAAATTTTATAGTGTAATCTCAGACTTACATAGTGTTGAGGTTAGTTTAAGAAAAGCATCTGATGTATATTAGAATTTTGACAAATGTCGTCAACATTGGTAAAAAAACACATTATATTAACAATAGAACAAATTTTGTACTAGTTAAGATCAAACAAAATAATTTTGAGAATATTTGCCACAAAAAAATGGTAGGACGGTAACTGCGTGATCAGGTGTTCGATCACTGAAAAATGTATGTCAAGTAATGGCTACCAGTTTTTGCCGCGTTTTTAGCTGGAAGAAAACTTCTTCTTGATATTTAGACAACAAAGATTACGTAGTTACAGGAACTGTCACTAGGTTGAAAAGGAACAGTTTAGAAAAAATTTTGAAATTAAAACCGCCAAGAAGCAACTTTAACCAACTCCATCATTTTGTACATTTTGAATTGATGTATTGTGAATGTTTTTAGATTCGGCTAATTTTAATAAATAAATGTATATCTGGCCCAAACCATCAACGTCTGTTCTTTTATTCATAGTGTTAGTTTTATTATTTATGTGGTACATCTCTAGGAAAGTACGTTTAATGAAATTTTTTTCCACATCTAAAATACTGGCTTGTTCGTATGCAATATTATGTTTGGTGCTGTGGTGATGTTCCGCTAAAGCACTGCTATGTGGTTTTAAGCGACAATCACTTTTATGTGAAATAATTCTACTTTTTAGGTGGTTACACGTTTGACCTACATAACATAAATCGCAGTCATTACATGGTATACAATAAACTACGTTAGATTGTAATTGAACTGGTGTTGGGGTTTTTAATTTTGAAAAGACCGATTTGACAGTCGTACAACTTCTATTGGCAATTTTTACTGAATCGTCATGTAATATTTTTTGAATTTTCGGTGTTAACTCTTCGATATAAGGTAAGGATGCATACTTTATACGCTGGTTTGTCTCTTGTTCAGCAACAACCCGGGTTGTTGGTTGATTATTTTGAGTGACATTGAAAAGTAAATTGTTAATCAAATTTTTTGGGTAAGCATTTTGCAGTAACACATCTCTCAACTTAATTAGATTTTTATGATGATGTTGGTGGTGTGATATACGTAGAATTCTATTTTTTAGCCCTAGTATTACATTTATTTTCATTTGTTTTGGTTGTTGGGATTTGTAATGTATGTACCTCCCAGATGCAATTGGTTTGACGTACCAGTCTAGTGTAAGTAAACCACTTTGATCTCTACTAATTATTGTATCTAGGAAAGGTAGGCACATATTTTGTTCAAATTCAATGGTGAATTGTAATAATGGGCTAAACGAATTAAATATTTGCAGTATATTTTGTGTTTCACCAACGGGCACTGCACAAACAATGTCGTCTACAAACTTCTTTAAAAAAGGTATCTCATAATCCAGTTTAGGAATACACTCATCAAGGAGTGCATCCATCACGTATTGAGCAATTATGGGGCTTATAATTGCACCCATCGGACTTCCAAGAAGTTGTTTATAGAACATACCATCATATGTACAGTAACTCGTGTCGAACACAAATTTAATTAGATCAATAAAATCCTTTTTATTGAGAGGTGTGTAACTGCGAATGTCTTCCCATTTGGTGGTAATACTCTCAATCGCCAACTGAACCGTTGTTCAGCAACATTTCGGTACAAACAAACAAACAAACAAACGTACTTTCCTAGAGATGTACCACATAAATAATAAAACTAACACTATGAGCCAGATATACATTTATTTATTAAAATTAGCCGAATCTAAAAACATTCACAATACATCAATTCAAAATGTACAAAATGATGGAGTTGGTTAAAGTTGCTTCTTGGCGGTTTTAATTTCAAAAATTTTTCTAAACTGTTCCTTTTCAACCTAGTGACAGTTCCTGTAACTACGTAATCTTTGTTGTCTAAATATCAAGAAGAAGTTTTCTTCCAGCTAAAAACGCGGCAAAAACTGGTAGCCATTACTTGACATACATTTTTCAGTGATCGAACACCTGATCACGCAGTTACCGTCCTACCATTTTTTTGTGGCAAATATTCTCAAAATTATTTTGTTTGATCTTAACTAGTACAAAATTTGTTCTATTGTTAATATAATGTGTTTTTTTACCAATGTTGACGACATTTGTCAAAATTCTAATATATATATATATATATATATATATATATATATATATATATAAGGAACCAAGAGTAGTGGGTGTGACAGTCAAAAGTTGGCCAAAAATTTAAGTAGACTCTTTAGAATTTGTCAAGCTTTCGATTTATTTTAAATCTTCATCAGGACACTGTAACAATGTTGATATTATAATAAAAAATTTATACAAAATTTTATAGTGTAATCTCAGACTTACATAGTGTTGAGGTTAGTTTAAGAAAAGCATCTGACGTATATTAGAATTTTGACAAATGTCGTCAACATTGGTAAAAAAACACATTATATTAACAATAGAACAAATTTTGTACTAGTTAAGATCAAACAAAATAATTTTGAGAATATTTGCCACAAAAAAATGGTAGGACGGTAACTGCGTGATCAGGTGTTCGATCACTGAAAAATGTATGTCAAGTAATGGCTACCAGTTTTTGCCGCGTTTTTAGCTGGAAGAAAACTTCTTCTTGATATTTAGACAACAAAGATTACGTAGTTACAGGAACTGTCACTAGGTTGAAAAGGAACAGTTTAGAAAAATTTTTGAAATTAAAACCGCCAAGAAGCAACTTTAACCAACTCCATCATTTTGTACATTTTGAATTGATGTATTGTGAATGTTTTTAGATTCGGCTAATTTTAATAAATAAATGTATATCTGGCTCATAGTGTTAGTTTTATTATTTATGTGGTACATCTCTAGGAAAGTACGTTTGTTTGTTTGTTTGTTTGTACCGAAATGTTGCTGAACAACGGTTCAGTTGGCGATTGAGAGTATTACCACCAAATGGGAAGACATTCGCAGTTACACACCTCTCAATAAAAAGGATTTTATTGATCTAATTAAATTTGTGTTCGACACGAGTTACTGTACATATGATGGTATGTTCTATAAACAACTTCTTGGAAGTCCGATGGGTGCAATTATAAGCCCCATAATTGCTCAATACGTGATGGATGCACTCCTTGATGAGTGTATTCCTAAACTGGATTATGAGATACCTTTTTTAAAGAAGTTTGTAGACGACATTGTTTGTGCAGTGCCCGTTGGTGAAACACAAAATATACTGCAAATATTTAATTCGTTTAGCCCATTATTACAATTCACCATTGAATTTGAACAAAATATGTGCCTACCTTTCCTAGATACAATAATTAGTAGAGATCAAAGTGGTTTACTTACACTAGACTGGTACGTCAAACCAATTGCATCTGGGAGGTACATACATTACAAATCCCAACAACCAAAACAAATGAAAATAAATGTAATACTAGGGCTAAAAAATAGAATTCTACGTATATCACACCACCAACATCATCATAAAAATCTAATTAAGTTGAGAGATGTGTTACTGCAAAATGCTTACCCAAAAAATTTGATTAACAATTTACTTTTCAATGTCACTCAAAATAATCAACCAACAACCCGGGTTGTTGCTGAACAAGAGACAAACCAGCGTATAAAGTATGCATCCTTACCTTATATCGAAGAGTTAACACCGAAAATTCAAAAAATATTACATGACGATTCAGTAAAAATTGCCAATAGAAGTTGTACGACTGTCAAATCGGTCTTTTCAAAATTAAAAACCCCAACACCAGTTCAATTACAATCTAACGTAGTTTATTGTATACCATGTAATGACTGCGATTTATGTTATGTAGGTCAAACGTGTAACCACCTAAAAAGTAGAATTATTTCACATAAAAGTGATTGTCGCTTAAAACCACATAGCAGTGCTTTAGCGGAACATCACCACAGCACCAAACATAATATTGCATACGAACAAGCCAGTATTTTAGATGTGGAAAAAAATTTCATTAAACGTACTTTCCTAGAGATGTACCACATAAATAATAAAACTAACACTATGAATAAAAGAACAGACGTTGATGGTTTGGGCCAGATATACATTTATTTATTAAAATTAGCCGAATCTAAAAACATTCACAATACATCAATTCAAAATGTACAAAATGATGGAGTTGGTTAAAGTTGCTTCTTGGCGGTTTTAATTTCAAAATTTTTTCTAAACTGTTCCTTTTCAACCTAGTGACAGTTCCTGTAACTACGTAATCTTTGTTGTCTAAATATCAAGAAGAAGTTTTCTTCCAGCTAAAAACGCGGCAAAAACTGGTAGCCATTACTTGACATACATTTTTCAGTGATCGAACACCTGATCACGCAGTTACCGTCCTACCATTTTTTTGTGGCAAATATTCTCAAAATTATTTTGTTTGATCTTAACTAGTACAAAATTTGTTCTATTGTTAATATAATGTGTTTTTTTACCAATGTTGACGACATTTGTCAAAATTCTAATATACATCAGATGCTTTTCTTAAACTAACCTCAACACTATGTAAGTCTGAGATTACACTATAAAATTTTGTATAAAATTTTTATTATAATATCAACATTGTTACAGTGTCCTGATGAAGATTTAAAATAAATCGAAAGCTTGACAAATTCTAAAGAGTCTACTTTAAATTTTTGGCCAACATTTGACTGTCACACCCACTACTCTTGCTTCCTTAACTAATTGCAGTCGCGATTACCTTAAAATATATATATATATATATATATATATATATATATATATATATATATATATACATAGGCGTTTAACATGGGAAAACAGTTTTTTGTGCGCATTGCTTCTCAAATTATTTTAGTCAAAAATGCTTCAAATAAATGTTTTAGAGTTTAAAATTCTGCATGTAAATCAGTGAACACAATTCATTTACTATGGTTTGTAACTGCAGAAATTAAATATGAAAATTACTATTTAATAGTGTTCGCCATAAAATTAAACAAAATGTGTAATGTCAAATTAATATTTTATTTTATATCTATCATATTTACCATGGAGGAATATTTACTATAAAAACAACAATAAATAAATAAGTTAAGTTAAAAATACAATTTATTATTTGAATAAATAAATTATTTTTAAATTAGTAACTAAACAAAAGGAAATAAATCACAAAAGATGTTCAAAAAGTGCACAATTTTGAGCCAAACAATATCCCAATCTATTGTAAAAACATTGCCTGACATTACTTAATTGTCTATTATTTATTTTCCGGCATTGTTCTATTATACCATTTTTCAGTTCTTCAATAGTAGCATATCTTTTTGAATAAACATTTGATTTTAGGTGACTCCATAAAAAAAGTCACACGGATTTAAATCCGGCGATCGTGCCGGCCAGTCTATTGGTCCACGTTGACCGATCCAGGTGTCTGGAAACGCAAAGTTTAGGTACTCAACGACTTGTCTTGAAGTATGTGCAGGACAGCCGTCATGCTGGAACCACACATTCTCATTATTTGCTGCAACAATTTCCGGTCCAACAGTATGAATAAATAAGGATAAATATGTTTCCGAATTTATGCGGTTGATAAAAAAACAGGCCAATAATTTTGTCACCAAGAATCCCTGCCCAAACATTTACTGTTTGACGATACTGCGTCCTAGATTCAATGATGTAGTGTGGATTATTCTGCGACCAGTGCCGAAAATTCTGTCGGTTTGGTTCGCCATTCATAGTGAACGTACATTCATCAGTAAACAACATATTTTTTAAAAATTCTCTACTATTATTTGCTTTTTCCATAATTGTTTCACAAAATATTGCACGCCATTCAAAATCTTGCAGAAATATTTTTTGGTGATTTTGAATGGAATGTACTTGTATTTTTTAAGAATTCTATGCACCGTCATGAAATTCAGCTGAAATTTCTCTCACACTTAATGTAGGCTCTAATTCTATTAAGGCTAATACATTTTCTTCATTTTTATGTATCGTATCACGATTATGGTTTTGAAAATGAAATGTTCCAGTCTTCTCAAATTTTATAATAAATCTCTGGATAGTAGATTTACTAGGAATGTTATGATGCTGCCAAACAATGCTAATTAAGTCACGAATTTTTCGGAAACTTTCCTCTGAATAATGCCATTTAATTATTTGTAATTTTACTTCATGTGTATAATTTTCCATTTCTAATAATTTTTTTAATAATATAAAATTCACAAACAGATTGGAAATTTTCTTTAATATTGTACTTCGTGATACAAAAAAATACAAAGCAAACACTTACTAATGTCAAAATACTTGACAGGAGAACATTACTCATTTGTTTGTCATTTTGTTTAATTCCATGACCAACACTATTAAAAAATAGTAATTTTGTAAATTTTCATATTTAATTTCTGCAGTTACAAACCATAGTACTTAAATGAATTGTGTTCACTGATTTACATGCAGAATTTTAAGCTCTACAACATTTATTTGAAGCATTTTTGACTAAAATAATTTGGGAAGCAATGCGCACGAAAAAATTGTTTTCCCATGTTAAACGCCTATGGCCCGCATTTCGTGTTACACCCTGTATATATAAATATATTTTGACAACTGATGATTGTTTGTTTTTAAAATTTTGATTTAAAATCAAAGCAACAGGGTACAAATATTTTGTTCGTTACCAGGACATCAACGCATTTGTTTGTAAACAGATTTATAATTTTTATGTGACATACATTGTGAGTATTTTTGCTTTAAATTCTCCTAAACTTCGTTTAAAATTAACGAAAAACATGGACGATTCAGACTTCAGTCTTCCCTCCGATATAGAAGATGCCGCAACAAGTGCCGTTTCTTCATTATTACCAACAAAATCAAGAACAGAATACGAAAAAGCTTATGAGCGCTACGTTAAATGGTGCGATGGAAAGAATGTCAAGAATGAAACTAATGAGAAGATCTTATTAGCTTACTTTGAATATATGTCGAAAAATTACAAATCGTTCAGCCTTTGGGCTTTTTATTCAATGTTGAGAGCAATGTTGTCTATGAAGCGAAATGTAGATATTAGTAAATATAGCCAATTGGTAATTGGTTGCATTTTTGATAAGGAAGTCAGAAGGATACAGGCCCAAGAAGTCAAAAGTATTGACCAAAGACCAGGTTGTAAAGTTCCTAAAAGAAGCTGATGATGAAGAATTTCTGCTAAGCAAAGTAATAAGATGCTTAAAATATTTCGACTAGTAATAATATTTAATTCTACATGCTACACAGTCGCTGAAGGATACATTGATACATCAATGGCAAATAAAAGAAGGTAGCCATTAAAATATTAGGTGGATCGAATTCATCAACAACTACGAAAAATTCAACGGAAATGAGTTCATCCGGAATAAACTTATCAAAATGTATAATTGTGTTATTAAAATTTATAGTAAAAAACTATTTTTTAAATAAATCATTTCAATTCTGACTACTTTTTGTTCAACATTTTTGTAAATAGAAATGCGTTAGGTAATGATTTCATTACGTAACTAGTGGTGTAATGAACTACATTGCCTAACTTAAATGAGTGTAAATGAATTATGTAATGTCGTTATCCAAGCAGTCGTAGATAAATTCTACACATAAAATTTATTGTTTTGAAGGTATTTTATCTTTTTGTTATATTATAAATCTGAATAATAATGAGATAAAATAAATTAATTTAGTTGACATTAAACGTCAAAATGGATGAAACGTTCAGTACCTATACATACGAACGTTCGTTTTTATATACGTCATTACGCGTGCGATTGTATTATTTATTTAAATTAAATTATCATTATAATTGTACATCGTATTGTTTTAAAATTAGTTTTTATTGATGATCTAAAACTTATCGTAACCTAATTCAACCTTTCGTTCCAGACGTTCCAGAGATGCACCAAAATACAAGAATACGCAACAGAACATGTTTTGCACCTAAATTGTTCATCTAAATATTGGAGTAATAACGAAAAAGTAACTTTATTCTCTGCACCAAGTGATACTAATTTAAAGAATACTAGTTAGTATTCAAAAATACCATTCGGTGACCTAGAGCTTGAACCTCAAGATGTTGTCTGCCAAATACATTTCATAGAAGAAAATATTATGCGTTTTAGAATAATTATTGGAAATGTAAGGAAAATATCTACTCTGAGCTGTTATACAATTTAGTTTTAATACATTGTATTATGGACAAATATTGATTATGATCGCCCGAAATTAAAAAATGGTACATTATCCTATGTTTCAGAAAAGATTGTTCACACATAATGACTTCAATAGCAGAGGTGTTTGGGTTTGAGATCTTCTTGTAAAAGATTTAAAAAATAATGTTCTAGTACGCGGAAAATATTTAATCTTAGAATCTGTCTATCTACAGTACAGAGTATAAGTGGGTGATGTCACTTCTTTCGTAGCTATATGTACCTAAAGTTTGGTATTCGTAAAGTTTTTGAAATCATGAAATATAAAGCTAGATTCAGACCGACCCACTTATAAGTATAAGTGCTAAATTAACCAATCAGGGCTTCCACAAAATTCCAATTTCAATTATAAGTGAGAACGTTGAGCGCTGATTGGTTAAATTAGCCACTTATACTTATAAGTGGGTAGCTCTGAATCTAGCTTAAATGTGATTTTATTATACATATAATGTACCTAATTTACAATCGCTAGTATTCAGTGTTGTAATAGATAATAATATTTTTTATCTAGATAAAGATAAAGATAACATATTTTTTATTTATCTAGATAAGATAATAGATAATAATTGAAGAAATTATCTAGATAATAGATAAATAATTATTATTTAGATAATTATTAGATAATTCTTAGATAATATAAAAAAATGTTCTGAAATATTAACGGTACCAGAGAGCGAGTCGGCAGCGTTGCAAGCTTGTGCGTTTGTATTTCAGTTTGATTACATTTGATTTCGATTAAAATTACAAATAACAAAAATGATTCTAATTTTACATAAAAATTATCTAGATGATATTTAAAAAATAGATAAAGATAATTTGTAATTTTATCTAGATAAGATAATAGATGAATTAGAAAAAAATTATCTAGATAAGATAATAGATAAAAATATATTATCTAGATGATTTATCTAGATAAGTTACAACACTGCTAGTATTCTTGGCGTAATTTACATTATTTTAATGTTTCTTTTTCATTTATGTTTGTACTTTTCTGATAATAATTTATCATATTGTATTATATTTTATTTAGAAAGTATAAAATTTTAAAAACTGTCAAAAAATTATTAGTAGCTAGTAGGTGATGCCACGATGATGCATTTATTTAGTACATCTAGTTGACATAAGCAACCCACAATACGTGGAAAAAGTTGATCCCCTTTAAACGGTCGGGTTGTATGAGATTGCACTCACCATATTTGTATTATACATCGTGCAAAAGCCAATACGCGCAAAATATAATTTAGAGTCAAAATTCAACTATACACTTTTGTGAGTGAAGCAAAACAGGTTATAGGATCTTGCTAAAAATTTTCGAGAAGGTAACCCTTTTCATATAAATATACTAACAAACATCAGTTCTTAGTTCAATTGAAAATATGGTCCACGTCATCCATAATAGGTTATGTTATGTGGAAAATGTAAACAGCTCAACGGTATTGCTGATTCAGAAAAATATGCATATTATATAAATAAGGAAGTAAGGTAACTTCGGTTTAAAAAGAAACAAAATAAAACTACACAACTGATACAATTCAAATTCTATTTTACATGTAAATTTTTTACCAGGTATTTGTACTTTAAAGTTGACGAATGTAGAATGTGAAGGATCAACTAAGTAGAGGATAGTTTGTGTAATCATGGCGAAAATTTATTCCAATAAATTTATATTAAAACAAAAGTATTTTAGAAAACGCAGTGAATAACGGAATTCGGAAATGAGACAAAACCAATTAGCACCTATATAAATGTCCTCGTATATCAATGTTAGATCGCCGGAATACTGGAACAAAAAATAGATAACGAATCTGCATCTGACTATTCTGACACGTAAACGTTCTCGTATATTAAAGTCAGATCTTTTGAATTTATTACATTGATTACTTAGCAAATCAATACTGAATTTGTATCTGAATAGTCGGGCGAAGCTAAATAAAAAATCCGATATGGCCAACACATGACCTCCTTTTTCTAATACTAAAATAGAAATTTTAATTTCATAAATAAGTTATTCTAGAGCTGACACTTTTATGCAAATGCATATTTTGTTTGCATATACGGACTACAATCATATTTGATAACTGGGCGAATCATGCATAATGTAACGTTTTTATTTATTTAGGTGAAGTGTAAAATCAGAAAAACACGAATATTTATATAATATATAAGTTTATTAACGAAAAATAAAAGATATTCGTTAATGTTAATTAAATAAACACGCACTATTATTTAAACTTAAACACAAATTATACACTAAGACTATTTATTTATACACTTAACACTACTACGATTATGTATTTATACACTATAATTATTTATTTAACCACTCAATAATCTTCAACTCTATTTATGTCACAATACATTAATATTTAGTTATATTTCTGTCACCATTCAAACGTAGACGGATCCACCGTCCGCTCGGGTAGCGTTTATATACCCACAGCCGGCAATCTAGAAGAATTCCATAGATTTATTCCAGAATGTCATTAAATTAATTACGATATCGCGTGACACGATGAATCATCCACTCCCGGCGCCATCAACACAATAGCGCGCTGGCTAGACTTAGCGCACTGGTCCGTGCAGGTCACTTGGCCGCCGCCACCCGGGCGCCGCTCCTTACAATAATGTAGCCTGTACTTTTATGCATATTTTCTGTTTTTGTACATATTTCCCGCATATTTTACCAATTTTTTAAAAATATTTTTTACATTTTACGTAAATTAAAGTAAATTTGCTATATTAGCAAGGCGTGTTTAATATATTAAAAAGCTCAAGAAAACTCAAAGATAATAACAAATTTAATACCATTAAATAAAACAATGATTTAACTGTAAATCAATGTGATCATTTTTCTATGGTCCGTGAAGAATTGGATGAACGTAAATCGAAGAGTGAAGATAATATTGTTATAAAGTATAATAACAATATCTCCCAAATAGTTACAAAAAACTAATAAGTTGTGACAGTATCATGCTAAACTATCAGAATGTTCGTGGATTAAACACTGAACTATCTGAATTTTATTCAAACGGTGCGTTTAGCAAGTTTGTTGTAATTACAATAACTGACACATGGCTTGGTTTGGTGACAGTGTGAAAGACTATTCTATTCCAAATATGCAATCGTAATCCAGCAACTACAGGCATATCGACTCGCGGAGTCAAGGCTACGTACAATCCTAGTCAGCTGAACATCACTTGTCAATCTGTTAAGGTCGAAAATATTTGTATTAAATTCTCCGTCAAACAGTGCACGATTATAGTTATTGTAGTTTAGATCCCCCTGCTGCTTCTACAGCGAATTACGAAAATGTTTATGATGCTGTATTGTCATTTGTCTTTGTACTCTAACAATGTCCTAATTTTAGGTGATTTTAATTTGCCTGTACTATATAAATATTATTCGGATAACACAATTATAAATAATTATGTTCAAAGTTTCGGTAATTTTTCTCAATTGTTAGGCATGAAGAAATATAATAATGTAACCAGGCTGTTATATAGTTACACATCCTTCGCTATGTATTAATTGTAATATTTCATCCAAACCATCTAAGAAACATTGTAATAAATTTGAATATGTATATCAGTTCAGGAAAAGAAACTTTGATCTACTTTTTAACCTTAGTAATAACTAGCGTCAGGCCCCGCTACGCGGGCCTTTGGCTAGGTCGCGCTGTTGCGCGACAAGGGGGATTCGCCCGCTACGCGAGCTCAAACTCCGCGCACCCTGAATGTGAGACAATTCGGCACTACGTGCCTCAATTATAACGATTTTAACATTCAGAATCTACCGCTGCGCGCGACAAAGGAAATTCGCCCGCTTTTCGGGTTTAAGATCCGCGGACCCTGAATGTGGGACGATTTGGCACTTCGTGCCTCAATTATAACGATTTTAACATTCAGACTCTACCGCTGCGCGCGGCAAAGAAAATTCGCCCGCTTCGCGGGCTTAAGCTCCGCGGACCCTGAATGTGGGACAATTTGGCACTTCGTGCCTCAATTATAACGATTTTAACATTCAGACTCTACCGCTGCGCGCGACAAGGAGGATTCGCCCGCTTCGCGGGCTTAAGCTCCGCGGACCCTGAATGTGGGACAATTTGGCATTTCGTGCCTCAATTATAACGATTTTAACATTCAGACTCTACCGCTGCGCCCGACAAGGAGGATTCGCGGGCTTAAGCTCCGCAGACCCTGAATGTGGGACAATTTGGCACTTCGTGCCTCAATTATAACGATTTTAACATTCAGACTCTACCGCTGCGCGCGACAAAGGAAATTCGCCCGCTTCGCGGGCTTAAGCCCCGCGGACCCTGAATGTGGGACAATTTGGCACTTCGTGCTTCAATTATAACGATTTTAACATTCAGACTCTACCGTTACGCGCGACAAGGAGGATTCGCCCGCTTCGCGGGCTTAAGCTCTGCGAACCCTGAATGTGGGAAAATTTGACACTTCGTGCCTCAATTATAACGATTTTAACATTTAGACTCTACCGCTGCGCGCGGTAATAAATTATTTTATTAATTAGCCCTTATCTAGAAATTTAATTTGAGGTATGAAATTCGATATCACACTATAATTTTTTCGAAAAAAATTTCGATGTTCGATCCCCATTTTTAACAATTTTATAAAATAGTTATCATCTAGCCCTTTAGTTTAAAAAAATATATAAAACTCGACGGATTTGTGATAAATTCCGAGGAAACTATAAAACCGGAAAATTCTAATATAAAATGCTTATAATTTGCACTGTAATATAAGTACTAAATTTTCTGACGTCTTTTGATGTGATTATTGGAATATACCAAGTAGGTAGTCATTAGTGTTTTAAAAAGAAAATAACAAAATTTTGTGTAAACTAAAAAAATGCTTTTTGTCCGACTAAAAACAAAAGCCAAATTGTCGAAAGTCATTTTAATGCATACTGTAGATTTTTTGTCCTTATTGTGACCTTTAATTTGATATCAATCGCGATATAATTTAAAACATATTCAGAAAAAATAAATGGCGCTCACCGAGTGCAATTTATACTTAGTAAACAGCCATAATTTTGGGCAACATTAGACGATATGTTTGATACCAATCATGATTATATTAAATTTTTATTGAAAAACAAATGCCGATCATAGAAGCCATATTTTGTACCCCTTGGTGCTAATTATAATACCATACATACTTTTGTAAAAATAGATTTGATACTTGATACAAGTGCAATAACAATCTAGATCATCTCTAGTCCGCGTCATGTCTCGTGCTTGTCCAGTTGTTAGTTAGTGTGCGTACTTATTCAGGATAAAGATCCTAGTAGGGTGGCTAGGGCAGGACAAACTCAAATTCAACCCAAACTCAAGTACAATAGATAAAAATCCCGATTATCGGACGCCATTTTTAGCACGTTTGTTAAATTTGTATATTAATTTGACATTTATAACTTATAGTAAATTACTGAGAAATAGTATTATCCACGGATATTGGATATAGATACCTAATTTTAATAGAACATTTACACTTGGGTCAAAATATATTACTATAAAAAATACTACAGTAATAAATAACAATATGATTCATCTTCACAGTGCATTGTTAAATCAATCAAATAAAAAAAAGTTCATAAAAATCGGTTCACCCGTTAGGCAGTAGGCGATTCGAAAAACGGTTGCTAAGCTGCTGAAAATGATCTCAAGCCTTTTAGTATATAAGATTGCAAATTGGGAAACTGACCAAATGTGAGGATGTTGACACTGCAGTTGATAACTTTTATAAGATATTATTCGACATTTTTGATACTTGTATACATAAAGTCAAACTTCCAGCTGAAAGAAAAAATATCCTTTTTGGTTTAGTATTGAACTAATTAACCAAATTAAATTTTAAAAAAAACATTTTCATAGGCTTTACAAGAAAACCAATATGTCATGTTATTTACATAAATTTAAAGAATGCAGAAATAAAGTTAAATATCCGTCTCGAAAACTTCACAATAACTATATTTCCCAAACTGAGAAAGATATCTCAGCAGATCCAAACTCATTCTGGTCGTATGTAAGAATAAAAAATAGTAGCAACGGCTTTCCACTCACAATGACCGATGGTGACTGAGTTTTTCGACAGCGAGACAATAAATTACATACCTATCAAGTACAAAGTACATATCAATCGCTAAATATTATAATGTTATCGTAACTCCTCATTCTAATTCTGTTCCTTCTGTTAATTTGGCTAATATTACTAATGATGAAATCTTGCATGCAATCAATAAACAAAATAATAGCAGATCTACAGCCGGTTCAGATAACATACCTATTTATATAATTAAAGGCTGTAACGAAATTCTTGTTCACCCGTTATCTTTTATTTTTAATCTTTGCCTAAAAACAATGTACTTTCCCAATAAATGGAAGGAAGCAAAATTATGCCCCATATATAAATCAGATGATCGCTCCAAAATTAGCAACTATAGACCAATATCATGTCTTAGTTCGTTTGCTAAAATCTTTGAATGTATAACTTTTAAACAAATTCAACTAAAAATTTGCTCCATACCAACATGGCATTACACAAAATCGTTCAACTATCACAAATTTTAAATTTCACAGAATTTATCAGCAAGGCTTTAGATAAAACACAGCAAGTTGATACAGTTTTCTCTGACCTTTTGAAGCCTTTGCTTCTGTCTCACGCAACTTTTTAATATAAAAATTAAACTCAATTGGATTTAGAGCATATTGTTTAGCTTTCGTTCGTATTTACATAATCGGAAACAATATGTTTACAGTTTACATCAATGCGCACTACTAACATAATTGCGTTGCTACATCAGGAGTCCCTCAAAGCTCAGTCCTAGGCCATTTTTGTCTCTTATACTCTTGATGATTTCAAAATATTTAAAGCCATAACATGCGAAACTGATTGCCATGTGTTGCAATCTGATATTGATGAAATTTACAAATGGTCTTTCGAAAATAAATTATTTTTAAATATAAATAAATGTTGTTAAAATGAGTTTAACCCGCAAAACGAATGCTGTTAACTGTAATTACACCATGGACTTAGTTTTAAACAGAGTATTCACTATCAAAGATCTCGGTATCTTGTTCGACTGTACACTAATAGTCCAGTCAAATTAGACAAAAATATAGCGAATAGAAAAAATAATCGGTAAATTGGTAGAGATCTTTATCTAGGCGTAAAATTGAACATGTTAAGTACTGACGACCTCTATCTGCAGGGCTCGAGCCGCTATCTTGGAGAAAAGATGCTCCAAATAAGTTTTTTTTCTTGATATCTCGATAACTGTTGGTTCTATCGCAATGAATGTTTTTATAAAAAAATAAAGGTAAAAGTATATTAATATTGAGTATATTTTCATATATGTTTTAAATATTATTAATGTTTCATGTAATTTACGTTTATGTAACTTTTTAGTTATTATATAAATTTTTCATATTATTACAGATCCCTGATGAAGGACAAAATTGCTGTCCGAAGTATTGGATAAAATATTTTTGAAATAAAATTAAATAAATAACATCTTTTTGCTTTTGCCCTGACCGATCCCCAAGATTTTTCAGTACTTATACAATAACAAATTGTATCTATATGTCGGAGTACGAGCGGACCTTAGATGATCAGTTACGTGATCAACAAAACTAATAAAAGGCGCAATTATTGGAATAGTTAACTAATCTAAACACCAAATAAATCACACATTCACCACTCATGTCATGAACCAGTTAAACGTGATCTACAAACTATGACGATAAGGAAAGGTGGCAATTCCTGGGCACGTGCTACTCGTATCAGAGCATATTAAAGACTGCCGATATCCGACATCCGACTTGCACCACACCTAGACTTCGCCCAAGTGTACTAATAGTACTAACGTAATCGAACTAACAAACACGCGATCATAACTTCATTAGCACGCTTGCATTCCTAACATTAATTATTATTACAATTGACATGATTGCTAACCCCGACAATTAAAAAAAAGATATTTCAATCAGACGGTAATATAATTATTCTCCTTTCTTTTCTTTGTAATATAATATAGTAAATCATTTCTTTTTTGTTTGAGAAAAATTTGTTTTTTCATGCATATTTTCGAAAAATTTACCTATATTTTATGCGTGTATTTTGCCATTTTCAAGTGCATAAAAATGCCAGCTTTACTTATTACCATTTTTCAGTTAATAATATTTTTAATATAAAATATTTTGCCACTCAAAATTTCTGTCTGTTCATCTGTCACATCGACATTATTATATAAGGTTTTGTTAGTAAATTATTTGCTGTTATTCTGATTTTCAAATCGTGGTAGGTAAATTTACATTACTTTGAAAAATCGTATTTCTTTATAGGTAGAAGATATAGGAAGAAGATCAAATAAATATTGTAGATAGTAACTTCTTCTTTCTTGTAACGTAGAAAAATTGTAACTATCGCACTATTTTATACGATTTTTGCAAAAAATGTTATAGGTAGTGATTCAAGAAAAATTCCATTTCAGGTTGTCAGATTTTAACGAAAACCTTATCAGCTCCTCGTTAAAACGTACAAATGTATAGTGCAAATTAGAATTTTATGTTCAGTAGAATTTGAAATAATAATGAACTATAATAAAAGCGCACATACATACACAAATTTTTGTGCAAATAGCCAAAATCTTCCCTCCTTTTTAGACGAGAGGTAAGAAGATATTTAATAAAAGAATCATAGTGTGCGTAAAATAAATCCTGGTCATGCAATAACAGAGGTTTTGATATTTTTCATGTTAGTTAGAGATTCCCTTGTATTAGTACCACATCGATTGGAAGCAAGCTTCTGTTTTCTGTGGGGGAGAGGGGTATATATTTTTTTTTACAGAAAACCAACATTTTAATCTTGGTAATCAAGCTAGTCGTGTATTTTATTACATTTGATATTATTAAGGTGGTTCAAGCGGTTCAGACTAGTCAAATCATGATTTAAATGTAACTTTTTATAGCAGTCTTTTAAAAATAATATGTTATAAACATTCATTAGGTAGAATAACGACATCGTGCAGTTTTCTTTTATATATTATTTACTTGTAAATTTAGTAAATAATTTAGGTCTAGACTAATAGTTGCTCATTTGATTGACATTCCAATTTTGCAACGTAAAATATAGAAACTTAATGATTCTGAGGTTTAACAAACGTACACGATAACTTAATTTACGAGTAGGTACTTTATTAACACACAAATCTTACAACAACTGCAGTCAGACTTATACTTTCAGCCTGAGCGCTCATTGACAGTCTGCCGTCGGTCGGTGTGGTAGCGACCGACCCGACCGCTCTGTGTTGCCACTGCTGTGACAATATACAACACAACAATTATTAAGCACATTTTATATTTAAAAATAATCTAAATGTAGTATATAAATGCAAAATTAATTTTTAATGTAAACAAATACAAGCAATTTTTATTAGCACCTGATTTTAAATCAAATAAAAATATGATATTTTAACCTCGAAAACATGTCAAAATTTCAAGAAAATTAAATGTGGTATCAAGTAATAAGAGACGAAAACTTACAAATGAAAAACTTGTTTTGTCATATATTACAAATTGGCGACGAATAGTAGATATCAAAAATTGGCAGAGGATTTGTGGTGTAATTTTTGCAATCAACCGCTATTTGAAGACGAGCAAATTTGTGGTCTTGCTACTATGCTTGTGCGATGCAGTGGCTGTTTTGCTCTATTAAAAGTACAATCTTCAACGTATGCCAATAATGAATCATGTGGCAAAAAACGACATTAATTTGAAAGCAGCTACTGGTAAGTAGTAATTTATTGTTGTTTACAATGTAATAATAAACTCACAATATGTGAGGCTGCTACACCCAAATTGGGTAGAATGCTTGATAGTACGTAGTATATTATGTAATGTTATATTTTTGTTGTTTCTGATATCGCATGTGAATTGTTTTACTATTGACTGCTTTGAATATTCCACTCATGCATAAAACTCTATTCGAAAGGCATGAACGAATAGTTGGTAGTAGTATAGAGGAAACAGCAAAATAGTTGTATTAATGCTGTGAAAGAAGAGAAACAGCGTAGTTTAGAGGAAAATTTGTAAGTTGTATACCTATATTTTTTAAACGTGATAGTAGATATTATATTTACACTATCATTTTTCAGTAGAAATATATTACAATGTACCTACATCACAAATAAATGCTGTTTGTGAAAATGAAGAAAATGCACAAGCTAATGTGCAAATCAAAGCACGTTTTGACGCCGCTTGGACGGGAAAATGGTCTTTTTTATTTTATATGTACGTTATTTATTATTATTATTCCTTATACTATATTTAAAATATATTTTTTCTTTCTTATTTCAATATTATGTTCTGTACTTGGTTCCACAATAAAGATATTACGTACTTATATTATTATTATTATTATTATTACACATTATTTATTACATTTTATTTATTCATAGATACATAAAATCACGCAATTTCCCTAAATAAGTTTTGCACGAACCCCTAATCACAAATCACAAGCATTTAACCAGCAATAAATCTATAATATTACATTTAATGGCATGGAACTTTAATTGATATTAATTCTGGGAAAGAGTGCTGGCATATTCAATTAGAAAAAACATTGTATTGTAGAAATAATTGCGAAAAATAAAGATTTGCAGCAGGAAAATGTAATTGTAATTGTATACACTCTTGTAGGCGATAATGATAATTGTACTATTGCTGGTGTGAGACAGGAAACTAAGCACTATGTGGCAAAATGGTCTGATTTAAACCACGCCACCACAAAAAAGTAAAGCGTTATGGGCCAATAAAATTAACCGAGATATTATCGAATATCTAAAATATTGTTTTAGGTGTGCTATTAATAGATATTTATACACCAAGTGAGATACATGAATGTTTATTCAAGAGAAGAAAGTTTCTTCGAGTGAATAAACATTCGTATCTCACGTGGTTTATACAATATTTTATTCAATTTTGACGAAATTATTTCAAATATATGAATTATAAATTTATTTTGACATAACAAAAAAACTAATCAAAGTAGTCGTTAGTGGCAAGTTGTCATTGTTTTTATGAATTTTTGACGTAATAATAACAGTTTAAAACGTCAGAGTGATTTAAAAATGTTTTGAGTGATTTAAAAAAAAATTAATTCACTTGTGAATAAACATTTATTTAAAGTTGTTCCTATGGAGTTAATAATAGCAGTTTAAAACGTCAAAACTGAATAAAAACAATAAGGGTGATGTTGCTACTGCACTTTGTTTCGCATATATTTTACGAGCACGATAACTGCCAAGATTGGGTTGGTACAAAATAGATCCAATAAATTATAAACATAAGGTGGTAAGGGACTTACAGGTCAAACTTTAAGAAATACATTGGACGATAATATATTTAAAACTTTCAGGATGAATGCTGATAAACTTGCTCCATGAGGTTTGTGGTGTACGGTGCCGCTAGGGGCGACACCTACCAGGTTCCGAGATGCAAGCCAGCGATTCATTCGGTTATCGTTCTCAGTAGCGCGCGGATCTGATTTATACTTTGTACTTAACAATAATCACAAATAATTATAATTGGTAGAATAAAGCATTCAGGGAATTATAGTTGTGTCGTTCATCCAGTATTCCTTATCATAACAATTGGCGACGAGGATATAAACAGAGGAAGGGAGAAAAATTAAAGTGACCATGCCGGAAACTCAAGACAAGTCTACTCAGGGTCCAGTATACGGCAGAATTGAAGAATTTCATCCTGAAACAATGTCGTGGGAATCATATAAAGAGCAGGTATTGTGCTATTTTGCTGCTAATAATATAACGGAAGAGTCATGCCAGAAAGCAATTTTTCTTGCATGCTGCGGGTCAACCATGTTCACATTACTGCGATCGCTAGTAACACCAAAGAAACCATTGGAGTTAATGATAGAATGTACAAGGGCCTTCCAGCAGGACCCAAACGCATCAAACGAGTACTTTGAATTTTTTTAAATTATAGTACTTTCTGGTCTTCTGGCAGGACCTTTAAGCATACCGTTCTATTCCTTAAATTTTAAGCTATATGCGCATTTTTTTCCTGAGTCTGTACCTTTATTGGTTCGCAAGTTACGACCAGTTAAATATTTTCCTGTTCAGTATTAAAAATGCTACGAACTGGGAGCCGCGTATCTGTGCCCACAACAGTGTTTGATGGAAAAAATTATAACTCTTGGAGTTTTTCGAAATTTGGAGACCAGTGGCGTAGTGCCAGATGCTATGGGATTGTTAAAAAATATAATAAGATCTAAAAACTTAGCTACAGTTCAATGGGAAATTGATGAAAGCAATACAAAAACGGTAATGTACAATATTCATGTAGATTATAATTGTAATATTCATAATTCGTGTTTTTAGATATTGAGAATGACGATCAAAAAGAATAAATAATTTTTTTTCGAATATGAATTTAAACGTTTGAATACCTATCCCAAAACCCTAATACGCACCACTGATTTTTCAAAATGAATGTATTCGATTACACACTATTTATAAATAAAAACTCAACGTTGTACTGCTGGAAGGACAGACTTATTTGCGGAATATCAAACTTCCAGCAGGACTCTCGCTTTGTACAAAAGTACTTCAGGAAGAGCTTCCAGCAGGACAACGCTCTGTACGTTCTATCATTAACGTTTAAACAAATTTCGGAAACATTGTCCACACATTTTTGTCCGGCTTCAAATGTAATCGTGGAAAGATTTAAATTTAACCGCCGAAATCAAAGGTCAAATGAATCACTCAGCGAGTACATAGCTGAACTCAGACGGTCAAGTCAACATTGCGAATTCACCGATCTCGAGACGATGATACGCGATAGATTAGTATGTGGGATATGTGATGAAAATTTACAGAAAAAATTATTATCAGACAAAGATTTAACGTATAAAAAAGCAGTGGAACTAGCAACCGCACATGAATCCGCGATCAGAAATGTGCAAGATTTGAAATTACCGCAAACCAGTAATAGCCAGTCAGTGGATAGAATCCACAAAATAAAACAGAATAAATTGGCTGGGAGTCCTGTACAATCAGAAAAAACAGCACGAGAATGTTTCCGTTGTGGCGGTGAGCACACACCTGACTCATGTCGATTCAAAAGCGCCATTTGCAATTTTTGCAAAAATAAAGGTATCACGAAGAAAAAACGCAAGCAAGACAAAATACCACGCCAGGACTACAAAGAGAGGAAAAATAACCGATATCAACAGGGCAGAGCACATCAAATAAGCGAAGATGTACCGGAGTATCTTTTAAACGTGGCTGAAGAAGAAAACAACGCAACCAGAAGCGGAACCGTTCCGTTCTGGATACAGCTAAAATTAGATGGACAGCCACACCGGATGGAAGTAGACAGCGGAGCCGGATTTACAATGATCAACGCTGAAACCTTCAAAATACTGTTTAAAAGACCACAAACGGATCTCAAACAGGCAAACACACAATTACGAACGTGGTCACATGAAATTTTACCTATTTTGGGCGAGCATAATGTTTTTGTTGAGTTTCAGGGAAAACGTATCAATTACCGTTGTTAGTGGTGCAGGGACAAGGGCCTAGCTTATTGGGTCGTAATTGGTAACAACTACACACTATACAAACACAGCGGTGAAAGACGACCTGCTAGAACCAGTGAAAGAATTGCAGAAGTCTTCTCCGAGGGCTTGGGACAGTACCGAGGCCCACCAGCCAGAATACAACTCGACTCCGGGGCTAGACCGGTCTTTATGCGACCACGCCAGCTGCCGTTTGCGTTGCGAACAAAAGTAGAAGCAGAATTACAACGGCTGATACAAGATGAAGTTTTGAAACCAGTGCCACACGCGGCATGGGCCACGCCGATTGTTCCGGTCATAAAGAAAGGTGGAACCGTTCGTTTGTGCGGTGACTACAGAGCCACTGTCAATACAGCTATCAAATCGGATGTGTACCCACTTCCGACGATCAACGAAGTCTTAGCAATGTTAGCCAGAGGGGAAATATTCACCAAACTGGATTTGGACCGAGCGTACACGCAAGTGCACGTGGACGAGGAATCTTCAGAGATATTAACAGTAAATACGCACCGAGGACTATTTAAGGTATGTCGGCTACCTTTTGGCATAACCTCTTGTCCCAGTATTTTTCAGAAGATTATGGAAACACGGCTAGCGGGTATACCAGGTACTGTTGTATACCTGGACGACATCCTGATCACGGCAAGTACCGACAACGAACACTGGCAGCGAGTCCGTGACGTTCTGGGCAAGCAACAAAAAGCCGGTTTACGAGTGAACAAAAAGAAAAGCCAATTCAGGGTGAGAAGAATAAATTTCTTAGGATTCCTCATCGACGCAGAAGGGATTCATCCCACCCAAGAAAAGGTAGAAGCGATTCAATAGGCAAGAACTCCAACTCAGAGAAACGAGCTCGAAGCGTTCTTGGGGCTCGTGAATTTTTATGAAAGATTCATACCGCATAAATCTACCATATTAGCACCACTATACGAACTACTGCAGAAATCAGCGGCATGGAAATGGTCAAGAAGATGCGCAGAGAGCTTTGAGGAAGCTAAGAAGATGCTGAAATCGGACCAGGTGCTGACGCACTATACACCAGAGCTACCACTACTATTATCGTATGACGCATCCCCGTATGGAGTAGGCGCCGTCCTGGCTCACCAGCTGCCGAGCGGGGAAGAAGCACCGATAGCGTTCGGATCGCGAACGCTACAACCAGCGGAGAAGAATTACAGCCAGTTAGACAAAGAAGCCTTGTCGGTGATGTTCGGAGTCAAGAAGTTCCATCAATATATCTATGGCAAAGCGGTAACTATTATAACTGATCACAAAACACTCCTTGGACTCCTAAATCCTAACAAAAAAATACCACAAACTATTTCACCACGAATGCTCCCTAAGCGCATATAACTACCAGCTAATCCACAGACCCGGAAATCTCCATCTGAATGCAGACGCCCTCAGCCGACTACCACTCCCAGCCCAACCCATGAACATTCCGGAGCCTGCTGAAGTTCTGTTCTTAGAATCCGACCAGGAGGCACCCATGACTGCGGCAACGGTCGCACAACACACGAGGAGGGACCCCGTGCTAGCTAGAGTCGAACGAGCACTGGTATACGGACAACCAATTGAGGCGACAAATGAAGAATTCCGGCCATACTCCCATCGTCAGAACGCACTGTCCACGCACCGAGGCTGTATTTTGTGGGGCAGCCGAGTAATAATCCCTGCAACATTGCGGTCAGAAGTGCTGAAGATGCTGCACCAGGTACACCAAGGCATAGTTCACACGAAAGCTGTAGCGAGAAGCTACGTGTGGTGGCCACACCTGGATCAAGACATCGAAGAAACGATATCTACTTGTCAAAGATGCGCGGAATTTCGTAACAATCCACCGAAGGCACCAGTGTTACCATGGATCCGACCAGCAGCACCATGGAGTCGGCTACACATAGACTTCGCCGGTCCGTTCTTAGGCAGGAACTTTCTGCTCGTAATTGACGCGCATTCGAAATGGCCGGAGGTAAAAGACACAGGAGCGTCAACATCATCAACTACAGTAATTAAAATGTTGCGAGAGATATTTGCAACACACGGATTACCAAACACAATCGTTTCGGACAACGCCAGGGCTTTCACATCAAATGTATTCCAAGAATATTTAAGAAAATCTGGAATCAGACACATAACATCAGCTCCGTATGCGCCAGCGACAAATGGGCAAATCGAACGCTTGGTACAAACAATCAAGAGACACTTGGCTAAAAACAATGAAGACATCCACAAAAGTCTGTAACACATTGTTAGCACTCAGAAGCACACCACACTCGGCAACAGGGGAGGCACCAGCTCAAATTTTGATGGGAAGGAAGCCACGAACAGTGATGGATCAGCTGCACCCGGATTGCCAGCCAGCACCAGTACAACTAAAAGAGGAACAGCAACTATAGAACACACCGGTGACAAGAATAGAAAAAGACGCACACGTTCTGTACAGAAACTACATCACGAAACCAAAATGGGCTCCAGGCGTCGTTGAAGAAGTTCGGGGACCAAGACACTTCACCATCAAATCAGAGACAGGTGAGCATCTGCACAGACATCTTGACCAACTGTTACCTTGCAGAAGCCGCCGCAGCCTTGGTTTACCGACGGCAGCCACGCAGCCGACAGCCAACATCACGGCGCGACCAGAGGCGCCACCAGCAGGGGACACCGAGCCGGAACCTGCCGAACCGCCACCGCTGCCAACGATATCCACAGCTGCCGTATCCATAACTACTCCAGCAGCTCCACTGCGCCGTTCCAACAGACCGAAGTCAAGGCCAGACTTCCTGGGGTACGACAAATTGTGAGGGGGAAGAATTGTGGTGTACGGTGCCGCTAGGGGCGACACCTACCAGGTTCCGAGATGCAAGCCAGCGATTCATTCGGTTATCGTTCTCAGTAGCGCGCGGATCTGATTTATACTTTGTACTTAACAATAATCACAAATAATTATAATTGGTAGAATAAAGCATTCAGGGAATTATAGTTGTGTTGTTCATCCAGTATTCCTTATCATAACAAGGTACATATATGGCAACAAGGAAGCAGTGGCGCACCCACGGGGGAGTTAACCCCCCCCCCCCCGAAATTAATTAACTTTTATTTAAAATTTAGTTTTATACTTTAAAGAAAACAATACAGGTAGGTACTTCAATTGTTAAATTAAAATTATTACAACGTGCATTCCAATTTTAATATTGTCGCTAATAATGTATAATAAATTAATTTAAATTTTTAACAAAAAAAACAATAATTCCAGTTTTCCTCAAATCAGACTTACGAAGAGTTTTTCTCAGAATTATTTAAAAAAAAATTGTTTATAATAAATGAAAATAATAATTTTTAAAATTCGACATTGTAGCTTTTTTTTAATGCCTTCGTCTTTATATAGTATTTTTTTAAAGATTTTTTTAGGTTGGGAGTAATTTGTTAAATACTGTTTTTACTGTGAGAGAAGCCTCTATTAATCTTAGTGAGACTAGTGTTACATCTACATGCCTGGTTTATAGGTAAACAAATTCATATTAAAAGTATGATAAATTTTTAAACAAAATCTCGCACATTTTTTATATAAATATCTTATAAATAGTGTATGTAACAGTCCTGTGTTATGCAGTGGCGCACCCACGAGGGTTTTTTTGGGGGTTAAACGCCTCCCCCCCCACGAAATTAATTACTGTATCGCATAATGATAACAATATTCACATACCAGGGGAAGACGATGGGGCGATCGCATCCTTTGAAAAAGTTTGTTCTTTAAAAGTTTAAGAAATCGTTGGCTGACAAATTACATATAAGTAACAAAATTTCCCAATTTTCATTTCATTTATTTTTTAGTTCTTTATTTTAATTTCTACTCGTGAAAGAGGGTAAAATATACATAATTTCGCCTATATGGAAAAACTTTTAATGAAACAGCCGTTGACTTTGAACCCAAAAAATTTTTCGCCTGCGGCGCTATTTACTCGTTTCCTTCAAAAAGCAGAACCCCGGACCTCCCCTCCCGACAAAAATTCTGAGTGCGCTTCTGCAAGGAAGAACCCAAAATCGCTTTATTTTAGTGGTTTAGCTTCAAAATGAAGGCACTCCATATAATATTACAAGAGTGAATTAAAAATTAAGTTTATCACCAGGAAAACATACAATAAAATCAAGGAAACTGAAAGATGAAAATAGAGTAAAGAAAGTCCAATCAACAAAAAACAGAAAAAAGAAAGAAGAAAAACACCGAAAGAAAATAAAGCACAACTTATTTTACGGGATGCGGACTTGAAAGACTTACGCAGAGGTTTCTAGATGATCCATTTAAACTTGAAGTACATCCGAATGAATATTGTTCAATGGTTTATTTTGATCTAGAAACAACAGGACTCTCTGTACAACACGCAGAAATATGCCATTTAGCAGCAAAGTGCAATAATGGAAATTTTAATAAATATAATGCCAATTCGAGGCAAAAAGCTGCTGAGATTTCTGGAATTCAAATATGCGAGGCTGAAATGTTTCTTAATGGTAGGTATACAAGTGTGTACTTCTTATTTACAAACTGCGTTACTGGAGTATTTAAATTTTTGGTAAAAAATAGCACAACAAATTATTTTAGTTGCACATAACGGTTTTCGTTTTGATTTACCTATACTGATAAGAGATATGCGCTCTCAAGGCATGTGGGATGAATTTGAAGCTATAGTTTTTGGATTTTGCGGTACCCTTCCTAATTTAAAATATTTATCAGAAAGGAAGGAAGATAAACTTAAGTTCAACCAGGTTGATCTTGCAAAAAATATTTAAAATGATGACAGGTCTGGCGCACACAATGCTTCAAACGACATCGATATTTTAGAAAAAATAATAGAAAAAGTTAATGGTTCAAAACAGGATCTTATTCAACGAAGTAAATCACACTCCTTAGCAAAAAATCTGCTACAAAGAATAAAAATACCTCCATCCTAGAGTATATCAAAAGTTCAGTTTCTGTTGAAATTTTAGGAAAAATGCGCAAGGAAAAGAAAAGGAATTGTACTTTTATTAGGTGAAAATATTATCCACGAGTGACCAAAAATAAATAAATAATTGTGCACAATATTTTAAGTAAAATTGAGAAGTTGTGAAATATAAACATGTTTTTTATTGAAATATTATTAATTTACTGATTATGTTAATACCTAGTTTACTGAAATTATTAGTTGTGCTGTGCTTGTGCTGAGTTTCAATCCGTTTACCCAAAAAAAAAAAAATTGCTTCAAGACCCCTAATGTGGCTATTAGTTAATTAAAAATATATTTTAGTCAATCTTAACAGAAGTTTTAAAGGAGAAAAAATTAAATTCATACTAATTATGGCAAACACAAAATAATATAAATTTATGACGTTTGTCAATAACGTTTTTAAATAAATACTTATTTGTTTTAAATGTATCGCCACGTTGCAAGATTTATTTTTTATTTCGTTACGAGCACGAATTCTTGATACAAAATATTTATTTCTGCGTAACTACATGGTAAATTTTGATAATACTTCACATGCGTATTCATATCTAACCAAACATTAAGTTAAGTAAATAGTTTTTAAACAAAGTTTATGGGTTTGACCCAATAATTTAATGCAATATATTCAGCAAAGTAACATTTTTTCTATAGTTATCTACCGTTAAATATGTCATTTAATTGCGAATATCTGAATAGAAACGGTCAAATCAATTGAAATTTGAAAAGTATATGGAAAGCAGTACCAATAACTGATTTTTTCATGTTTCATTAAAAGTCTATGGATTTGTTACAACACTCGATCACTTTAAATGTTTATTAAGTTGTTTATTTATTTTTACTTCCTTGTACGGAGTAATAAGGAAGTATTGTAATCGCGAAAAATTTCGGTTTTCAGATTTTGATGGAAATATCCGTTTTGACCTTTTCTGAATCCATTATGACTAGTTTCGTCGTGACGTCTGTACGTACGTACGTACGGACGTATGTGTGGCGCATAACTCAAATACGGTTAGACGTAGAAAGTTGAAATTTTGTATCTAGGACTGTTATAGCATCTAGTTGTGCACCTCCTATTTTTGGTTTCAATCTACAAACCGGAAGTAGTACTTTTTTCAAATATTTCGATAAATATTTAATTTAAGACAAATTTTTTAATTTTAAATGAAAGATTATGTGATTATTACCTACAATCGGTATTTTATAAATATTTTTGTATCTGGTATCATTTAGGAATAATTAAAGTATATATTTATAATTTAGTATTTCGGTATCTTGTAGTCCATGATCGATTAACATTTGTTACTACGTAAAATTTAAATGATTATGACATGACAGTGACAATAGTAAAATATGCTTTATATCTTCTTCTGCAGTTTAAATAAAATGACTAAAATATATTTGTGAGTATACTAGTATAATAAGTTAAAATAATTTTTTATATTATTCTACATTTTAGTTATTAAGAAAAGTATGAACACACAAGGCGTACAAGGAAGTCATGTGGTGTCCACGTCAGATTTTTTATTGTAATAATATAAAATTTGTGGGAACGCCCACTACGATACGACATGTTGTCAAAATGAATTCGCCATGGTGATTCAAATGTTTATTTATTATTTATATTTTTAATTATTAGTTACTTGTTTTGATAAAATTGTATTTGACGTTTTGTAATATTTCCTGAATATTAAACAGTTTATTTAAGTAGTAGTTATGATATCAATATATATTCCGCAACTTATTACAAATTGTAAATATTTCCTAATATTTATATAGGTATTGAATAATGTAAATCTTTGTTTTTTTTTAAATTTATGACCAACATTTGTTCGTATTATCGATTATCACGAAACTTATAAATATCAAGTTTTTCCCATAGCGCGTGGTTCGTGCACGCTTCTGTCTATGGTTTAATCACATTTTCAACTTTTAGAAAATGTCAACTTACAAACAGTAGAACTGCCGTGTGGTTATGTTAATCAAAAACGCAGCATCAGTGTATCCCGCGTCGTAATAATTTAAAAAGTATGTTCTGTTGAATGGCGTAGCTATGTATTCAGCGCCCTGGAGTAAATCAAATCGGTGTCTCGGTGGAGGTAAGGGCGAAATTTTCTTTGAACATTTAGTTTCAAAAATATAATTTGTACTTTTGTACTTATTTTGATTTAAAACTCATATCTACTAAATAATAACAGTTTAATAGAAATTCAAGGTATTTTAACATAACGATTTTAATATAGATATCTGGATTTGTTTTGTCTTCTTGAGAATGATTGCCTTGAGCTTGTAATATTTTCTCATAAGAACTAAAACCGGAGCAGATTATTGAAATCAACAGTATCTAAAGATGTTCATCCTTGTCTGCTTTTTGTTTTATTTTCCTCTTTTACTAAACTAAGCAGCTGAGCACCACTTTAATTATCTGCAATAAATGTTATATACTGCGCACTCGAAACCGTTTTATGCATTTTATCTCCATAAATTTCTGCATATAGGAACAAGCAATAGGCATAAATAATATATCAATAGAATCATTAAGATAAATAAAATAACACCTGAAAATAAATATAAATTGCAGTAGAAATTAAATAAGAGGGAGCAAAATTCATAAAATTGCAATGAAATATATGCAAAATGAACTATTATTACAGACATAATTTTTAGAATAAGACCCGTTTAGTATGACGTCACTCCCTGATTCAATTGTAAGTATTTATTTTTTATATTTTTATAGGTGTCTCAATTCACCCTGTGTTTGGGGTGATTCGGGAATACGATTTATTTTTCATAAAAATAAATTTACATTTTATTGTTAAAGAAATACCAAAAATACGTTCAAAAACACGTAGATAAATAGGATAACAAAGTAAATCACATTCAATGGTAACATTTAAATTTATAAACGATTATAAAGTTTTTTACAATGTTGTAAATATTCGAAAAATAAATCTAGCAATTTTATACTGCTGTAAATAACATGAGATAGTAACAATAAGTAAATTATATCATTATAAACGCATTTTACTGCTCACTTTCCTGTATTTTGTATTTGACTTAAAAGCTATAAGTACAGTTTGTACTGTCAGTTGCTTCAATAAAGAATTGAATTGAATGTATTTCAATGTCTGTTGGGAACTGATAGCCTTCTCTTCGCAATAGTGTTAGCTTCGGCAGTTTTCAAATTATTTGGTTCATATCAATATCACATTTGTCCTCAACTTGAAGATATATAAAGGCATTTTTAATTAATTATTAATAATTCTACTAACCTTTTTTCTTCGATAGCAGACAAAGCCGTTTACCCGCCTATAGATTTTTGTTTTGATTTTGAATGACACTGCAGAGTTGATTTGGGGATATTATATAATATATCCTCAGCTTCCCATAGACTAATTTGCCATTTTTGTGTGCCTTTTCAAAATTATTTTTACTCTAATTTTGGTAAGATTTGGAGCCAACTTTCTTTTTGTATTCGCGTACCATTGTCCCTATTAACCCCAAAATTTGTTCTAAAATATTAAAATATTTGTAAAAAATTTGTATAAAAACATTTAGTTTGATACTATAATATAACCTCACCAATATATTTCAAACCTTTAAACAAGCCTAAAAAATATTTCAAATATCAACTGTGAACACACCCTACCAGGTGAAGTTTAATTAGTAATTTGAAAACAGTGAATATAACAATTAATTTCATAAATTTTTTAAACGTATAAAACTCACCATTTAACCTTAGATGTGTACAGGCGGAGCGAAAAAAATTTTTTGAATTTCATGTGGCCTATATGCGGAATAGTTGTCTTTGAAAATGTAATTACTGTGCAAAATCTCATTTAAATCGTATTTGTTCTTTGGGTGCCAAAACGAGCTTGTTTTTACCTTCCGCTTACCTGTAAAGGAAGGTATTGGAATCATGCAAAAAATCGGGTAGTGAGTTTTTAGTGAATGAGCACGAATTAGGGTCCTTACAACTAATTTTTGATAGTTTCACGATGATGTCTGTGTGTGTGTGGTCAAGGCCGGGTGTTAGTCGCATAACTCAAATACGAATTACCCGAAAATTTTGATATTTGGTATTTAACATTTGTATATAAATTGGAAGAGCTCCTTAGATTTTGGTACAAATATCTTCATCGGAAGTGATATTTTTTGAAGATTGAAAAGGTTAATTGTCAAAATTCTATATAAATTTGGAAAAATATAGTATTTATTTGTAATAAGAATAAGAGGAAAAGTTATTTGCAACTTACGTTATAAAAAAATTGTCTTTATCTGGTAGATAAAGAACTGCAGTAAAATTTAAAAAATAAATTTATCAAATAAAACGTTGATATCTTGTAATCCATGATCGGTTGATTTTTGTTTCTGCGTAAAAAATATTGACAGGTGAAACGGGTGACAAGTTGGCATACTAGCGCTATATAAGTCGTAAGTAAGATATTAAATGTAGTAATTGAACGGAGGATGGCTTCAGCACAGCAGAGTTTTCCTGTGAATGAATCTTTTTATTCAGGTGATGCAAATTTGTGTTTGAATATTTTAGATTTTTATTTGTATATTTTAAATGGGCACCGGATTGTACGTATACATTTGTGTTTATAAGTCTAGATATGGCGGAAGGTTGTGTGATGGCCACGTCAGATTTTTTAGCTTTGTATTATAAATAGCTTAAAAACTTGTATAGTTTTTTAAGTAAATGCAAATAATATTTAGGTCGATTCGAGCTCTTACTTTAATAATTTTAATACAAATTGACCATGACGGGCTTGTTGCAGGGCAAGGTGCTTCAGTTTAACAGAGTTGCAGTGCAGTTATTTCGGTAGTGTTGTTTTTCTATCGTGAATAAGTTTATTGTTATATTCCATCTATAAGAAAATATGCCTCAAACGCGTTTAGACTCGTTCTGTCCGGTGTTTGGTGATCCAAAAACGTTTAAAGACAATATGCTTCCAAATTATGCCGACATTATTAGGCGTTATTTGATTTTAAGATAAGAACTTTTAAATTTAAATAAACAAGATCCGAGTTTGGGTAATGTATGTTTGTCGTTGATAAACGAGTTAAAAGTTTTGTGGGAAAAAAGTTCTATTTCTGTAGTATCTGACCAACAAATTTTACACAAGATAAAGGAGTATCACAAGAAATATCGCGATATTAAAAAGCCTATAAAAAAGGATGGTAAGTTAAATATGTCACACAAAGTTATTCGTTTTAGAGAATTTGGTGAAAAACAATTATTTGATATTTCATTGTGTAAATGTAAAGATTTTTTGAAGTGTTCTTGCAAAATTAAAGTCCCTATAAATGAAAGCAGCTTTTTAACAGACCAGAGAACTTTAAGGAAAATGGTTATTGGCAAAATTGATATAAAGACAACTAAAATCCTTGAAAAAAGATTAGAGCGTAAAAAGAATGCTTACCAGAGAACGAAGCAAAAATCCAAAGAGGACGATGACATTTGTCAAGTAACATCAAGTGCTTGGAAAGATTGCTCTAGGAGCCCCAGTGTTTCGTCCAACAACAGTATCGACCTTCAAGTTCCAAAAAATGTTGAAATCTTAAACGCGTCTTCTACTTCTCAGATGAGAACAAAACTCTCTTCTTTAGCACACGCTTATGATCGAACAGGAGTCTCAGACAGATCCGCTGCAATTCTTGTTAATACTGCTCTAAAAGACATGGGAATAATAACAGCGGAAGAATCATCCAAAATTATAGACCGCAGTAAAAATAGGAGAGAAAGAGTTAAGGCTCGCAAGAATTTAAAAAAGAAGCATGAAGAAGAAATAACCTGTGTCTATGGAATATATTTTGATGGGAGAAAGGATAAAACTTTGATTCAAGTAAAGGAAGGAGATACTCTTTCAAGAAAGACAATCACAGAAGAACATATAGTATTAGTTGCAGAACCGGGTTCGATTTATCTCGGTCACATAACTCCGTCATCTGGAAGTGCGCAAAATATTAAAAGAAGCTTATTGGAATTTCTGGAAAAAAACATAAATATTTCCGTGGTGCAAGCAATTGGATTCGACGGAACAACGGTAAATACAGGTTATAAAAATGGAATAATACGGCAATTTGAAATTTCCTTGGTGCGTTCTCTGCAGTGGTTTGTGTGTTTAATGCACACTAATGAACTGCCATTGCGACATCTATTGTAGCATTTAGATGGAAAAACTACTAGACCAAAAGGTTATTCGAGCAGTTCGAGGTCGTCTACCTCTCTTCCTGACAACAGATCCTGTTTCCTGAAAGTTTTTTACCCACAACGTAATCGATTTTCGGTCCGGAACTGCTTGACGACGGGGAATTTAGAATCGAATACGGAACGCGCGCTGGGCGGCGATTACAGACTCGTTTCCGCGTATGTATGCTTCTACGGCAAAAGCGCGTTGTTCGTTCGTCCACATTATGTTTACGACTGAAACTTTTTTAACGCAAACTATATATATATATATATATATATATATATATATATATATATATATATATATATATATATATATATATATATATATATATATATATATATATATATATATACCGGCCGCTATACACGCCATTCCCATCCTTGTACGACCTCTGCTCGCTTCACAATTCTCTATTGAAACTAGGGAGGTTGTTTTGCCCCAACCTGTATTATAACAAATAGTTGCCAATATAATGATAAGAATTTGTATAAATTCCGTCGACTACAGTTCGTTGAAGATTCGAAGAATTCTAAAGGATAATGCGTGCGAGCAGGAGAGGGTAACTTAAAACAATATCCGGATAAGAAGTGGCTTCAGTTGTAGAACTGAGGACCGCGTTGATAGTGGAAACTAAAACAGTGCACCAAATACGCATGGTGTTCCGGTGGTCGACCAACGTTCACGTTTGCGAGCGCAAAAATAAATAATTACGTACTGCAAGACTTAACGCCTACACAATAAACGACGCCCTACACTTCGCGAATACAACTTAATTATTAATGCAAAAACCAAATCACTCGCACGGCAATTATGCCGTTTTACAAAATCGGTAAACCGTATCTCAATAGTGTTTACAGTGGTCAAACAAGTAAGTGCTCAAATATTTGCAATGGAAATGATAATTAATAAATGCAAGGCTTATCTATCTGTTGGCAATAAAAGTAGATTTGGAGATATCGCCTGGTTCCCAGAATGATTTCCTTCCGACGTCACTAACATCCAAGATGGCACGCTTCTGGTTTAACCAACGACTCCACAGGATGGATTTTACTCGTATAAGTCCTTATTATAGTACAATATGCCCTCCAAATACGTGGGAGAATAAATCTCACAGATGCAAGTCCTCAACCAAAAGCCTAAAATAATATTCCTATTCACAAATGTTCAAAAGTACATGAACTGAGTGGATGAAGAGATGAGAGTAAAGATTTCTTAAATCTATTATGAACTTCCAATAAATGTAACCAGTCTATACAACGATTACTAAACAAAACAATAAAGTTAGTAGAGAAACAGTTAAGAATTTTTGCAATAAATACCTGGGATGCTGGTGGCTATAAGTGTGATACAATTAAGCCAGTGAAGTAATTTATCCGAAATATTCCGCGGAAAATGTAAATACTTTCCGATTATGAAGATCTCCTTTAATTCCATTTTCCCCAAAGTTAAACAATATCCAAATAATATCCAAACTTAAGAGGGTTTTATCGCTCAACGCTGCTATATCACAAATCCCCGTTATTTCAGATACCCGAGCTGACAGCCTATGTTTTATGAGCACATGTTCTCTCTATTTATCTAATTGCTATGTTTTGCTCCATTCTTGTTTAGAAAATACTCAACTTGATTGTCTAGCGCGCATGCAATTTTTAAATTTATGTAACAAATTACTCGACTACTATTTGAAAATTTTATATAATAATGTGATACAATCATTTAAATTTACAATGCAATCATAGTTACGAAGAGTTTTTTTCAGAATTATTATTATTTGTTTATAAATAATAATAATAACAATTTTAAAAATTCGACAAGGTAGCTATTTTTTTACTGCCTTTGTCTTTATACGGTATTTTTTTAGATTTATAGAATTCATAGGTTGGGAGTAATTTGTCAAATACTTTTTTTACTGTGACTATTTCCCACATATTAATTAAACCAATCATTTGCTTCAATTTTTTAAATTCTGACCAATGACGTACAAAATATATCGGCAAAAATTGAAAAAATTCCCTAGGGATTTTTCAAGTGACAATTTGCCCGTTACATGGCCATGTATAATAATTTTATTGACTTTGTATTGTTTTTAATTGAAATTAAAAGTGTCAAATGAACCTTTTTGCGACAACTTCTTACGATGAAATAAAAATATATCAAATATAACGCCAAAAAATATAGTTGCGTCAAAAACCTTAGTTTGGAAGCAATTATTAATGAACTTGTGAAACGAAAGAAACTAAAATTTAAAATTTTGACACTCACAGGTTAGTAAAAAAATTAAATTTCAAAATAAACAACCGTTTCGGCACAAAAAATTAGTCTATATTTAAAAACACGAAAAACCACGAATAATTATTCTAATCGGTCTGCAGCAGTGTCAAATTTTGCTTACTCCGGCATTAGAAAACATTTAATAATAAAAATATTAGGACAGTCCAACGTAAATTTATTAGTTCATATTTTATGTCTGTTTATTTGGGAAATAGTCTAACAAAATATATCTCGGGTCTCATTATTTTGCAGGTAAAATTATTTCTTAAGATTGTTGCTTATAGGTAACATTCCTCGACAAATTGAATGATAAAATCCCTCGCCTTCAGCTCGGGATTTTGATCATGTCATTTGTTTCGAAATGTTACCAAGCAACAATCTTTTGAAATAAATTTTACCAGCAAAATAATGATCCCTTGATATATTACTATTGATAAAAACCCTTTAATAGAGAAATCTTCAGCTTCACAAATATGGCTGTACCAAAATCTAACAATAATTCCCAACGCCCAACGGTTTTCGAAGATTAATTTGTGCTTGAGAGAGAGAGAGAGAGATGTTTCTAGAAGAGCGACAGTTGAAGAGAGACAGACAACAAGCACCTAGCGCAAATATTATAAACAAGATTTAATTAACTAAAGACTAACATACACGATCCGCACGCAATTCTTCGTGAAAAATAAAGCACGAAAGAGAGATGGGAAAGTATTGATAAGCGTTCAAATAATGTTACACGATTATGTTGATCTAATAATGACATTATTTAAATTACTGAATTGAACATTGTAATATATTTCAATGTTTAAAATGTAAACGCGCCTTTATGCGCGGCAGAGCACTTGAACGCATCAAGCTACGGCGAATCAGAGAAGCTTCGGAAGAATCTATTTAATGTCAAAATTATAAACTATGACTAAATATAAACTAACCAATTTAAAGTAAAAAAGGTTCGTATTTATAGAAATGATTGAAAAGATAACTAAGTTGAAGCATTTATATTTTAGGAAAATGATGACACAAATAAAAATTTGAACCGTAACACCGATTCATCACGTAGTCCTGATTTACCCCGGTTAATTTCCTAAAACTTTTATTTGAAGTATTTTTGTCTAAAATTAACTGGTCACTTTTGAGCAAAGAAAAACCAATTGCCCTTGTTAAACGCCTATGGCCCGCTTTTTGATTTACACCCTGTATATATTTTCATTGTGTAATGTAATTTTCATTGTAGGTTTCATCGTTTATCAGAAATGTATGCAGAAAGCATGTGCAAAATGGGCCATGTAACAGTTTTAAAATGTTGCTGACAAAGCACTAGTAGATGCAGAAAAAAAAGTATTTTGAAATAATCAAATTATGACGTATGTAACGACATCTGTGTTAACATATGCAATGTACATTACTAGGTCGGTAATAAAGTTACAGTCTTTATCATAACATGGTGTCAGAAGTGTGCGTTGTTCCAGATAAAGAAAAGAAAAAGAAAATATTCGAAGAAAAAGCGAATAAATTGAGAAAAAAGTACGTAGATACAAAATAAACAATGCCTGACAATACTGTCCCAGCAGTGCCGGTGGTGCCAGCAATGCATGCTGTGCATATAAGACCGCCAAAACCGTTGGTCATAAACAATCAAAACATGGCTACAGTTTGGAAAGCTTGGATTCAACAATTTGAGTGGTATGCGATAGCAACACAATTAGCTACAAAAGAACCACAAATCCAAGCTGCAACATTTATGGCCATCATCGGGCCAGAGGCAGCAACAATATATAATACGTTTAACCTAACTCAAGATGAGCAAAACGACGTAGAAGTTATAAAACACAAATTCGAAAATCTGTTTCAACCAAAGAAAAACAACATTTGAAAGATACAAATTTAATAAAATAATTCAAAATGAAGGCGAATCTTTCGATGAATTTCTAACAAACCTCAAAGCACAAAGCAAAAGTTGTGAGTTTGGCATTCTGCATGACAGTTTATTGACAGATAGAATTGTAGTTGGTAATAACAATGACAAAGTAAGAGAAAAACTACTCTGCGAAGAAGACTTAACGCTCGAGAAAGCAATACAAGTTTGCAGAGCGAGTGAGCAAACTAGCCAACATCTAGTAGACATGAAAAAAGAAGAAACCAGATCGGTAGAAGCAATAAAAACTAAAAGTAAGGAAAACACATTCGACTGCAAGAGACGTGGAAACAATCACGCACCCAAGAAATGCCCAGCATTCATGAAAGAATGTGGAAAGTGTGGACGTAAAGGACACTTTAAGAAAATGTGCCGAAGTAAAGAAAAAGTCGAGATGAATAAAAGAAAAGGACCGGAACCCAAAATAAATGCAGCTGATGTAGAGATAGATAATTATGATGATGAATTTTTCGTAGGCGCTTTAAACGTTAATGATGCTAAAAAAGTAACTGAAGAATGGTGGGAAACAGTACAATTTAAGAATACCAAGTTTAAAGCAAAGCTAGATACTGGAGCAGAATGTAACGTTATGTCTAGTGATGGGTCTTTCGTTCATTTTTAGTGAGTCAGTTCATTTCGCTCCGCTCAGTAAAGTGAGTCGTTCACACTGAGTCGTTCATTCGAACGACTCTGTAAAAGAGCACTGTGCGTTTTAAATGACACCGTGCTAGTGTGCTGCTCAGCTGAGCTGCTCTGCACATGCTCACAGCTCACAGCACTGTGCGGTGTGCGCTCGCCGTGTGTGCATATGCGATGTGGCATGTGCACATGTGCCAAACTGTATGAACCTGAACCTGAGCATTTTAGTTGTTAGTTGTGTTGCTTATAGTTGTTGTATATGTATATTGACAATGGAAAATAAACAAAATAAAAATTTAACAAAAGGAGTACTGTCTGGCAACATTTTGAAGAATGTTCAACAAATTTAACAAAACGTTTGTTGTTGTTGTCCAGTCCTACATTGTTCCCACTTCCCATATTGTTGATTATTTTCATTGTTGGCCGTACAACAGAAACGCATGCATTCTTCTCAGAATACACTGCACTCAGTCAAGCCAATAGTGCTCTGAAATATGTTATGTACCGTGCGCTGTCTGTATGTTTCGTTCGTTTCGTTCATTCCACTCGCACTCGTTCGTCTTTCTGCGTTCAGCGAGCGCTAGCGGTGAGCGGAGCTAGCACGGTGCTAGTGTGAACTGGTGTGCCGTACTGAACGAACTAAAGAGTCGTTCGTTCACGGCACACTAAAATGAGTCGTTCATTTTGAACGACTCGTTCATGAACGACCCATCACTAGTTATGTCAAAAACGCTGGTCGACAAACTAAATGTTCAGTTGAAACCTTCTAAGGTAAGGAAAATTGTATCATTCCTAAATAATAAAACTGATGTTGCAGGTCAAATTGAAATAGATTGCAAAATAGCTGAAAAACAGAAAAACATCTGTTTCATTGTCATCAATGAAAGTGTAACACCAGTGATTGGTATTAAAACCTGTTCTGAACTCAACCTTATTAAACGTGTTCAAGAGCTTAAAAGCAACAAAAATATTTTCGTCGGGCTAGGTTGTTTGAAGAATTTTGAATATGACATTGACTTAAAGCCAAATGCAGAGTTTAACATCGAACCAGCTAGAAGAATCCCTTATTCAATAAGAGATGAAGTCAAACAGGAACTCGACAAAATGGTCAAATTAGGTGTGATCAAGCAAGTCAGTGAACCAACACCCGTAGTAAGTGGAATGGTCATCGTCCGAAAAAATGGTAAAATAAGAATTTGCATCGACCCAACAGATGTTAACAAAAATTTACTAAGAAGACACTTTCCCATGAGAACATTAGAAGAAATTGCAGCGAAAATCAAGGGATCAAACTGGTTTACTATTTTAGACTGCAAGAAAGGGTTCTGGCAAATCAAATTAAGTCCAAGAACTCAAAAGTACATGACATTCTCCACTCCATGGGGTAGATACTGTTTTCTGTGACTCCCGTTTGGCATAGCGTCAGCCCCAGAAGTATTTCAGGAAATCATGCATAAATTTAACAGAAGAAATCAGCAACGTTGAATGCTCAATGGATGACATCCTTATTCACGCTAAAACTCGAGAAGAGGCAGAAAGAATTACTCAGCAAGTAATAAATAAATTAGTGTTAATATATTAGAATGATTGGTATAAAATATTAGTTATTATAGTAAATAATATGTTAATTCTAAAAACGTCACTTTTATATATTTTATTATTCAACACTCTTTTTTATTTTTATATTACAAAATTGTTTCTATAGTTATTTTATTAAAAACATTTTATTCAATGCATGCTAATATTTTTAATACTTTCCCTCATTGAATAAACTGTTTAGCTGAAATACATAAAATAAATTTTAATTAATTCCGATAGCCTTCATAAAATCCAAAACTCGAGGTCTGTGCATCGGTTTTGTCATCATGTCTGCCAATTGTTCTTCCGAAGATACTTTCTTGATATTAAGTTGCCCGTCCATAACAATTTCTCTTATAAAGAAATGTCTCAATTGAATATGCTTTGTTCTGCGATGATATTCTGGATTTTGTGCTAATTTAATAGCAGCTTCATTATCGACATATAGATCAGGCACTGTTTTAAAGACTATCATGTCTTTTAATAGTCGAATGAGCCAAATCATTTCTCTCGTAGCTTCACTTGCCGCTACCAATTCAGCTTCTGTTGTAGAAATAGCTACTGAAGTCTGTCTTTGACTCATCCAAGACACTATTCCACCAGCATACATACAAACTACTCCAGTAGTTGATCTTCCCGTTGTTGTATCTCCTCCGAGGTCTGCATCGCTGAATCCTTCTAGAATTCCTTTTTTCAAATTAGATTTATAAGTAATGCCAATTTTACTTGTTCCCTTCAGATATCGTAAAATTCTTTTAACGCGAATCCAGTCTTCCCATGTAGGGTTCTCTAATTTTCTCGATACAACCCCTACTGCGTAAGCAATATCTGGCCTCGTTCCGACCATTAGGTACATTAATGCACCTACAGCTTGTCTGTATGGGAAATCTTTTTGTTTTTCTTCTTCCACTTTCCCTGGCTCAATATCTTCTTTTATTATAGGGGTTGGAGCAGATCTACAATTTTCCATTCCAAATCGTTCCAGTATTTTGTTCGTATAAGCTTCCTGACTTATTTTTAAAAATCCACTTTCATTTTTAATTTCCAAACCAAGAAAATACGACGCGGATTTGGTGGTAATTTTAAATTCTTCTTTAAGTTGGTTAATAAATTCTTCACCATTCATTTCATTTGTTGAAGCAACTAATCCATCATCAACATAAAGTGCAATTATGATTTTATCAATACCTTTCTGTCTGATAAATAAGCATGGATCAGCTTTGGATTCTTGAAAACCTATTTTCATTAAGTAGTCCACAAAACGTCTGTACCAACAGCGGGGAGCCTGTTTTAATCCATACAAGCTTCGTTTTAAAATACAAACTCGACCTGAATTATCATTAAAACCTTCAGGTTGTTCCATATATATATTTCTTTTTCATCTAGGTTTCCATACAAAAATGCAGTTGACACGTCAAATTGAGTTAAATTCATATTTTCACTTGCTGCAACACTTAGTAGTGTCCTAATTGTACTCATTTTAGCTACTGGACTAAACGTTTGTTCAAAATCGACCCCTTTCTTTTGTGCAAAGCCTTTTACCACTAATCTTGCTTTAAAGCGATCAACAGAACCATTTGGATTCATTTTGATACGATAGACCCATTTAAAAGGTATAGCTTTTTTGTTCATAGGTAACTTTTCTAAATTCCATGTATTATTTTCATTTAGTGATCTAATTTCATCATTCATAGCAGAACGCCAATTTGTTGATTCTTTGCTATGTATAGCTTCATCATAACTTTGTGGAGTATCTATTCCGTTCATCAAATTTATTGCTACTATGTCCACATAAGAACAAAATCTTTCCGGTGGCTTAAGTATAGACCGATCGCGAAGAGTTCTTCTTGCAGATTCTTCCTGTTGCTCATTTAATGTTTCTTCATTATTTGAATTTTCAGTGTCTTCTATTTCTATAATTGCTTTATCCAAATCTTCACTATTACTACTAGATTCTTTTACATTTTCTTCTGAACTTCTCAGAGAATATTGTGGACTTGAGGACAAAATTTCTTCTCTGAAAATTACATCTCGTGATCGAATTAGTTTATTTCTTTCTTTATCCCAAATTCTATAACCACCATAATCATATCCAATTAATATACCTTTTACAGCTTTTCTGTCCATTTTCTTTCTTCTTCCTTTTGGAATATGAGCGAAGCATATAGTTCCTATGATTCTGAGATGTTTCAAATTTGGTTTTCTTCCAAACCATAATTCACAAGGCGACTTGTTATCTATTTTAGTTGGTCCAGTTCTGTTGAGAATATATGTAGCGGTAATTTATTAATTCAGCCCATAAGTACTGAGGTAGATCTTCATGTGAATATTTCATTGCTCTTGCTGCTTCTACCACAGTTCTATTTTCACGCTCACTACACCCATTTTGCTCCGGGGTGTAAGGCATAGTTAAATTCTGCGTAATACCTCTAGTTTCAAGAATTTTTCTAACAGCTTTATTATCAAATTCACCTCCGTTGTCACTTAAAAAATTCTTGACTTTATGTCCTGCCGATTCACATTTATTCAGCATTAATATTAATTTATCATGAACTTCAGATTTGTCTTTTATAAAATAAATAAATCTGTAGCGTGTAAAATCATCTTTAAAAAGTACAAAATATTTGAAACCTGAATTTGAAGTAATAAATGGACCACATACATCAGAATGTATAAGTTCTCCAGGAGATGTAGCCCTTTCCCCGGTTTCAAACTTTAATCGATGTGCCCTTCCATAGATGCATCCTTCACATAATTCACTATCTAGATCCATTTTAATGCCTAATTCTCTTTTTATTACTAATTTTACATGCCTTTTGTTTTGATGACCTAGACGTTCATGATAAAGTTGAAGTAAATTTTCTTTCCTTGACTCTACCGAAGATGCTTCCTTTGAATTTGGAATAACGTTTTTCACCATCAACTTGTATAAACCTCCATAAAGTTCTCGATGACCAACAAGCACTACATTTCCATTGAGTTTTAACTTACAAATGTATGCACTTGAAATAAATTCGCTGTTCTTGGCATACTTGTCCTGGGTTGACAAAACAGAAAATAAATTTTTCTTTAGTTGAGGTACATACCAAACATCAGAGAGCGTTATTTTATTACATCGACCATTAACTTTAGCCTCTACTTCAATATTTCCTTTACCTATTGCCTTTACACAATCACCGCTAGCAATAGTTACTACATGAGGATCAGGCAATTGTTCAAATGATATAAACAAATCAGATCTGTTGCAAATATGATTTGTAGCACCATTATCAACGTACCAATTATTATTATCACATTCAGTTGCAAAGATGTCAAAAGTTGAAGTTAACAAAGTCATATTTGTTGAAGGAATTTTCTCAATTTTTTTTAGATGGTCGACCGTCTGCTTTCCACTTAAAACAATTTTTAATACGGTGACCTGTCTTTTTACAATAGTGGCAAACTATATTAGCGTCTGGATTCTTGGATTTTATACCAAACTTATAATTATTTTTCTTTGTGTTTCCAGTATAAGCCTTAGTTACAAGGACTTCTGAATTACTTGTAGATTCATTAGTTTTTGAAGTTAATGCCCTTTCATGCGTACACAATTGACTTGTTAAATTATCAATATTGCGTTGCGATTTAGGAATCAGAAGCCAACTAGATTTAAAAGAAAAATATTCTTCGGGTAATGTGCCCAAAATTTTACAAATTAATAAAATATCTGGTAATCCATTATCATTGCCACTTTCTTTGTTTATTTCTTGAACTAAATTATTCCACAGATTCTTTAAATTTGATAGATGAGCAGCTATGTCATCTCCAGCTTGCATTTTATGCATAAAAAATTGCATACAAAGGTCGTAGGCTTTATTATCTGTCACTCCTTCGTATAATCTGTGTAATTCAAGCCATATTTCTCGAGCATTGGTAAAACGCATAACTTTCTGAAGAGTTTCTTCAGACATATTTGTCGTTAACACTAAAAGAGCATTGCTATCAGCTTTTATGAATTTATCTAAGTCTGTAGTATATTTAGCTATTTCCTGTGTTGATGCAGTTAAACTTGCTTTTGTTGGTTTCTTTAAAATACCCTCAACAACATCTAATGCGCCAGAAATACTTCTTAAAAGAATTAACGCCTTATATTTCCATGTTGCCCAATTCATTTTTCCATCCAAAATACCAATATTTATTCTTGGATCCATGTTGACTTCTGAAGAAAAAACTCTTCCTTTTACAAGACTGAAAATAACTAATCATACAACAACCAATTCACTCAAATAATGCGTGTTGCGCCCATAACCTGTTAATATATTAGAATGATTGGTATAAAATATTAGTTATTATAGTAAATAATATGTTAATTCTAAAAACGTCACTTTTATATATTTTATTATTCAATACTCTTTTTTATTTTTATATTACAAAATTGTTTCTATAGTTATTTTATTAAAAACATTTTATTCAATGCATGCTAATATTTTTAATAATTAGAAGATTCCGGATTGAAGCTCAACAAAGAAAAATGTAAATTTTATAAAAACGAAGTCACGTTTTTAGGACACGTCTTGACCGAAGAGGGTTTGAAACCGGATCCGGAGAAGGTATCGGCAATACATAATTTGAAAACACCCACTAACATTAAAGAGGTACAACGTCTGCTAGGAATGGCAACATATCTAGCAAAATTTATACCTAATTTATCAGATATTACACAACCCTTAAGAAATCTAATAATCAAAAACAATGAATGGGTTTGGACTCCAGATTGCGACGAAGCAGTCAATAAAATAAAAAATCAACTCACAAAATCGCCAGTATTAAAATACTACGACGTAAATGAAGATGTCAAGCTTTCGGTGGATGCTAGTTCAAAAGCACTAGGTGCTGTATTATTACAACAAGGGAGACCAGTGGCCTATGCAACTAAAGCATTGACAGCTAGCCAGATAAATTATCCACAGATCGAAAAAGTGGCGTTGGCGATTATGTTCGGTTGCAAAAAGTTTCACGAGTATATTTATGGGAAGAAATTAGTGGTCGAAAGTGACCACAAGCCCCTAGAAATTATCGCCAAAAAACCAATATCAACTGCACCACCAAGGCTGAAACGAATATTATTCGACATCAAACAGTATTCACCAGAAATAGTGTATACGAAAGGAACTAAATTAAAAATAGCCGACACCCTGAGTCGAGATTGTAATTTGGAAGTCACAGAAGAAAAAGAAGAATTAGAAGTACAAATGATAATTCCAATGACTAAAACTGCTTTCGAAGAACTGAAGACTCTAACACAAGAAGATGAAGAACTTCAAGAATTAAAAGAAAGAGTACAGATTGAAAAAGTACACAAACTTAAAAATAATCTTAGAAAATTTTGGAATTTTAGAGAAGAAATCGCATATTACGACGGAATCCTCTGCAAAGGCGATCGAGTAATAATTCCAAAGAAAATGCAAAATAAAATTCTACAAACAATTCATGAAGGTCATTTAGGCATACAAAGCTGCCTAAAACGAGCAAGACAGTCAGTGTATTGGACTCAAATGAACCAAGATGTATGCAAAATGATAAATAAATGTCCAGTCTGCCAATCCAGACAAAGAGATGCACAATCAGAACCGCTAATAAATAGAGAGATACCAAAGCGACCATGGCAAATTGTAAGTACAGACTTATTACACTTTAATCAACACGAATATCTTATGATTGCAGACAGCTATTCCAACTGGATCGATATCAAGAAACTGAAAGAAAGCAGCTCAAGCGAAATAATAAATCACCTCAAAGATTGGTTTGCCACACATGGTATCCCGGATACACTGTTATCAGACAATGGTCCTCAATATGCTTCAAAGGAATTCAGAATGTTCACGCAAGAATGGCAGTTTAATCATTCAACGTCCAGTCCTAATTACCCAAAATCTAACGGGTTCGCCGAAAGAAATGTGCAGACAGCAAAAAATATTTTGAGAAAATGCGAGGACGACCGTATAGATCATAGAATTGCCTTGTTGAACTACAGAAACACACCAAGAAGTATATCACTAGGATCACCAAGTCAACGATTATTCAATCGAAGAACTAAAACATTACTACCGACATGCGAAAGTAAACTCTTTCCAAGCGTTATTGAAGATGTGAAAGATAAACTAGAAAAAGAACGTCAACAACAGAAACAATATGCAGACGTACACGCAAAATCACAACGATTACCGCTACCAGGCGATAAAGTTCGAATCAGAAAAAAAACACCGAGACTGGGTAGGAGGAACCGTAATCGCTAATCATGACAGCCCAAGATCAGTCATTGTACAAACGGACAGGGGAAGAACATACAGAAGAAACACGAGTCAAGTCAAACTCACCAAAGCAAATATTGAACAAAGGCGAGAAGTAGCAGTCAACCCCAAAACAGAAGTTCCTGGATTACCAGAAATACCTCACAATGCAGAGATGACTGACGACCAAAATATGACGACTACCCAACCAGATTTGAAGACAACAAGATCAGGAAGAATAGTCCGTCAACCGATAAAACTAAATTTATAAATGCAATGTATCATATTCATATTACTTAATTATACTTTATTATTGTTGTTTATTAAAAAAAAGGGAGATGTAACGACATCTGTGTTAACATATGCAATGTACATTACTAGGTCGGTAATAAAGTTACAGTCTTTATCATAACAACGTATAAGGTAGGTGCGGGTAATAAGGCCTGTCGGCTAATAAGGCCTAAGTAACAAAAATACAATTTAAAATTATTGTTGTCGCTCAAAGTCACCCTCGTAGGTAGCTAACATTCATATAATGGCGCCTCAAACCTGTCGCGACACGTTAGTTCACATACTGTCACCAGTGCGAAGTCATTCCGAGTGAGAATTTTTCAATCAATCGAGCTTATATCTGACTTGATTGCACATAATTATTTTTATAATTGACGAATGCTATGTATGTTATGTATCAAAAGCAAATAAATAAATAATAATAATTCCGTTTGAGGAACGATCGCGCGGCTCGAATAATAAGATATCGTCCAAATCAATCGTAATTATTTTTTGGAATATTACACTTCTATATATAATTTTAGGCTATAGTTTTCTATTATTTAATGCTTCTATGCGGCCTTTGATGTTTGAATAATATATCATGGTCCGAATAATGTTCTTTTCAGTTTTTCTTTTTATGTTGTCGGCGGGTAATAAGGCCTACTAAATTCGACCGTAGGCCTTATTATCCTCCTTTTTTAAATCAACATTTGCCTGTTTTTCAGTTTTATTTATATATTTTTCAAAATGTTAGTGACCAAAGACCTTCTTCACACAAACAAGGAAGAGAAAAAAATTAAAAATACCTCAACCCCCAAAGGTAGAAGTGGTACAAAAGAAAACCAGGCGAGTTTTTTTATATCACAGTTGTAAAGAGGATAAGATGGCTGATATGAACAAAAAAATTTCTAAATGCAACAAGTAGGGATGGGAAAATATCGATATATCGATAAATATCGATATGAACATCACTTTTCTTTTGTTATCGATGTATCGATAACTCGATATTGTTGATATATGTCGATAATTATCAGAAAATTTCAATAATATCGAGTTATCGATACATCGACGACAAACTAAAAGTAATATTGACTGATGTTTATGTCGATATTTATCGATATATCAATATTTTCCCATCCCTAGTGACAAGTGGGGTGCATCGGCTTGTCATCGGATGATACAGATAATTTTGAGTGTCCTGATGGCTATTAAACAAATAAATTTGTTGTTAATTTTAAGACTTTAGCTTGAATAATGCATAATTATTAATTATTGATCTCAATTACCAAATATAAAAAGCCTATTTTGTTTATTTACGTATGTTAAAGTCTTAGGCCTTATTATCCTACCATAGTATAATAAGGCCTACTGAAGAGGTTTTTTAAAATGTTTAATTGTCTTTTTGTTTACGGCAGAAATTGCCATTTTTTGTTTATATATGACAGCACTTGATGTTAAGGTTTAATTAACATTCAAATATGTTGATTCAAGTAAATAGTTTTTATTTTATTTCAAATCTCCCTTAGCTAGGCTTTATTACCCGCACCTACCTTAATAAGATTTTGACTATTACCGGGTTAAAACATTACCATTACAGACTTCGTGTAACGCCTTTTTTCACTTTTAAGCGCACCCTTAACATTAACATAATAATGTACATATAAGCAAACTGCACTTACTTTTAAAATTGGACACTCCACCGATATCTTTTGTTTTGATATTTTTAATAAGTTTATACCACGATACACATAGACACGGTATGCTTACTAGAGAACTCAAATTCGTTCACTTCCGCGCATGACGTCACATTCAAAGCAAGAGTAACAATTTTATACACAGTTCTTTGTCGATTTTGATGTTTTGACGTTGATTTGCAATTATCATGTGGTGTTGCTTAAAATGTTGTATTATAATAAAATATCAAAATGTACTAGTACTGAAATAAAATAGTTAACATTACACAAAAATGGGAATTTATCTGCCAGTGGTTTGTTGCAATGGTAACACTATCTATGAATTTAAAATTATTTAATTGCTTATTATGTGTTTGCACTAAGGATTTATACTCGGATTTATAGGTTCAAATTTAAATTCTATATTTTCATTCATTTTATTTTGAATTCGACCAAAATGTAATACTTACATAATGTAAGTTATTTTTTGTACCTTTCTTTTTAAAAGTTAATCTGGTAAATTTTAATATCAACGTCAACATTGTTTTGTAGGTACTTACCTAGAAATATCATGAGAATCAACAGCTTGATTTTATCTTTGAATAATTAGTTGATTTGAAGAATTTTCTTAAGGTATAAGTTATATTTGAAACAAAATTTAATAATAAATTGAAAGATATTAGAGTGGTATTTGGAAAGAATATAAATGGTAAATGAATTTCCTTAATTTATTGAAAGAATATCCATTTCTGACTTGTTAGAAACTTATGCCCTGAAGAAATTACAATATCTAATTATCTATTTTGCATAAAAAATATTAGCTAATCTTTTTGCATAATTATAATTATGACACAGAAATGAAAACAACGGCGATAATGAGCCTATAGATTATTTTTGTTATTATTAAACGTGAAATGTTATATTTAAAATAACTCGTAAATACCATTCAAGATTTTTAAAGAAAACTATTTTCTTATTAACGTCAATAAATAACGCAAGTTTCACAAAGCGCATCTCAGATAATTTCAGGAGTCGGGAATTTTCCGAAGAAATCAATAATTATTATTCTCAAAATTTCAATCTGATATAAATTATTAAATACCCGTCTACCTATGTATTGTAATTTTTAAATTTGTCTTTTATGAAGAAATTAAACGGTAGGTAGGTACCTACTTAATAAATTTAGAAAAAAATTAAATACCTTCACTTACCTTACCTACAACTATTTTCGAGAAATTGAAATGCCGAAAAATTACTCTAACGAAAAAAGTATCATATAATATCTCTTGTCCTTTCACGATCTCATTAATAAATGCAAGTATATCAAATCCAGTTTTCTCACAATTTTCCAAATTCATATACTTTTACTTTAAATAAATGGGCCCTTACCTTAGCTAGGTATATTTCAAATTTGAATTTATAACCAAATAGCAAATAACAAATATCAATGAATTTACTTAAGTTATTTTTGAATTTTGACCAGCTAACACATAATATTGTCTTTATTTTGTATTATTACATTGAGAAAACTGTATACGGCTTATTAAAATATGATCACAGAAATTGTTTATTATAATTACAACACTTATTTATCTCAAATTCAGAATAAAATGCCCTAAAAGTTCTAATATACATACAAACAATATTATGAGTTTGAATATCTGCTTCGAACGTGACGTCATCCACAGAGCTAACATGCGCGTGAGCATACCGTGTCTATGTGTATCGTGGTTTATACAATAAAATTGTTTTTATCCAAAAGTGCAGTATCATGTATATTTTTGAGCTATACAGACCCTATTATGACCGACATCAGCCGCACAAGTTCAGTGGTACATGAGATGTTTACCGGTAGCAAGAGAGATTGTCCCACAAAGCCAGTGTAATCTTTATGCGTCACGAAATTGACGAGAGCAGAGCACCGTGGAAACTTGAACCTCTGAGCCTGATTCAGAGTTTACACAACATAACATAAAGTATTTTAGCATAACATAACATAACTTATCATTATGCAATAATTTAACCTTTTACAGTTTTAATTACATACGTACTGCAAATTTCATATTGTATTGCTAATAACTTCAGTTCTATTTTGTCATTTTCATTTTGGTTATGTACAATCGAAAAAGTTGGATAAAAGATTGGATACGGACGATTTTATACCTCTTATTATCGTAGTTATATGTACGATAATAATAATAAAGTTAAAACGACGAAAAAAAAAACGATTACATAAAACGCGCTTGATTAATCTACATCGGAAATCTGGAGGGTTTTATAAAAATTATTATATTAAAATGATTCCGCACAATTCTTTAATAGTCCAGTGCAATTCGATGAAAATTTGACTAAACCTAAGACGGGACCTCATGGGATATGTTCTTTATTGCCTCCTTATGATCCCCAAGAAAGTCCCAAAAATCCCATTGCGGGTTATCCGTCATTTTGAAAAAGAAGTCAGCCATGTTGAATTCGATGTGTATTTGTTTAACTTATCAGTGAATACGATCGTCAATTGTTTTTTTCTAAATATTTCAATATTTTCATTGTTGTTAATATTATTTTACATTTTTCTAATCAACTGATATACTTTTCATTGTTGACAACAAACGAGACATTCTTTTTTCATCAACACAAATAAATAAGGTATAGGTACCTATTTATTAAAATTTATTGTCGGGAAAGTACTGTGGTGGCCCCAGTAGATTTTTGTCATTTTTACATTATATTTTGATTGAAGTTCACTAATATTTTTATTTTCGTGCATTTGATACTAGTGCAATACTAACGACACTCTGAGACGCACTGTATGTTCGGGCGATTCTTATATTACTAGTAGTTCATTTTATGGTTTACGTGTGTTGGGTGATAAAGTGTGCTTTTGTTAATAAATTGAGTACCAAGAAGTGTTAATATAAATGGATCAGTGCTCTCTTTTACCCTGCACTCATGCAGGTAGAAAAACAGTAAAACTGACTAAAAAGGGACAGGGGTGTATTCTAAACACATTCCGTTACTAGGAAATTATCCAACGGACTCCGTTTAAAAACATAATTTTAACGGAACCGTTACAAATTTGTATTCAGAAGTAACCATTTTAACGGATCCGTAAAAAATGTTTCGTTAACGGAATCCGTTTATATTATAGTAACTATAGTCACAAATAAAGAAATAAATTATGTTAGCTACTGCAAGTGTTCCCAACATTCAGTTTTTTTAAAATTATTTATGAGTTTATTTATATGTATTGCTTTTAAAATTTGTAATATAAATTATATTTTCAAATTAGTAATGTTTTAAAATATTATGGGATGTATATATCAGAACATACATTCATTTAAATGTATTTTTGAAATAATAAATTTTCATATTTGGTTGGATACATTGTACTTACGTCAAAATTATAAACAACACAAATAAATTTTTTTCTGTACAACATGTGAACGAACTACTAAAAAACAATTTGAAATAGTCATAAATTATTTAGAAGAAAATAAAGATTTATTACGTTTTGATAATTGTGCAAGTAATTTTTCTACAATAGAAAAGAAATGGGCGAATTTAGTAGAAAAATTAAATAATTCAAATTCTGGGCCACAAAAATCTGTTAAAGAATGGAAAACGTAAGTATTAAGTAAACCTACATAAATTTATGTACCTATAATAGTTTCCTTTACAAATATACGTAATACATTTTTCATCTTTTACCAGGTAATAAGTGAATAGAAAACTAATATTAAGAAAAAATCTGACGTGGACACCACATGACTTCCTTGTACGCCTTGTGTGTTCATACTTTTCTTAATAACTAAAATGTAAAATAATATTAAAAATTCTTTTAACTTATTATACTAGTATAGGTACTCACAAATATATTTTAGTCATTTGATTTAAACTGCAGAAGAAGATATAAAGCATATTTTACTATTGTCACTGTCATGTCATAATCATTTAAATTTTACGTAGTAACAAATGTTAATCGATCATGGACTACAAGATACCGAAATACTATAAATTATAAATATATACTTTAATTATTTTTAAATGATAGCAGATACAAAAATATTTATAAAATACCGATTGTAGGTAATAATCACATAATCTTTCATTTAAAATAAAAAAAATTGTCTAAAATTAAATATTTATCGAAATATTTTTAAAAAGTACTACTTCCGGTTTGTAGACTGAAACCAAAAATAGGAGGTGCACAACTAGATGCTATAACAGTCCTAAATACAAAATTTCAACTTTCTACGTCTAACCGTATTTGAGTTATGCGACACACATACGTCCGTACGTACGTACGTACGTACGTACAGACGTCACGTCGAAACTAGTCATAATGGATTCAGAAAAGGTCAAAACGGATATTTCCGTCAAAATCTGAGAACCGAAATTTTTCGCGATTACAATACTTCCTTACTTCGTACAAGGAAGTAAAAAGCAAGAGATATTACTGAACATGTGAAAGGAACGGGCGGAGGACCAAAATCAAATAAGAAAATTAATGATTTAGAAGAAAGACTATTGTCTTTATTAAATCGAATAATTATTGATGCACCATCAATATTAGCGAACCTGGACTAATATCCAATTACGAAAATAGTATAGTATGTCATCGAACATGGATTTAATGTTTGAAAATATATGGGGAACAATTATTATTCATTATGCATCTATTTTGGAAAAATGAATTAATTAGTTAAAATAATTTAACTCTGAATTTCAAATTGATTCTTTCCGTGGCGAGGAAATTGTATCGTTGATTCAATTTTATATTGGATAAGGCATCGAAAAATAAATTTTTTAAATTTTAAATAATTTTTTAATTATAAAACTTTAATGGCGACGTTTCGGTCTGGTTTTGACCATTTTCAAGCCTAAAATTTTTTAATACAAATAATTTTTAAACTAAATAGTTACATTGCGAACTTACCAATGAATTATTTATATGAAGCAGAATTACATTGTTAGATTTTGAAAAGTTGAAATAATTACATTAATTAAATTATAACAAATATATGAACCATCTTGCAAGATGGTGAGTCAAGTCCAACGTTGAGGTCGTGACTGAAGTTGAAGTCCACAACCACAACCCAACAGACCACATGTCATAACCTAAAAACTTACCAACCAAAAAGTTACAAAAAAAAAGAACCAGCAAGAAGAAAAACTAGATGACACTACTAAGAATCCAAAATCAATCATAAAATGCATTTATTAATATTTGTATAAAATATATTTAAAAATTATTTGTATTACAAAATTTTAGGCTTGGAAATGTCAAAACCAGACCGAAACGTCGCCATTAAAGTTTTATAATTAAAAAATTATTTAAAATTTAAAAAATTTATTATCCGACATATAGGAAATTGTATCGTTCGACACAAATGAAGACAGTTTGCCAAATATTGTGAGCGAGCATGCCATACACCAACAGCAAGAAATGCAAACTAGTACTAATGTTAATGTCGGCAATAATAGATCTACTAGGAAAAGAAAAAGACCTGCTTCGAACATTGAATCAGTGTTAAATTCCCATACCAAACATTTGCAGGCATTGGTTGAATCTAATGACAACATCGCTAATTCAATAAGATATTTAGCAGATACAATTAAAGAATCTTTAGAGAAGATTTCTCAAAATTAATGCAAGTAGTAGTAGTTAATAGTTATTTATGTTCAGAATTATATATTGTAATTAGATTAATGTTTAGATTGTTAGTTTTCTGTAATTTTCAGTTTATTTTTTAAATTTAATATTAATTAAGAGTAAGTATTTAAGCAATAAATAATATATTGTATTAGTTTGTAAAATATGTGTTAATTAAGTTATTCCTTATTTCAATTCTTCTGTTCATAAATTGATTTCCAGCAGGAAGAATAATATTGTTCATATCTATGTCTTCTTCATCTACATTATTTAACGTCCACATCTTCTGGTAATTCATCATTTAAATAAATGGCAAAATTGTGAAGAAAGGTACAGCTATATATAATTTTCGCTGCCTTTATTGGATTATAGTTTAAAGTTCTATGTTTTAGTGTGCAACGAAATCGGGACTTCAACACTCCATTCGTCCGTTCAATGGTATTTCGAGCCGCAGCCAGTCTTTCATTATATAACATTTCAGGTGTTTCTTCAACTGCATTTTGTACTGGAACCATTAGCCAACTTGCAGTGTCATGTACGGAACCAGGAAACCGCGCGTTAATATTTAATATGCGTAAATCAGCGTCACAAATTATTTGCGTATTTACTTTGCGGCTATACTATGGAGCTGCTGGATATATAGGATGCTCTGCTGGTGGTGCGATTATTGCAATATGTGTGCAATCAATTGCAGCTATTGTGTTAGAGAAATTGTACTTTCGTAGAAATTGTTCTTTTTTGTACTCAATAGCTGCCTCACTTGTAGGAAATTATATCCACTCGTGAAGTAGGTGATCATTAATTATATTAGTTATTAAACATATGCATCGGCGCACAGTAGGTAACAACAAGAGTAACAACCTCCAACATCTAATTGCTAACTACCGTGTCCAAAAAAGTGAAGAGATACTAATATTTTTAATATATTGGGTACTGCCCATGTTTTCTGAGGAGGTGGTAAATGCGGTTCTATAATCTCAATCAAATATCTTATAGCTTCTTTAGTAACCCTAAATAATTTTAAAAATCTGTTGTGCGGTAGATTAAATGGATTGCTTTGATCTCGCAATGCTACATGCTGCCGACGTAAATTTATTCTTAAAAAAATACAGGTATAAAATTTGGTAAATGTAGGAACTTGTTATAAATACTTACTTCCGTTCATTTTCTTCTAATTCCTCGGCTAATAAATAGTCTGCAAGAAGTAATAAAACCATGTCGATGTAAGATCAATAATTAGTAAAATTGTGACAATAATAAATGCTATCCGTTGACAGTTAACGGTACATACATAGATCCCGTTAATTTTTTTCATAGTAACAGACATCTCAAACGGAATTCCGTTTAAATCAATAACGGACAAATCTTTTAGAATAGCAAAAATCAGTAAACGGTCCGTTTTAAGTTAACGGAGAATGTTTAGAATTCACCCCTTAATACGATAAAAGAATTTAGTAAATTAAAGGGTGATGGACTGATAGCTGATATTGAAGACATTGAAGAAATAACTGTACACGTAAACTGTAGGAAAGATTATACAAAACGTCGGGCAGTAAGCAATCAACCTATCCCTAAAGTGCAACAACAGAGGGAAATATTTAATTTTAAATCAAATTGTTTATTTTGTGATCGTCGTTGTAGTGATACAAGTAAAGTAAAGAAATCCTGTAAAAGAAGAGTAGAGTATGGTGACAACGTTGCACTTTGTGGACAAAATTCGTAAAATCTGTCAAGAAAGAATAGATTGTGAATGGGCCGAAGAAGCGCATATACGTATGTGTGGTGTCATTAATCTTGTTGCTGAAGAAGATCGCTATCAGAGGCAAAACTAGGGGAAAAACTCCTATGTGGAAGGCAGGTAGATCGGGAAAGAACAGAAGCTTTTCACAATTTGTGCGACTTTCTTCAAAGCAATGATGAGTGCCACTTTACTATAAATTAACTGATTTCGAAGCTATCAACTATAGATCCATCTGCACCCCCTTACAGTGTAATTCACCTTAAAAGAAAATTAAAAGAGCAATTTGGTGACAGAGTTCCAAAATAAAATCTTGGCAGAAAAATGGTATATTGAAAGAAAAACAAATATCAACGATGAGAAAAAGAGAGTTATTGAAACAGCTGTAAACATAATATGACAAGAAATATTTTATGTGATACATATCCAAAGCCTGAGGAAATCAAAACAGGAAGCCCAGAGTTGATAGGAGTAAATATGCAGTTATTTTTCGAAACTTTAATGGGGAATAAAAATGGGTAAAAAAATAAAAGTGACGTAAAACTTTTAAAAAAATACTGGCCATTGAGCATTCCATCATTGCTGCACTTCGTCCACGTACATTTTTATCCCCTTTACAGATTGGTCTCAGTGTTTATCTTCATATGGATCTAAATTTTTAGTAGATTTGCTGTCAAATATAGGGGTTTGCTCTTCATACAAAGAAGCTATAAGATACGAATCATCGGTCACACAACATGCTCAACCGACAGTTGAGCAGAATGGTTATATTCAGTTTGTTTATGATAATGCCGACCATAATATTAACACTCTTGACGGCCATCACACTTTTCATGCAATGGGTGGTATCAAATGCGTAACACCAGCAAATGCTGTTTGTGATGATAAGCCAATCCCAAGAAAGGTCTTTATTCCCGCAGGAAATCTCGTTGCATTTGGATTTAATAAAGTAACTTTTATAAACCACCATCACAACCAGGTTATACTAAACTCATGTGTCAGGAAATTGGCTTTGTCCGGTCCTACAGTATTAGTAGGACAAGATACTGACCTTTTGGTATTGATGATATTTCATGCTACAGCGGACACTCATATGCTGATACCTGGAGCTAAAAATCCTGATAGATTTTATAGCAGTTAAAAATTACAGGATGCATTTTATTCCTTCATGCATTTACAGGCGATACAACATCTGCTCCATTCAATAAAGGTAAAAAAGCTTGCTTTAATAAATTGCTAGACAGTGCAATACTTCGACAACAAATAAATGTTTTCAATTATTATACATCAAGTGCAGAAACAGTGGCAGCTGCAGGAGAAAAATTCTTTTTGATGATGTATAACATTGAACAGGAGAGTAGTGTGAATGTAGCACGATTTCGGATATATACAAAAATTATACTCAAGCAGCGTGTAAATGCTACATTTAACTTGGCAATATTGCCACCAACATCAGCTGCTGCACGAGTGTTCTATCAAGTTCAACAGTGGCGACAAAAAGTTTTAAATCCAACAGATTGAGGCTGGCAACATGAAGGTGATCATCTCCTTCCAATACCAACATTTGCAGAGCCTGCACCATCTAACTTATTAAAACTTATTGCATGTAACTGCAAGAAATTGCAAGAAAAACTGCGGATGCAAGAGAAATGGACTAGCATGTACATCAATTTGTAAGCAGTGTGCAGGTCACGGCTGCAACAATAGCACTACTTTTATAGAGGATAATAATGTGGATGAAGAAGATATAACTTTAAAAGACAATGAAACTTTAGATGATGTACTACCACTTGCACACCGCCAACGACAACATTAATGTGCTTATTTATATATGGTGTATGTAAATTTTTATATAAAAGAATTACAGGGTATAAAATAATGTTTTATTTCCACAGACAACATTTAAAAATAGAGTCCTGATCAAAATCCCGATACACATATTTCAGTTCTGGCATATCAAAATCTCAATAAATCCAGAATTCCGATAAACTTTTCATAAAATAAAAATGTAATTTGGCACAAAAAAGAGCTAAAGGCTTGCTTCGAAGAGACCCGTTTGATTTGTTGGGATAGTAACATAGGTCCAGAAAATAAGACGTTGCCGCCACATTCGTACTTTATTCCGTACCTATGTAACATGACGGTCGGTCATTGAAATATTCAATGATACGATCTTCTTAGTTAAACAAAAAAAAAATTACAACAACTTTTATTTAAACAATTCTTGTATATTTTTTCTGTGTAAGCATTTAATATAAATAAATATATATTCATAATTACATCTATTTAATCTTTATCCTGAGTTTATCCGAAAACGGTTCCTTGTACTGAAATGGTTATTAGGAACTTTTATCTTAACCGAAAAGTAAGAAGTGTTTAAAAAAAATCAGCTCTCTACGTATAAAAGTTGACGAGTTATTCACAATAACAAAACTATGTACGAATTCAACATGGCTGACTTCTTTTTCAAAATAGCGGAAAACCCGCAACGGGATTTTTTGGGACTTTCTTGGGGATCATAAGGAGGCAATAAAGAACATATCCCATGAGATCCCGTCTTGTTATTTTATATGTTTACCTCAAACCGTAATTGCACTGGACTATAAATACACAAGGATGAGTGTTTCAGTTTTTGATAAATTATTATCATTAATATCCCCACATATTAAAAAAGGAAACTTCCTGACGGCATAGGACCAGAAGAACGTTTAGCAGTAACATTTCAGTAAGTCTGTTAGGCATATCTCTATTCATTCTTTATACAATATGTATAATTTTTAGTTATTTATCTCAAGGCTGCTCAATGCAAACTATAGCCTGGACATAAGAGGTCTGATCAAAAAGTTCCGGGACTTTTAAAATAACGCGCCAACGAAGTAGCGGAGAAAACCGCGCACTGTGTTCTTCCTGAGCACAGCAGCTTTTGCAGATCGTCAATAAGTTGTTTAGAAGCGGAGTTACAGCTATTTTAGTAAACCGACTATTTTGTGTTCAGCGATTTTGTGTTTTTCTTTTGTGATGGAAGGAAAACAAGAGCAACGCTTTGGCATCAAGTTCTGTGTGAAGTTGGGGAAAACTTTTACCGAAACTTTTCACATATTACAAACTGCTTTTGGGGATGAGTGTTTGAGTCGTTCGAAGTGTCACGAATGGTTCAAGAGCTTCAAAGATGGCCGCACATCAACAGAAGACGATCCTCGTTCAGGACGCCCGTCAGTTTCGACTGACGACGATCATGTGGCCCAAGTGAATGATCTCGTTCGTTCAAATCGTCGTTTAACTATTCGAGAAATGGCAGAGGAATGTAACATTTCATTCGGTCCATGCCAAGAAATTTTAACAGAAAAACTACAAATGCTGTGGGAAAGTGGGGAGTGGGTGGTGTACCATGACAACATCCCTGTTCATTCCTCGCTGCTCATTCGCGATTTTTGCACAAAAAATGCAATGACAGTTATCTCCCAGCCTCCCTACTCACTTGATCTGGCTCCAGCAGACTTTTTTGTTTCCGAAAATGAATAAGCCCATGAAAGGAGAGCGATTTGATGATTTTGAAGCAATAAAAAAATCGCTGGAAGAACTAAGGAGCATTTCGGAAAATACTTTCAGAGGGCCTTCGTGAAGTGGAAGCGGTGTTGGGAAAAGTGTATATCTACCAAAGGAGAGTACTTTGAAGGAGATTTAGTTTTGCAATGTTTATTTATTACTAATAAATTTATATAAAATCAGCCATCGTACCATATGTGATTATCCACTGTTCATACCATTATAATAGAGACATGCAGAGCTATTTGGACAACACTTAATGCAGATTATTATAAACCTCCCTCAACTGAAGAAGAGTGGCTGCATATCGCAGAAGAGTTTAATAACCAGTGGAATTTTCCTAACTGTATCGGGACACTGAATGGGAAACATATAAATATTGAAGCACCTGCAAAGTCGGGAAGCCTATACTTCAACTACAAAAAACAATTTAATATAGTGCTGTTAGAATCTTGTGATGTAAACTTTTTTTTTAAATTAATAGTCTTAGTCGCAAATATGGATCTCAGAGTGACGGTGGAATTTTTAGAGATTCAATTTTTGGTGACATACTAGAAAAGGGCTTATTTAATGTACCAGCACCTACTTTCCTAGGTAATACAAATATTCTTTTCCCTATTGAAACATTACCTGGGATCAAAACTTACTTTAAATCAGAGAAATTTTAATTATAGACTATCGAGAGCACATCGTGTAACAGAAAATGCATTTGGTATATTAGTTAGCAGATGGAAACTTTTATTAACAACTATAATAGCAGATGAAAATAATATTGAAATATTTGTAAAAGCAATTCTATGCTTGCATAATTATGTGAAATACGAAAACATGAAAGAACATAATACTTCGTATTGTCCTACGGATTTTGTGGATTCTGACAGTGCTCTAGGGGAATGGAGAGATGAGGTCGCTCCTTTAAAATCTATAGGACGTTTGTCATCAATCTAATCGCAGCTCTAGAGCAATTTATAATGCGAGAGATAAATTAAAAGAATATTTTATGTCCACCGAAGGCTCTATTCCTTGACAGTTTCAAAAATGAGAAGACTGTTTAAATTACGAATTATGATAATTTTGTTAAGTTATTTTTTGTTCAATAATAATAATATTTTGTATAGTTTGAAAGGTTTTTGATTAAAAATATTTTGTACCAGAACAAATTAAAATCATCATTAAAAAGTATAGGTGTTCTAATCTCCTAAAATTTCTAAGATTTGATTTTTTACCTCTCGCCACTCATATCTGTAAGAGAGGTATTGTAATCATGCTAAAATTTCGATAGTGACTTTTCAATGGATAAGCACGTTTTGAGGTCCCTAGAACACGATTTTGATAATTTCGCGATGATGTGTGTGTGTGTGTGTGTGTGTGTGTGTGTGTGTGTGTGTGTGTGTGTGTGTGTGTGTGTGTGTGTGTGTGTGTGTGTGTGTGTGTGTGTGTGTGTGTGTGTGTGTGTGTGTGTGTGTGTGTGTATGTGTGTGTGTGTGTGTGTGTGTGTGTGTGTGTGTGTGTGTGTGTGTGTGTGTGTGTGTGTGTGTGTGTGTGTGTGTGTCAGGATGGATGTTGGAGGTACGATAACTCAAATACCACTGAATAAAAAATTTTTAAATTTGGTATACAATATTCTGACACCCTAGATTAGATCTGATTAGATTCTGGTGTTGATCGTGCAACCGGAAGTGGTAGTTTCTTGAAGATCTGAAGAGTTTTTCTGGAATATTCTCAAAATTTATGAATTAATAGGAATTTTTTTAATAACATTGTATACTAAATGTTACTATCTACAATATGTATTCAAAACGTTGTTTCTATCTAGCACCATTTTCCAATTACAAGAAGTTAAAAATTCTACAAATTTGTTACAATTTTCATTTATCTGCCTACCTATGGAAACAAAAAATAAAATATTTGAGTGTTAATGTCATATGAATTTTTGACTTTTTGGCAAATTGAAATGGAAAATATGAAATGTCATTTAGTATTTATAAGGTCATAATAAACATTAATAATATTATAAAAACTACAATTCCCGAATTCCCTTCTAGTACAATGGTATATTTGTGAGTAAGTACTACATAATATATACTTATATTAGAAAAATAAAAATAGTAGAGTATGGCGAGAGGTTATGTGTTGGCCACATCGGATTTTTTCTCTCGTTTCGGCATATTTTTTAAACTACTCCCCACATACATGCCGAAACCCATATCCGAGTCGTCCTGATTTTTATTTTTTTAAATATTTCGACACATTTTGTAACGTCTCCGTCTCTCCGTTACAACAGATAGGCTTTGTTTCTCGGTAAGTCTCTGTGTATTTTTATTTTTGGGAGTTCTTGTCTAGGTATTTCCGGACAACGTGATGTGCTTGGTGTTGACTCGGGTGTTGGTCCACTGACCTGGTTTACACCGCAGACCTATATTCGACCTATACCCCAAATTCGACCCAAATGTTGCTAGGCCGCCTGGTGTAAACACTTAAAATATGAAGCGGCCTGGCATAGGTTAGGCCACTTTTACATGTGGCCTGACCTATACAAGGCCGCGGCCCAAACGTATTCATCGCGGTGTAAACAGATAGACTCAAAATAGTTCACAAATTAACAGGTAGAGTTTGTTTTCATACGAGTTTGACGTTTGACTGGAAGTTTCGAGGTTAAGCCGTTGAGCGCACTTATTCTGGGATTGAGTGTTTTAAGTAGATATTTTTTATTCGTTTGATTAATTTTTTTTATAGTTTAAATAAAAATATTTCAATATGCATTTTAAATATCTTAACAGTCCAAATAAAAATTACGTTTGAAGAGTTTGACACTTGAAGTTAACCAAATTTAAAAACTGGCTAATAAAGTATTAATTCTTGTATTTATCTGAAACTTTAACATCTAGATGGCGTGAACAAGTATCTATATCCCACCTATATCTGACCTGTTAGGCTCTTTTGATATGCGGTGTAAACTTCCCGGGTCTGGACCTAGAATAGGTCAGATATGGATCTGGCCTATGTCAGGTCTCCCGGTGTAAACTAGGTCATTTGGAAATGCACTTGGTGTGTCACTCGTACAATCGACTTTATAAGTTGGTCCAACTAATGCTGAAGCCTCAGTTAATTCTTCAAAATTTTCAACCTCATTCAGTTGTGTTAACGAATCTACCCACGGAGATGTCGATCCTGATCCTGGCGAGCTACTGAAGGACTCAGATTGAAATTTCTGTCTTTCTTCAATAACTTCACGAACATTTGATGATATTCTAAAAATGATACGTTACAGGTTATTATTAGGCTTCTTAGTATGATTATAATATTTTTTATTGATAATTGACGTTCTTTCTCCCTTTTATGTGTTTAAATAAAAATCCGAGTTAATCCATAATAGATCCACTCAGAATCGCTTTTTGCAGCAGACCCGGAAGCGATGTTTTGATGGACCCTTTTTTCTCTGGTGAATCTTTCCCGCAGATTTTTCGAACAACGTTGTCAATCTTCCACTAAAATAAATCAAACAATAAGGTCTAAAAGTAAATGAAACAACTATATTGAACAATCTTACGAAGCTGATTCATTGAAGCAGCTATAGTTGTCCAAGCATTATTTTTTATGCATATCTTTAAAATCAGATCTTTATTTGTCATAGATGAAGCTATACTTTTTGACAAGTGAAATTAGTAACGCCTCATCCATTTTGCTTGATTAATAAATTTTTTTAATTTTATTTATTTATTACTTTCTTTCCATGGAAATTACAAAAATTTATGGATTTCGTCATGTGTTTGTTACAAAATACTTAATTTAGGTATTTTTACAAAAGTTAAAAAACTCTAACTCTGAATACAAAGTATTGCTTAATAAAAATTCTTTGAGTCTTCTTTTAAAACCCAGCAATGATTTTGACAATTTGATCTCTGTAGGAAGTACATTGAAGAACTCCAAACCTTTACAATTCGGCGCACGTCGACTTATGTTTAAACGCTTGTTAGGAATTTTGAAGTTATTTCCCATTCTGGTATACTTCTCATGAGTATCATTTTGAGTTACAAATTTACTTCTATTTGAATAGATATAAACACATGTATGAAAGATGTACAATGAGTAAATAGTAAGAATTTTATATTGTTTAAAAATATCCCGACATGAACTACTACGATCTGCATTCGCAAGACATCTAACAACTCTCTTTTGAGCAATAAAAACATTCTTTACATGGGTAGATGAACCCCAGAAGCAAACTCCATAGGCTAAAACAGACTCAACTTTTGCATAATAAAACATCATTAATTGTCTATGATTTAACACATATTTCAAATGTCTAAGCTGAAAACAGACAGTATTTAGTTTGGAAACAACATTAACGCATTGAGGAATCCAGTTTAAATTTTCATCTGCATTTAAGCCTAGAAACTTGGTACGCCTTTGATGAGATAGTTCGTTTTCATCAACAAATAAATTTATGTTCAGATCATTCATATTCTGGTAACAATGAAAACGCAAGTAAATTGTTATACCATAATTTAAGTGCAGGTTTTTGAGCTACACCAATGCATTAAGTTGTTCATAGTTTCATTACATTTTTCTGTTAATATATTATCTTTGTCAGATACAATCAAAGATGCATCATCAGCATATAGAGTCGTATGACAATATGAATTTAAGGAATTACATAAGTCATTCATATATATAATTAGTCCAGTCAAAATAGGAAAAATGACGGTTCAAAATCCGAAAGTTTTGAAACTTGGTAGCATTGTTCGGGAAGGTCTAGTAATGAACATATTAAAAGTCCTGACCCGTAGGTGGTGAGCGGGAGCGTGGGGACCACAAAATGGCTGCCAAAATCTGGTTTTTCTATAATATCTCGTTATCGCTGCATTGTAGAGTACAAGTACTTATTACAAAGTTGTAGAGAATAAAATTTGCTACAATTTTGATATAAAACAATTTTTCCCCAGATCAATGGTTCGCAAGTTATGATAAAGACAAGCGGAGCGTTTTGTTTGCTCTTTGCAAAAATGTTGAATTTTTCCTATTGTAACTGTAACTTTCAAACAGATGAACATATCGACTTCCGGTTTTAAATATTCAATTTAGCAGACATTTTTCTATCCAAATTAAAATTTTCAGATTTTGGGGACCCTTGTATAGCAACATTTTTAACAAAGAATGTAAATAATTTTTAATTTTGTTTCTTTAATTTTTGTGATTTTCTTACTATAATTTCTGAACTAATTGAGATCATGACCTCCGGTTTCCAGAATTGAATTTCTTAGACAATTTCCTATAATATACATTACATTAAAATTTTTTATAGGCCTTGGTTAAGCTAAAATTTTAAGTTTTTTTCGAAGAGAAAATTGTAAAATTTTGGCATTTTAAAAATTTCTTGTGTTTAATCAGCTCTATATTATGAACAAATTGAGATATCGACTTCCGGGTTCCGGAATTGAATTTCTTAGACAATTTCCTATAATATACATTATATTAAATTTTTTATAGGCCTTGGTTAAGCTAAAATTTAAAGTTTTTGTAGAAGAGAAAATGGTAAAATTTTGATATTTTTAAAATTCCTTGTGTTTAATCAGCTCTATATTATAGTCCAGTCAATAATAGTCTTGTAATATTGTTCAGTCCTACTCAGATTTTATTCATCAATAATATGAAATCTCAATCTCAATTCGTTTATAATACAGAAATACACAAGAAATTTTTAAAATGCCAAAATTTTACCATTTTCTCTTCGAAAAATACTTAAAATTTTAGCTTAACCAAGGCCTATAAAAATTTTAATACAATGTATATTATAGGAAATTGTCTAAGAAATTCAATTCCGGAACCCGGAAGTCGATATCTCAATTCGTTTATAATATAGAGCTGATTAAACACAAGAAATTTTTAAAATGCCAAAATTTTACCATTTTCTCTTCGAAAAAAACCTAAAAATTTTAGCTTAACCAAGGCCTATAAAAAATTTTAATATAATGTATATTATAGGAAATTGTCTAAGAAATTCAATTCCGGAAACCGGAGGTCATTATCTCAATTAGTTCAGAAATTATAGTAAGAAAATCACAAAAATTAAAGAAACAAAATTAAAAATTATTTACATTCTTTGTTAAAAATGTTGCTATACAAGGGTCCCCAAAATCTGAAAATTTTAATTTGGATAGAAAAATGTCTGCTAAATTGAATATTTAAAACCGGAAGTCGATATGTTCATCTGTTTGAAAGTTACAGTTACAATAGGAAAAATTCAACATTTTTGCAAAGAGCAAATAAAACGCTCCGCTTGTCTTTATCATAACTTGCGAACCATTGATCTGGGGAAAAATTGTTTTATATCAAAATTGTAGCAAATTTTATTCTCTACAACTTTGTAATAAGTACTTGTACTCTACAAGGCAGCGATAACGAGATATTATAGAAAAACCAGATTTTGGCAGCCATTTTGTGGTCCCCACGCCCCCGCTCACCGCCAACGGGTCAGGACTTTTGATATATTCATTACTAGACCTTCCCGAACAATGCTACAAAGTTTCAAAACTTTCGGATTTTGAACCGTCATTTGCCCAAAATGATCCTTCGTTGACTGGACTAAATGAAGAGAAGGGGCGCTAAAATTGTTCCCTGTCCTACACCGCTATTAATATTTGTTAATTCTGAGTTAACAAATAGACCATTGGTTTTCCTTATTGATACATATTGTTGTCTCATATTGAGAAAGCTGATAATCCAGTTAAGAGGCAATCCTCTTATACCAATATTTGAAAGTTTCTCAAATAGCTTCTTATGATTCAAACAGTCAAATGCCATGAAATCGCAAAATATTCCAACAGGGCATTCTTTATTTTCAAGATGAATGCAAAACACGTACAAAGTGATACCGATAACACACGAATTTGCCCGAACGTAACCGTAATTAAATAAAATTTGGCCAAAATGTTATGTTATGTTAAGTTACGGTTCTTAAGAAAACTATGAAATATTATACGTCTATAAGCACATTTATTTTTTCGTTATGTTATGCTATGATACTTTATGTTGTTGTGTAAACTCTGAATCAGGCTTTATTCTGTAACTTAACAACGGTTTCTGTTCCTGCAGTGATGACGTCAGTAGCAATAATTACTACACCTTTTTCAGTTCTAATTCAGAAATCGACAATTGTAATTCAGATTAGTCAAGTGTAATTCAGAAACCATCAATTGACATTCAGAAAATGTCAATTGTAATTCAGAAAGCGTCAATTGTATTTCAGAAAACGTCAATTGTAAATCTGAAAGAGTCAGTTGGAAATCAGATTAGTCAATTGTAATTCAAAGAATCAAAAAATGTATTTCAGAAAACGTCAATCTTAATTCAGATAGCGACAATTATTATATTTCAGAAATCGTCTATTTGCAATTTAGAAAAAGTAAGTATTAATTATTCAGAAAGTAACAATTTTATATCAGATTTAGTAAATTGTAATTAAAATTAATATACTGAAAATAATGCATCAAAATAATATTAAAATTATAATTATTTTGGCAGAAAATATTTTATTTGAAAATTATATTTATTTAATGTTTTAAACAAATAATACTTATAGCATTGAATATAACTAATTAAATTAGCGTCCAACTAGCATATCACTTAAAGCTAAAGCGGTAGCATGGTGAGTTGTATGTTGTGCAGCACGAGCCCAATCAGGTCCAACAATAATATTTTGTGCTACATCAATGATTTGCTCCAAATATAATAATCTTTGTACAATATAACCGGGAGCTGCAACTACGGGAACTCGAATTTGAGTTTTGGTGTGATTATTAATTTTCGACCAAATAGTTTCAATGGAATTTAGCATTGGCAAATACGGGCCTAATCGCAATAGATTTGCTCTTGTTTCATTAATAACAGCCTCTAATTGTGAATAACAAGGCGCGTTGTCTGTTACAATTACTAAATCTCTCAGTTGGTTACCTATGTCTTGCCATTATTGGAGAAATGCAACCCAAGCATTTGCAAGTTGCGCTGTAAAAGAGCCTCTTCGACGTTCCATAGCAACAACGCCTGCTGCGGAAATTGCTCCTATTAAATGGAATTTTGGTCCTCTTGATGCAGGAAGGAGTTGAACTGCCCTGTTACCAGTCGTGGCACGATCTGTTGAGGTTTACTATCTTGTCCAACAATAATAATAATTATATTATTATTATAGCAGGCGCAGCCAACACTTAAGATGTCAAAGCTTGGTTAAAACGAGATTTAGAAGCACAGTCTCTGATAGGCTTACATGTTTGTAATGGCATAGCAGTCAAAATATCTTCTTGATTAACAGCAAAAGACATGTTAGACAAACTTGTAAATCTGTATGGAACAAAAACCGAAGTAACTAAGGAAACTTTACGTAGAAAATTCTTTAACTTTGTATATGATGACATGATGAGAGCAAATCGGCCACACAGAACTGTTATGAAATTATACAATTAGGTGAGCAGCTGTCAACACAAAATGAACCAGTCAGAGAAGCATGGGCGATAACCAGAATTCTCAGCGTTCTGCCACCGTAGATGTCACACTTCCGAACTACCTGGGACAACGTTCCAACAAACGAAAAGATAACCGATACACTAGTCCAACGACTGAGAGACACATCAAGTGGCCATGAAGCAAATTCACACAACGCACTCGTCAAACAAAACAAAGTCAGGCCAACCCGGATAAAGGCAACAACAGAAGTCAGGACTTTTCTGCAACCGATGTGAACAGAAGGGACACTACAAACGTGACTGTAAATACAAGCCATGCGCCAAGTACATTGCTTACTGCAAAATAATGTATCCATGCAACATGTGTGGAGAAAATAGGACTGGTTAACACTGATGATGATCTGTGCATATACTACAATCGCGACAAGAGTACCTTAATGTCACTCTTCGTCGATGACGGACATCATTGGTAAAAACAAGGAACAAATTTGGAAATTTCTGGAGGAGATCAATCAAAATTTTGAAATAACCTACGACCGAGAGGTTAAAAAGAAGATATTATCATATCTTGGCATGCAACTGACGATCAACGATCGAGAAATCTTCCGTGTGTCTGTTCAAGTACACACAGAAGATAATCAGCAAGGACTACAACACAGCTTCGACACCAATCGATAAGGGAATGGTCACGGACCAGCGGAACTTGAAGAACGATACTCCAGTGCCAACACGACTAGACATCAGCTACACTGTCAACTATTTAGGTCGTCACTGCTCAAAACCGATGACAGACCATTAGAAAATAATAAAGCGCATTTTCCAGTACCTGAAAGGGGCGATGAATCTACGAATCAGTTTCGGAGGAGATGAGAAAATCGTCGCATACACGGACTCGGACTTTGGAGGAGATCCCGAATCCATGAAGTCAACATTATGTTCTCATTATGAGAGGAGGTCCTCTCGTATGGTACTCACAAAATCAACACCTCGTAGCCACCTTCACAGCCGAAGCTGAATATCGATGATATCTGTTGGTTGAAGAGACTTGCCTATGAACTAGGCATACTGAAGACGGACGAACCAATTACTTTTATAGATATTACGATTATAGATAATCAATCAGCAATACACATGCTACAAAATCCACATGAGGGAAAGATAAACAAAGGAAAGAAACATATAGAAATCACTCGGAAACACATAAAGCAACATATTGGCAAAACTATCTCACTGTTACGTCAACAGTGCCAATCAAATTGCTGACATCCTTACAAAACTTTTGGGAAAACAAATCAGCAATACACATGCTACAAAATCCACATGAGGGAAAGATAAACAAAGGAAAGAAACATATAGAAATCACTCGGAAACACATAAAGCAACATATTGGCAAAACTATCTCACTGTTACGTCAACAGTGCCAATCAAATTGCTGACATCCTTACAAAACCTTTGGGAAAACAAATTTTTGTAAACCTGCGATACAAGATAGTTAAGGAGGAATGTTGAGGTTTAATATCTTGGCCAGCAACAATAATTATGTTAAATTAAATATTAGGTTGGTAACCATTATTATCATAGAACTAACTTCTAGTTTGTTTTTATTTTTGTACATTGGTTACCTGTGTGACTGTGTTCACCTTATTTACTATTGTTTTTTTAAAAACGCACGCACACAAAGGAAACGATATTTTCGAGTGCAATTCATGCAAATCAATGCTGCATATCCATTGTTATGTGCAAATAGAATACTTGTGTTGTAATCTACGAAAAGGTATGCAATATTTCTATGAAACAAAATTGTTACATTTATTTTGTTATATTACATTATATTAATTGTATGTCTTTATTGGCAGGCGCCTTTTCGTATTATTTGAAATAAAGGACACGCTAGAATAACAACAAGATCCCTTGTTCTGCGGCAAAATAGATTGAAATTTGTTTCATCTATCCAAACAACTTGCATTCTCTGCTGAATATAATTATTTAAATTCTGAACGTATTCAGTACGTTTTCTTTTATTTTCATTTGAATTCATCGTTATTGGTTCATTATGTATTTTCTTTACCGTGAACAGTTTACCTTCTAGGTAATTATCAATAAAATCTTACCTCCAGGATAGATGTGTAGTAGCAGAAGGAGAAGAAGGAAAGGTAAAATTCCAGGTGAGATGCGGGGTCCCCCAAGGTTCTGTATTGGGTCCGCTGCTATGGAATATTGGGTATGATGGAGTCCTAAGAATTGACGTTCCAAGTGGAGTTACACTGGTAGCATACGCGGATGACCTTGCGTTAATTACGATTGCCAAGACAGCGGAAGAACTCCAAAATAAAACAAACCGAGCCATAAAACAAGTTTGTGACTGGATGAAAGAAAAAGGTCTTGAGGTAGCCCCACAGAAAACCGAAGCTATAATCCAGGCAGGGAGACGGAAAGCCAAGGACGTCAAATTTGAAGTTTTGGGAAGCGAAGTTACACCAAAACCGGAAATAAAATACCTAGGGGTGGGAATTGACATCGGAAGGACCTACTCACCACATATAAAAAACGTAGGAAATAGAGCCACAGAAGTCAGTAACGCTCTCTGTAGGCTAATGCCCAACATTGGGGGGCCTAGAGCGAGCAAACGTAAATTATACGGGCATGTCGTCCAATCTATAATGTTATATGCGGTACCGGTATGGGTAGACGCTCTTGGTAAAGAAAGAAACAGGAAAAGATTTGCAACTGTACAGAGAAAGACGGCGATCAGGATCATCAGTGCCTATAGGACAACATCAGAAAATGCGGCATTGGTTATAGCGGGGATGCCACCCATTGACATCGTAGCAAGGGACAGAGCGAACTGTAAGAACAGAAGGGAGAAAAAAACCAAAAAGGAAAGGGAGGATAATATACTCAGGGAATGGCAGCAGAGATGGAACAACGAGAGCAAGGGACAATGGACCAAGAAAATAATCCCGGAGATTGAACCATGGAGCAGGAGGAAGCACGGTGAAGTGGAATATTGTTTGACGCAATTCCTGACTGGCCACGGATGTTTCCGACAGTGCCTCTACAGGATTAAAAGAAGTGAGACAGACATATGCAAACAATGCAACGAAGCAACCGACACACCAGAGCATACATTTTTCCACTGCCCAAAGTGGATAAAGGAAAGGCAGGAGATGCTGCAAATCACAGGGATGCTAACGCCAGAAAACCTCACGGAGAAAATAATTGAAGAAGAGGAAAAGTGGAACGCGGTAAATGAATATGAAAGGAAGGTAATAAGGGAGAAGGAAGTTACTAGAAGATAAAGTAAGAGCTGAGCTGGGTGTCCTGAAGTAATGTTATCACAGTTCCGGGATACCTAGAGTAGCAACCGAGGAGAGGTTTTAGTGGGTAAAAATCCCACACTCCCCCTGTGTGGAGCAGGGGGATCTTTTTGAAGATTTCCTCTCCTCTCGAAAAAAAAAAAAGGTAATTATCAATAGTTGCTATGGATATGATTCTTTGAAAATAGTGCATAACTTTTTCTTTAAGTTGTTTTAGTGTTCAACAGCAATCTTCTTCTATCCATGCAATCATGGTGTTTATTTGCTCTTTGTTTAGAATTTTAGGCTTTATGCTACTCTTTGGCAACATGTAATCGCATTCAGATCGGACCCAATGAAATGCTGTCTTATATTTTACATTTAATGTAGTTGCTAAAGTCACCCAGTCTTCCCCTCTATTGGCACATGCTACAATTCTTATTCTGTCTTGTGAGTTTGGTATTGATTTCTTTCAACATTTTCTGATTCTAAAATAGCGGTTCTACAAACTGGCCTAGCAGGATCTGGTATATTCTCAAAAGGCTCCGCGCACTTTGTGTGTAGCAAATGCCTACTTGGTAGTAAGCATAGTATCGCATTTATTGACATTTTAACTTAACAAATCGCACAATTGTCTTTAAATTCCATTTTAAAAACACAAAATCCCTTTCTTAACTTCAATATTCTCTTGTGAAAAAAGACCACGTGGAATTGACAGTTTAAAAGTAAACTTTTGTTTTCATTGTATGATGTAAACGATATCCTGATTATTTGCTAGGTACACGACGACAATGCCACCTAGCTTTTACAATTTTGTTGGCTCTGTCAATGTTGTGTCACAGGATAGTCTTGGGAGAAATGTAAAAAAAATCCAATAATTGTACCTTAATTTGTTATTATCAAATTTGTTTTTAAAGATAGTGAACAGAAGAAACTTTTTTCTCGTTGGAATGCAGAAAAATTAATATATTTTTCAAAATATGTATTTATGTGACAAGGACAAGAAGGTAGAGTTCATATAATATAAAATTTGCAGGACGAAGTATAGCAGAGTTCTATAAACACAATGAAGGTAACTACCGGGGTACATTCGGAAACCCTGCCCAGACAACAACTTTTCGCCCAATGCGTTCGTTTATATTAGACAATTTGTCGAATCAAAACAATCTGGTCGTTCGGAATCTATTTGGGTAAACGCATAAATAATAATATTTCGCCCTGCTTTTTACATGGGCAAGTTGTTAACAAAAACAAGATTCGTCCGAAATGCGCATCCTCCTTGATGCGTATTACAAACTTGACGTTTCACAATAATTATTCATATATTTGCAATAAATAGGTACAATGAACAATAATATTGTGTTTGTAACTGACCCAAACGGAGCAAATGTAACCGATGAACATGGAAATGTACTCGTGTATAGTAATGAAGGTAAGTTAACTTAACTATCTTCTTAGATTTATGAAAACAAATTATGGCCTATTTATGAAGTTTATGGGAACTTTATTTTTTGGAGAGGGTATAAAGGATGGTGTATTTACTTACAAAAACAACCAAATACCCTTACTTTACTTTTCCCACGTTCTTACTTATGATTACATTTCAATGATTTATTTAAAAAATATATATAATAAATAATATATTTCCGCTTAAAAAATTCTTAAGTAAAAAAGATACAATTTAAACCATCTCAAGAAAAAAAAAGATTACAAAAATACGCACTTCCCATAAACTTCACATTACCCCAAATGGCTAGGTAAGTAGGTACTTAATTGTAGTACTTATTTTCAGATAACTCTATGAAATTTATAAAGATTAATAGATCTGAGGAAACTATAGAGGAACAAGTCCAAGATGACGAAATCCAAGAAACAAATAAAGAAGATTTTAGCCGCAATCCTTGGTCAAACCAAAAAGTATTATAATTAATACAATTATATAAAAAATATCAAAGTTCATTTAATTCGTCGACAGTTAAGAAAGATAAAGTTTGGCAAATTGTAGCTAATAATTTTACTCATAGTGCAAGTCAGTGTAGAAATAAATTTAAGTATCTTAAATCTAAGTACATGAAAAAAAAGACAACATGAGCGCCAAAAAAACCGGAGCACGGACATTAAAATTTGATTATATTGAACAATTCGATGAAATATTTGGCAAAGATCCAAACGTAACGCCCGTAGCTACAGCATCATCTTTACAAGGGCTAGTAGAAAATCATACTTCAAATAACAACAGTATCAACTAGTAAAGAATCAACACAAGATAATGCAACTTTAGCAAAACGACCAATTATTGAAAATGACAGTGAATCGGATGTTGCTTCTTCCAATGGAAATAATCATATCAAAACAAAAAAATCTGACGTGGACACCACATGACTTCCTTGTACGCCTTGTGTGTTCATACTTTTCTTAATAACTAAAATGTAGAATAATATAAAAAATTATTTTAACTTATTATACTAGTATACTCACAAATATATTTTAGTCATTTTATTTAAACTGCAGAAGAAGATATAAAGCATATTTTACTATTGTCACTGTCATGTCATAATCATTTAAATTTTACGTAGTAACAAATGTTAATCGATCATGGACTACAAGATAAAGAAATACTAAATTAAAAATATATACTTTAATTATTCCTAAATGATACCAGATACAAAAATATTTATAAAATACCGATTTTAGGTAATCACATAATCTTTCATTTGTCTTAAATTAAATATTTATCGAAATATTTAAGAAAAATACTACTTCCGGTTTGTAGATTGAAACAAAAAATAGGAGGTGCACAACTAGATGCTATAACAGTCCTAAATACAAAATTTCAACTTTCTACGTCTAACCGTATTTGAGTTATGCGACACACATACGTCCGTATGTACGCACGTACGCACGTACGTACAGACGTCACGACGAAACTAGTCATAATGGATTCAGAAAAGGTCAAAACGGATATTTCCATCAAAATCTGAAAACCGAAATTTTTCGCGATTACAATACTTCCTTATTACTCCGTACAAGGAAGTAAAAAAGCAAATTACAGAAGCAATTAGATAAATATGAAAAAAAAAATACAAGAAAGGGAAAGCCAAGGAAAGAAGGCATGCAGAAAACCTGGAAAGGCAAGATAGAGCTATAGAAGCCTTCTCGCAAGCCATGAACAAAATTTTGGAAAAAATGTAAATTTTTGAAGCTTTCATTTCTTGTTTTCTTTATATTATAAGACTGATTAGTCTTAAGCAAAATGTGACCAATCTAGAGAGTAACATTATTTTTGTTAATAAATAATTGAATATAATTATATAAATATATAATGTGTAATAGAACAAGTTACATCTTTATTATTAATACATAGGTACAATAATAGAAAAATATAAATTCATTAATGATTTGCTCTTCTATTATATATGTTTCTCGCTAAACGATCCCGTTTGTTCATCCCTTCTATTCTTTCTTGCTCAATGTTCTGCATATTTATTAATAAATTATCATCATTGTCACCGTCAATTAAACATTGACCTTTATTAATATATAATTCAATGTTTTCGTCAAAAAAAATTAAATAACTATTATGCAAAACAAAACATGCAATAATTGTTTTTGGAATTAAATCTGTTCTGTGCATATCCAAATCTCGAAGACGGCGAAATCTTCCAAATAACAAGGCAAATGATCTTTCAACAATTTGCCTTGTTTTGGCATGTGCAGTATTGGGAAAGACATAACTATAAAGTGGATTCCGTCACATATAGGAATAAACGGCAACGAAGAGGCAGACACAGCAGCTAAAGAAGCCAGTGAACAGCAAAACATAGAGGCGATCGATATACCACCAAGTGACTTCTCAACCATTATAAAAACAAAAACCATCGAAATATGGAACACAGAATGGGCGCAAACAACAAATAACAAACTGAAACAAGTCAAAGAAACCACAGAGGCCTGGCCAACAGCAGAAGAAAGAAGAGACCAAGCATAGCCACCTTTAATTCCAGGCCTTGAACGGCTAAAACTGGCAACGTCGCTTACCCGTCCTATATCATGTTGCAACCAGTACTGTCAGTGGTGATTTCAGATGTTAATGTTAGTTACGAAAAACTAAATATTATTTGTTTGTGCATTACAATATAATATAGAAGTAAGTATAATTATTGAAATTATTTATGTTGACCTAGACAGCTGCTGTCATTTCCAATTTTTTCTGAAAACATGAACAATTTTATTCCTAACCTAAGTTCTGACATTACGATTTTTCAAAGTTTAACAATAATTTTTATGCTATATTTAATATTTATTAGCTAATTTTTATTAATGATTTTCTAAAGTAACTGTTTTCTCTATTATAGATGCCAGATAAGTGCTGTGTACCAGGTTGCAAGACTAGTTATTCAAGTACTAAAGATTTAGGATATGTGCAGTGTTTTCAATTTCCGAAAGATACAATTCCACGGGACAAATGGGCACCTTCACATCGTTCTGTGGTGTGCATAAAACATTTTCATGACTGTGATTTAGATTGGATCGAAATATATTTTGACAAAAATGGTAACAAACGTGATAAACCAGTGCTTCGTTCTGGAGCTACTCCGAGCATTTTCCCAAATTTGCCATCATATTTCAACAAACCATCCACATCTCTTAAACGAACTAATCCAGAAGTTAGGAGACTAGAAGCATCCGTAAGAGAAGTTGAAAAAATTCATACCATAAAAGAAGAGAAAGAGCGTGTTGATAAAATTTTAAGTTTTGAACATTTATGTACACATGTTGCTAGTAAACTAGATACAGATAAGTGGTTAACTTTTAAAGATAATACATCTCTCATAAAATATGTAAAAAGATAGAATGTATTGATTGTAAAGAATTAGTCATTAGTAAAGAACCGATGGACAGTTATTATCATAGCATTTTAGATAGAGTTGGTCTATCTGTTCCCTCTCAATTTATTGTAACAATTGTTAAACATGTTGTTGGTATTAAGCAAAGTTTGGTTTCAAAAAATTATGAACAACAATTTTTAGAGTCATCGAATAAACAAAAGCACATTTTGACTGAAATAGGTGTAATGTCTGATTCAACAGTGAATTATATAATACAAGAAAATTGTTTATTTTGTGAAAATAATCATTTACAAATTTTAAATACTATTATTTCAACTACAGCAAATATTTTGCTCAATAATTATACGAAAATTAGAAATGATAAGATATCAAACTGTAAATATATTAAAAAAAGGAAATTAACCGTAATGTTGTAAAGAATATCATGTAAACATATTTTTCCACCTAATATGGTTTATTTGTGCAATAGAGACTGTACCTACTATGATTTATTTTTAAATGTTTACATAAGATAATAGTAATTTTATAATGTTGTGTAATTTAGAATATGAAATAAAATGTATTATTATTTATATTTCGTATTTAATTTATTCCAACGATATTTTAACAATGTTTCTTTTTCTATGTTATTTTTCCAAATAATATTTCACGTAATTTTGTACTATCTCTCCATGAAACCTAATGTAAGTAAAAGTTACACATGAAATAGCATAGGCCGGGTGACGTCATGTCAAACGCTGTTGCCAAGTAGTGCGGCCAGGGCCTGGAATTAAAGGTGGCTATGGACCATATACCTACTAGCTTTATATACTGCTGATGCTGGCTGGCTCGCGTAACAGCCAAAAAAGGACAGATATATGATGACGTATGCATCTTCTATTTCATCACCTGCCCACGTTAATACTACGCATGATCAAAAAGTATGAATTTGATTGGCGTTTAAGGAATATTACACGAAGTTAAATGATAAGCGGCGAAATTATTTGAATTTGAATTTCAATATAAATTCATGTATAATTTGTAATTGTGCACATTTAAAATTATGAGTCAACTATTTAATATGAATATGAGCAAATATGAGTACCTAATAAATTATTACAATAAAATGTAATTGAATGAGATAAATATGTATAGTTTTAAATTGTATATTTTAAGAATTTTTGCAAATTCTTGATAATCCTTAATTACACATTTATAAATGAGACCACAAGAAGGAAATAGGAAAATTTGAAATAATCAATACAGATTATCCATAACATAGAATATTCATATTTATTTAAGAATTTAAAAATAAGTAATAACATTAAACTATTTGTTTGCATTACACAAAATTATCATAACATTTTTAGGAACAAAATAAAAAGATTTTGAGTGAAAGACAATTATTTAGGTTTAAGTTCTGTTCTTATTTAAATTTGAAAGGACAACGTTTCGAAAACACAGAGTTTTCTTCGTCAGGTCGCAAAACAAAAAGTGTTTACAAATACAATGATGAGTATAAACAATAAAACAAAAAGTGTTTACAAATACAATGATAAGTATAAACAAAAAGTAACATGGATCAAATATTTTTAAAAAAGTAGATGTTGAATCTTCATAGATGGTTAGTTTGATTTTGCTTTTAATATCATTTATCTATTATATTTACTTCGAATATAATCATCTTTTTCCGAAAATCGCTTCGTCTCATGAAAAAGTCTTATTTTAAAAAAGATTTCTAAAATAATTTTTATGATTTGAGACTTGTGATTATCAAGTGGATCTTGATCTTTTAAATGATAAACAAAATCTTCCGTGTTGAAGACATCTTTAGAGTACCATGCCCTTATTGTTGATGGATGCGGCAACATATTATTCCATGTTTTTCGGACATATTCATAAGCCTTCGAAGAATAGAACTGTAGCGACAGAGCGAAAGTCCTCAGTTCGGGCGAATATTTTTCTTTTTTCTTATTCTTTAAACGACGTTTTATTATGTCTTGCACTCCAACTGGCACAATATCCTTAAAAAAAATAAAGGTTAATATGAAATAATCTAAAAAATCAAATAAATAATTATTCTTAAGGGTAAATCAGTTCATGAAAACTACAGTATAAACACTACAATATTCATGCAAATTATCAAATGGTAAAAATTAGTACTATAAAACTGATTGTTTAATTGAAGTTGGTAATTATTGTTTATAAATTTAACTACATCGAGAAGAGATAGAAACGGATGTTGGAAACCAAAATATGAATACTGATGGCAAGTAATTATTTATTAAATAGGTAAAATACAAATGCAGAAATAATATTGTATATACACAATCAAGTAATATTTATACTACACAATATTTTCAAAATGGCATGAATACTGAGCATTAAAATTGTACCTTTTGTAGGCGGTGCATGCTCAAATAATATATTGACAATAATAATAATAATAATAATAATTCATTTGTAAAATTGCTTACGAGTATTGTATCTGCAGCATCTTCAGAGAGGGAATTTCTTTTCTTAAGATGATCAACCATGTCCCGCAACGTAGCCACTTTTGAAATTAATCTACGATTTTTTTGAGCTAAGGCACGGACCTTCTTTTTTTCTTTCATCAACTTATCTTTTGTTAGATTAAATGCTCGCTTTGCCTTTCTTGGTGTACCCAAATCTGGGCTCCTTATTTCACTTACAAAACGAGGCTCGAAAAATTTCCTCTTTTTGGTAGGAGTATGGAATTCCGTCTCATCTGGAAACAAACGAAATGTATCATTATCATGTAATAGAACCTTAATGGTATTAACATTAAACGATTACTGAAAATTCAAATAGTTAAAAATCTAATAACCGATTATTTTCTGGTAATCCGATAACATTTAACTGGTCTTCCCATTTTTGGACTAATGGATTAAAGATTTGGATGAACATAACAGTATTAACATTAAACGATTACTGAAAATTCCAATAGTTAAAACATTGACAAAAATAACGCATTATCGTTAGCGTTATAATCAGTCATGAAAAAAACGTTACACACAACGTGACAGCAAGATGAATTTATAAAGTAATTAAAATTAAATTAAAACATTTACAAAACGTGCAAAACATACCTGTTTCAGTATTAGCAGCAAAAGAAGATTTCGGCGAGTCTTGTGCAATACTAGCACTTAAATTGATGTTCGGTTCACAAGATGGTGTATAAACGGTCGAAGAAGAAGGTTGAACAGCACTGCAAGGAGTTGCACCAGGCTGAATCGATGGTACAAACATTGTTGAAGTTGAAGGCTCTGTAGAGAATAAAAAATTATTATATAACACTGTGCATTCTACATTTTCAGTTTAGTAGAATTATGAATTATTTTATTTTATCAAAGTATATTTTAGCCAATTTTAGCAGACTTCAAACAGTTAGCAAAGTAACGACATTAAAAATATGATAAATACTTAGAATAGTAAGCGCTTTAATACCACAATCAATAGTAAGATCAATAGCCTTCATCATTTTATTATTGTTGTTCAAATTTTAAATTATTAGAAGCACTTTACATACCTGGTTGTTTTTCCGACACAATAACCATTTCAGAACCACATTTTGCATCTTGAATGGGAAAAGGAACTTTCTTCGAAGGAAAACGCTTCGGTTTTAACCTTAAACTTCTTCCCATTGCTTTTGCATTCGGTTCAGGATAATCGTCCGGTATAAAATGATTTGAACAAATCAAACATGCAGATACATCATCACTTTCCAATAAACCGCAAATTTGTTTCCAAACTTTTCTTTCCTCGACATTCTTCGGGAAACTATAAAATATAGAAATACATGAACACAAATTGTAACAAACATAAACACATTGCTTAATGTTAAAAAAATACTTACGAATGCAAAGAAACTGCTTCACCTTTCGCACCGCACAAATAACATTTTCTTTTAGTCATTTTGATGTTGGTACAAGATTTACCAAAATACAAGCAACAAGTGACTGTTTGTAGTTTACGTCAAGGTTAAAATACAAATTTTCTGTCACCGCTGCAACCTAATGGCCAAGAAATGGGGAATCCGCGCATGCGCAGTTCCAAGTAGGGCTTGGACTGCGATAGCACTATTATATATGTCTGTCTCTTTTAGGAAGCCACGCTCACCTATCATTGTCAGAATACGAACATCAGCAGTATATAAAGCTAATAGGTATATGCTATGGACCAAGTGATCCTCACAAGAATGCGCATTGGACACACAAAATACACACACGAACACATCCTACAAAAAACACAACAAAAACATTGTGAAACATGCAACACACCAATAACAGTAGAACACATCATACAATGTACTAAATATGCACAACAAAAACAAACACATAATATCCCTAATTCACTAAAAAATGCTTTCGAAAACAACCCCAACACAACAAAAAATATGATCAACTATCTTAAATCAATACAACTATACAATGTAATATAAAATGAAACAAATGTAATGTAAACAATCTACTGTACCAGGGGGTTAGTAACCTTAGTTGTTGAAACCTCCTTATATTTGAAAAAAAAAGTTGTTTAATAACCTGCCTCTATCGATATAGGGGGGTATACACCAAGGAAAAACTGGGTATGCTTTATCTCCTAATATGTATGTTCCATCATGGAAGTAGTGCTCATTATTGTTAAAAAATTCTTCGTATATATCAGAATTACGAAAAATTCTAATATCACTAACAGAACTAGGATACCCTGTAAAGCAATTAGTAAACGTCAATGAAGGAATGGATATTGCTTGTAATGTGTAATGGTGCTTTATAATTATTTAGTCCCTGTTTAGGGTGACATTTTGTAACGGTGCTAAATTACTTATTTAATTTATTTAAGATAATTACGCGTTACCCCAAATAGTTTGTCGGTTAAATTGATTTTAAATATCGGGCGCCAGATCTAGTCTGTGCTAGATCACAATTTTATTAGAGGATTGGCAACTTTTAATCGTTTGGGTCCAGCAAAGTGAAGAAATAAAACAAACTCAATAAACATTTTAACAATGGTTCAGATTTATTCAGTTTTAAATAGTACTTAGGTAATTATTATAACATACGCAGCTTGAATTCAGTCTTTACAATACAAACATAATATGTGTGAGGGTAGGTTTTGTACATAGCGGTATTTATTGTAATTAACCCTTAACAACATAAATAAATTGATTACAAACATCTGTAACATAAATTGATTGTAACAATAACACAAACATCTGTCAAATAACTTGATTGCAACAATGAAAATAAACACTTGATTATAACAAAGTACGCGTGATTCAGAAGGCTGATAATTTAGAAAAATGCATTTACGGTTTTCGTCGTTCAAACACTCCTATTGTGTGGGTTTTAGTAATTAATTATTATTTATTAATTAATTCGAATTGATAAATGAAAATCTTTTTAGTGAGATAATGGACAAGGTTTGCAAGACTTAAACTCCTGGGATAATGGGTTCGTACTAATTTACCCGATGATCCTAGTACTCATTTCCCCAGGTTTGCTTTACTAGCTCCGTGGTAAAGATTACTTTATTGTTTGCGACTAGTCACTCAATAAAACGCTGTTCCAGGTTTGCTACTTTTCTACCCTCTTGTTCAGTTTCTTACCGTATTCACCCGTTGTTTCGTCATGTATGCGCAAGATTTGACTGGTTGGCCGGTAGACTTTGGATTTGAACCAAGAGCACTCATCAAGGCTTGTGGGTCGTTTTGAAATGACGGAGTTCTTCTGGAAGAACACTCTTCATTCGACGGACAATGACTGATTTTTCTCGTCGATCGAAAACCTTTTATACTAAAAAGACTCCTGCTTTCCTTGTTTAAAATATCATGCCCTCTCACTTACTCTGTGTTGTGATTGTGCAACACTATTGTTGTGCATTTGTTATTCATTGTTTTTCATTGTTATTAATTCCCTTGTTTTGTTTTTTCGACGTTTCCGCGTTGAGCGGCGGACGTGCGCAAGGCGCGCGCAGCCTGTGTTAGGTTAGCAGTTGCTTGATGGCGGGAAGACCATCATTATGACGGATATGTTTGACAGTTTACAAGCATTCACTCACACGTGAATTCTTCGTATGGCAATAACTAGTTTAGGTTTTAAAATGAACAATAATTGATATTCGTAGGATCTGCCTGGTAGGTGAATACAATTATAAAATGCAATAGTACTTATTTCTAATGTTTTTTCTTATACTTCATTTTTATAAGAACATAGCGTTGAGTAAAGCCTGTTTTACATTATACTTTTTTCGGCTAGAAAAAAGAACTTTTTTTAGATACCTACTTAATTCGGCTAGAATCTAGTTTTAAAATTTGTTCTTGTACTACCAACTGAAAATTTAAAAAAATGTAATTATCATTGCCAGTTTTTGAGGTTGTCAACATATTTTAATAATAATAATAATACTTTTATTAGGCAAAGTTCAGCTTACAGCTGCTCTTCCACTTAACCTTAAACTATTAATACAAAGATAAGTTTACAATATTAATTATTAAGTATTGGCATATGTACAACAAACAAGAATAATAATTCACAAACTGAGATTGAAATAAATTAATGAAATTAATAAGATTAATAAAATTAATAAATAGAATGCATCATTTTAATTTCACTGTAGTGTTTTCGAATTAATCAAAACTACTTAAAATCTGTCTATATTTTATTTTAAATTTAAGCAAGTTAAAACACTTGATTTCTTCAGGAATATCATTATATAGCTTGGTGGCAGAATATGAAAAAGACCTCTGAAACATACATGATGAGTGCTTTGGTATTATAAGTCTATGGGAAAAACGCAAGTTGAGTTTATGTATGTTGGCTGATGATTTTAATTTGCTATGCAGATATTCTGGTGTTTTAAACAACAAGATTTTATGGGTAAAGCAAGCTAAATGCAACTGTCTCCGTTTAGCCATATTTAACCATTTCAGCTCAGCAAAGGCGTGTGAGATATGATCCCTTTTCCTTATACCTAAAGTGAATCGTATGCATGAATTTTGTAATTTCTGGATTCTTCCCTTTGTAATTGAATCCAGACATGGACCATATATTACATCAGCATAGTTAAATCTTGATAAAACTAAAGAGTCTACCAACATTTTTCTAAGACTAGAATTAAATATACTTTTATTTGCAAATAGAAATTTCAGACAACTAAAGGCTTTTTGTATAACAGAACTGACATATTTCTGGAAACGTAAGTCAGAGTCTAAATAAATTCCAAGAATTTTAATAACATCGGAAGATTCAATTTTCAGTCCAGCAATTTCAAGTTGACAATTTCTCTTTAATTCATCTCTATCCTTTTTTTTACAGAAGATAATCATAGTGGATTTTTCTGGGTTTATTATTAATTGATGGTTTCTAGAGAAGCAAGTTATTGACTCAATGTCTTCCTTTATTGCGTTGACATTATGAGCGAGATCCGATTTATGAAATAACTTATAAATGAAAGTATAAGTGATAAGAACAAGATTTTAGTTGTTTATGAAAATCTGCAGTATAAATATTAAACAATAATGGACCTAATATGGAGCCTTGAGGTACACCAGCTCCTACGCTTTGACATGTAGACTTCTCAGAATTTATTAGTACCCTTTGAAACCTATGACTTAGATAATTTTTTATTAATTCTATAGAACTGTGATGAGAGAAACCAAAATAGTAAAGCTTTGAACAAAGAATTTCGTGGTTAATAGTATCAAACGCTTTAGTAAAATCTAATGTTACCAATAATGAAATTTTGTTTTTATCAAGTTCTTGAAAAATATCATCAGTTACATTAACTAAACCAGTGTTAGTACTGTAGCCTGCTCTAAAACCTGACTGCATTGAAGGTAGTATTTTATGTTTATTTAAGAACTCCGTAATTTGAATAAAAATAATTTTTTCAAATAATTTTGACAAAGCTGGTAAAATACTAACTGGCCTCAAATCTTTATATTCTTTTGAATCCTTTATTTTATTGTGAGGTATTACGTGCGATATTTTCCAAGCCTTTGGAAATACATTGTAAATTATACAAAAGTTAATTATATGTGTTACATATTTTGCAATGAAAGGAAAAACAGTGATTAGCATTTTCAGCGTAAGTTCATCAGAACCTTGTGCATTCGATTTCAAACCTAAGAAACTACTACAATACTACTTCAATACTAGTTACAAGATGTAAATTGAATTTTTCGTTTATATCGGAATTTGTATTTGTTTTATAAAAGCCACAAATGTTTGTTGGGTTACTATTTTCAATTAAATTTTGTACCGAGGTAATAAAATAATCATTTACAGCTTCAGGATTGTTTAAATGATCTGGTATTACATTAGTGTTTGATTTTGTAACATTAAATTTGTTTAAAGTTTTCCATAAGTCTTTACTATTTCTGCAGGTGTATAGTCTACTTAGGTATGATTTCTTACTACTTCTTATCAAGTTAGTTACTCTGTTTCTTAAAATTTTATATTGTTCATAGTAATCTGTAACCTTAGTTTGTTTGAAAAGTATATGTAATTTATCTCGCGTTTTGATTAGAGATTTTATTTCAGGAGTAACCCATGGCGTATAAGTTTTTCTTGTTTTAATCACTTTTGTTGGGATATGCTTGTCAAATATGAGCTTTAAATTACTATTGAGGAAAGAAAGTTTGGAATTCACATCTGATAATCGATACACATAGTGCCAATTTATAGAATGAAGATCGTAATATAAATCATTAAGATTAATATTTTTATAGTCTCTGTAGGTAATAATATTTGGTTTGAATTTAGGTTTATCTATATTTATATTGCAATAAACTAATGAGTGGTCTGAAACCTCTATGTCAGTAGTTACAACTTTATTTACCTTTTCTGGATTTGAGTATATTATTAAATCAATTAAAGTAGAACTTGTATTAGTTACCCTTGTTGGCTCATGGTTAATAAGAGCTAAATTGTATGATTCTAACATATTATACATAAAAGCTGTACTATTTTTACCTATATCTAGCATATCTATGTTAAAATCACCTGCCAACAACACTTCATCATTTTCCGGTAGAGTAAGAGACAGTGCGTTATCTAGTAAGTTAACAGCTTCATATATGTTTCCATTAGGTGGCCTGTAAGCAACACAAATAGCTATTTTTGTATTATTTAACTTCAGTTGAATCCAGAACTGTTCTAAATTATCTGAAAGCGATTCCGATAAAGATATTTCTCTGAAATCAAGAGTTTTTTTAATATAAAACGCTACACCTCCACCATGATTTGCTACTCTGTCCTGAGTTGTAAGATTGTAACCGGGAATATCAAAATGATGCAAATTATTTGCCTTTAGCCAAGTTTCAGAAATAGATAGAATGTCATATTCAGTTTTGGAAACATTTTCATACAATAAATCAAATCTTGTTCCTAATGATCTAACATTAATATGTCCAAATAATAAGCAAGACATAACAAATTATTATTATAACAGTGGGTTATAAGAAGAATAATACTAATTACTATAATTTGTTGAGCTTCTAATTTTACTTATAATCTTCTGATAGTATGTACAATTTTTATCACTAGAACTGTGATCTGTGGGAAAATTAGTATTATTTTTCGTATTAAAATTTACACAATTAGAACATTTATTTTTGTTGTTTCTACAGTCTTTTTGAGAATGATTTTCTGAGCAAATAGAGCACACGTGAACTGTAGACGTACAATTTTTTGCAAAGTGTCCAAACTTGTTACATTTGTAACATCTGACGATATTAAAAGTTTCTTTAATCCTGCACCTTTGCCATCCTATATACACATAATTATTTCTGACTACTCTATGCCACGAAATGGAGTCAATCTCTAATATTATATTAACTGAATTGTTAGACTTTATTTTCTTTAGAATTTTGAGTTTCGGTTTGTTACCTTCATTTAAATTATTCTGGGATATTAATGTAGTAATTAAATCCTCTTCATTATTTGCCGAATTTTCATCAACACCATAAATAATTATTTTCGGATTTTTCTTTTCTAGGATATCAGAAGAAATATTCTGATTAAGCGACTTGTTTTTATCAATAATTTCCTTAATTTTACTGCTAGAGAGAGGATTGCTACAATTTATTATTACATCACCTTTTTTAGATTTTTTAACATTTAAAATGTTTATTTTCTCCGCCACTGGATCGACACATTTCTTTAATTCACTAATTATATCAATGTCAGCAAAATCAGTACCTGTTTGTTTGTTTTTAATAATTAGCGTTGACTTCTCGAGGTCAGTTGGAGTTAATTTAACTACAGATGAGTATGGTTCTGCCCTCTGTTTATTGTTGTTGAAATTTAAGTTAAACAACTCAGTAGGTTTTGTAGAAAGCTTATCTTCAAGTGACTTAATTTTCTCATCTTGCAGTAGATTAACTTTTTTCAAGTTCTTTTATTAATTTTTGCAGTGTTTCATTTTGTGATTTTAGTAGTTCATTTTCACGTTTCAAGTATGATTCAGAATTGTTAGTAGTATCAAGAACAGAATTATCACTTTCAATTTCAACACAATTTGTACAGTTCCAGGTGTCAAAATCGACTTCACTCAAGTCTTGTATACTAGCACATTTCACATGAAAAGTTAAATTGCAAGTTACACAGGTAACCCCGTTCACAACTTTTTTATTGCACACCTTGCACTTCACTTCATTTCCCATAACCAATTCTTGAATTAATAAATTTATGCAAATTATACATAATAATATTTAAAAATAGTGGAGCAGATATTGACTTAACTTGACTTAACTGTGACCTTGATAATAAAAATACCTGGTAAAGTACTGGTTGCATTTCATACAATTATTGTACACGAGTTTTTGTTATTTCAGGAGTCCATTTATACCTCTTAGGAGCCATTAGGGGTCAAGACTTTACTTTTACTTTTATTTCTGCTGTCACTGCGCAAGTCTAGTATGAAACTTGGATGAAAAATTGGACCGGAGCTATATTAATAAGTCGGAAAAAGACGTTTCTAGTATGAAACTTGAATGGAAATTTTCGTGTTTTACATTATGATATTTTGCATTCTGAAATCAAGTATGAAACTGGTCAAAGTTTCTAGCCGAAAAAAGTATAATGTAAGACAGGTTTAAGATGGGCACGAAATTTTAGCCAATCACAGCGCAGAATTCCCCAGTCGAGTTTACAAAGGCAAAACGAGGCATGCATCGCGTATCGAGTATCGAGTCCCACTCTGTCACAGACCATCACTCTACTCTGCTGTTGACCTGTGTAGTTTAATTTACAATATGGCTGAAAATCAAGAGGCAGGGCCTTCGAAAAATCATCGAGGAAAACATGTTCGTAGTGGACAGAAGATAATGGTGTTGAATTATTATCAGAAACTTATTGCAACTGGTGAAATATCCAAAACACAGTGCGTGAAGATGACTGCATCTGAATTAGGTATTGGTGAAACAAGTGTCTGGAAAATACTTAATGAAATGAAGGAAGGAGGTGTGAAATCTCCGAGTAAAAAAAGAAATCGCACCACAAAATTTGACACGTTAGACGAAGGACAAAAAAAGAAAATACGTCGCATTGTTCACAGTTTCTTTAAAAAAAAATGAAATGCCAACAGTTGATAAAGTAGACGGTATTTAAATAAAATTAAAAAATTTCGAGAAGAAGGCAGAACGATATATTATTTAGATGAAGCATGGGTGAATGCGGGCCACACAAAAACAAAAGTATGGAAAGATAAATCTATAACAAGTGATCGGCAAGCCTTCATAGAAGATTTGTCAGTTGGCTTGAAAGATCCAAGCGGCAAGGGAAAAAGGTTAATAATTCTCCACATAGGAAGCGAGTCGGGATTCGTCGAGGGAGGCTTGCTAGAGTTTGAATAAAATAAACCCGGTGATTATCATGAGGGTATGAATGCGCAAGTATTTTAAAATTGGCTACAAGTTGTTCTTCCGCTGCTAGAGCCTGATTCGGTCATTGTCCTTGATAATTCTCCGTACTACTCAACAAAATTAAGCGAGACACCTATATGTTAGTATTTGTATATTATAATAGATAATAATTATTGGAACAAATCTATTTTATTAATTTGATAAATGTTACAATTTTATGAATATAATCAGAACAAAAACTATCTTCTATCGTTACTCACAACAACTTATTTATTTTCAAAACTAGCAACCCAATTAATTTTAGAATGGTAAATAGATCGAGTTGCTACATTTACTCCCCCTCAAGAAAATGAGTAATTTGAAATATCATTTCATGAAAAATGCAGGTTTTAAACGATCAATTGAAACATTTTCTTTTTTTGAATTAATATTTAAAGTAAAATATTTTGTTTGTCTATCAATAATCTCATAAGGTCCATCATATGAATGTTGTAATGACTTTTTACCTCTCGCCTAGAGAGGTATAGGGATCGTGAAAAAATTCGATGTCGAGATTTTTGTCAATTAGCACGTTTTAGCACCTTTAGAACCTATTTTGACTATTTTCACGATGATGTCTGTGTGTGTGTGTATGAAAGTCTGTATGTACGCCTACTATAGCCTTTCGTCCCGGTTCATTATCTCAAATTCTACTAAACATAAAATTCTAATATTTTGCATTATACATTTATATATGTTAATGAAGAGCTGAAAAGATTTTGGTAAAAATCCACCAACCGGAAATGGTACTTTTCTTGTAGCACTATAACATTTTCTGCAAAAATTGTATAAAATAATGCGATTGTTACAATTTGACATACCACACATGAAAGAAGAAATTACATTGTACAATATTTAATCTTACTTGTTTCTATATCTTTAACCAATAAAGAAATATAATTTTTTTAAATATATAATTTTACCTACCACGATTTGTGAATCCCGAAATAGAAATAAAATTTAAAACAAAAATAAAATTGTCAATATGACAGATAAACAGAAATAATATAATGTATGATTATTTTATATTATTATATCAAATGTTATACGGTGTTGTTGTATTTTATTTAAATTAAAGCTTAATATTTGGTTAAATACGAGGTTAAATATTAATACTTCAATGTCAAGGCGAGAGGTATTGTAACGGCCACGTCAGATTTTTTATTTTATCTACTCTAACAAAAACGTGAGTGGAAGTAAATAAATTTTTATTCAAAAATATCCTACCACTAGCAGCTTTCGTAGGAATAGGTTTTAAATTAGAAATGAAAGATTTTAATTTATTAACATAATCAGGTAAATTTTTAATATAAATGTCTTTTTGGTTGTCAAAAAATTCTCCAGGCAAACGGAGAGAACTTCCATACTTCATGGAAAAAGGAGAGGTTAATTTCGTGACTGGCAGAAAAGAAGATATTTTAGGGTCACTTCTAAAAGTGGAGATAATGGAAGTAGTGAAGGAAGAGCTAAGGAAGTCTCCTATAGGGTATGCCGTGGATAAATTTATTGAGGACCATGGTAAACATGTTTTACGTCTACCGCCTTACCACTGCCGCCTGAATCCGATAGAATTAATTTGGGCTCAAGTGAAGGGCTATGTAGCCTCAAAAAATACGACATTTAAGCTGTCTGAGGTGAAAGATCTGTTGTATGACTCACTGGATAAAGTGAATGCCGATAATTGGCAGGAATGTACAAGACATGTTATTGAAGAAGAAAATCTGTTATATAATTTAGATAACCAAATTGAAACAATGATAGAAACTCTAACATTCCGCGTCAATACTGGCTCATCGTCCGAAAGTGAGGAGGAACTAAATTATTCTGAGGATGACGATCCAGTACCACTTTAGAAATCTTGTGTATATTTTGGAAATATGTATATTTTATATTTTACTTATTAATACAAATATTTGTAAAATGTTTCTTTTATTTTAATGCATATATGTATGGATACGTTTTAACCAATTGTGTCTCATTTTTACACCTACAAAATACCAGCAGTATATTGATGCATTTACGTTTATTGGTTAGTATAATTTTATTAATAAAGTATGGAAAATGTTCTGTATTTATAGTAAATTAACGTAGTTAAACAAATACGGGTGTAATATTTCATTCTTAAAGAAGCTGCACGGATTTAGTCGATTTGAGGATTCCCACCAAAAATTTAAATTCTTTATTTAATACTAGTAAAACTGGCTGCATCCGCAGCGCTATCTACTATGTTCTTATAAAAAATGAAGTATAGGTTGACTCGAATATTTGTTTGGCATATTATCACAGCTAATTATTGACTTGCGATCTAACTTTGGAAAGTGATGCTTTCGTAGATCTGTTGGCAAGATACGAACATATTATCTAAAAACTAAAATTAATTACATTAAATAGTGAATGTTTACATCCACATGGCTGTGATGTCAATGCAAGGTGAGGAATAATTTGATAGTTAATATTGTGTCGAAAATCTGTTTCGTCACAAATGTTCTTGGTTTTCTTTTGGAGCTTTAATTTTCACGTATGTTCCATCTATCACCCCTATAGCGCCTCTTAAACCAGCACAAATAGACAAACGCCGTTTAATTTGTCTTGATTCATCTCTCGTAGGCCATTTAATGATTTGGGGAGCAATCGAAATTAAAGCGTTGATGACACGCTGAAAACATGCGAATAATGTTGATTTACACATATCAAATCTATTCCCAACTGACCTTTTAAACACACAATGTACATAGTCTAAGACGAGTAGAAGTAGTTCATTTAGCCTTTCATAACAATCTAAGGTAATTCTAAAATGACTCTGGAAGTCTTTAGCAGAAGAATTTGGAATAACCATTTCCAGAAAGTTTTTGCAGCGAGAGGGCGTTTTCGATCAACTCTTCATCACTATCTTCATCTTTCGTGTTATTTTGAAAAACAACACTATTGAATAAAAATTTTGACGCTAATACAATACTGAGTTCCATTCTCAAATAAATTTAAGGTTATATTTTTGTTTTAAATGTACGAATCACGCTGTAGAAACCTATATTGTTGGGGACAGTATATTGTTTTTAATTACAATTTCAATCACGTAGAGGCGCTAATGGCAATTTTGGAATAATTTTATAGCTTTCTACTATATCAACTTTTTCAAAATGTCATTTGTCAAACATACTAACAAAATTTTGTTTATAAATAAATAAAATTGAGAAAAGTAATTTATTTCATCCTGTGTCAAATTCAAATACTTTACGTCAACAGTTTGAGTCCGGGAAAACGCAAATAACGGCCTTTGTCCGGTAAAGTGTTGGTATAGAAATTAATCAACGCAATAACAATTAAACAATCGCCAAATTGCAGTTGTTAATTATGTTTCGAAAATGTTACTAGATTTGGAGCATTAGGTAAATTATTTTGAAATTAATATTACTGTTTCTTTAAAACGGAATTTGACACAGGATGAAATAAAATACATAACGACATTCGTCCGTGAATTCTTTTAACAATACTCGTTTCGAGTTTCAAGACTCGGCTCCTTCGTCGCCTCGTCTTCAAACGTCTCACTCGTACTGTTAAATATGAATTCCCGGACTTGTAACGTTAATTACTATAACGTCAGTGAAAATCATATGAAAATAGTGAGATGGCTTCTAATATTAAGTGCTGCATTCCAAATTGTCGTGCTGTAGGTATGTATTTTGTGTTAGTTTTGGCTGGAATGTAGAATAGATCGTTAAGAGAAAATGCGTTTTTTATGCTTAAATATGACCTAAACAAGCAAAATTAGACCGCGGAAGAGTGTTTTTAACATGATTTTTTGAAGAAAATGAAATTTTTTTGGTTAACCTCAATGTGTCAAAATGGCTAAAAATAAAGCCCCACAAACTCGATTTTGGTATTTACTACACTAACAAAGCTAACAAAACCGTAATAGAGCCTCACAAACTCGCATTTTTTTGTATCCATGTTTTTAACATGGCAAACACTATTGAAATTTATATTAATCTAAAACAAATGTAATATTGTATTTATGTCAAATAATTTCGAAAACTAAGAAAAGCAAGTAATAAAAAGCCTTATATCTGTGAAAAATATATTTATTTATTGATATCTCTATTACATAAATGTATAAAAACGTTAAATCACATGTTTAATCTGTTAATTTTTCAGCATAACCAGTGTTGACAGTTGTCAAAAATTTTACCCTAAAAACTAACAAAATCGGCCCTAATCCTTGCTTCCGCGGCAAAATTTTGCTTTATTCTAGGACAGAGAATATAAATGAACCGATTGACACCAAAAAAACACCTATTCTACACTTTAGCCTTATTTTTTATTTTTTATTGATTTATAGGTTTAAATTTTATTTTAACTTTTATTCTTTTAAACACCTATTCTACACTTTAGCCTTATTTTTTATTGATTTATAGGTTTAAATTTTATTTTAAATTTTATTCTAGGCGTAACACTGCACAGATTTCCGAATCCGAAGAAGGAATTAGATATGCTAAACCTCTAGCTGAACATAATCAAATTGGATTATTTGCGCGAACTGTCACACGAAAAACTGTATCATAACAATACTGTAGATGATAATAAATTACATACATTAAAATGTAAAATATTTTTAACATTAATTTTAATGTTAAATACACATCAAAATATAATATTTAAGCTAGGTTTCGACCTCTTAACATTAACATTGTTTTAGTTTTAAGACATAACTTTAAGATGTTTGATATACGTCATAATGCGGCTGATCGTTTCCACCTACTGATACTGTTTTTAACATTGTCATAGTTGTGAAAACGATCAGCCGCATTGACGTATGTCAAACATCTTAAAGTTGTGTTTTAGCCTTAGTTTTAGCCGGTTTTAGCAATTGAATTATCCAGCTATCCATGAAATATGAATTCAATTTCAATCACCAGATCGGCGCTGCAATAGCGGCCACTATCATAACATTGCTGATACCGGTCTATAGTATATATTTGGTCTATGGTACGAATGTTTGTTCAAGTCGTTCGTATGAACTGGTTAACGGAAGATGACGTCATCATATTTAACATCGCCTTAAGTAGGGTTTACATTATGTGATTTATCATATGTTTTCGTATATGATAAAGTCGTAAGATATATCATCTGCTCAAACATGCCTGATGCTTTATTGATTTCATGTTCACATCATAAGAGTTTATGATTAGTACCTATACTTCAACTTTATTTGACAGTACACTTATTATTTTCCGCATTTTTGTTCAGTCAGCTTTGAGTAATATTATTAAAATGCACAGAGATGAAACTTATCAAATGTCTTGTTGCATTACTTGTAGATTCTATCTACAAAATTAAAAAATTCTACATAATTTATTATAATAAGAATAACTATCGATGCAGTAGTTTTAGTCAATGATTATTACAATTATTAGGACTATTTTAATATAAATATTTACTTACTTTGACCATTTTGAAGTTATATTATCAAATTCTGAAGTTTACAATACCGGACAGCACCTGACATTATCATTAACATATCCTCAATGTCAACGAAAATGATACAAAAAATCATATGAAAATAGAAACATTTCTATTTCTGAAATGTAGTTATATTTCGTTATAACTTATCTTATGAGTTCGCTTATGAGTCGTTCTGTATGACAAATCGAACAGTGCGAACGTAAAAACAAACACATATGATTTATCATATGCGAAATCATATGATAAATCACATAATGTAAACCCTACTTTACTCTGAGCGAGACAATTAGAATCCGAACGTACCCCTGAGATTCCTCAGGTGTTACATACAATATTTTTCTTCTTTTGTTCTGAATAAGTGAATTTTTTTGAAAATATAAAATTTTAATATAAAACAAAATCGTACCGTTTATGAACTCGTCAATGAGTAATGTATCCAGATTAGTGTATGGTGTAAGGTTTGATACAAAGATCGATAAAATGTATGATTCAATGCAAAAAACCAAACACACCACTAACTGGGATACAAGACTCGACACTAGGTTGATCACGACGCGTTTCGATCTTTCGATCATCATCAGGTGACTGGAGTTGAAGGATGGGAGGTAGGGTTTTATATTAGTAATTTTAACGGTTGAAAGATTACGTCCGATTGGCTATTAATTTGAATGTTTATTACCGGTTGACTGATTTTTTCTTTAAATATTTCTAAATTTTCGGCTATGTTTAATCTATTACTTTTACTTTGTTGTTTACAAATTGACATGATGTCTTCAATTTTACCTGCTGTATGTTTATGATTTAGTAAATGTGTCGCGTAATTGGTATCACTTTTAAGATTTTTAAAGGAATTAATGTGTTCTTTATACCGATCTTTAAATTTACGTCCCGTTTGGCCGATGTAGTTTAGGTTGCAAGTTAAACATTTAAGTTTGTATATACCGCTTTTATTATATTTATTGTTAATTTCAATATTATTATTTATTTGATTTTTAAGGTTATCTTCAGTTTTTAAGGCGATTTTAATGTTATGATTTTTAAATAGTTTGGTTATCATGTGGGTTGATTTACCGATGTATGTGAATTTACTCCATTGTTTAATTTCAGTATCAGGTTTAGGTGTGTTATTTTTATATTTAATTTTATATTTTATGTCTTTATGAATTTTGTTTACCGTGTTTTTAGTGTAACCGTTGTTAGTTGCGATTTGATGAATAGTTTTTAGTTCTTGTTTATAATTTTCTTTATTTAGCGGTATAGTTTCAAGACGATAAAGTAAGCTACGAAATGCTGCGAATTTATGATGTTTAGGGTGTTCTGAAGTCGCGTGTATTATATTATCAGTTTGAGTTGGTTTACGAAATATATTATAATTGATTTTATTTGATGATTTAGAAATGGTTAGGTCAAGATAATTAATTTTGTTATTAACTTCTTCTTCTAAAGTGAATTTAATATTGTTATTGTAGTTATTTATTTCGTTTAAGATTTCATTAGTATTTTCATAGTTAGTTATACACAATATGTCGTCAACGTACCGAATCCATTTAACGATTTTATATTTTATTTTTATGTTATTAAGTAAATTATCTTCCATGTTTTGTAAAAAGATTTTCGAAAGTATGCCAGAAAGAGGGCTTCCCATGGCTAAGCCGTTATTTTGTTTATAGTATTTATTATTAAATTGAAAATAATTTTGATTAAGTACTGTGGTTAAAAGATCAGTTAGTTGTTTTATAAATTCCGGGTCAAACTCTTTATCGATTAAGGTGTTTTTGATTATTTCTACTGTGTCTAAGATGGGTATATTAGTGTATAGATTAGTAATGTCGAAGGATATTAGTCGCGTGGTTTCGTTTATTGTTAGGTTTTTAGTTTCATTTATTAGTTCAATGTTATTTTTGACCGTGTATTTATTTTCCAAATTAAGTGTGTTTTTAAGAATTTGCGCGAGTGTTTTAGATAATTTATAAGTCGGAGCTTGAGTGAAGTTAACAAGTGGTCGTATAGGTACATTAAGTTTGTGAATTTTAGGAAGAGCTTTTAAAACCGGTGCTTGAGGGTTCATATTTAGTTGTAAGAACTTTTTATTTTCGTCGATTATAAGAGGTGCGTTTTTAATGGCCTTTTTTAATTCAAGTTGGTATTTATTAGTGGGGTCGGTTTTTATTGTAGTGCAATTATTATTGTTTATAAATTCTAATGTTTTATGAATATAGTCGTCTTTATTTATTATTACAATGGTGTTACCTTTATCAGCTTTTGTTATTAATGCGTTGTTTTCTGATATTTTATTTTTAATAGATTTAACATTTTGTTTATGTTGTTTGAGTAATTCATTATTTTTATCGGTTTTGTTATTTTTGATTATTTTTTCGAACTCTTTAGCCGCGAAATGTCTTGTTTTATCTTGTTCATCTTCCGGTAATTTTTGAATCGCTTCTTCTGTGTCTATTATTAAATTTTCGATATTTTGTTTAAAATTAGTAGGTTGATTATGTTTAAGACCCTTATTAAGTGTGTTTAGTTCCGTGTCGCTAAAATTTATACATGTGAGATTTTCGATTCTTTTATAAAATATGTGATTATTAAATTCCGGTATTATGTTGGAGTTTTCTTTAGGTAAAAGTTTATTTATTTTATTTTTTAATCTTGCGTATTTTATTTCCATTTTATTATGTATTATTTTATTAGTGTATTCGTTTAATTCGAACCAAGTTTCCGCGTTTAAATTATTTGCTATTTGTAAATGTATTTTATAGAGTTGTTTGTTAATATGTTGTTTCGTTTTATAACCGTTCATCAATTCTTTTTTTAACCATTCTTTTTCATATTTATTTTTAATTTCTAATGCAATCGCTGAGTTAGATTTAACGTTTATGCGGACGTAGTTAGGTATTATTTTAAGAGTTAAACATTGCTTATTATACCAAATGTTAGCGTTAATATTACTTATTTTAAGTTTAAGACGGTAGTAGGTGTTAAGTATTTTAGCCGTGGTGGCTTTGTTAAAATTAATGATATCTGAATTTCCGAAGTTCATTGTCACAATAATATAAAACAAAATCGTACCGTTTATGAACTCGTCAATGAGTAATGTATCCAGATTAGTGTATGGTGTAAGGTTTGATACAAAGATCGATAAAATGTATGATTCAATGCAAAAAACCAAACACACCACTAACTGGGATACAAGACTCGACACTAGGTTGATCACGACGCGTTTCGATCTTTCGATCATCATCAGGTGACTGGAGTTGGAGGATGGGAGGTAGGGTTTTATATTAGTAATTTTAACGGTTGAAAGATTACGTCCGATTGGCTATTAATTTGAATGTTTATTACCGGTTGACTGATTTTTTCTTTAAATATTTCTAAATTTTCGGCTATGTTTAATCTATTACTTTTACTTTGTTGTTTACAAATTGACATGATGTCTTCAATTTTACCTGCTGTATGTTTATGATTTAGTAAATGTGTCGCGTAATTTGAATCACTTTTAAGATTTTTAAAGGAATTAATGTGTTCTTTATACCGATCTTTAAATTTACGTCCCGTTTGGCCGATGTAGTTTAGGTTGCAAGTTAAACATTTAAGTTTGTATATACCGCTTTTATTATATTTATTGTTAATTTCAATATTATTATTTATTTGATTTTTAAGGTTATCTTCAGTTTTTAAGGCGATTAACGCCTCGAGTACCGTAGTAGTACTCTTTTCGTGATTGATTCATCTTGGTGCAGCCAGAACCTCAATTCGTGCGACGGTCTTTGAATTTTGAAAGCCAAAGCGGCATTGGATATATTCTTTCGCAACCAGCTTTCGCTGTTGGAAATCTGTAAAACATAAATTTTACTGTTTCTACCAGTTAGTAGGCAGCAATTAACATCAGAAAAACTGTCATTACCCATTACCATTTCAATCACGGAGATAATTTTAAAGCTTTGTACTTTATCAACTTTTTCAAATTGTCATTTGTCAAACATACTAACAAAATTTTGTTTGTAAATAAATAAAATTGAGAAAAGTAATTAACATCAGTGAAAATAGTGTGATGGCTTCTAATATTAAGTGCTGCATTCCAAATTGTCGTGCTGTAGGTATATATTTTGTGATATTTTTAGTTGTTTTATAGATTTAAATTTTATTTTAACTTTTACTCTAGGTGTAGGTAACACTGCACAGATTTCTGAATCCGAAGAAGGAATTAGATAAATGCCATTATTATATTATATTTACTGTAGATGATAATAAATTACACAAATTAAAAATTAAAATATTTTTAACATGAATTTTAATATTAAATACCTACACATTAAAATATAATATTTAGGCTAGGTTTCGACCTCTTAACATAAACACTGTTTTAGTTTTAAGACGTAACTTTAAGATGTTTGATATACGTCAATGCAGGTGATCGTTTCCACCTACTGTTTTTAACATTGTCCTACTTGTGGAAACCACAGAATATTAAACCAAATAAGAAACGAAAGTCAATGGTATCAGAAAGAAACAAACAGTGCTGCGACCCGTGTTCGCCTGGCACAACTAATTTGACATAGCCACCTACTATTCTCATTTACTCGTATTTAAAATACTGTTACTACTACTTGATTTTTTATTAATAATAAAAAAACATTATATTTATAACATAAATTTTTATTTTATATAAGATGGAATCACAACAAATTAAGATCTAAACTAATTAAACTAAATTATTATCTATTATATTATTTATCAAATTGGTGCTCAGTTGAATTGTTTACAAAAAAATGATACTTAAAATGATCTTCGCATAAATAATAATTATCTAATTTTTTCTAGATAATGCGGCGATTTTTTTTTCTTTGGGAAATTTGAAAAAATGTTTATTTAAATAATTTTCGTCGTTTACTTTAGTTTTGTAACTACTGTTACAAAGTGGATATTTGCACGAATATTTAATTCGGCCTGACATTTATCTATTTGTGTTTTCTAAAAAAAACAATTTATCAAGAAATTAGTTAAAACATACTTAAAATCCTAAACGAATGTATTACCTTTGTAGTTGTTCTATAATAGTTCCAATTCAAATTTATCTTTACAAAGCCGACAAATTTTGTTTATTGCTATTTCTATAAAAAATAGTTATTTATGTTACAAGGACGAAAAATGCAAGTTCTCGTACGACTATGGAAAATTGCCGAACGAGGCAAAGCCGAGTTCGGCAACTTTAGGAGTACGAGAGCTTTTTCGTCCGTGTATCATACACTATTTTTTATTCGATTGTAAGTGAGAACTTAAAATAACTAGAATATTAATATTTTATTATAAATTATTCTAAATTTTTGTTTAGTTTGCTAATTGTAGTTATCTGCGAAACAGACAAATGAAACAAAAAAGAACAAAAAATTATTCGACTGTGTCAGTTTGCTTAAAAAAACGCGTTTGCGTACGAAAAGTACTTCTCGGCCTCGGACGAAAAGTGGGTCACCTAGCAACGGCACAAATATTAATACTCTACCTAAAAGGTTAGCTTTTCGTCCGAATATCTTAACCAAAAAACGTCACTTTTTGACATAATCGAATAAAAATATATTTTGTCAAATTAAATTAAATTATATGATGAGAATACCTTTGTTTTAATAACAAGTACTATTTAATAATAACGAAGTATATAAGTAATCATACAATAAGGGAAACATGTGACAACAATATTTCTTATCAAATAAATCTTTTAATTTCTTGAGAAACAAAACAATTATAAAATGTCAAACTTACAAATAATTTTAAAAACAAGTAAACTATGAAATCTCTATAATTGAATATAGAGCCATCTGTTGTGCGCCTGGCACAACTAAGTATGTTTCTGTTTTTCGTATATTACTTTCATCCGGCTGGTGGAAACGATAAACCGCATTGACGTATGTTAAACATGTTTCTGTTTTTCGTATATTACTTTCATCCGGCTGGTGGAAACGATCAACCGCATTGACGTATGTCAAACATCTTTTTGTTTTGTCTTAAAACAAAACCTAGCTTTACACTTTTAGGATTTGAATTATCCAGCTACCCATGAAATATAAATTCAATTCCAATCACCAGATCGGAAGAGCACGGTCATGTGACGTCATCAAAATCCAGCTAGTCTGATAACTGTCAAAGTAAAAAAGTACTCATCTCGCATTAAATAACTATTATTTTTAAAAATATAGGATATATTGCGAGATACACATATCAGTTTAGTACCTAAAATTGGTATAAGTTATTCTACGTGGTTATTTGGGCGCAGAAACCTGTGTTATTTGTTTTATTCATTAAATAATGACTTGACAGTTTTGGCGGGACCCCATAATTTAGCTGTTTTTTGGTCTAGGTATAGGTATTAATTAATCAGAGAAAATTTGTTTTTATTTTATAAGTTTATTGGTGTATCATTATTTCATTATAAATAAATAAATAAATAATTTATTTGTACCATAAGCTGAGCTTATTACAAAGAGAGAGTAGTACAGTGAAAATAATAATGTAAATTGCAAATATCTATAGTACAGAGTGATCAAAACAATCTGATAGTCACGTGACCCGCAATTTTCCTAAATGACATCAAAATTTGATTTCAAGGAAGAAAAGTTTGATATCCAAGTTCATGGGCGTGCAAATTAGGATAATAATAATTTTATTTTAGTAAGTATTTAAGTACCCCTGATCGAATATATGCTTCGATAATAAACTTACAGTGTTCGCATGTTAAAACCATTTCGGGTGGTAAACTTAATATAAACACATTTACAACTTACAAATAAAATGATATTTTGACATGAAAATACATGCCACTGGATTGACAGCTAATGCTAATAATTTTTTCCGTGGAGTAAAAATTGAGCACTACCCAGGTCACTTGATTATCACTTGGTTTTGATCACACTGTATAACAGATAACAAATCGATATTTTCATAATATATTTCTTTCACGCGCAAATCTGTAGTCGTTCTTTCGCTGTTGTTTGGGAATTCTTGACTTGCACTGACACACTGCTCATGCTCTACAGCGGTTTACATGAGATATACAGGCCATTCGCGAACTTTGCACTAACTTTATTAATATTGCACTTAAATTTAAATGTTTACATATTTTTTTGTTACACAATAATTTTATTTTTGATATTTTTATTTATTTAATTATTTTGTTATTTTTTAAATTTATTTAATTATTAATTTTGGTTAAAGGTTTTTTTTTTTAAATTTAATTAATTCTAGAGTTATTGCTAATATAATGAAGATAATTATTGTACTAATTATTAATTATAAATAACTTGAGCTTTAATGCAGAGTTTATATAGTTGTGTATGTAAAATATTTTATTTGTTGTGAGTTCTTCTAGCAAACAGTGATTTTGGAAATTGTTATCATGCTGTCGGATATATTTATTAATATATTCTTCTCTTATGGGTTCGAAGATGGGGCATCTGTATAGGAAGTGTGCTAGACTGTCAGACTCAAATTTATTACACAGAGTGCATAGTTCGCCATTTGTGAACTTGTGGGCAGTGCCGTTTAGGTAAAGTTTACTTTCATATTTGTTAGCAGTACGCAATTGAATAATTGTTCGAAGGCTGGTAATAGAAATTTTGTTCTCTAAGTAATTTATTGATGTGTTGTATAATTTGAAGTCTTCATTGTAAGAAGAATATTTTATTCTTTCGGTGTCTAAATCGTATAATTTTTGGGCATAGGCGTATACTGCCCAACTATGAAGAAAGGCAGTATATGCAAAAACACAAAATGGCAGATAATACGCATTTACTTTAAACGTTTATGGCAATAACCGTTAAAACTACCCTCTTGTAAAATTATATGTATCTTGTCTAAAATTTAATTTAAAAGTAATTGGAATCTTTAAAATTAAACAATTGATTACTTTTGTTATGTTTAATGCATATACTGCCTTTTTAACAAGTAAAGTTTCTAAAAAAATGTACTTTCGAAAAGCAGTAAGTGACAATTAATGTTATTTACCATTTATTGCGAAATTACTGATTTATATTTTTGTTAGGACTTCGGTATTTAAATTATCATAAAACAAAGAACAATTCATTTATTTTTTATTTTGGCAGATACCTAATTTATGTTTTAATATTCTGACATAATAAAAACCGATAAAAGCAGTATCTACAATATTTGCAAGTTAGTAAAAAGGAAGAAGGCAGTAACTGAAATTTAACGTGTACACATACTGCTTTTATGTGTAAAATCGTGCATTTACTGCTTTTTGAGTTGTAATGTACGTGTATTTCTTAAAGGAAGTATATGATTTTCCTTTATATTTCCAGTGTTTCTTAATTTTACTGCTTTTTTGTGTTGTATTAAGGTGTAAAATAGGCATACCATTCAGAAAATGTAAAAAAGTGGTTTTCTATTTTTTTGTAGTTACTGCCTTTCTCCATAGTTGGGCAGTATATAATATTTGACATTTCAGACCTCAATATTAGCGGATTTTGTTCCTTCCAGACCCAATCGAAATGTATTTCCGTTAACATAACTTGAAGATTTCTTGTCCAGTTGTATTTCATCTGTTTTTCACTTGAATATATGCCTTCGGTTCTATTGTTTAAATATAAAAGTTTTTCGTAGCATATCTTAGGGAATCTGTGTTCGGGCATTTGTAGGATCTTAAGCCACCAAATCAACATTCTTTGAAGGACTTGTAGTTTCAAGTTATACTGACATGTTTCTCTTCTAATTATGTAATTAGGTGTTGTTCTTTGCAAGTGGAAAAGTGATTTAAAAAACTGAGCTTGGCATTTCTCTATGTTTTCGGACTGGTTACCCGCCCAGATTTCTCCAGCAAATAATGCTGATGGAATGAGTATAGTGTTAAATAATTTGATAATTGTGCTCCAACAGTAAGTTTTGGTTTTTGCCAACATTGCCTTTATTGTTCCTGTAATCCGGTTTGCTTTAATCGATGCTTCTTTTGCGTGTTTGTTGTAAAGTGCCGATGATGCTAGTGTCATTCCCAGATAGGTGTATTGGGACGCTGTTTGGATTTCATTATTTTGGCACTTGTATATTTGTTTTCGCCTTGGTGGTCTGCCATTATGAAAATGAACGATTTGAGTCTTTTTCGCGTTAATAGCTAGATCGAGATTGTTGCAGAATTCTTCTAGTGCCTGAAGTTTTTTGTGGATGTCAATTTGAGATTTTGCAAAGATAACTAGGTCGTCGGCGTACTGCAGCGTTAGTATCTCAGATTCATGATTTATGAAGATTCCTTCTAGGTTCTTTGATTTTAAATGATTTTCTAGATCGCTTATGTAAAGCGAGAACAGAAGAGGGCTCGAGCATTCTCCCTGTAAAACTCCTTTTGTGATTGGGATCGGTTCTGTTAAATCGTTGTTTATTTTTATTTGCATAGTGGCATGTTCATAAATGTTTTTAAGAAGTCTTATTATTTTTCCAGAAATTCCTAATTCATATAATTTTAACCATAGCTTATTGTGGGTTACCGAATCAAAAGCTTTTTGAAAATCGACAAAAATGCAAAATGTGCCTTCTTTATGTGTAAGCATGCGCGACCTGATAATAGCGTCAATCACAAATAAGTTGTCTGAACATGATCTGTTTTTTCGGAAGCCTGATTGTGCTTCTGGTAATATGTTGTTGTTTTCTGTCCATAATTGTAGCCTATTATTTATAATGTAGGTAAGCAACTTCGTTATTGTATTAACCAGAGCAATACCTCTGTAGTTATTTTCATCCGGTCTCTCTCCCTTCTTGTACAAAAGAGATAGATTTATTTTCTTTAGATCTTTTGGAAGGTCTTCAGTTATGAGAAATTTGTTGAGCATTTGTAGTAGGAATTCCTTCCAACTTAGTGATAGATTCTTTAGTTGCTCATTAATAATACCGTCACTGCCCGGACTTTTTCCTGATTTTAACCTAACGAGGGCATTATTAAATTCGATTGAACTTATTTGAGAGTCCAAAAAAGGATGAGTGACGTCTTGTAGACAATAGTTTTTAATAATTTTTGGCCCAAATATATTTTCGTAATAATGTTGCCATCTTTCTGTGCTGATTGGATTTGGCATACGATTATGTGATTGGAACAGTGTTTTAATCGTAGACCAACATTCCTTGCAATCTTTTATGTTTTCTAATTTTTGCTGTATAGTTTCCTTGTATTCTTTCTTTTGTATTTTCACGTTCTTTCGGTAATTATTCTTAGCTTCATTGTATAGTTCTAAAGCGTTTGACTCAAAATTTTGAGATTTGCATTTTCTTAAACATCTTCTGGCTTTTGCCTTTAACTCAGCTAAGTCGCTATTGTACCAGGGTTTATTGTCTTGTTTTGGTGGACTATTTGGATTAATTTTTGTTTGTTTTAGTAGACCCAGTGAGCGTGATACAGTTTCTATTTCCTGGAGCATGTATTGATACATACTAGAAGTATTGTTATTATTTATTATCTCTATATCTCTAGCTCGTTCCTCCATTTCAATTCTGTATTGAATTTCTTTGCTTGTGTCCCAGACTGTTTTTTTGATTAATTTAATGGGATATTGTTGTGTTTTCACAGAGTATAAATTGATTACGTTTTTTAGGCTAAGAGAGCAAATTAGGTGATCAGATATGATTATATCACACATTACTTTAAAATCTGATACAAATTTCAGAGCATTAAGGTTAATCCAAATTAAATCTATTATACTTTTGGCTCTTGCGCTTACATACGTGGGTTTCGCTGGTGTATCCTGTAGAGTTCTACCATTTATCACGAGTAGACCTTCAGACTCCATTGCTTCAATTAAATCTCTGCCTTTTTTATTAAGTTTATTTTCTGTGACTGTTCTTGCACCCGTGAGATTTGTGTTTGTAAATATGACATCCTCTATATGATTTAAGTCACCGATCCAGGCATTGAAATCTCCGCCCACAAATAAGGGGTGATTTGGAAAAGATTGCAATATGTGCTGAACTGTATTGTGAAGCATATCCAGCAGTATACTAAACTCATAGCTATACGAGAAGTATGCGGTTCCAAGAATAAAATTAATGAGATTGGTTTTTACTTCAATGAATAACCAATGAGCTTCTTTTTCTATTACTGTAGTTGTTATTGTATTTTTCTTTGTGAATATTATTAGCCCCCCAATTGCCCTTCCTGTTTTGTTTTCTTTTGATGCTTTTTGTTGTAGAAAGTTATAGTTTTTAAAGAATTTTGGGCTTTCATTTATCTCATAATTATTCCAAGTTTCTGTCAGGCAAATGATTTCGTGCTCTAGAATCATATTTTCTTCGTATGCATCTAGATTATAGATGTTTTGAAATCCGTGTATATTCCAAAACATTATAGCGGCGTCCGTGGCCGCTCTACTGCTAAGTTTTTTGAAACAGAATTTGAGCGTGTATTTCTCTTAATGTGCTTATCTAGAGGACCTTGAACAGTTTTTGAGTTTAGTACTTTTCCTATATTTAGTTTTTGTAATGCTCTTGGGGTTTCATCATCTATTTTTGTTCGTTCATTTGAATCAAAATTAGCGCTCGTCACTGCATCTGCATTCTCATGATCTTTATTATGTGGTTCGTTTTCATGTTTATTGTTTACTACTTTGTCGTTTTCGTCCTCTGAACTTGAATGTGTTACTCTAATATCCTGCATCGAGAAAGATTTTCTTCGAGTGATATTCGATTGGATTTCGTCACTATTTTCTTTATGTGGACTCCCGTGGCCCCCTTCGAGGTCCTCCGAGGAGTATTTGGTGCCATTTACAACAAGGAGGTTATACTTCAAGTAAGCTTTGTTTCCAGCTCTTCTAGCCGTATTTAGGTGCTTTTTTAGTATTTTTCTTTCCGCAACGATATTTGGTGGGTAATCTTCTTCTATTATTATTCCTGAATTTTGTAAATGCTTTACGTTTTCAAATATTTCTCTTTTGAGTCGTTTTGAACTAAGTTCAACTAGTATAGGTCTTGGTCTTTCATTCTCATTTAATTTTCCTAGTCTTCTAATATCTTCTATATTATTTTCATGAGGCCATAATATTTGTAGTTTGCTGTGAAATCATTCAAGAACTATTGTTACAAGATTTTCTCTTTCAGATTCAGGTACTCCAAAAATTAATATGTTTTTTTCCCTAGCTTTTCTCTCAAGAATTTTGATTCGATTTTCTTTTTTTACTAATTCATCCTCTATGACTGTACATCTATTATTTGTATCTTGTGATGTTATATTAAACTTATTGATCGAGCTTTGTATTTCGTCTAACTTTTTGTTAAATGACTCTGTTTGTTTTTTTAAAAGGTTTTCGATGTCTTGTAAACTTGCCATTTATTAAGATTGGAAGTTAATATTATTGTTGTTTTTAATATAGTTGGCAACACTTGCGGGCCAAGCAGCTTATGCGCGCGCACGTTCGATTGCTGACAGTTCAGCATGCGGCTTAGCTCCGGCGAAGTGAGAAAACGACCTTGAGAAGATGTTATTATTTAAGATTTAATTTAATAGAAAGTTTTCAAGATTTATTTTAAATCACTTTTATTTATAGGGATATAAAATATATAACCAGTATGTTTTAATTATTATAGATCACTTTTACCTTGCGACCGATCGAATTTTTTGCAGATAACTTTTTCACTTTTTACCTCTCGCCACTCATATCTGGTAAGAGAGGTATTGTAATCATGCTAAACTAAACTAAACTACCATGTGTGCTCCGCTATAGGGGACAGGTATGTCCCCTCTTCAGAGTGCGTGTGTGTAAGTGTAGTGTAACCCTATCTGTATGTGTTGAAAGTTAGTACTGCGTATTGTATTGTCAATGCCCTCCGATACCACCCGAGTGACACTTCAGCTGTGCAAGGAGCTTGCAGCCGCAGAGAGGTGTCGAAGGATTATTATTATTATAGTTATCCTGTGGGTGGCCGGAGCGCGACGTGTGTATTGTATAGTGTACCTAGGCAGGGGAAACCGGAGAACCCGGAGAAAACCTGCCGACTCGCCACTACACACTTGGCAGGCCTAGGACGCGAACCCCGGACCCCAGTGGTGTGAAGCTAGCGTTTTACCGCTGAGCTAGGGCGAGCCCCTAATCATGCTAAAATTTCGATAGTGAGTTTTCAATGGATAAGCACATTTTGAGGTCCCTAGAACACGATTTTGATAATTTCGCGATGATGTCTGTGTGTGTGTGTGTGTGTGTGTGTGTGTGTGTGTGTGTGTGTGTCTGTGTGTGTGTGTGTGTGTCTGTGTGTGCGTGTGTGTGTGTCAGGATGGATGTTGGATGTACGATAACTCAAATACCACTGAATAAAAAAATTGAAATTTTGTATATAATATTCTGACACCCTAGATTAGATCTGATTAGATTTTGGTGTTGATCGTGCAACCGGAAGTGGTAGTTTCTTGAAGATCTGAAGAGTTTTTCTGGAATATTCTCAAAATTTATGAATTAATAGGAATTTTTTTAATAACATTGTATACTAAATGTTACTGTCTACAATATGTATTCAAAACGTTGTTTCTATCTAGCACCATTTTCCAATTACAAGAAGTTAAAAATTCTACAAATTTGTTACAATTTTGATTTATCTGCCTACCTATGGAAACAAAAAATAAAATATTTGAGTGTTAATGTCATATGAATTTTTGGCAAATTGAAATGGAAAATATGAAATGTCATTTAGTATTTATAAGGTCATAATAAACCTTAATAATATTATAAAAACTACAATTCCCGAATTTCCTTCTAGAACAATGGTATATTTGTGAGTACTTAAGTACATTCATACACACTTAGTTAAATAGTACAGTAGGTATATGGCGAGAGGTCATGTGTTGGCCACATCGGATTTTTCTTCTTCTAGCACTGATACTGATATTTCATTATAATGCTTTTAATTTTTAGTTGATTTGCATTATTTACATAATATTTGTTAATAATAAAATTCACTCTTATGACATCATGTTTGCATACTTTTATGAATTTCTTAATTGATGATTGTAATGAAAAATACCTTAAGGATTGAGGCTTTATTTATCATAAATAGTGTAACGATTTAAGTAATTAATTGAATAGAATTACATAGAATGACATAATATTGAATATTTTTTGACATATGGAGGCTGATTCTAAATCAAATTCCAAGTTGTAATCTAAAACAAGTCTTGTAATTGCACACGTAAGCATCTGTTGAGTTTTTATTGAACTTCGACATGACATCATCAAATTACAAGATCTTGCTTTTAATTCCAACACCTCTCGAGGTGTTGTTTTTATAATTGCACCTTGTTTTTCCTGTGTTATTTGACGTTACTTATAAAAAATAGGGGTATAAGGGGAGGTTCAACCCTCTCAAATGTCACCCTCACCTCCTAGTGGTATACCCCGGGTAACGCTAACGAGGCTCTGGCGACCGAATAAAAGGCGGGATAACTTTACCAGCAGTAGGAATTAAATATCCTACTACCCACCGAGTTTCTCGAGACTAGTTCGGTACCTATAGCCGGCAGCACCGAAACCGGATGCGGCGTGCCAATCACTCACCCATCTTAAAACCCACTGATTAATGAAACCTCAAAGAAACAAAACCGGACGGACCCAAATATGACGATTTTCTCGGCAAAGTCTAGGACACGAGTTGGATTTTGGAACATTCGTACGTTATACGAACCATCAAAGCTTTCGCAAGTCTTAACAGAAATGGAAAATTACAATCTAGATATCCTAGGTCTTAGTGAAGTAAGATGGAACGGACAAGGTGAACATAACTGCAGCTCGGGGCAAACACTACTCTACTCTGGTAAACCCGTAAATCATCCACACGAAAGTGGAGTCGGGCTTCTTCTAAAAAAAACGGCAAGGAAATGCCTTCATTCTTGGAAAGCTATTTCAGACAGAATAATCCTAGCCAGGTTCACTACTCGTTTCAGAACTGTAACTACAATACAATGCTATGCTCCTACTGAAGTTGCCGAACAGACAGACAAAGATAACTTCTACGACGCACTATATCTTACATTGCAAAATGTACAAAAAGGTGATATTATCTTGCTCCTCGGCGACTTCAATGCCAGAATTGAATCCGATAACCAAAACTACGAAAGCATCATGGGTACCCACAGGGTGGGTACGATGAACACGAATGGAGAGGCACTCGGAGAAACGTGCCTGACGTTTGACTTGGTTATCGGCGGCTCCCTATTCCCACATAAACTTATCCACAAACTTACGTGGACATCACCTGATCTACAAACCCAAAGTCAAATAGATCACATAATGATCTCCAAGAAATGGCGTAGCTCGTTACTCGACGTCCGTGCTTTTAGAGGGGCGGACGCTGCAAGTGACCACAATCTCGTAGTCGCAAACTTAAGAATAAAGCTTCTAGCTAAGAAACCCAAACTTGAAACTGGAAGCAAAAGAATCCGGTTCAACCTTGATAAACTAGCAAATCCTAAAATAGCTGAAGTTTTTAAAAACCATTTGGAAACAGAACTCTCACGACTACCGCCTCCATCCTCCGATAACATAGAAGTAATTTGGGAAGCCGCCCAAAGTACCTTAACGAAGGCAGCAGAACAGGACCTAGGACTTACACAAGCCAAAAGGAAGCCATGGTTATCAAACGATACCTGGGCTCTAATTCAAAAGCGAAAGAACAGGAAAAACGAAATGAACAATGCAAAAAGTATTGAAGAAAAACGAGAACTACAACAAAATTACAGAGAAACTAACAAGCTGATTAAAAAGTCTGTTAGGAAAGACAAGCGCACACGAATAGAGTCTCTAGCACAAGCAGCCCAAACAGCTGCAGAAACTGGAAATCATAAAGCACTTTACACCATTACAAAGCAATTAACAAATAAAAACTTCACTAACGGCAATACAAACCTTCGCGACAAAGATAACATCTTGCTGTCCACCACAGAACAAGAATTAGATAGGTGGCGAGAACACTTTAGTGAAGTCCTAAATCCCCTAGCTCAACAGGATGAAGTCACTGAACTAAACTTAGTCAAACCCATCTCTCCAAGGAAAAGAAACAAAATCAAAACTGATTCACCTAACAAGTCTGAAATAAAATCGGCCATTTCTAATTTAAAGAACCACAAAGCATCGGGCCCAGATAATATCGCCGCCGAACTTCTCAAACAAGATAACAACGTCATAGTTGATTTTCTCACACCTTTAATTATAGAAGTTTGGAAATCAGAAAACATCCCAAACTCCTGGAAAGAGGGTTTGATTATAAAACTGCCTAAAAAGGGTGATTTAAGTTGCTGTAGTAACTGGCGTGGCATCACTCTACTTAACACTATAAACAAAATAATGGCACATATCATACTGTCTAGAATTTCCGACACTATAGATCCCACACTTCGTCCCAATCAAGCAGGATTCAGGCCAACCAGATCATGCACAGATCAAACCAACACCCTTAGAATTATTGTGGAACAATCAATAGAGTGGAGGTCCCCACTCTATTTGGTCTTTATAGACTTCAAACGCGCGATTGATAGCCTCAAGCAAGAAGCAATTTGGGAGATTCTAAGAAAGAAAGGGGTACCGGAAAAACTAATCAGACTTATAATAAAACTGTATGATAACGCCACTTGTAGAATATTACATAAGGGGAAGCAGAGCAATTCAATTCCTGTTTGCGCTGTCGTGAAACAGGGCTGCCTGCTTTCTCCCTTACTGTTTAATACGGTCTTGGACTCCGTGCTTTTAGACTCAACGTCAGAACAACACGGCATTACTTGGGGTCTAACTCAACAACTAGAAGACCTTGATTATGCTGATGATATATGTCTGCTGTCCCACACCTATAACGATATGCAGCATAAGATAACTAAGCTTGTTTTCAACGCCAAAAAAGCTGGCCTGGAAATAAATGTCACAAAAACCAAGTCAATGCGTGTCAACACGCGCAACCTCCTTCCATTCAAAATAGTCAACAATGACATTGAAGATGTAACTGAATTTACCTATCTAGGAAGCTTAATTTCAATAGATGGAGGAGCAGATAGAGATGTGGAGGAAAGAATAAAGAAAGGAAGGCAAGTCTTTGGCCAACTGTACAAAGTATGGAGATCCTCTCATATATTTACCAAAACAAAAATAAGACTATTCAACTCCAATGTCAAATCAGTTCTACTCTACGGCTGCGAGACCTGGAAAATGACAAAAACTATCTCAAGCAAACTACAGATCTTTGTGAACAACTGCCTGCGAAGAATGTTACAAATTTTCTGGCCAAATGTCATTTCCAACACAGACTTATGGAACTGCTGCAGGCAGCAGCCAATAGAGCAACAGATTAAGTTTCGTAAATGGAACTGGCTAGGACATACGTTACGCCGTTCTGAATCCTCCATTGCTAAACACGCTCTAGACTGGAACCCACAAGGTTCCCGAAGAAGAGGACGACCGGCTGCCACATGGAGACGCACAGTTTGGAAGGAAGCGTTGGAAGAAGGAAAAACATGGAGAGAAATCAAGGCCTTAGCCTTGAACCGAACCCGATGGAGAAGTTTCGTTGAGGCCCTATGCTTCTCATGAGGAGCGAAAGGAACATATATATATATATATATATATATATATATATATATATATATATATAAAATAACGTAAAATTTGAAAGGTGTTGAAAATATTTATGTAACGTGAGATTTAGTCAGTATGAAACGTAATAAATATAATTTTGTTAATAGAATAAGTTTAATAATAATAAAATATAGTATGAAGAATATTTTTTATCTGAAATATTGATTGACATAATTTCTTATAATAATTGTACGAATTGTACCTATGTATATGAAACTAATGAACCAAATGAAGAAAAAGTAATAAAAGGAAACAGAATATTTTGGAAAATCAAATTCACGTATTTCACTGCACTGCCACTCAAAGAAAGAATCATAGAATAAGTATAATAATAATAACAAGTAAAATAATGATTATTCGATTAAGATTTATTTATTATTTTGTCTATAGAAAGAATTACGAATTCAATTTCAAATAAGCAACACCTATTCTTTCTCCCTGCCCATTTCATAGCTAGTACCAACATAACCTATAGTCAACTACCAATACAAGAACAAAAAATTCCCATTAATCACTACATGTTGGAATCCTTAGAATCGCACGCTTCACTCTTGTAATTACGTCATCAAAAAACAATAGCTGGGTCTTGTTTTCATTTAGAATCAGCCTCATGGTTTAACCAATCATATTGCGTAATGATGACGTCAAATAACGTAATGCAACCAATAGAATTGAAAATGTAAAACCATGTATCTGACAACATAATTATGTAGATTAGGTTTTATTTTGTTATAGTCGGGGAGCTGGTGACCTTTTTGATGTTGTCATTTGACCAAAGCGAAAAACATGTTTTTTCAATAATACTCACCTTCCTTGATAGTGATCTGCGAGTCTGCCAAACCTTCGACGTTGCAGACCTTGGCGATAAGGGTTCAAAGGTCGCAAAATAATTTTGCAAATGTATTATTTGACCAAACTTTAAACCTACTCAGAAAGCTAGTTTTGTGTCCAAGAAGTGCTAAAAACCGAGTCTGCCATCAAAATCTTATAAACAAATACGTCTGCCAAATTTTTAAACATTGCAAAAAAAATTTGAAAATGTATCATTTGACCAAAGCTGAGATTGCACACACAGGTTACTTATCATCTAAAGAAGTGGAAAAAATAAGTCTGCCATGTTTTTGACATTGCTAAAGCCGTCTGCCAAGCCAATTTTGATCCGGCGGCTCGACTACGTTACAGCGGCCTCCCGCTTGTAACTTTGAAACTAATGGAGCAGTCGGAATGCCCCAATGAAATGATTTGTAGAGAATTAAAATATCTACAAAATGAGAGGTCGAACGTCTCAATCGGATAATTAGGCCCTGAAAAATTTAGAAAAAACCGTAAAATTAGGTGTTTTTTTTCAAAAATTCATAGCTCCGTCATTTTCTGAGCTGGAGCGCTAAAATTTTGACAGTAAGTAGGGATTATAATGATCTTTATATGTGCCAAAGGTAGGTGCTGTCGGATTATTAGTTTTCGCGAAATCGCGATTCAAAGTTTGCAGTGCGCTTTTTTCCGTTTTTCGCGAACTTTACGAGTGTTTTTAGCATGCTTCCAGGCATCTGATCGAAAAACTGAAATCTACGTTTTATAGTGCACGATGTCAACTTTTCAAAACTTTTTTGGAAATTATTATCGGACTTACGGTAACGCATACAGGCCTGCCGGAAAAAAGCGCACTGCAAACTTTGAATCGCGATTTCGCGAAAACTAATAATCCGACAGCACCTACCTTTGGTTGGCACATATAAAGATCATTATAATCCCTACTTACTGTCAAAATTTTAGCGTTCCAGCTCAAAAAATGACGGAGCTATGAATTTTCGAAAAAAACACCTAATTTTACGGTTTTTTCTAAATTTTTCAGGGCCTAATTATCCGATTGAGACGTTCGACCTCTCATTTTGTAGATATTTTAATTCTCTACAAATCATTTCATTGGGGCATTCCGACTGCTCCATTAGTTTCAAAGTTACAAGCGGGAGGCCGCTGTAACGTAGTCGAGCCGCCGGACCAAAATTGGCTTGGCAGACGGCTTTAGCAATGTTAAAAACATGGCAGACTTATTTTTTCTACTTCTTTAGATGATAAGTAACCTGTGTGTGCAATCTCAGCTTTGGTCAAATGATACATTTTCAAATTTTTTTTGCAATGTTTAAAAATTTGGCAGACGTATTTGTTTATAAGATTTTGATGGCAGACTCGGTTTTTAGCACGTCTTGGACACAAAACTAGCTTTCTGAGTAGGTTTAAAGTTTGGTCAAATGATACATTTGCAAAATTATTTTGCGACCTTTGAACCCTTATCGCCAAGGTTTGCAACGTCGAAAGCTTGGCAGACTCGCAGATCACTATAAAGGGAGGTGAGTATTATTGAAAAAACATGTTTTTAGCTTTGGTCAAATGATGCGCAAATTTCGGTCACCAGCTCCCCGACTATTATGTTAGTTACAATCAATAACTAAATTTGTCAAATTAAACGTCAAAAATGTTTTGCAAAATGCGTCGTTTTGGTGGTGTTTTAACAAAAAAAAATTCTTCCTAAATACCATTCGAGATAATAAGTTTTTGAGCGAATTATCATCTCTTATGGTATTACCCCTGAAAACATAACAACATGTACAAAACAAATTAAATTCGGTAACTACGATCTTAGAAACTATCATGACACTCTTCCTCCCTCTATTTCATGATGTAGTCTTTAAATTTTTTAGGGAATCGTCTTTCTCTTGATGATCGTTTCTGAGTATTGTCTTCTAATTGGCAAGTTGTAACAGAGTTAGGTATAGAAGTGTTTTCTGGTCCTGAAGTTAGTTCTGCGTTTTCTATTGATTCTTCTGTCTCTAGTGTGGTATCCCCTCTTGGTGCTAAATGCTTCAAAGATACTATTGTTTCTCTGCCGTCTGCAAGTTTGACTCGGGCGTATTGCGTATCACGTCAATAAGCTCTGTTTCTTCTACCAGTGGATCATATTTACTCATACGTACGTTTTTCTTTGTGAGTACTTTAGCAGAAGGTATTAACCATGAAGGTAGAGAATTTCCATTTGAAGATCTTCGATGATGTTTAAACATTCTTTTATGAGGAGTTTCATTGGTTTCTGTACATAATAAAGATCGTATTGAATGGAGTGCATTTGCTAGTTTTAGTTCCCAGTCATAAATGTCCATCTTGTCATTTTTTAATGCAAGGGATATAGTTCTCTAAATTGTTCCATTTTCTCGCTCAATTTGTCCGTTTCCGCGTTTCCAGGTGGGTTGTATGGAGTGGACATTGATGTTGCTACTCCTCTAGTATGAAGAAAAGATTGTATCTCTTTAGATATGAATGAAGTACCTCTGTCCGAATGAATGTATGATGGCACTCCAAAAACTGAGAATAAATCTACAAGACAGTTGATTACTGTGACTGAGATCATGTCTGGGCATGGATATGTGAAAGGAAACCTGGAATATCCATCTATCATCGTTAGCAGATACTTATTTTTAGACTTTGATGGCAGTGGCCCCTTAAAATCTATACTGATCCGTTCGAAAGGATTTGTAGCCTTGATTAGAGAAACTTGATTATTTTTATAAAATTTTGGTTTTACAACTGCACAGGAAGGACAAGATGCTGTCATCCTGCGTACATCCTCTACAGAAAACGGAAGATTGTGTGTTCGGAGCCAATGAACCATACGAGTTATGCCGAGATGACACAAATCACAATGAAGTGAATATAATTTATTAGGCTGAATAGAGCTGCTTACTCTTGAAAAATGTATCAGCTATTTGATTTTGTTTCTCAGGTCTATACAAAATTTCATAAGTATAACATGATAGTGCCAGTCTCCATCGTTGAATTTTTTCATTTTTAATTTTGTTTTTATGATCTTTATCGAACATGAGAGATACTGAGCGTTAATCCGTTAAAATTTTGAAATGTCGACCCATCAAATATTGTCTCCATTTCTTTAAGGCTCCAACGATAGCGTAAGCTTCTTTTTCTACTCCAGAATGCTTCCGTTCACTTTCATTTATTTTTTGCGACAAGAATGCTACAGGTCGACCTGATTGAGAGAGTACCACTGAAATTGAAAAGTCTGAAGCGTCCGTTTCAACTACAAATGACACCTTATCATCTATGGTACTTACCATGGATTTTGATATCTCTGTCTTTAGGTTTTCGAAATCAGAAATTACCTCTGGGGATATTGGGAAAAAAATTGTATTTAGAAGCCTTCTTATTTTATCGGACTAATTTGGTATCCAACGAGAATAATGTACAAACATTCCTATCGTTCGTTCCAATTATTTTGATGTTTTTGGGGCAGATAGATTTAATAATGGTTTTAAACGGTCTGGATCAGGTGAGATTGTATTATTTTCTATTTTATAACCCAGCAAAGTTATTGATGTAAGCAAGTATTTACTTTTTTCTTCATTGAATGTGAACCCGTATTTTTTGACTGCATGCATGAAATTTCTCAAGTTCTGATCATGTTCTACTTTATCTTTGCCACAAACAGTTACATCATCTAGATATGCATATTATGTTTTTTTCTCTTAACGGAATTTGATGATATGCGCTTTTGAAATCAATGGTGCTAAAATAAGAGTTTTTAGATACCTTAGATACTATTTGTTCCAAATTTGGTATAGGGTAAGCATCTGGGAAAGTACAGGGTTCGCCAGTTAAATGGAAATATTTGATGTGGGGCTTAGAGCTCGTAGGGAGGTGGTGTGGAAGAAAATAACCCACTCAACATTATCAGCGTGGTCTACCATTTAGTTTATAATAGATAGTTGGGCGGGTGAGCAGCGTGGCTACGCAGTTAAAGCGTACTATCTCAGTGGCGAAAGTATGCTTTAACTGCGTAGCCCCGCTGTTTACCCGTCCAACTATCTATTATAAACTAAATGGTAGACCACGCTGATAATGTTGAGTCGGTTATTTTCTTGCCCACCACCTCCCTACGAGTTCTAAGCCCCACATCAAATATTTCCATTTGACTGGCGAACCCTGTATAACGATTAATGGTTTGAGAGTAATCTATTACCATTCTTTTCTTGTGATTTTCATTCTTCACAGCGAATGCTTGAGCTCTCCATGATAATCTACTTTCTTGAATAATACCATCGGCTAGCAATTTCTTTTTGTATGAACTCGGTATCTTCATTAGATTGTTATCTAGATTTAGTAGCGATCGGCTTGATATACGTTCTAGTAAGATATTCAAATAGTGGAGGTGGTTTGATTTTAACAGGAGCCAAGTAACATATTGTCAAAGGTGGGTTGAAACCTGCAAATGAAAAATTTAATTCCGAGTGTTTTTTTTTAGTAAATCATGACCAATTATAACATTAGCACACATATCAGGTAACACATTCAGTTTCACATTTTCGTAAGAATGTCCAAGAAGATGCAATTTGGCAAGACAATAATTTTAAATTGTAGTATTAAGAGTTGTAAATGCCATATAGACAGAACTATTTGTAGGATATTGTTTAAAATGACAGTCCTCGACGAATTTCTTTGATATAAAAGTTTCTGAACTCCCAGTATCAATTAGAGCTTTGAAAATAATGTTTTAGTACGCGGAAAATTTCTAAACTTTATATACAGAATATAAGAAAACATTTTTCAGCGGTACTGCGTAGTGGATCGAATTTGTTTTTACTCTGTAACTGACTGACTGATATACTTTACACATCACGAATGGATTCATCAATATCAATCATAATGGCTGTACCATTATGAACAAGTGTTATCTAACTATCAGCGTCCCAATCACAGTGTTCACTCAAAAGTGAATCACGTTTTTTCGAAATTAATCGGAGGTCCTTTTGCTAGTGTAGAAATTTTCCGCGTGCCAAAACATTATCTTCAAAGTCTTCGACAAGAAACCCGTCCACATTTGAAGAAGCTACTGTAATCTAATCTAGATCACTATTGTCATTGAATTTCTTCTGTGTGATGAACGGATTCTTCTAAAGCATAAGATAATTAAAAATGTAGCTATACGCCAATTGAAAATGATAACATATATCTATAGTAAAACCTATACAATCAGTCGAGGCAGTAGCTGCTTGGGTTTAAGCACGTGCATGTGATGACGTGCAAACCCGGAGATTCGTGGTTTAAGTCTCTCGGCTGACAGTGTGTGATTGTCGTTAAATTGTAAAATATCTTACAATTAAATCGCTTTCGGATGGTTCAAGCTGATACTTCAGAGGTCGTCGCATGGGTTGAGATTCTGACTGCACCAAGACGAATCGATCGAAGTGGTTGAATTCCACTATAATGGAACATCTATAGTTATATATAGTTTATTAACAAATATCATGTAAATAATGCAAATCAACTAAAAATTAAAAGCATTATAATGATAGATCAAAAATGTTGTTTATAAAACATGTTATTCGTGTTGGATCCGTGGTTTAAGATTGTCAGTCGACAGTGTGGATTGTCGTTAAATTGTAAAACATCTTGCAATTAAATCGCATTCGGATGGTTCAATCTGATCACTTCAAAGATCGTCGCACGGGTAGAATCGAAGTGGTAGAATTTAACTATAATGCAAACATGATAGTATATTAACAAATATCATGTAAATAATGTAAAACTAACTTAAAATTAAAAGTATTATAATGATAGATCAAAATTGTTGTTTATGAAACATGTTAACCTAACTTTTTTCTTTCAAATGGCAATAAAGTCAAATCTATTTGCTATTGTAACAACTTTTCTGCTTCACACTGTAAAATAAACTTATAAAATTATTTCTAAACACATTTTCTCTGATTATATAATATCTATATACCAAAAAACAGCTAAACTATGCGTTCCCGCCAAAACTGTCAAGTCATTATTTAATGAATAAAATAAATAACACAGGTTTCTGCGCCCAAATAACCACGTAGAATAACTTATACCAATCTTAGGTACTAAACTGATATGTGTTTCTCGCAATATATCATATATTTTTAAAAATAATAGTTATTTAATATGACTTTGACAGTTATCAGACTAGCTGAATATTGATGACGTCACATGACCGTGCTCTGATACCAATCAGTATTATATTTGGTTTATGTATCAGATGTTCAATATTTTGCCGCCAGAGAGCAATAGCGAATATGAATATAATAACATATATGCCCAGTTGCACCACATTTCCTTAATTTTCAACTTAACTAAGTATTACTTAAAACTAAGGAATCCTTATATTTTAAGTTTGTTGCGCGGACTGAATTTAGACATACCGTAACAAAGTTTTGTTTAGTTGAAAATTTGATATCTAAAACAAGAGATCTAAAAGTTTTTATGAATAAATCTGATGTATCCAGCACTCAACCTCTCGCCATACTCTGCTCTTTTTACTAATAGTCTTATTATACTCACAAATTCATATAATACAGTCATGTAATATAAATTTCATACAAATTATATACAACAACATGTCAATTGTCAAAAATGTCACTATTCACTTATTGTCACTGTCACTGCCATAATCATTTAAATTTATTTTACAAATAATGTTACACGTTCATTGGTAATTTATTAATTTTTCGTGAAAAAGTATGAACTAGGTATGATGTATATGCATAATTTACTTATAGTAGGTACCTAATGATTTTTTTAAAATCAAAGTTAATAATTATATACACATAATTATAGTGCTTAAATAGGCTCCGATTACTCTTGAAAATAAATACAAATCATAAAAAAAAATAAATTTGTGCTTTCAATACTTCATCAATTTGACTTGGAATTTGAAATTTTGTATATGGTCTAAAATCAGCAAGCGAAAAATTTGACAGATTGTTGATTTGTGCATGGTACCAGAATCTAGAATCAGCCATATTTAAAAGACGTCCACCTGTAGCGTACAACACGTATAATACAACTAACAACTGATTTATTGGAAGTAGGTAGGAACGTAAATACTAAAAAAAATGTATTGTGCAGAATTATAATTACTTCAGAACAGGTCATAGCCCTATAAGCAAATATGTATGATAAAAGTTTCAGTAGCTTCTGAATTCTGATGTTGTCCAAAGAAAAAATCAACTCATATTATTCTCGGAGGGTTATTTGTAAATTCGATGTCTTGTAAATATGTCCGCGAAGATAGCACCGCCATTAAAAGCTCAAAAAATAAAACATGTAAATATTGAGCTTTTTAGGAGCTTTTCAAATGCGTTCTCCAATTATTTTGAGCTCGAGCCATTGTCTTTTAATTCAATATACAAATATGGCGCGCTAAAGCGACGGTAGCACCGCCACGGAAGGCTAAAAATTTAACAGCGGGTCTACAATTATGAGCTTTTTATGAGCTTTCTAGAAAAGCAAAGGGTGATTTTTGAGCTTTCTCTAATCTCCAGATACGACTAATGCTATATGCTGCATTTGGGGGTGCCAAATTCACGTTGGCACCACCATTAAAAGCTCAAAAAATAAAACATATATGTAAATATTGAGTGAGCTTTTTATGAGCTTTTCAAATGCGTTCTCCAATTATTTTGAGCTCGATCCATTGTCTTTTAATTCAATATACAAATATGGCGCGCTAAAGCGACGGTCGCACAGCCATGGAAGGCTCAAAATTTAACAAAGGCTCTACTATTATGAGCTTTGTAGCAAAGCAAATGCTGATTATTAATCTAATCTCTAGATACGGTTAATGTTATATGCTGCTTTTGGTGGTGCCAAATTCACATTGGCACAACAACGTAGTCTATTTCTCTCGAAAACCATGCCAGTTAGTCTGAATTTTTATGAGCTTTCCAACCATATCTTTGTCTAATTTTGAGCTTTTCGAAATATCTGCATTATGACCTGTAACCTTACTAACTTCTTAAAAGTCTCATTCTCTGGGATACCATCTTTGTCTTATTTTGAGCTTTTCGAATAACTGCACTATAAGTAGGTATCTAACTAATTTATTTCTAGCTTGTCAGCTGTCAGATCGACGATCACATCCTAATATTTAGGCACGATTAGTGCCATTTGCTGTGTTTGGCAGTTTCAAATACACATTTGGTTAGAATAAATTGTGCAAAAAACGGGAAGTGGATTAGTATATTGACTCGACTATATGGATATAATCAAGTTCTAGTATTAACCATAAATTGGAAGCATCCACTAACGTTGCCTTTATATTAACTTTATTTTTAGTAAATATTGCTAGACCTCCGCTTGCTCTACCTTTGCTCTTTTCCTTAACTGCATTACTGAAAAATAAGGATGTATAGCATGTCATAAAATCAGGAAGGGTAAAATTATTCACACATAACCATGTTTCGCATATACAAAAAATGTCAGCTGCTAATATTCTGTCCATAGTTTCTGTGTCCAAATTAAATAAATTATTTATACCATTTACGTTCCAGAATATTAGCTGCAGACTTGTTGATTTGTTGTATTTATTATTAGAAAGATCGTTACGTTTATTGACGTTATCGGCGCCCAACTGTTTTTTTATTAGTGTTTTCAGATTTAGTGACTTTTCGAATATTCTCTAAATATTGCGGCGTTGACGTTAATAACCTTGGAGATCTGACCTCTACACCTGCGATGAAGTTGCATCTAAAAAAATACTTTCTTCACTTCTATCCTTGGCGTTAAGCTTGTTGCCTAATTGACCCTCGTCTTGCTTAATAATTTTTGGGTTTCTGTTAATAGTTGTTTCTGATGATTTAGTTGGTGTGTCATCAGATGATTGACGGCCCCGTTTAGATGTTTGTATTTTGTCCTGGGTATTGACTGATTTACTTTGAATATTTGATACGAACGAAACCTTCTGTGGATCTTGCTTTTGCGTACGTGCCATATACTCGTTTTTGCATTTCTCTCTTTCTTGAATTGTTAGGTCTTCTTTCAGGAAATATTTAGTGTTAGCTAATAAAAGTTTTTTGGAGAATACAATTTTTTTAGTTTTCGTAGATTTAAGAGATATTAGCACAGGGTTCACTTTATTTTTGTTTGAGCCCAAACGGTAAACTCCATCAATATCTTCGGCTGTGAGGGTTACATTTAATTCTGTCTTTAATACAGATAATATATTTCGCTCTAGTACAAGAGCAGATTCTTCAGTTTCGGCTAAGCCAAAAAAATCAGATTTCGCTTTTTAACAGCTTTCGAAAGAATGTGGTTTTCTTTGCGTAATTCTTCTACTGTGTTTTTAGCGATGTTATTTCACTGGAGTTTTTATCTTCCGCTTACCTGTAAAGGAAGGTATTGGAATCATGTAAAAAATCGGGTGGTGCATTTTTAGTGGATGAGCACGAATTAGGGTCCTTACAACTCATTTTTGGTAGTTTCACGATGATGTCTGTGTGTATATGTGTGTGTGTGTGTGTGTATGTGTGTGGTATTTAACATTTGTATATAAATTGGAAGAGCTCCTTAGATTTTGGTACAAATATCTTCATCGGAAGTGATATTTTTTGAAGATTGAAAAGGTTAATTGTCAAAATTGTATATAGGTACATTTGGAAAAATATAGTATTTATATGTAATAAGAATAAGAGGAAAAGTTATCTGCAACTTACGTTACAAAAAAATTGTCTTTATCTGGTAGCATTAAAGAACTGCAGTAAAATTTAAAAAATAAATTTATCAAATAAAACGTTGATATCTTGTAATCCATGATCAGTTGATTTTTGTTTCTGCGTAAAAATATTGACAGGTGAGACGGGTGACAAGTTGGCATACTATACTCAAAATCACAAGTTCTGGCAGTATGGCAGAGATAGCAATACAGTGTTGCTAAATGTATCCCATAAGAGTAATGTGTTAGACAAAGATGGAGAATCCAGAGGCGGATTGTTTAATTTTCGCTTACTTGTACTTTTAATAAATTATGCTGATTATTTCTTGATGTTTCACAAAACCAATAAAATGTTTAATTAATTGAATACATTAATAAGTAATCAATTGATATGCATCCAATTTAAAATCTTTTACTTAGAGAAAAAACTCTGGTTCCTCTAAATTAAATTTGTAAGTCAAAAAATAATCTAATTTAATATAATTCGAGAATTCGATAAATTATACAATAATTCTCCAGTGTTTCAATTTATTCTCACCCTCTTTACTGATAATTTTTCTCGTTTAATATGAAGGATACATAATTAAGTAAAATATTAAATTAATATAAATAATTAATACAATTTTATTTTATTTTTTCGATAACAAATTGATAACAATGTAACAATAAAATAAACACAGCCAAAGACGGCCAAGTCAAAATCACAAATGGCGAGTTATACAAATATATACATGTTGTTTAAAAGACATAACAATTAATGAACAAATGTTGTCAATATATACATAGCATAAAATAGAATTACAAACTTAAAGAAAAATATCACATACTAAGTACATTAAAAATTTGAAGTAAGGTCCTGGACCTGTTTACATTTAAACTTCGTCAGGTAGCTAAGCGTAGCAGCGGTACTCAAACATACAACTCATGCGTTACATCTTCATCGCTTTCAGTATCACTAGCTGTCGTCACGTAAGGTTCGATATCATCTTGCAATTGATAAGCTTCCCAAAATCTTTTTTCTTCATTTACAATGTGCCTATCATAAATTGTCCATTTTGCTCGGAAATTTTTGAATATGCTTCACATATTATGGCACTATGTTAGTTGGGATTACATTAGATGGTAGTTACAAATACATTACAAGAAATGTAATTAGTATATGTCTTGAAATAAGATTACAGGAGTAGGTATAGTTATTATATCATTTCTTAAGTAATGTGAAATCAAGCTTATAATATTTTTAAACTGTTTCATAACTGCTGGCTTTTTTTCCCATCGGCTCCACTCCACCGCTATAAGATTTACAACCCTATACTAACATTTCATTATGAAATTTAACACTGCAAACTAAATGTGTTAAAGCATGAAAACTGAATGGTGTACCATGAAACAATGTAAGTGTAAAACTGGCAACAAGGCCGAGTTTATCTCCATAAGAATAACATTGCCTATCTCTGCCATACTGCCAAAACTTGTGATTTTCACTATAGCGCTATTATAAGTCCTAAGTAAGATATTAAATGTAGTAATTGAACGGAGGATGGCTTCAACACATCAGAGTTTTCCTGTGAATGAATCTTTTTATTCAGGTGATGCAAATTTCTGTGTTTGAATATTTTATATTTTTACTTCCTTGTACGGAGTAATAAGGAAGTATTGTAATCGCGAAAAATTTCGGTTTTCAGATTTTGATGGAAATATCCGTTTTGACGTTTTCTGAATCCATTATGACTAGTTTCGTCGTGACGTCTGTACGTATGTATGTACGGACGTATGTGTGTCGCATAACTCAAATTCGGTTAGACGTAGAAAGTTGAAATTTTGTATTTAGGACTGTTATAGCATCTAGTTGTGCACCTCCTATTTTTGGTTTCAATCTACAAACCGGAAGTAGTACTTTTTAAAAATATTTTGATAAATAATTAATTTTAGGCAATTTTTTTATTTTAAATGAAAGATTATGTGATTATTACCTACAATTGGTATTTTATAAATTTTGTACATTACATTATATACATTACGTATACATTTCTGTTTAAAGTCTAGATATGGCGGAAGGTTTTGTGATGGCCACGTCAGATTTCTTCTATTGATGTTATGTAACTATTTCACTTTTGATTGCATCAAGCATCTGAAGTTTTCCCCAGATTGCTTCTAGAGTAACATTTTCCACTGATTCGTTATTTGATGGATGCATGCCGCCAAAATTATGTGTACAGGTTATGTTTATATTTTGAACTGCAGATTATTACTGCTAAAAGATCGAATTCGCACAAACTAACACTTGTTTTTCTTTAGTGTGTTAAACGCACTTCCAGACAGTAATTAGATAAAAAATTTGAAATTTACTTTCACTTTTACAACTTTTTATATAGATTCTTTAAAAAACAATGTTAACGATTTCAAGCCAGTGTTGCCAATGAATTATGCTTATTTTATTATATTTTAATTTTGACACAAACGGCGCCTCATAAAAAACGCTCAACTTTCTCAATCTCTCTCTTTCTCTACATATATTTCCTCAACTGTATCTCAGTTCCTGTTAAACTTACAAGAAAAGTTTCGAAATTTTATCCTTTACAACTTTATTTGAACATTTTTCTCATATAACGAACCATTACCGAGTTATTCTGTTGGGTCGCGCTCACCTTCACTAATGTGGAAAACTTGATTTTTCATCCAGTCACTACACCACCAACATATTAAAAAATCATTACTACCCCATCTTTTGTGAGACAATGACCTTTATACCTCTCGCCACACAGTCTTGTAAGACAGGTATTGTAATCATGCTAAAATTTCGATAGTGAGTTTTCAATGGATAAGCACGTTTTGAGGTCCCTAGAACACGATTTTGATAGTTTCGCGATGATATCTGTGGGTGTGTGTGTGTGTGGATGGATGGATGGGTGGATTGATGGATGTTGGAGGTACGATAACTCAAATATTACTGAATAAATTTTTTTGAAATTTTGTTAATAATATTTTGACACCCTAGATTAGATCTGATTAGATTTTGGTGTTGATCGTACAACCGGAAGTGGTAGTTTCTTGAAGATCTGAAGACTTTTTCTAGAATATCCTCAAAATTTATGGATTAATAGGAATTTTTTAAATAACAATGTATAGTAAATGACCCGACAGCGTGGTCCAGTGCGTTAACTGGCGAAGGCCGGTTAACGTGCTGTGACGTCAGTCAACGAGAGATTGATGGTTCGAGTCTCCGTCGGGCGACAATATGTGATTTGTCGTAAAACTAAAAATTCCCAAGGTCTGGCATTCAATCACACTCGGGTGTTACAAGCTATCTACTTGTTCACTTTAAATGTAGTCCTGGTTGCACAAAGAATATCTCCGTTGCCGCTGTGGTTGAAACCACAGATCCCCGCACGGATTGAGATTCTGACTGTACTAAGATGAATGGGTGGAGACTGATCCTGATACCCTCCGATAAAAGGATCTAGAAAGTTTCATGAGAAGCGGCGCTACTCCCACGGGAGTGTTAAGCCACTATATAGCGTGTCCTATGAAACTGGTTAAGCATGAGGATCTCGAGGTTAAATTAGACAAATATTGCCCCATTAGGGGGCCAATTTATAAATGTTTTTGTTTTCTCACAAAAATACATAGGTGACTAGATATATCCAAAAATGTAAATTTTATTAATTTCGTTTTTCAACTATAACTTTTTTGTTTGAATTAGTACAAGTTTCTAATTTGCACGTTTTTAACGAGAAATTCACAGCAGTTCTCAAATTTTTTTTATCTCCTACAGATTTTGAAAAATTCAAACCAAATTCAAATTTCCATATGGTGTTCATAATTGGCTATGACTCGTCTTAATAGAGATTTTTTTTTCTCTTTTCAACAATATAAAACACAAGTGCATTGAAATTAAAATGAAGGTAGAAATAACACAATCATATTTTTTAACTGTTTCTAGGGAGACCACAAATATTGATCAAATTATTAGGTATCAAATTATACTAACTAAACTACGAAGAATGACGCAAACCGCACTTAAAAATCTTTTTTAGTTTCCGAGTTATGAGCGTTCAAAATTCAGGTCCAAAATCGAAAAAATGGTTATTCACTTGCCTTTTGATTCGCTGAAAATTATAAATGTTTTCACATTAGCGGATTATTCTGATTATAATTCGAGGAATCCAATCTGTTATAGTAATAATTATAATTATTTTATCGATATTCGTAGTCTTTTTTGATAAAAACAATTTAAAAAATAATTATTATGTAATTTCTGCCTTTATTTCAATTTCAACTTGTGTTTTATATAGTTGAAAAAAGAAAAAAATCTCTATTAAGACGGGTCATAGCCAACTATGAGATCCATAATGAAAATTTAAATTTGGTTTGAGTTTCTCAAAATCTGTAGGAGATAAAAAAAATTTGAGGACTGCTGTGAATTCCTCATTAAAAATTGCAAAATTAAAAACGTGCAAATTAGAAACTTGTACTAATTCAAACAAACGAGTTATAGGTGAAAAACGAAATTGGCAAAATTTACATTTTTGCGTAGGTATATCTAGCCACCTATGCATTTTTGTGGGAAAACAAAAACATTTCTTAATTGGTTCCCTAAAGGGGCAACTTTTGTCTAATTTAACCAACTTCGTATCTCTTATGGATCTCGAGATCCCCATGCTTAACCAGTTTCATAGGACACCCTGTATATACTAAATGATACTATCTACAATTTGTATTCAAAACGTTGTTTCTATCTAGCACCATTTTCCAATTATAGTCCGTCAGCCCGCTGCCAAAAAGTGTAATGATAGTATAACGTATGCTCTCTAGGATTTTGGCAGTTATATATATATATATATATATATATATATATATATATATATAGGTTGGTGGAGGTAAAATGCGAACATAGGGAAATATATGACAATGGAGTTATCATGGCTAGGCATCTTGATATACGTGGAATAAGTACTGTCAATGTCAAAGTAGTGTCATATTATGGAAATTTTTATTTTCATTAAAATATTTTCTTTGCATAATAATGTATGTGTACGAGCAGAACGAGAAAGTTTACATACACTTTTAGATTTTATTATTATTTATGTTATTGATTACTCTTTTTGCCACACAAATTCACATTACTTCGTTTTGTGACACTACTACAAAATATATCAAGATACCTGGCATGAAAGTTCGATTGTCATGTATGTGGCCTATGTTCGCATTTCACCTCCACCAACCTGTATAATGATCAATGAACAAGCAAAATTAGCGGGTGAGCGTGGAACTTGCACTAGACAAGTTGTTAATTTATTGTTTAAAAAAATCACATTTTGCGATGATAGTATAACGTATGCCATTGGTTTTTTAAATAAAATATGCATCTAATTATGCAAGTTTGTCGAACGGCATACGAATCGATTGGAACATAAATGTTTTAATCGAAAAGTTGCGCGAATTTTCTAACAATTGCTATGACAGTATAGCGTATACCATTGTGGTTTTAGTTGGATATCACCTATAATTATGTAAATTTTCGAACGGCATACAAATCCGGTGGGTCAAACATACTTAATACATAGATAAATAATAAATACATACAGAAATTTGTTGCTGATTTCACAATGAGTCCTCAATATAATTTTTGACATTTGGTGAATAATTGATGTTAAAATAATAACAGTAATGGGAGTAGGCATTGAAAATAAAAGAGAGAACTGTCAGTTAAGGCCCAGGCAACTCAGATATGTCGTCCCTTACCAGTGTTATAGTTTTCTTCCAACCTTACTGGTGGCAGCACAATGCAGACACTACAAATATTTTTGAAATATTTGAGCGGGCTATGAGAAAAATATGAGTGACTGCGCAACGCGCTTGCAAACTGTCACGCATTTTGTTCAGTTTACTTTCTGCCTGCGTGGTGAAAAGCGGAAAAAGTATTGTAAAAGTGTTTAACAAAGCAAACAGCAAACTATTTCAACATTAGTTGAAGTAATATATTATATACATAAAAGATAAGTTAATAAATACTAAGTTTTATATAAATTAAAGTTTAAAGCATTTTCATCCCGTGCCTACAAAATATGTTAGTTATCCCTATACCACATTTTTATGGCATACTATATGCTACATGTAATTAAAGTAATAGGTTGTATTAAAACTGTTTTACATATTTGCAGGCGTTACTTATATCCGTGTTTAATATTTTATTTCTATTTTTACGTATCCTTTTCTTTTCCTATTCTAGAATAATATGCCTAGTACGTCTTGTTATGTATCTGGGTGCTATCATTACGAAACAAGATTTTTTTCATTGTCCGAAGGAGATTTTGATGGAACTATGGACGAAAATACTGCGCATTGCGAATAAAAAAGAATATGCGCTGAAACTTAGAATTTGTTACAAGCATTTTTATTTTTCCCACCTCATCGTTCCTTGTACATATCCAGAAAGTAATGCCCGTGGTACATCAACGACTACCGACGAACTATAACAACGCCAACAAAAAGAAAATTGGAGACGAAAAAAGAAAATCCACATAATTTATGATACCTAAGACGTACTTATCAACTGTACAGAATTGCAACCACATGGATAAACTGCAATGATCAACCTCATGTACATTATAGTATAATATTATAATAGATACTATCTACTTCTACTTAAAAACTAGGAAAATATTTAATAGTTTCTGGCAAACACTAAACACTTATGATTTTAACAAACCAGCTTTAGAATTTCAATTTTATTCTTATATATAAAAACATTCTTGATCAAATTGAAAAATTAATTTTATATTTTTTAATAAAAACTATTATTTATTAGATTATAGTTTCTGGTATATTTTATTTAAAATACTATACCCAAATAAATAATAATTTTTACTAATTATGAGTTCTGAAAATTTTGAATTTTTCTCTGAATAATTGTTTAATAATTATTTAATCAATTTTCATTGTATTTATTATACGTATCAAAATATGTTTTAAAACTTATTTAAATTTTTATGTTAAATTTTAATATTACCTATTTTCCGGATACAAAATTACACGCCAAATGTAATGCATAATATGTTTCAAAATTATTATTATCAAAAGCCATTTTATTCATGTTCACAATAATATTGTAAGTTTAATTTATTTGTTACATTTTCTAAACCAAACTGAATTAACAAGATTTCTAGTGTTGCTTACATTAAATTTTTAATATTTTTTATGAACTAATTACCTACTTCTTTTTGTATTAGAAATAAAAAAAATTGTAGAAATCTTGATAATATAGCATAGTTACATAATAAGTTTGTAGGATTTTGTATATTTATGTAAAGGAAATAAATAATATTTTATACAAGAATTTTGTATTACTTTTAAATTTCATTTCCAGGAACAAAAATTAAAAACATACAAAGAATCAAGCTGGCTGTGCTCAAATTTAGTTGAAACCCAATGCGTTAGGTGAACTACAATCGCTGTCTTCCGGTTATCATAAGAGTTGACGATCTGAATATATATATATATATATATATATATATATATATATATATATATATATATATATATATATATATATATATATATATATATATATATATATATATATATATACAGAGAGTTTTTTTTATAAGTAAACATAGGGCATGTCATTAATATAGTTACAATGTCACAGAATGACAGCAATGCATTAGAGCGTTTTTTATCAGTAAACATAGGGATAATTAACATACGAAAATAAATATGAAATATAAATTAAAGAAATGATAAATTATTTATTTATGTTTTCTACACTTAAGAACTAGGTAGATACATTAAACTAATGAGAATTTAAGAACTAGGTAGACACTTAAAAAATAATGTGTACAATGGTGACAGAATGAATGTTGAACAATTAAAAAATCGAATTAGTGCTGTTTCCAAAAACATTACTGCCCAGCAAATGCTATAAATTATTTTTATAATCGTTTAGGATATTGTTTAGAAGTTAATAGTTTCAATTTTGAGTATTTAATTCGTTTAAAAAAATTCTCAATAGTTTAATGTAGGTATCTACCTATTATAGTTCTTAAGTGTAGAAAATATAAATAAATAATTTATCATTTCTTTAATTTATATTTTATATTTATTTTCGTATGTATAATTATCCCTATGTTTACTGATAAAAAATCTGACGTGGCCATCACACAACCTTCCGCCATATCTAGACTTTAAACATAAATGTATACGTACAATCTGGTGCCCATTTAAAATATACAAATAAAAATCTAAAATATTCAAACTCAGAAATTAGTATCACCTGAATCAAAAGATTCATTCACACGAAAACTCTTCTGTGTTGAAGCAATCCTCCGTTCAGTTACTACATTTAATAGCTTACTTTTATGACTTATATAGCGCTAGTATGCCAACTTGTCACCCGTCTCTCCTGTCAATATTTTTTATGCAAAAACAAAAATCAACCGAACATGGATTACAAGATTTCAATGTTTTATTTGATAAATTTATTTTTTAAATTTTACTGCAGTTCTTTAATGCTACCAGATAAAGACAATTTTTTTATAACGTAGAGTGCAAATAACTTTTCCTCTTATTCTTATTACAAATAAATACTATATTTATCCAAATTTATAAAAAATTTGACACTTAATCTTTTCAATCTTCAAAAAATATCACTTCCGGTGAAGATATTTGTACCAAAATCTAATGAGCTCTTCCTATTCGTATACAATTGTAAAATATCAAAATTTTTGGGTAATTCGTATTTGAGTTATCCAACAGACGGCATCGGCCCGGACCACACACATACACACACACACACACACACACACACACACACACACACACACACACACACACACGCACACACACACACACATAAATACAGACATCATCGGGAAACTATCAAAAATGAGTTGTAAGGACCCTAATTCGTGCTCATCCACTAAAAACTCACTACCCGATTTTTTGCATGATTCCAATACCTTCCTTTACAGGTAAGCGGAAGGTAAAAAGATGCTCCAATACATTGCTGTCATTCTGTAACACTGTAACTATGGTAATGACATGCCCTATCTTATATACTAAAAGGCTTGAGATCATTTTCAGCAGCTTAGCAACCGTTTTTCGACACGCCTACTGCCTAAACGGGTGAACCGATTTTTATGAACTTTTTTTTATTTGATAGAGGTTCATGTGAAGTAGTGCCTTTTGGGTATATGAATATTATAGATGGCGTGGTAGTCGCAGGGGAGTTGAAAAACAGTGATTTTTTTCACTCCTTGGATACGGGTATTATACTTTATTCGATTGTTTTTTTATTTGACATATAGGTAGAGGATGAATTTGACTATATTTCTATGCATGTTTCAACCCAATATTGGGTATATTAAGAAAGTTATTAAGAAAAAACTGAAAAATGCACGGAACGCAAATGGGAGCATGCCATGGAAATTTTGTTTTCTTTTTGATAAAAATGATTTTGTTGTCTACTGTCAGATTTGACGTTTCCAATTTGAAATTTTATTTGGATATATTTTTCATATTTGGTAAGGTAAGAGTGTTTTGAAAATTTTATTGTGTATTTAAAGATGGAGCACGCATTATGTTTACATTGTTTTGTATATATTTGAAATATATTTTTGGAAAATTTTTATTCAATTTAACAATGCACTGTGAAGTTGTATCATGTTGTTATTTATTATTGTAGTATTTATAGTATTATATTTTGACCCAAGTGTAAATGTTCAATTAAAATTAGGTATCTTTATCCAATATCCGTGGATAATACTATTTCTCAGTATTTTACTGAAAATTTTAAATATCAAATTAATATACAAATTTAACAAACGTGTTAAAAATGACGTCCGATAATTGGGATTTTTATCTATTGTACTTGAGTTTGGGTTGAATTTGAGTTTGTCCTGCCCAAGCCGCCCTACTATGGGATCTTTATCCTGAATACGCACACTAACTAATAACTGGACAAGCACGGGACACGACGCGGACTAGAGATTTATGTGAGGCACGAAGTGCCGAATTCTCCTACATTCAGGATCCACGTAGCTTGAGCGGCGATCCTCTTTGTTCCGCGGTAGCGGGACCTAGTATTACAATTGAGGCACGAAGTGCCGAATTGTCCCACATTCAGGGTCCGCCGAGCGTGAGCCCGCGAATCCTCTTTGTCGCGTGGCAGCGGTAGAGTCTAAATGTTAAAATCGTTATAATTGAGGCACGAAGTGCCGAATCGTCCCACATTCAGGGTCCGGGGAGCTTGAGCCCGCGAAGCGGGCGAATCCCCCTTGTCGCGCGGTAGCGCGACCTAGCCGAAGGCCCGCGTAGCGGGGCCTGACGCTAGTCTTATATACTAAAAGGCTTGAGATCATTTTCAGCAGCTTAGCAACCGTTTTTCGACTCGCCTACTGCCTAAACGGATGAACCGATTTTTATGAACTTTTTTTTATTTGATAGAGGTGCATGTGAAGTAGTGCCTTTTGGGTATATGAATATTGTAGATGGCGTGGTAGTCGCAGGGGAGTTGAAAAACAGTGATTTTTTTCACTCCTTGGATACGGGCATTATACGTTATTCGATTGTTTTTTTCATTTGACATATAGGTAGAGGATGAATTTGACTATATTTCTATGCATGTTTCAACCCAATATTGGGTATATTAAGAAAGTTATTAAGAAAAAACTGAAAAATGCACGGAACGCAAATGGGAGCATGCCATGGATGTTTTGTTTTCTTTTTGACAAAAATGATTTTTTTGTCTACTGTCAGATTTGACGTTTCCAATTTGAAATTTTATTTGGATTTATCTTTTATATTTGATAAGGTAGAAGTATTTTGAAAATTTTATTGAGTATTTAAAGATGGAGCACGTATTATGTTTACATGCTTTTGTAGAAATTTGTAATATATTTTTTGAAAATTTTTATTCAATTTTACAATGCACTGTGAAGTTGAATCATATTGTTATTTATTACTGTAGTATTTATAGTAATATATTTTGACCCAAGTGTAAATGTTCAATTAAAATTAGGTATCTATATCCAATATCCGTGGATAATACTATTTCTCAGTAATTTGCTATAAGTTATAAATGTCAAATTAATATACAAATTTAACAAACGTGCTAAAAATGGCGTCCGATAATCGGGATTTTTATCTATTGTACTTGAGTTTGGGTTGAATTTGAGTTTGTCCTGCCCAAGTCGCCCTACTGGGATCTTTATCCTGAATAAATACGCACACTAACTAACAACTGGACAAGCACGAGACACGACGCGGACTAGACATGATCTAGATTGTTATTGCACTTGTATCAAGTATCAAATCTATTTTTACAAAAGTATGTATGGTATTATAATTAGCACCAAGGGGTACAAAATATGGCTTCTATGATCGGCATTTGTTTTTCAATAAAAATTTAATATAATCATGATTGGTACCAAACATATCGTCTAATGTTGCCCAAAATTATGGCTGTTTAGTAAGTATAAATTGCACTCGGTGAGCGGCATTTGTTTTTTCTGAATATGTTTTAAATTATATCGCGATTGATATCAAATTAAAGGTCAAAAAATGCATTAAAATGACTTTAAACAATTTGGCTTTTGTTTTTAGTCGGACAAAAAGCATTTTTTTAGTTTTCACAAAATTTTGTTATTTTCTTTTTAAAACACTAATGACTAGGTACCTATTTGGTATATTCCAATAATCACATCAAAAGACGTCAGAAAATTTAGTACTTATATTACAGTGAAAATTATAAACATTTTATATTAGAATTTTCCGGTTTTATAGTTTCCTCGGAATTTATCACAAATCCGTCGAGTTTTATATATTTTTTTAAACTAAAGTGCTAGATGATAACTATTTTATAAAATTGTTAAAAATGGGGATCGAACATCAACATTTTTTTCTAAAAAATTATAGTGTCATATCGAATTTCATACCTCAAATCAAATTTCTAAATAAGGGCTAATTAATAAAATAATTTATTACCGCGCGCAGCGGTAGAGTCTAAATGTTAAAATCGTTATAATTGAGGCACGAAGTGCCAAATTGTCCCACATTCAGGGTCCGCGGAGCTTAAGCCCGCGAAACGGGCGAATTCCCCTTGTCGAGCGCAGCGGTAGAGTCTGAATGTTAAAATCTTTATAATTGAGGCACGAAGTGCCAAATTGTCCCATATTCAGGGTCCGCGGAGCTTAAACCCGCGAAGCGGGCGAATCCTCCTTGTCGCGCGCAGCGGTAGAGTCTGAATGTTAAAATCGTTATAATTGAGGCACGAAGTGCCAAATTGTCCCACATTCAGGGTCCGCGGAGCGGGCGAATCCCCCTTGTCGCGCGCAGTGGTAGAGTCTGAATGTTAAAATCGTTATAATTGAGGCACGAAGTGCCAAATTGTCCCACATTCAGGGTCCGCGGAGCTTAAGCCCGCGAAGCGGGCGAGTCCTCCTTGTCGCGCGCAGCGGTAGAGTCTGAATGTTAAAATTGTTATAATTGAGGCACGAAGTGCCAAATTGTCCCACATTCAGGATCCACGGAGCTTAAGCCCGCGAAGCGGGCGAATTTCCTTTGTCGCGCCCAGCGGTAGAGTCTGAATGTTAAAATCGTTATAATTGAGTCACGAAGTGCCAAATTGTCCCACATTCAGGGTTCGCGGAGCTTAAGCCCGCGAAGCGGGCGAATTTCCTTTGTCGCGCCCAGCGGTAGAGTCTGAATGTTAAAATCGTTATAATTGAGGCACGAAGTGCCGAATTGTCCCACATTCAGAGTCCGCGGAGCTTAAGCCCGCGAAGCGGGCAAATTCCCCTTGTCACGCGGCAGCGGTAGAGTCTAAATTATGTTAAAATCGTTATAATTGAGGCCCGAAGTGCCGAATTGTCCCACATTCAGAGCCCGCGAAGCAAGCGAATCCTCCTTGTCACGCGGCAGCGGTTGAGTCTGAATGTTAAAATCGTTATAATTGAGGCACGAAGTGCCAAATTGTCCCACATTCAGGGTCCGCGGAGCTTAAGCCCGCGAAGCGGGCGGATCCCCCTTGTCGCGCACAGCGGTAGAGTCTGCATGTTAAAATCGTTAAAATTGAGGCACGAAGTGCCAAATTGTCCCACATTCAGGGTCCGCGGAGCTTAAGCCCGCGAAGTGGGCGAATCCTCCTTGTCGCGCGCAGCGGTAGAATCTGAATGTTAAAATCGTTATAATTGAGGCACGAAGTGCCGAATTGTCTCACATTCAGAGTCCGCGGAGCTTAAGCCCGCGAAGCGGGCGAATTCCCCTTGTCGCGCGGCAGCGGTAGAGTCTAAATTATGTTAAAATCTTTATAATTGAGGCACGAAGTGCCGAATTTTCCCACATTCAGAGCCCGCGAAGCAGGCGAATCCTCCTTGTCGCGCGCAGCGGTAGAGTCTGAATGTTAAAATCGTTATAATTGAGGCACGAAGTGCCAAATTGTCCCACATTCAGGGTCCGCGGAGCTTAAGCCCGCGATGCGAGCGAATTTCCCTTGTCGCGCGCAGCGGTAGAGTCTGAATGTTAAAATCGTTATAATTGAGGCACGAAGTGCCAAATTGTCCCACATTCAGGGTCCGCGGAGCTTAAGCCCGCGATGCGAGCGAATTTCCCTTGTCGCGCGCAGCGGTAGAGTCTGAATGTTAAAATCGTTATAATTGAGGCACGAAGTGCCGAATTGTCTCACATTCAGAGTCCGCGGAGCTTAAGCCCGCGAAGCGGGCGAAGTCCCCTTGTCGCGCGGCAGCGGTAGAGTCTAAATTATGTTAAAATCGTTATAATTGAGGCACGAAGTGCCGAATTGTCCCACATTCAGAGCCCGCGAAGTAGGCGAATCCCCCTTGTCGCGCGGCAGCGCGACCTAGCCGAAGGCCCGCGTAGCGGGGCCTGACGCTAGTGTTTACTAATAAAAAAAACTCCCGGTATATTGAAGTGATCTGTGGTTAAAATAGATAAAGGAAATGTGTTATGTTTTTGTGTGTGTATAATAATTTGACAATATTTTTATTAAATTAGATTTGTTGAAAAGTGTTTAATGTGTCTTTTATGCCCATAAATTTGGGGGCTCAACTGGGATTACAGAAGTTGCGGGAATAAAAGTCCGAGGCAATAACTGCAGCCGTAACGTATCTTCAACGACGCTTGATGTTCTTTGAAACGACGATTGGAAACGAAAAGAACTGATTGAAAGAAGACAAAGTAACTTTTGACGAACAACAACGACGCCATATTGGAAACCTTTTAGAGACAAAGACGTAAAAAAATGACGACATTAGAAAATATTGAAAAAATAAACGCAAATATCAAATCAGCGCCAGTAAAAGCGATAAAGAAGCTACATTACCTCATTTTCGAGAGCATTCCTGAAGACAGATCGCATCGCAAGCGTCTTCGTCTTTTCGACGAATTTAAATTCAAACCACAATCTGACGAACATGAAAGAAAAATATTATTCTTTAATAAGAACTTTTTGGAAACAGATTTAGTTGCTTTATGCAGTGTTTTATGCATAGACTACACTGGTTCAAAAGAAGGCTTGGTTCAAAGAATCTGTGACAATTTGATGGACTTGGAGACGCGTGCTAACAGCATCGAAAATGAAGAAGACGACGACGATGATGATCTAGAAGACGAATAAAGAGATAACTCTGGAAAAAGTACCCGATATACAAGAAAACGATTTTACGAAAAAATTTACCAAAATGACGTTAAAAGATTCGAGGTTGTCAAATTACAGTGACAATTTCATACAAAGCGAAGAAAATAAAGCAACTGTAAGTAGTCAACGCTTCGCTCTTACTTATTTCTCAGCTGTCAAAAATAATTTTCAAAAACCTTCAAAGTACGAAGTGAACATAGTAATATACAAATGACGTATTTCTTAACACTTTTAGGGCGCATGTTGACCTTTAGGACCCACGCTGCACGTATTCCGATGGATGTTTTTTAATGAAACATCGTTTGGTATGCTCGGCATACGTTATACTATCATCGCAAAATGTGATTTTTTTAAACAATAAACTAACAACTTGTCTAGTGCAAATTCCACGCTCACCCGCTAATTTTGCTTGTTCATTGATCATTATATACATAAATGCCAAAACCCTAGAGAGCATGCGTTATACTATTGTGGTGTATCACCCTGTATAATAGTTATAGTAGTTGTATGAACATGCGTAATGTAAGTAATAAATATCTTTTGATGTGAATACGCCAGTGTGAATCAAGAGGCCATGCAATAAAGATAGTTGAGCAAATGATCGTTACGGATATTCTTAGTGTGTGTGCTGTCCTGTTATTTGATCCTGTACCTGATCCAATATATTACAATTGGCGACGAGGATAACGGAACTAAAAAATTGAAACAATGTCAACTTACGGACAAGTGCGTGAATTTGACCACATGGTGGCGCGTGTACAAGAGTCAATTAGAACAAATTTTTATCGCAAATGATTTAGTGTTGGGCACGGCGATAAGAAGGCGATATTATTAAATGCGCTAGCAGAGCATACGTATAAATTGCTAAGCGATTATGCAAGTTTAATCAAACGTTTTGATGACCATTTCACACCCAAAAGATGCGTTTGCAGATCGCATGCAATTTTATAGTGCTGTGAAAAGTGCAAACGAGTCGCACGTGGAGTGGTTGGCCAGATTACGCAGTCTAGCTATAAATTGCGAATTCGGCACCGAATTAACCACGGTGCTGAGAGACGTGTTCGTGATCGGGCTAGAATCCGGCCCGGTGAAGGAGAGGCTGTTCACCGAAGGCATCACTTCCCTGACCTTGCAGAAAGCGCTCGAGTTAGCGCAATCCATCGAGGCCGTTAGGCAGCGGCAGCGGCAAATTCCGGAAGGCAGCGCAGGCGCAGTGGCGGTGGCAGGCACATCGAGGCTGTATGTCAAAAGAGAGGAAGAAGAAGGCGTACATCGTGTCGGTAAAAACGGTAGCCAAAAATGTAAGGTTTGCGGATTCAAAAATCATAAAGATATCGAGTGCAAATACCGTAAATACAAATGTAATAAATGCAATAGGGTTGGTCATTTACAAAAAATGTGTACCTTTAAGATGGCTAGTGTTAAAAGTATCTCTAATCATTTTAATGTTGGGCAGATTGATGTAAACAATATAGATGACGTCAGCGATGACGATAGTTTGGAATTTTTTCATATTGACAACAAAGTTAAAAGTAATAAACCTATCATGGTAAAAGTTATGATTGATAATGTTAATTTATGCATGGAAATAGATAGTGGATCAGCTATTTCCGCTGTTTCTTTGGATGTGTGGCAAAATAATTTTTCACAATTAAGCATGACTCAAAGTAACGTGTCGTTTGTTAGTTATACTGGAAATAAAATCAACCCTGTTGGATATTTTAGTGCTAATGTTTGTTTTCAGGGTGTTAATAATATTTTGAAAATTTTTGTTGTTGAAGGAGGTGGTCCACCCATTGTAGGACGCGACTTCATGGATTCATTTGGATTAGGCATTTGTAAGTCACGTAATGTAAATTTTGTTGGCGATTTGGATGGCGCAGGCATATTTTCCGAATTTAAGTCCGTTTTCAAGGATGAATTAGGAACATTTACTGGGAGTAAGGTTACCTTGCAATTAAAAGAGAACGCAGTGCCAAAATTTTTCAAACCACGAGTGCTACCATTTACACTAAAAGCAAAAGTTGAAGAGCAATTAGATACTATGGTAGAGCTTGGTATTTTAGAACCGGTGTCATACAGTCAGTGGGGTACACCTATCGTACCGGTGCTAAAGAAAGACGGTTCAATTCGCATTTGTGGCGACTTTAAAGTTACCGTTAATGATCAGTTGGTTGTGGAGAAGTATCCGTTGCCACGCATAGAAGAGTTGTTTACACGGTTGCAAGGCGGAGTAGAATTTAGCAAAATAGATCTATCAATGGCATATCAACAATTTTTATTAGATGAACCTTCTAAAGATTTAACAACAATTAGCACACATAAAGGTTTGTTCAGGTATACTAGATTAGTTTTTGGGTTAGCATCTTCTCCGGCCATTTTTCAAAGAGCAATCGAGGGTATTTTAACAGGTTTAGAGGGCGTAGTTAATTTTTTGGATGATATTTTAGTGACGGCGCCTACACGCGAAGAACATAAAATGCGTCTAAGATGGGTATTGACCAGGTTAGATAAATTTGGGTTGCGGGTTAAAAAGGAAAAATGTGTATTTTTTGCAGCAAATGTACAATATTTAGGATTTAAAATAGATAAAGAAGGGCTACATCCTTTGGAGGATAAAATTAATGCTATTAACAACGCTCCGATTCCGAGAAATGTTTCTGAATTACAATCTTTTCTTGGAATAGCAAACTACTACAGAGATTTTGTGGAAAACATGTCCACGGTTTCTAGTAAGCTATATGATTTAACCGCAAAAAATGTTAACTGGCATTAAACTAATGAACATACTAAAGCATTTAATCGATTGAAACAAGATTTAGCATCGTCTAAAATTTTAGTACATTTTGACCGGAAATTACCAATACAACTTACTGTAGATGCAAGCTCCGTAGGGTTGGGAGCTGTGTTGTCGCACATAATGCCGAATAGTAGCGTTAGACCGATTTGTTATGCATCGCGCAAATTAAGCAAGAGTGAACGAAATTATTCGCAAATAGATCGCGAAGCAACGGCGATTATGTTCGGTGTTCGGAAATTTTACCAATATTTATATGGACAAGAATTTATATTAGAAACTGATCATAAACCCTTGCTGTACATTTTCGGATCAAAAGTGGGAATACCGCAGATGGCTGCAAACAGGCTGCAGAGATATGCATTGCAACTCTCCGCGTATCAGTTTAAACTTAAATACGTTAAATCAAAAGAAAATATCGCAGATTATTTTTCCCGAGCACCACTGGAAACCTCAGACGTAGACACCGTTTCTAATCAGTCACCATGTTTAAAATACGTATCCGAAAATAGCCCAATGATTGATCTAGTAGTAATAAAACGTGAAACACAAAGCGACGATATTTTAAAGGCGGTATTTAACTATATTAAATCAGGATGGCCAGATAAAGTTACGGATCCTGAAATAAAACATTTTGCTATTAGGAAAAATGAATTGACTATAGAAGAGGGTTGCATTATGTGGGGTTATAGATTAATAATACCAAGCAGTTTAAGACAAACATTTTTAAAAGAATTACACAGTAATCATATGGGCATCGTTAAAATGAAGTCGATAGCAAGGTCGCATTTTTATGGTGGCCTAATTTAGACAAAGATATAGAGTTAATTGCTAATGCATGTCACATATGTCTGCGCTACCGGGAATCGCCACCCAAATCTATTTTAAAATGTTGGCCATATCCGGAAAATCCATGGACTCGCGTTCACTGTGATTTCCTAGGTCCTATTGGCGGGAAAAGTTATTTAATTGTTTTAGATGCGTACTCAAAATGGGTTGAAGCGGTAGATATGAAAACAAACACTAGTGCTGAAGCTTTATTAACAAAATTGAGGGATATTTTTGCTAGGTTTGGGTTGCCCTCCACGGTAGTTACCGATAATGGTACGCAGTTTACGGCTAGATTATTCAAGGATTTTTTACAAAAAAATAATATACTACATATCACAAGCGCACCCTTCCATCCACAATCCAATGGAGCAGCGGAAAACAGCGTAAAAACGGTAAAACAATGTATTAAAAAAATTTTGACTAATTCTAAATATGATTTTGATTTTGCATTATCCAATTTTTTGTTTCAATATCGCAATACACCACATTGCACGACCAAAGGTCACCGGCTATGTTAATGTTTGGCAGAAGTTTAACAAGTAGGCTAGATTTGTTGAAACCCAAGTCAAAACAATATGTAACAGTTATTGATAAAGCGAAAGAAAATCTTGTAAAAAATGTAAATACATGTCAAAAATCTCAAATTAAGCAGTACGGAGGAAAGGAAAAGATAGATTTCAAAAGTGGTGATATAGTAGTTGTTAGAGATTATAAAATTCCTAGTAAGCCCTCATGGTTATTAGCTAGAATTGTAAAAAGCGTAGGAAGTAGGATGTACATGGTAGAAACACTGCAGACGAAGCAAATTTGGAGAAGACATGTAAATCAAATTAAAATGTATAACGGCGCATTACCAATTGAAAATTTTATAAATACTGATGTACCTATTTTAAGGTGTCCGTTAGACAGTAACACTGATATACATGAATTACCATTGATTTTGCAGGATAATGTAAACACTGTAGATCCAAGCGAAGCGGCTAGTATAGAGTCGGTCTCAGATACCGAAATGCCCCGACCAGTAGACTCGCCATCACGGAGACGACGTCATTCTGGTAGTATTCGTCATCGATATAGTTTGCGATCAAAATATAGATAGACATTAAAAAATTGTATTCTTAGATTTAACAGGGAGGAATTGTGGTGTATCACCCTGTATAATAGTTATAGTAGTTGTATGAACATGCGTAATGTAAGTAATAAATATCTTTTGATGTGAATACGCCAGTGTGAATCAAGAGGCCATGCAATAAAGATAGTTGAGCAAATGATCGTTACGGATATTCTTAGTGTGTGTGCTGTCCTGTTATTTGATCCTGTACCTGATCCAATATATTACAACTATCATTACACTTTTTGGCAGCGGGCTGACTGACTATTACAAGAAGTTAAAATTTGACAAATATGTTACAATTTTGATTTATCTGCTTACCAATGAAAACAAAAACTAAAATATTTGAGCGTTAATGTCAAATAAATTTTTGACATTTTGACAAATTGAAAATATGAAATGTCATTTATTATTTACCTATATGGTTATGGTAAACATTAATAATATTATAAAAACTACAATTCCCGAATTCCCTTCTACAATGGTATATATACTACTATATACTGCTTATATTAGAAAAATAAAAATAGTAGAGTATGGCGAGAGGTCATGTGTTGGCCACATCAGATTTTTTAATTTGCACTGACTTTATTAATAAAACTTTACCATAGACACTTTTAGAATAATTATTTATTTTTTACATTTCCCACCTTATCAATTACTACAATTCCCGAATTCCCTTCTACAATGGTATATATACTACTATACAGGGTGTCTATTTAACTCGGGCCACTATAGGTAATTCTTAAACTAGAACAGATACGAATTCGATTAAATTAGACAAAAGTTGCCTTATCAGAAGACCATTCCAGTGATGTATTTGTTTATCCAAAAATATGCACAGGTATCTAGATAGAGCAAAAACTTCTATTTTTAAAAATGGCAATCACAGGTAGCTATGACATCATAAAAATGAGTATTTTTTTCTCTTTTCAATTTTATTTTTTAAATTAATATTTTATTTACACAAAACCTAATACACTTAATTCTAATGGCACTTATTAAAGTAGGCTTTGATAATAAAAATTTAAAACTATTTATATTGTTTTAAAGATTTTTCTCGTATTGCTGTCAGTTTTTATATTGTTAAAAGTGATTTCTAGTAGGTACTGTTATCATATTAAATTGTTTTTATCAAAGCCTTCTTTAATAAGTGCCATTAGAATTAAGTGTTTTAGGTTTTGTGTAAATAAATCATTAATTTAAAAAATAAATGATGAAAATTACATACAGTTGAAAAGAGAAAAATATACTCCTTTTAATGATGTCATAGCTACCTGTGATTGCCATTTTTAAAAATAGAAGTTTTTGCTCTATCTAGTTACCTGTGCATATTTTTGGATAAACAAATACATCACTGGAATGGCCTTCTGATAAGGTAACTTTTGTCTAATTTAATCGAAGTCGTATCTGTTCTAGTTTAGGAATTACCTATAGTGGCCCGAGTTAAATAGACATCCTGTATACTGCTTATATTAGAAAAATAAAAATAGTAGAGTATGGCGAGAGGTCATGTGTTGGCCACATCAGATTTTTTAATTTGCACTGACTTCATTAATAAAACTTTACCATAGACACTTTTAGAATAATTATTTATTTTTTACATTTCCCACCTTATCAATTACTGTTTCTTATGGACGTTTGTTCTTGTTCTTGTTCTTAGTTTTTTAAATAACTTTCTATTACTTACTTGTTATTAAGAGTAAATAGTTTATTTCAACCTAAATTAAAAAAATAAAATGTAATTATGTGAGGCACCAAATACTAAAATGTTTGCTAGCTACTATTTGTCTTTCTGGCTCTACGACTCTGTAAAGCTTTTTTAGAGTACAAAAATTTTAGGTGTGCAGAAACAATTAACTTTTTAGTTTCCATATTCTTGCTCCCTTGTTACAACTTTCAGACAAATAAATGAGAATTATGCAAATTTGGCTCACTGTGCATGACTTTTATCTCGAGAGCTTAATATATTTATTCGATAATTGGAAGACTAAAATTTTTATTTAACGCGGTACGCATAAAGCTGAAGCTGTTACGAAGGCGTTGAATTCTACACTGTTCTGGTATCGATTACAAAAAAGTTCAAACATAAATCTCTTTCCAGTTTTCGTTTTCACGCGTTTTAATGATTGCAATCAACGCTACAGGAGCTTCGTTGCTAAATGATCTACTTCACGGCTTGAATATGTAATCTTGCGAAGTTTGATGATCCATTAAGTTTACATAATATAATCTCATCATAACAGATAATGAACGATAAATTATTATAGTAACACTTCGTCTCCATAAAGCAATTTATTCAAATTATCTTGTAATTTATATCTTCCAACTTTTAAAAAAGACAGGAAATTTGAGTTAATGGTTCTTGCTACAAAGACTTTGAATTTAATATCAGTTCCCTGTGTTGGCAATAAATTTTCAACGTTGAAAATTATTCGTTGGGCAATCAATTCAGGATTAAATTACATGGTTCATAAGTCAAACGACCAGATATACGAAAAAAGTTATTTGCAATTATCTTTTTATTACTTTTCTTTGAGGGTACATATACATACAAAATTAGTATTTTATTTTATAAATTTATTACAAAGATTACAAGTAGCAATGTATATTGATGCAGAAATCAAATATTGTATGAAGGACCTTTTCGTTTTAAACGAAAGTTGTAAATACAAAAGTTGTTCAGAATCAAAGACTACACAATATGGCCGTATTGGTTTCTTAGTTCTCGAGAAAAACGCAAAAGAAAATATGTAGGTATTTATAGCAAAATTTCAGAGTGCCATGGAACTAAAATCGGATTCAGAATTATAGTCAGTTGGGTATAAAGATGAATAACTAAAAATTGATGTGACTAGCACAAGACCATTCGCCATACTCTACCTACTCGTTTTACAGTGGTAACGAAAATATATTTTAGTCATTTTATGTGAACTACATAGTCCAGGCAATTTACGTTTTAACCTGGGCAAAATTGCTTCAGAAGCTTTCTAAACGGTTTTCGGCTCAGAAAATGTCACAGAATAACATATCCAAAATCTGCTAAAATCGGATCACGGAAACACCCCCAAAAATGGGTTCGAAAATTAAAAATGGCCGCCATTTTTAGTTTTTTAGCTTTATCTTGTATATGGATAATACTACGAGAAAACTGTTACCTACTAAATTGTAGAGCATAAAAGTCTCTACAAAAAGATGCCAACAATTTTTTTTGTAACTATTACAGTTTCTGAGAAAATCGTGAAAATAAATTTGGTTAATTTCTAATGATTTTAAATCAAGTCGTAATTTTGTCTTATCACACAAATATTGCTCTAATTTTTTAACGGATAATAATATCGATTCGCGGTTTCCAGCATTCGATTTCTAAAGCTTTTTTATATAAGAGACATAATTTTTAAAAAATTTGGGACTACAGTTAAGGCACAGGTACGATTTATTTGCCGAGGTGAGAAAAACAAATGCCTGTATTTTTTGTGTTAACTGTCGTTTCTAAACGGGTTAAGATATTGACTTGCGGTTTGCGGCATGCGATTCCTTGGAAAATTCTCTATTTGATGCATTATTTGATAAAAATTCTGGACCTTTATTTAAACTGTAATTTAATTTTTTATTCAGAGAGAAAATTGAGAAATTTAAGTTTTATTAATATAACTAGTGTTTAGTTAACTGTCGTTTCTAAAGGGATGAAGATATCGACTTGCGTATTGCGGCATTCGATTTTTCAGTCATTTCTGTATCAGAATTAATATATTAATTTTTGTTTTGAGCATCAGTTAAACTGAAATGTAATGATTTTCTTAAATACAAAATACAGAAATTTGGTTAATATTTTTCTTGCTTGTGTTTCATTTTCGGTCATTTGTGAACGGAATACAATATTGACTTCTAGTTTCCAGCATTTGATTCCCTGATCCTTTTTGTACTAGATGCCGAAAACCGCAAATCGAAATTTTATTCCGTTGAGAAATTACAGTGCGAATAAGCGGAATTGAAAATTAATTTCAAAATGACAGAATACGCTTTATACATAGATATAATACTTTCTCTAAGCAAATAAATTACTTTTATTAAAATCTGATTTACAACAAATATCCAATATGACCAGAGGCGCCCTTACATTTTTTTTCTAAGTAATTAATTTCTTATAGGTATTAAAAAAATGGTTTTGTGCTGTACCTCTTGAAAAACAAGAACAAGATTTCTTGTTGCAAGAAGCAAAATTTCTTGTTATAATTATTATAATTTTAATCATTTTCAAACTGGAGTAAGTACATGAAAATAAAATGAAAATGTAGTACTTTTAATTAATAAAATAAACAAAAATTAAATTATTTATTTAAAAAAAACTGTAATAAAAACAAAACAAAATTCGAGTACTTATATTATAGAAATACATACAAGTAAAGAAAAAGGACAACAGTAAACAGTTACTCTAAATCTAGATTAGTCTATGAGTTTAAACAAAGTAAACTCATTGCTGATTCAGGATTAAGCCTGTTCCGATGTTTTCTTATAATTAAACTGGCTTTATAGAAAAGCCTTTCTGCTGGTTCTGATGTCGCTGTTGTAGAGAAAAAGTCTTTCGCCATTTTAGCTAAATTTGGATAAGATTTTTCATGTTTCCACCACCACATAAGTACATCTTCATTTTCACTAGCTCTTTGAGTCATATAATAATAATCAAGTTCTTTTTTCCAAGTTCCTGTTAGGTTTTCCGTGCTATTTTCGCTTTTAAATATTAAATTTATGTCCGAATCAAATTCATCAAATGATTTTTCTTTGACGATATTGCCTTGATCTTGATTGACAGTTTCATTAAATTCGTAGTAAGAATTTCTGTAAATTTCTTCAAATTTATGTATGGATTCAGTTTTCATTTGTTTGCCCCATGGTGTGAGATCGAAAGCTTCAATTTTGTGGCGAGGGTCTAATATTAATATTATACAATAAATCCGATTAGTTTTCATATAATGTTTGACAATTTTATCTCTCGCTGCTTGTAATGATTTTATAATCTTCTCATCTAACCTACTCTTGTTTATTTTTTTTATCTAAATCAATAGCCCAAGTTTCAAGTTTATCTAATAGAATGTTAATTCCTCCAACAACCATTGATAATGTACAATATTTGTCACAACACAAAAGAATTGAGAATGTATTAAATGGTCGTAAATATTTTGAAATCAAGGTATTTAATTCCCACTCATCATCGGATATATTTAATTGATTTACGTCAACATTATTCTCACATAAGATTTTTAGTGGAGTTTTCATTTTCAGTGCCCAATTTAACATAAGAAGGGTCGAATTCCACCCTAGTTACAACATCAATAGCATAAGCATTAGCATCTTTGAATTTGCTGTTTCGCAACATATGCAAAATTTTTCTTGTAGTTGTTCAGATCTTTTTATTTTAATAGCAATTATTCGAATCTTAGTAATAACTGATGCAGTTCTTAATTTTTTTTCCATATTTTGAACAAATATATCGTCATTTTCTTCATCTATTATCACTATTGTTATAGTTATCATCACGATATACTAAGGAGGTAGACAAACTTGTATCCTAAAGCAATGCTTTACTTGGGGAACATAGTACGTTAATTCAATGCTTTGAGTGCAGAGGTCTCAGATGTGTAAGTCCGTGCACGGGCTGACAGTTGACCTGACATGGCTGACATGTTGTTGTTTTGAACGTGCAAAGAAACAAGAAACAATCATGGTATGGCGTTGTATTATACCCGGTTGTGGCATTTCTGACGAGAAAAACCCTTTGAAGTTGTCCGTATTTTGTATACCGAATAATGAAGAAATTCGTAAAAAGTGGAGTAAAAATTTAAAATTTGATTTAAAAGGTGCTAAAACAAATAATCAAATATGTGAAAAACATTTTAAAGATGAAGATATGTTCAAAGGCGATCATAATGTAACTTACAATGGTGAATTGATGTCATCTGTAAGTTTTGTACTCTTATATTTTATAATTTTATTTAGTCTATATGTTAATTAGTTTATTATTACAGTCCTTGCGCAAGAGAAAAATATTGAAAAAGGGAGCATTACCATATTTCAAAGCTAATGAAAATGTGAACTTTAACATAGTTGATGAAATTCCGAAAGTTGCTGATACTAGAAAAGAACTCCAGGAAGCTTCATGTATAAAAGTAATATCTTATTTATATATTTAAATAACGGATGTGATAAATATAATATAATTTTTTTTTAAATTTCCTCTAGGAAAGTAATAATGAAACCATTATTATTCAAGTGGGCGGTTTATTGTAATGAAGAAAAAGATTTAGTACTATATTCCGACTTTGATCTTCTTCCAGATCCTAATGAAAAAAATGAAGCCTCTTGCCACAAAAATTGTAAATATTTTTAACACAGTTAAAATATATTTTTTTAAAATTTAATTTATTTTTCTCCAGGTCCAATTGAATAAAGACAAGTTAGTGGTATGGGTTAGAGATAGGCATGTAAAATTTAATTTTGACGATCAACCTGGTTCTATTGAAGAACTAGGACATTGTATGACTAAAAAATGTATGTTATTATATTTAAAAAATAAAATACTTTTTTCTTGTCAGCGGCCTGAAAGCACGTATTTCCCGGGAAACACGTGTTTTCTCGCCACTGGCTAAGAAAAATCGTACATGACCCTTGGCCATTCTTTACTTTTCTGTAAATATACTATTTATTATTTATTTAGGGTTTTGTTATTGTTACAAAAGTATACAAAAGATTTTTAAATACCTAAATAGAAATTTTAAAAAATATAATTTTTAAAGTGCATTACTTCCTGTTTCCTCATTTTCTATGTACACTAAAGATGGTTTCCTTTTTTTAATAATTCCGGAACGTAAAAAATTACCTTTATTTAAATTAAATTTAACGTCTACAATATTTTTGTTATTATAAATACTTTTTTTATTATAATTTTAATGTAAAATTTATTTGCTCATTTTTCTATTTTAAAGATCGCGCCGGACTTATACACAAGCGCTCTTTATATGAACTAACGTACTATAAAGCCCAAAAAATTTCAGAGTTTGTCTACCTCCTTAGTATATCGTGGTTATCATTATCATCCACTTGTCGCAATAAAACTAGAAGATTTTGCACTGCTAAATTAAGAATACGTGCAAAGCAAACAGAATGTTTATTTTCATGGTAAATATTTGGCAATTTATTTTCAAGGCAACTCAAAAATTTGAAATTGGAAGTAGCATTATCTGTAGTGATACCTTGCACTTTATTAGTAATGTTAAAAGTATCTAAAGTTTATATAAATATATTAGCAATATTTTCACCCGTATGTTTGCCATAAGCAGGAATAAAGTCTAGTACCTACAATTGACTGGTATTTCCAGTTGTGATTAATATAATGTGCAGTTATACCATAAAATGACTGATGACTTATGGATGTCCATCCATCTATGGTAAATGATATTTTGGAATTATTATTTATAAATATATTCTTGACGGTATTTTGCATGGTAGTAAATTTTTCCAAAATGTGACTCCGTACAGAATTTCTTTTAGGTAAGGATACGTTCTTGTTTAAATATGAAAATAATTCTCATCGTCCTCGAAAAAGTTGAATGGCAGATATTTTTTTACAACAAATTCAATTAATAAATCAGAGAAATGATCTTTGTTGAATTCACTTTTATTACCCTACAAAATAAAGAAAATTAAAATGACAAAATTTCGTAACAGACTTATCTATGAAATTAATTATTCGAAATCATTTAAAATTGAACCCAACATCCACACTCATCAATAATTATCGACCAATAGCTATGCTATTATTTTAGTAAGATATTTGAGAAACTTATCTACTCCACTATTTACTCTAAAATAAAAAACCAAATTTCTGTTTGCCAACATGGATTTATGGAGAAAAGATCTACAGTTACCAACTTAATGTATTTCACACACATAGGGTACGGTCCGAATCACGCTACCAGTGCTCGCAGCGCCAAGACCGCTCACAGCTGGTCCGATTCACTGAGCGCGCTGACAACGACAACAATTCGGACCGTTCGCGAGCGCGCTTACTTTTTGCTTGTGTTTTTGACAACCAGATTATGAACAATTTGATAATGAGAAACAATTACTGGTGTATTTTATAATTAAAGTTATAAGATTTGTAATAATTTAATTTTTATATTTATTGAATAATATAGAAATGGAAAAAAAATCCAATTTATTTTAGCAACATGTAAGAAATAAAATAAATTATGAAGTAAAATAAATACAAAACATAAATTGTATTCAATTAAATACAAATATTTAAAAATAAAAAAATATAACACAGCTGTCAACCTGTCAAGTGACTACCCACGTGACCCACGCTCACACTGCCTTACGTCTTGACTGCGAGCAGTGTGAGCATAAACGGTGATGTCATCTATGACGGCACAATTTCTCACAACGCAAATTTTGAGCACTGTGAATGTAAATCGGACCGACTGTAAGCGCGCTGTTCGTGCTGTAAGCGTGATTCGGACCGTACCCTCTGTTCTTGAAGCTCACGGCCAGGTTGATTGTATTTACACTGACTTCGCAAAAGCGTTTATCAGGATTGACCATGATATCTTAATTAAGAAGCTTAAATCCTTCTCTATCTCTCCGTCGCTAATTTCTCTATTATCATCTCTACTTCCGGTGTACCACAAGGATCTAATCTTGGACCACTACTTTTGCTGATCTTCATAAATGACGTCACGAATATTATCAGTTGCGATAAACTTATCTTTGCTGACGACCTAAAAATCTTCTACGCCGTTTCTTCAGTCCTGGACTATCAGTTTATGCAAGAAGACCTGTATGCTCTCTCTCAGTGGTGTATCAACAATAATCTTCAATTTAATATTATTAAATGTAAGGTACTGTCATATAAGTACAAGGAAATTTGCACCACTAAACTTCGACTATTAAATTTCGAACGTTACTCTCGTCCGCGTTAATACTATCCAAGATCTTGGAGTCAAATTTGATAATAAACTAACTTTTACGGATCATATTAATGACACAATTAAATCAGCTGTTCGTATGCTGGGTTTCGTTATAAGGAATACTCGCTCCTTTCAAAATATTACAGCGATTTTCTCACTATATTACTCCTTTGTGAAATCTAAATTAGAGTATTGTGCACTAATTTGGAATCCTTATTATGAAGTTCATCAGGATCTTATTGAGTCGGTACAGAAGAAGTTCCTAAAATATGTTTACTTTAAAACTTACAAGAAATATCCTGATAGATCAATCACCTACGGGACCTTGCTTAACCTCTGCAAGGTAAAAAGCTAATACACGGCTCAGTTGATGATCCCCAATGTTTAACTTTTCTTAACTTCCGTACGCCTACAATCACCAGAAATTCATTTAATTTTTACCTCCCTATTCCACGCACAAATCTTTTTTTTTGCCTCCCCTATTCATCGGATGTGTTCCTTGTACGATTCCAAATTTTCGTCGGTAGACATTTTCCAGGTAAATCCTACTCATATTTGTAATTTATAATAGTATTTTCTCATGCTTGTTTTTGTTTTTCTTTACTGTGTTTGTTTTATTTTGTGTTTAAACCACGATGTATAATACAAATACGGTGAGTGCACTTGGCAAAAAAATGCGTTCCTACTTTTTCCACGGATATTGCGGGTTGCATATGTTAACTAGATGTGCTAAATAAATGCAGCATCGCGGCATCACCTACTAATAATTTTTTCTGACAGTTTTTAAGTAGCAAACTTTATCTGTCAGTGTCAAATAATTGGAATACTTATAATTTTGTTATGTGTTTCACATTGCAAAGCAGATAATATTTATTTAAATTATCATATAATTGTACATTGTATTGTTTTAAAATTTGTTTTTATTGATGATCTAACTTATCCTAACCTAATTCAACCTTTCGCTCCAGAGATGAACCAAAAAACAAGAATACGCAATAGAACATGTCTTGCGCCTAATTGTGCATCTAAATATTGGAGTAATAACGAAACAGTAACTTTATTCTATGCACCAAGTGATAATAATTTAAGGAATACTATTTGGAATTCTAAAATTCGGTGACCGGAACCTCAAGATGTTGTCTGCCAAAAACATTTAATAGAAGAAAATATTATGCGTTTTAAAATAATTATTAGAAATATAATGAAAATATCAACTCTGAACTGTTTTACAATTTAGTTTAAATACATTGTCTTTATGGTCTAATATTGATTATGATCGCCCGAAATTAAAAAATTGTATATTATCATAATGTTTCAGAAAAGATTGTTCACACATAATGACTTCAATAGCAGAGGTATTTGGGTTTGAAATCTTCTTGCAAATGATTTGAAAGATAATGTTCTAGTACGCGGAAAATATTTAATCTTAGAATCTGTCTATCTACAGTACAGAGCACGATATACTAAGGAGGTAGACAAACTCTGAAATTTTTTGGGCTTTATAGTACGTTAGTTCATATAAAGAGCGCTTGTGTATAAGTCCGGCGCGATCTTTAAAATAGAAAAATGAGCAAATAAGTTTTACATTAAAATTATAATAAAAAAAGTATTTATAATAACAAAAATATTGTAGACGTTAAATTTAATTCAAATAAAGGTAATTTTTTACGTTCCGGAATTATTAAAAAAAGGAAACCATCTTTAGTGTACATAGAAAATGAGGAAACAGGAAGTAATGCACTTTAAAAATTATATTTTTTAAAATTTCTATTTAGATATTTTAAAATCTTTTGTATACTTTTGTAACAATAACAAAACCCTAAATAAATAATAAATAGTATATTTACAGAAAAGTAAAGAATGGCCAAGGGTCATGTACGATTTTTCTTAGCCAGTGGCGAGAAAACACGTGTTTCCCGGGAAATACGTGCTTTCAGGCCGCTGACAAGAAAAAAGTATTTTATTTTTAAATATAATAACATACATTTTTAGTCATACAATGTCCTAGTTCTTCAATAGAACCAGGTCGATCGTCAAAATTAAATTTTACATGCCTATCTCTAACCCATACCACTAACTTGTCTTTATTCAATTGGACCTGGAGAAAAATAAATTAAATTTAAAAAAAATATATTTTAACTGTGTTAAAAATATTTACAATTTTTGTGGCAAGAGGCTTCATTTTTTCATTAGGATCTGGAAGAAGATCAAAGTCGGAATATAGTACTAAATCTTTTTCTTCATTACAATAAACCGCCCACTTAAAATTTGGTTCTTGAATTTCCCAAACTTTGTTAATGATATTATTTCTTAAAATTGAATATGGGTTCTCTTCATTAACAGTTTCATTTATTAATGTATCATATTCATTAGGTTTTGCTTTTTTTCAAAACTGCTGTACGAACAATGTTCATCATTATTAAAAATGTTTCTAACTACCTGTTGATTCACCCGTTTTCTTGTAGTAGTAGACAAAACAAGATTTTCAATTTCATCAGCAGAAGCCGATTCAAAAGTATTTTCATCTTGAATAATAATGGTTTCATTATTACTTTCCTAGAGGAAATTTTAAAAAAAATTATATTATATTTATCACATCCGTTATTTAAATATATAAATAAGATATTACTTTTATACATGAAGCTTCCTGGAGTTCTTTTCTAGTATCAGCAACTTTCGGAATCTCATCAACTATGTTAAAGTTCACATTTTCATTAGCTTTGAAATATGGTAATGCTCCCTTTTTCAATATTTTTCTCTTGCGCAAGGACTGTAATAATAAACTAATTAACATATAGACTAAATAAAATAATAAAATATAAGAGTACAAAACTTACAGATGACATCAATTCACCATTGTAAGTTACATTATGATCGCCTTTGAACATATCTTCATCTTTAAAATGTTTTTCACATATTTGATTATTTGTTTTAGCACCTTTTAAATCAAATTTTAAATTTTTACTCCACTTTTTACGAATTTCTTCATTATTCGGTATACAAAATACGGACAACTTCAAAGGGTTTTTCTCGTCAGAAATGCCACAACTGGGTATAATACAACGCCATACCATGATTGTTTCTTGTTTCTTTGCACGTTCAAAACAACAACATGTCAGCCATGTCAGGTCAACTGTCAGCCCGTGCACGGACTTACACATCTGAGACCTCTGCACTCAAAGCATTGAATTAACGTACTACACGGTAAAAAAGGATTTGTTAGGAATAGTAAAATTTTAGTTATTGCAGCAAAAAAAATTAGTGGAAATTTGGACAGCAAAAAAATTTGTTCCCACAACAATTTATTTTAGTAACGATTTATTAGTTGCTGCAGCAAAAGAAAATTAGTAAAACGGATTAATTCTTAAGTGTAAGGATAGCTACTCAAATTATTTGCATGCAAGTGATAAGTATTAGTAACTACAACAAAATTAAACTAGCTGAAATTAATTATTAAAATTTGTTGTCTCAACTACTAATTTTTAGTTGGGATATAGGAATATATAAGTAGGTATATAATATATAAATATTATTCTATAAATTATATTTATTTGTTAAACAAAACAAATACAAAACCATACATCTATTAATATTTATTATTAATAAGATAAATAATCACAGTTTGATTCACTCATGAAAACTTAAAAATAAAAATATTTTAAATTCAATTAACTTTGTTACTTTAACCAGACACAATACAACTGTCTGAGAATCACATAAAACTACCGTACAAAAATTAATTATTGTATGGCAAATTAATGCTGTTTTACATACCAACGTATAGCCTTCATGTACTTTAAGCACAGGAAATTGATCAAAATATAATTTGATACTTGGTATATCCGTTGAACTTCTCAATTGCTTTTTTCGATAAGAAATAGTTATTTGTCCAACTAGAGAGGAAAGCGCTTCTTTTTCCCACTCGAGCTCGAAGTTTGTGTCACGAGCGCAGCGAGTGAGGCAATCGAGCAAGAGTGGAAAAAGAGCTTTCCTCTCGTGTTAGACACAATATTTTTTTCACGACATACCTATTTAAAAACATTGTAAATGTAGAAGAAACACATAACTAGAAGTTAGGTTATAATTATTGTCATCTGTCAGAATGACGTTTGAAAACAACGAAATGCAGCCAATATGCCAAATTAAATTTAAGTTGTAAAATCGTGAAATAGTAGAAAAAGAAAATATAAAACATAATAATTGTAAAATAATAGTTTACATTAGGTAAAATAAAATCAGAATTTTCAATAAAATAATAAATTGACTTACAATTTTTAAAATATTTCATCGTAAAATAACCCTGGTGGTAACACTGCTTACTTTCCTCTCTAGAGAGGGAAAACCTACTTTCCTCACTATTTCGCGAGAAGAAAATTGTGTTTTCTCCGCATGTCGTGAAAAAAAGTTTTATTCCAATAATTTGTGACTGTTGTCCACGGACTGCGACTGTTCTTCAGCCAGGTTACCAAATCTTCTGAATCGCTTTCTGGAATTAAAATAGCAAATAAGCCAGAAATATAAACAAAAAAGAGGAAATATACCAGTTTCAGTGATGTCATCATCAAGTACTTGAGCATTTGTTTTCTTCCCGGAAATTAACCCGACATTTTTGAATTGGCGGCGTAAGTTGTAATACTCGGAAAATAGTTTACCTCTCGCAATTTTTTTGTCTTTACTTCCGATAACGACGAAATATGATTCTTTATTTTCACTCGGAAACGCTTTTGTAATAGCCACCGCTAATTCTTCTAAGTACGTTGTACTAATTCTTTTGTTTAGATCGTCAGAAAGGAGATCTTCAATTAATGCATCAGTCAATTTTTGACGAGTATCATGATCTAATTGTTCATGTAAATTATAGTACGCAATAACTATTTTCCCTTTTGCACTTTTTTGGAGAGTTTGAATGATGTCGATGTGATGGGAGCTGACACAAGGGATTGTACGTGGGGGTTCTTCGATTTCAAAGATTTCTGAATTATTTAATGAATTGTCTAACTCGTTCCGCTGAAGATTTTCGTGTTGTAACCTGTAACAAGTATATTTTATTTACAAATTATTGTTTTTGGTATTATTATTAAAGAAAATATTTCACTAATTAATAAGTGAACCTTATACAGAAATAATAAAAAACGCCGTACACGTTTATTTTAATATAAAAATTGTATTGTAGAATAAATTAAACCGTACCATTTTGAAAGCATCCGAATCATCCAAATCTAGAATAGCATACGAAAATTGAGATGAAGCAGATGTTGACGAACCAGCACTAGATAAGTTTGTACTAGCACGAACCAATTTCGCATTATTTATATTATTAATAAGTTTCATCCTAGGCCCAACAGCTGGAATAATTTCTTTTATCAGTTCTGGGGTAAGAACCTCAAATATTTCATCATCTATTTCATTTTCTGCAATGTTAATTTGTTAATATTAAGTGTCAATTATTAATATAAGTATTAAGTTGCTTTATTATTATTTATTAGACTGAAGAAGATTTACACTTAAACATAGTAAAATATAATATATTCACCAATGACTCACAGTAATCTATGGCGACTGCCATACCCAAATTGGGCTAAAGCCGTAATAGTTAACATTTAAAATGCATAAAAAACATGGTAGATAAACTTTAAATAAGTTATATTGTTAAATATATATTTATAACCAATGACTCACAATACTATGTGATGCTGCTAAACCCAAATTGGGTGAAAAGTGTTGTATATTATTTGCATCTGTATTGACTTACCTTTAAAAATATCTATATATTTTTCCAGCTCCCATTCTCTTAATAAGTGTTCATATTCAAAACATTGTTTTGCATCCATTTTCTACAAAACACATAACATTCGAATAAAATCACAAAGGAAGAAACAGTTAAGAAACACATAAAGGGATACGTTTCAATAATAAAACACTAGGAAAATTTAAGTCTTAAACTAAGGCTTGAACTTTCGTTAAATACATAGTACCTACTTCTAAGGCTTACGAGTATAGCAAATTAATAATAATACTAACCTTTATTATAGGAGGATGCACAGTATATTATAACTAAATATCTAATTGCGTATTTTTTCTGAAATTCACTCGCCAGTACGCAATTCGGTTTCATTTAACATTTAACACGAACACGGGCCACGAGGTCTAGCGACTATGTAGTACAAACACAAACATGTGTCTCAAGATGTCTGCTTCTCTGTCTCTGCTTGAACAACACCGGATGAAGATGTGCGCAAAGCGAATCTGCGCAGGTTGACATTACTACACAAAACTAATTCGTTTGTCCCTAGAAGTATCTTTTTGTTGTCACGACTAAAACTAGTAGTTGCAGTGCATTTATATTTGCAACCAAAAAATTTATGTTGCAGGAGCAAATAGTAAATTCTTACACCAACTAAATGTATTGGTAACTGTTATAATATTTGTTCCGTTAACTAAATAAATAGCTGATAATAACAAAAACAATGCAACTATATTTTTTTGTTACCTCTACAAACTATATTATGTTGTACTTAGTATGTTTATTTTAAAATTGATCTGTGGAACAAATTATATTATTTATCTTAGCAAAAAGTAATGTAAGTAAATTATTTTAGTTGCAGTTAACAAATGATTTTTTTCCGTGTATGTTCCCCAAGTAAAGCATTGCTTTAGGATACAAGTTTGTCTACCTCCTTAGTATATCGTGGTACAGAGTATAATTGGATGCTGTCACTTCTTTGGTATCTATATGTACCTAAAGTTTATTATTTGTAAAGTTTTTGGAATCATTAAATACCATTGTGATTTTCTGACTAGCAGTATACTATATAATGTAATTTACGATCGCGAGTATGCTTGGCGTTACTTACATTATGGTAATGTTTCATTTTTCGATTTATATTTGCACTTTTCTGATAATTTATCGTATTGTATTTTATTTAGAAAGTATAAAATTTTAAAAACTGTCAGTAAAAATTATTAGTAGGTAATGCCACGGTGATGCATTTATTTAGCACATCTAGTTGACATATGCAACCCGCAATACGTGGAAAAAGTTGATCCACTTTAAACGGTCCGGTTGTATGGGAGTGCACTCACCGTATTTGTATTATACATCGTGGTTTAAACTATGTGTTACATATGCTATTATTGGGTTTAAGCCTGTTGGGTAGATTTTTGTATAAATAAATAAATAAAAATTCACTTTTTACCTCTCGCCTAGAGAGGTATAGGGATCGTGAAAAAATTCGATGTCGAGATTTTTGTCAATAAGCACGTTTTAGCACCTTTAGAACCTATTTTGACTATTTTCACGAGAATGTCTGTGTGTGTATGTGCGCCTACTATTCTACTGAACATACAATTCTAATATTTTGTATTATACATTTATAGTTTATACATGTTAATGCAGAGCTGAAAAGATTTTGGTAAAAATATGCCAACCGAAAATGGTATTTTCTTGAAGAATTCTAACATTTTTGCAATAAATATAGGAAATACTGCGATAGTTACAATTTAGCATACGACATTTGCAAGACCAACTTACCTCTTACAATATTTTCATCTTTTCTATATCTCTTACCAATAACGGAAAATTATTTTTCAAAAACATGTAATTTTACCTACCACGATTTGTAAATCATAATATAGGAAAATATTTTAAAAACAAAAATGAAAATGTCATTGTGACAGGTGGACAGACGTTTCTGAAATTTATGTGGCACTATTTTTAAAGAAATGTATAAATATTATTAACTGGGGTTGAAACTAGTACCTAAACCGAAATTTAATATTATGAGAAACTGACTGAATTCCAATAATTTTTTCTTTTCATTAAACGTATCCAGTCAAGAAGCATCATCGATTCATTATTAACTGGACATAAGGTACCTACTTAATAAGGTAATAATAAAGTAAAAATTGTATCTACAAAGAGCGAATTTGTCAATGTCAATCGGAATCGGTACTTTGCTTGAAGAACTATAAAATCTTTTGCAAAAAGTAGCCTAACTAAAACCAAATTAACATATTATAGTGTCAAGGCGGGGAGGTCGTGTGCTGGTCACATCAGATTTTTCTCATAAGGAAACATTAGTTCCATTTCGGTAGTACTCCCTGCTTTGTGATTGGTGAATTCTGAGCATGCGTATTGAATAATTAATATGGTCTATATACTCGTATCATAGATATATAAAATAATATAGGGATAAAATTTTTTTTTTCAAAAGAAATAGTGATCCGTTTTCCTTGCCGGTGATTGTACTTATTATAATAATGGAGAAAATAATCTCGAAAATAGTTTTCACACTGGTTTAAACAAATCTCACGATTTAATAAATTTTAAAAACGCCGATTTTTTTAAGAAACGGTTAATATTAGAACATATAATAATAACATAATATCTGGTGAAATTTATGAAAGTGTCCCACTTATAAGAGTGTCATTAAAAGACAAAAATAAAAGCGAAAATGGTCGACAAAACATCTCTCTTTGTTATTCCAATAGAAATTTTGTAAGGAGCGACAAACTACACTGGGTTATAAAAGAAAAAGAATACTCCAATTACCTCTAATTTATTACAAAAGAATACTAGTCTAATTAAAATTGGGGATTGGTGTATAAATGATTTGGAGATGATATAGGTTATAGGTATGGTTTTACAACGAAGGATCCAATTTTAGAATGTAGATTTATAAATTATATATCTAGAGTATTTGTATTTTCAAATGTAGGAATTGAAAATATTTAATAATTATATTTTCTTAAATTCAAAAATATAGTTGAAAAATAATACTTTTTAAGTACCATCAATGGCTTTTAAACATTTAAAAATTAGGGAAAAATGTAAAGATCCTGGACTCAGTGCGTTTACTATAAAGTGTAGGCACAGTTAGGTAGGTACTTGTTTTTGGTACCTAACTAAGGAAATGGCCGCGAAAACTCTTCACTGAATTGCATATGTCAATGTCAACTTTGTTGATAGTGAGGAAAAACCGTTATTTATTTAATTAGTATTATTTAGATAGATATACATATTATAAAGTTAAATGACAAGATATTTACAGTTAAACATTACTTCGTTTACATTACATTAATGTTAATTGTGAATATTCCAATTTTACATTTACATTATGTTTAAAACATAGTTCAGATTTTTCATTAGGTACCATATAATACTTAACATCTTCATCATAAATTTTTAATTTACTCATTGTTAAATCTGGTGCTTTTCCAGCGTTGCATGCCTCAGCGTGCATAACAACCAAACTATTTTTGTCTGCTATGAATTCTAGAGTAATGGAATTTTTAGTGTACATTGTTCCTGTCGCACTGCAACTCGTTCCATCATTTTCTTTGCAATGCAAAGCAACGGTAAGCTTCAAAGGCTTTGCTGTAGTTTCCTCGACGGAGTAGCCAGTCTCCTGAAATTAAAGATAATAGATCTCATTGAAACAATAAAACATGATAAAATGTGGAAAGTAAATATAATTTATATTTTCGTTGTTTTATTAAGTCTTTATAAATAATGATTTATAGCTTCAAACAAACTTCTCCGATACAACATAGAATCTCATCTCAGACTTTGAACTGGAGGAGAACGACCGGTAAATTGAAGTTCATAATTTATTAACTTTAAAATTGAGATAAATATTGCCAGACAAATATCATAACAAAGTTATGCCTAAAATTTCATATACAATTTTATTTTTGAACAGTAATATATAAGTCTTTAGTCGGAAAGGCAGATGTTTGCATTATTTAGCTCAAATCTGAAAAATTCAATTTCGCGAATGTTTTATCGGGATAGTATATTGGATTGTCAGTTTAATTAATTAAAAAAATAGTTCAATGATAATGATAAACTGTTTTTGGCTTCGATATTCATCACTTGTTATATATGTCATTGTTCAAACCCAGATTTATGAAACAACCCACATTAATAATTCACAATTTGATGAAAAGCAATGATTAAAATTATTCTCATATTTTTGTTAAAAAATTTGAGTATCTAGAGAGGGTCCGCCTAGCATGCTAGCGGTCCCCAGTTCGATTCCTAGCGCAACCGACAATAATACCACTGGGTTCGAGTGGTTTGATTCCCCTATAATAACAACAATATCTACCATTCTGTAATTGGCAGTTAATCCTATAGGACGCTTTCCAGCAAAAAATAAAATAAAAACAATTTTATATTAAAAAAAAATTAGTTTCTTTGATTCATAAAGAAAAATAATACGATTTCTCCGACTTTTGAGGGGGTACACTACCGGTGTAATAATGCTAAAAAGTATGTTTAGTTTTTTTCCTTAAAATTGAAGTAAAAATTAACATTTTTAGAATAATACATTTTTGAATAGATAAAGGTTATGTCCAAATGCGTCCAATGCCACTTTTTCATATTTACGAGTATACTAATTTTTTTATACTCATGGCTAACATGGCCAATTTTAGCTATTTTGTGAGTTTTTTATCATATATTTAAAACAATAAATTTTAAAAAGTGGCATTAGGCGCACTTAGAGGACAATCTTAAGCTATTTAAAAATATATAATTTTTTTGAAAAATCTTAATATTGAAACTAGCTTTAATGAAAAAACTGAATATCGTTTTTCGCCATTTTGACGCACAATGAAATCCCGCTTTTAATTATTCACTCCCCTTAAATAATACATACAATATAGACTGTTAACATAATATAAGGTGTTCAATGAAACTGTTGAAGCATGGGGATCTCGAGAACCATCAGAGATACGAAGTTGGTTAATTTAGACAAAAGTTGCCAAATTGCGTCATTAGGGAGCCAATTTAAAAATGTTTTTGTTTTCCCACAATAATGCATAGGTGACTAGTTGTAAGCGAATTTTTCCAATTTCGTTTTTCACCTATTCGCTAGGTGCACGACGACAATGCCATCTAGCGTTTACAATTTTGTTGGCTCTGTCAATGTTGTGTCACAGGATAGTCTTGGAGGAAATGTAAAAAAAATCTAATAATGCAATAATTGTACCTTACTTTGCTATTAACAAATTTGTATTTGAAGATAGTGCACAGAAGAAACTGTTTTCTCGTTGGAATATAGAAAAATTAATATATTTTACAAAATATGTACCTATTTATGTGACAAGTAAGGAAACGAAGGTAGAATTTATATAATATAATATTTGCAGGACGAAGTATAGCAGAGTTCATTAAACACATAATGAAGGTAACTACCGAGATTCTTTAGGTGTTACATACAATATTTTCCTTCTTTCGTTTTGAATAAGTGAAATTTTTTGAAAATATGAAATTTTGACATTTGCATGACAAATTAGGTTATCTACAAACGACGGTTTTATTCGAGTTTTTTAAAATTTAAACTGCATAAAATGTGCGATTGCAAACCAAATCCATTTGATATTTAAGTTTTCTTTCAATGTAGTCTATAATTTTTGAGTAAATAATGTAATAAATATTATGTGATCTTTTTCATCATTATCGCCGTAACAGCACTTAACGAGCCTAGGCCTCAACGCCTCGAGTATCGTAGTAGTACTCGTTTCATAACTAATTCATCTTGGTGTAGCCAGAATCTCAATTCGTGCGACGGTCTTTGAATTTTGAAAGCCAAACCGGCGTTGGAGCATCGCCTACGTTATTATTCAAGGCCTGGAAATACAATTTTCGTTGCTAGGGACAAGTGAATGCAAAATTTGGTCGATTGAGGGAGCTTTTAAGGGACCCGGTTTAAGACCGGAAGTGTAAATTATGAATTTAGTTATCTGTGAAATACGTTAAAACAACAACAAAATCTGTCACATCGATGTCACATCATGCATTAAAATGTCAGAGTTAAAAATTTAAGTTAAACAGTTTTTAAAATGATGAAAATAACACAATCAATAATAATATAGAGTATATTTTTTGATACATATATTTTAATTTAATATTGAAATTGATTTATTAATAACCGGAACCGGGTCCCTTAGAAGCGCCAATTGCGGCAAAAATTTGCAACAAATGTTCCCCAATGTTTTATTAGCAACCGGCCTGCATTTCCAGGCCTTGAATAATAACGTAGGCGATGGTTGGAGATATTCTTTCGCGACCAGCTTTCGCTGTTGGAAATCTGTAAAACTTAAATTTTACTGTTTCTACCAGTTAGTAGGCAGCAATTAACATAAGAAAAACTGTCATGACCCATTTAATTTTATTTGTAAATCGAATAGGCAATAGGCAATAGGCAACATTATTGCTAAATTAGTCCGCATCAAGCGCTGTGATCAGTTTTGTTACCCCCACCCTATACTTCGCACCCAGCGAATATCATTTTTGTTTGGATTAGTACAAGTTTATAATTTACATTTTCTATATTCAAATTTTTATATGGTGCTCATAGTAGGCTATGATAGAAATTTGTTTTCTCTTTTCATCAACGATATAAAACACAAGCACACTGATATTTTTAAAAAGACAGAATTACATAATAATTTTTTTTATTGTTTTCATTAAAGAAGGTTAAGAACATTTATTTTTCTAAAAAGTGTCAGATTATGCGAACTAAATCACAAAGAATTGCGCAAATCACACTTAAATATCTTTTTTAGTTTAGGAGGATGAAACATTCAAAATTTAGGTCCAAAATCGAAAAAAGGTTAACCTCTTGTCATTTTTTTGGTTAAAAATTGTTATTTTTAGTATTAGACGATTATTTTAATTAAATTACAAGGAATCCGCAATTATAATTTTATAATTATAATTATTTTATTGATTTTCGTAGTTAAAAACAACTTAAAAATAATGATTATGTAATTGGTACGTAATTATTATATTCTAGGATATTTTTTCAGATAGAATTTAAAATTTAATATTAAGTGATTTTATAATAATAAAACAAAGTTAAAAAAGAATCGTTCAATGCTAGAAACTAAGAGACAATTCGAATCCTAAAGCTCTTCAAAAGTTTGTATTATATAGAAATATTCAAATGAAAAGGAATATTTATTTCGTTGTAGATTTTATATGCCTGTTGGTAAAAAGAATAACAAATGTAAGTTGAGAATTAAACATTGGACAAGGTAGTACCTACCTATTAATCTTATATAATCTTTACCACGTGCCTGCTAATAATATATTACAAATTTTAAACATGCAGGTAAAATGAATATAAATGATGAATGAACATAAAACTTTAAAAACCTACCAGATCTTTTCCTCTTAAATTTCATCTTTCTGTCCATTTGTCTTTGCCTCTGTGGATAAACGTGAGAGTGCATAAACTTAAGTTTAAAGTTTTTTTAGAAAATGTAGAAATTACTATACATACAGAAAGAAGGGTAAGCTTTTACGAAAAATATTGGTGTATGTACTTATACCGTTTAGCTATGTGAATGTAGCATATAAGTTATTTCCTCAATTATTAGAATTAAAATTCATAAGGTACCTATCTCTATTTTTAAAAGGCCATTTCACAAACTTAAGTTCTAAGTAATACAACAATTTCTATGCATATTACCAATTTAAAGCTACATCATAGTTCTCAGTCTATGTCATTTTTATTTTATTACTAACCATTTTACAGCATTATTCTCAATGACAGAATGATATATGTTTATAGTGGAATCCAACCAATCGAATTCAGTAGTTTAGTCGATTGTTGAAATCGAATTCGGCACCGCTAGCATTAACGCTATAGTATGCTAAGTGGGCAATAATTATAAAATAACGAGCTCTGCTCGTTAATAGAACGATCGATACACTATAGAATGCACGTTTTAATGCAAAAAGCCACACACCACACTGTGACTTTCTATTACCCTTATATTGGATACATCACTCACTGACATGTTCATCTTAGGAACGATATTATGTTTAACAGCTATTGACGGATTTTTTGATAGAATGAAAGCCTAGACTAAAGAATAAAACTTACGTTTTATATTGAATACATCAATTAATTTTAACTTAATTAATTTTTAGAAGTGCATATTAATTATGTGGTATTAAGCACTAAGGCAAAACCCGATAAGTCGAAAAGAAAGGATTTTCGTTTCTTTGCCAATATGTACAGATTGTGGCGTAGATTTTACTGATCAAAACCCGATACGGTTCTCAAGCTCTTGTACCTGTTATAAAGATTCCGATTTGTATGATTTTTTTGCGATTCGTCGGTATCAAAACCAAGTAAACCATAATACCGGGTTTTGATGCACGGCCTTGACATATCGGGTTTTGCCTTAATACCTGCCACAGAATTTGAATTAGATCTCGAAACAAGATAAAATATTCCGTGCATGTGAGCAGCGCAATATAAATTTTATAGGGTATATCAGTAAAATTGCATTCCAAAAACTAAACTACTTTCTGAGATTATGTCAAAGTTATTGCCCCAATATTCACATAATATTCATATTATATCAGCAATCCTTTTGTGACTAGCCGAGAGCGAGAACCGAGTAAAAAGATTGCGCTTCAAGTTACCTCATAGCGCAGGGATGGGCATGTGATGTACTCGTAGACTGCCAGGTAGACAGTGCAACTGTTTACGTGTAGACAATGACGTATATGTAGATATATTTATAAAGGTAAGCCATGTCGATATTGTAGACAACGTAGACAAGCAAAAAATCTTCAGTTTTAGCTTCAGATGCAACTAGTCGAACATGAACATAATCTTACATTTATGTATATTATCTACGTTGTCAATATAGTCTGCAGTGTCTACATTTATAGTCTACGTATTGTGGACACGTAGACGTAGGAGATTAAAGTGTAGACACCCATCTCTGATCATAGGTATTTTTATTATGAAAAAGCTAAGGGGAAAATTTGTAACGGAAAGATATGAATTAAATTTATATTTTTTAACCCTCGACCGAGGATTTTAATAATCCGAGGGAATAATAGCCATTATAAATTTTCAGATCTCAGTGAACTTCCTCCCCCCGCAACAAAATCCTGTGAACACCACTGACATCATTGAACATTACATGTTTTCTAAAAATAATGTGCTCAGAGAATTTGATTTAAGCAAAGTAATTATCTGATTGGTGCAGAGAAAGGAATACTAACTATTATTCTCTGGGGGATTAATATGGCAATATGTGGCAAACATCACACATTTAATGTTCATGTTACTCATTAGTTATTTATATTAAGTGATTCAGTGTTATTATTCAGTTACATATGGGAACAAACAAAAACTATTTGTATTTATACATAAGAAAATCTGACGTGGCCAACATAAGACCTCCCGCCATACCTACTGTATTCTTTTTACTTATTATACAAATATATTAATATATAAGTACTACTACAACTACTACTGCTACTACTCACAAATATATTTTAGTCATTTTATTTAAACTGCAGAAGAATAAGATATAAAGGTTATTTTACATTTACTAACAAATGTTAATCGATCATGGACTACAAGATACCGAAATACTAAATTATAAATATATACTTTAATTATTCTTAAATGATACCAGATACAAATTTTTTAATAAAATACCGATTGTAGGTAATAATCACATAAGCTTTCATTTAAAATAAAAAAAATTGTCTTAAATTAATTATTTGTCGAAATATTTTTAAAAAGAAGATTGAAACAAAAAATATAATGGCTTATTAAGATTCGTATTAAAACCTTATGATTAAATTAAATTATGAATTAAATGATTGATATTTTTTGATTATCGCGTCCGAAAAAATTGTAACATACAAACGAACGCACACACACACGCGCACACACACACACACACACACACACACACACACAGACATCATCTCGAAAATGTTAAATTCTTACTCTAGGGACCCTAAAACATGCTTATCCACTAAAAACTCACACTAGAAAATTTTGATCCATCACAATACCTCCCTTACAGAATATGAGGCGGGAGGTAAAAATATTGATCAGTGCTTTTTATTAAATCAACAAAAAATTCAGACGAATACTTGTGATTTTTCTTTTATAGGTTATATTATTGCATTTAGATATTTGATTCAATTTCAATAGCATGTTATTTAATTATTTAAATATGTAAGCATATGATAATATCATATTATATTTCATATTATATGAAATATAAATAATTGAATTCAGAACAAAATTCGTTACATTTATGATAGAGGGGAAAAATAATTTTGGTGCCCATATGTGTAAAAAAATACAATATTTTGTAAAAGGAGGTTTTTACGCCTGTCTCTCTACAGCTTTTCTTTATAAATTGAATTAACTTTAAATTTTTATATGTTGTCAACAAAGCTTGAATCTACGAAATAACCAATGGATTTTATTCGTTTTAAAATAGAATATTGTGTAAAAAAATAGCAAAAATTGCTATTATTTAGAATCAACATATTTATTTCGATTTTAAAGCAAAATTTAAACATTCTGCGTCGACCATTATGTAGATAGAACTTTTATCTTGAAGAATATTATTATGTTTAACAAATCAATAAACGCTGTACAGTGGCGCGCGAAATCCATGTTTTTTATGGTTTCTGGCAAGGTAGAGGATCGTCTTAAGGCTTTTCGACCCTCAACAAAAATTTCGCATCTGGGTTTTCAAATAATCTCCTTTTGGTATACAACCAGAACAACACAGTCGGTAATGTTCTTCATAGAATGATCATAAATCATAACATTTACAACTTAATCCCTCTGGGTAGAATTCTAACATTAACATTCAATGTTTTGAAACGAAAACTCCTCAAGAATAAAATCTTTTACTTATGATATGAACAACGCGACTGACGAATATTGAATATGCATGTAAAATGAAAATAAGCCACCTATGAAATTATTCAATATATTAATTAGGATAGTAGGTACACCTTTACCATAACCTAGTCAAAAACACCAGTTGTTTTTTGTTTATAGGTACCTATTTTAATAAATTGTGTGTTAGATATTTTATAACTATTTTGAGAACACATAATATCAAATTTAAAATCATAATATATTTTTACTTCTTATCATATACCTAGAAGGAAGGTATTTGAGTATTTCTAAAAATCAAGTTGTATATAAATGTATATATTTAGCAGTATTTTTAATTAACAAAAAACAGTTTTAATACAAATCGCTATCATCTTCGCAAAAATCATAGTCAAACAAGTACTATCGAGCTTCAAAAATGTATAATATCAAGATCAACATAATTGTACAATTGGGCTTACAAAGCTTATATTTTTGAAACTGTGTAACCTAATTACTTAAACCTCAAATTTTTCCAAGTTCTAAGAATTGACTGTTAAATTCGTATAAATTGCAACTGTACTTTGGCAATAATTACACAGTTATACCTAATTACTTAATCCAAAAAAATTTACAAGTTCTAAGAATTGACTGTTAAATTCGTATATATTCATGCCCTAAGGTATTTTTTTGTTACTCTATTACTTGTCTTATTATAGTAAAGTGATATTGGTTGTTGTTCTTGATATAAAACGTTTTTGCGAATATTCTTTATTTTATATTCATTTTTCTCCTTCGCGGGAGGAAAGCAAGTGCGTTCCTCACGCTTGCAAGAAAGGTGTTTTAGAGACTGTTTTGCCCCCTCGTGACGTAAAATATTGTGTGTGTCCCGGGAGGGAAGGTTATTCCTCCCTTGGGCGAAGCCGGCGCCCTCGCTCGGGCCGCCGCTTTGCCCGCGGGAGTAATAGCACGCTTCCCACCCTAGTTGCACAAAATACTATTAAAAATAAATCTAAACTGCAAACTTTTATTATGCACATATGGTAGGTAAGTACTAAATTAAGTTTTTAAATTATGAAACATATTGGTGTAGAAATTTATAGCAAATATGAGCTACCTAGTATTTTAGCATATTTTTAAAACTGAACTATAATGGCGTGTTATATCAATATAAATAACAAAAGAAAAAAAATATTTCAATATGTTGTAGTTGAGAGCTTTTTCAAGACGTTAATTAACGTGAGACTTTATATTTTGTTTAATCTAATTAAATAATAGGTACAACTTTAATAAATATACCTACCATAATGAGTCATATACATTTATATTGTGTTTGCATATATTTCGACATTTCTACATTTCTGTGATTTTTTTATTAGTACCTACAGCTCTCATCCAAATATCATCCGAGATTCAACTACGCCTGAAGATGTTGTTCAAATTGCCGAATCAAATGATGTTGATTCGGAAAATATTTTGAGCCACCAAATAGACGTAGAAAGTGGAAATTATAGTGACATTGATCTGAATTTCGGAATACTACTGATTCAAAGATATCATCTATCGAGGGATATGAATAGGAATATGAGCAATTAATCAAATTTTATCACGAAGGAATTTGGGTGAGCTAAATAAGCGCATTTGGCCTTTATCAGTTTTCGCTTATCACATTGAAAAAAGGCATAAAACAACATTTGAAAAGTGCATAAATGTAGTTGCATAAGCGCAGAAGTACACATTTGAAAAGCACAATGGTTTTAGGGATTGTACGACAGTTTTTCTACAATATTTTTTGAATTTTTGCTTCTTGCCTAACATTTTTCTGAACTTAACCCCATCATACTAGAAGAGTATTTTTAACAAAAAATTTTAAAACTACAAAATATTCTTGCCTAACATTTTCTGAACTTAACCCCATCATACTCGAAGACGATCTGGACTAACTTGTTATGGTTAGAAATCTCATTTTCAAAAATCCACTTATTCAATGTTACGATCTGCGCTTATTCAATGTTTTGATCGGCACTTATTCAATATAAATTTACTGATTATATTTCTGCGCTTTTCCAACGTTTTAATGACAAAAAATTTATTGTTTTAAAATTTTAGTTTTAACAAATAATCAAATATAATACTTATAATTTTAAAAAAATTGTAATTATATTATTAGTATCTAATTATTAATAAAAATGTAAATGATTACTATGATTTATTCAAAACAATAAATTGTGTTAATGTATTAAATGTAACACATTGACAATTAATCACTTATATTAATTTTCATTCCATTTACAAAACTCCAATACTTCTGTTTTTTGTAGATACTCGTAATAATAATCATGGTTTGTATTTCATTTACAACTCATATGTGTTTTTATGGTTTACACATATTGTTTTAGTTGAATTTTAGTAATGTTTATTTTGTTTAATTTGCTCGGTAAGTACAAAAATGTAAGTATCAATTTAATATCAGCTATATTGAGTTAAATAATTGAATGTTATATTGTAACTGCAACAAATTTTTGTAATAACAAATCTATTACAATTTAAATTAAACAATAATGTTTTGAATTTATTCTGTTATTATATTACACGAATCAGTATCATACAAATTTATATTTGAAACAAGAAGCTGGAGGTTTCAACTTTATACCTGAGCCCTACCCTACCCCCTACCGAGTTTATTGCTTTGTGATTCTCGAAGCTGGGAGCAGAAGACAAGGATGTGAAATAAGTTGCCTGAATATTGGCCCAACGCGCAAAAATACGAACGAATATTATTTGAAAAATTCGCATTTGCGCATCACATAATTCCATTTTTTTCAAGACCGGGTTATTGGATTTTTTATTTTTTGAGCTTCTTCAGCATAATTTTACTAATGCTATTAAAAAGTAGAGAGCAATTTTAAATAAAAAAATTATTACAGAAAATATGAGCATCTTTACGCCTTCACTAATAGTACTGATATCTTATTAACAATAACATTATTTAAAATTCTGAGTCTGCCATTTAGTTTATAAAGTATTCAATAATATGTACAATTTTTTTGAAAAGAAACAAAACGTACAGTGACAAGAAAAATGGTCTTAAAGTTGTACAAAATATCAGTTTTCTGAGGCCAGGGTCGAACAGCCTTAATGACACTTTTTATTCAAGTTTTTTAAATTTAAACTGTATGAAATATGTGAACCATTTTATATTGAAGTCTCTTTACAATGTGACATATTTTTTAATAAATGTAGTTTTATATTGAGTACATTATTAAATAAAAACAGTGAAATAAAGACTATTTCGTGAAATAATGAAGGACATTACCTAAAGTGTCTATTACCTAAAGAAAGCGTTGACAAGTTCGAAGTTGGTGTTTTATGAAATATCCTCTTTTTTTGTTTTGTTACCTTGACAACCATTCAAAATTATTTAAAAAAATTGTCTCGGTTTTGAAAATGATTAAATATTAATGATTTTTTAACTTTCGTTAGGTAGGTAATAAACACTTAATTTCACTTATTTGTGGTAGATAATGAACTTCACTGTTTTTATTTAATAAAATGAATAAAACTTCATTTATTAAAAAATATATTGACCACATTCCACATTGTAAAGAAACTTACACGTATACAGCGATGTGTCGTATTATAAATGTTGAATATAAATGTACCATAATGCGCCTTAAAATTGAAAGTTACTCCCCATACACCCCATTGTATAGAAAAACACCAAAGAAGTTTCAGTTTGCAATTTGGTCCCATTGTAAATTGCTGACTTAAATATAATTTTGAAAAACGTAGGCGATGAAACAATAAAAATCGGTGAAAATAATTCTATAAAATGTAAATAAAAGCTCACTGCCTAGGTTACGTTATTTTAAAGGACTGAATACCCTAAAATATCATTTTGCGGACTACTTCGCGCAAGGTAACGATTTTAGAGAGCATGTAGTAAAATTAATATTTTTGTACTCATAACTTAGGAAATGATATATTAAGCCACGCAATTGATAATCGGAAATGTCAATTTCACAGTGTAGTCAATCGGGAAAAATGCAAAGAACACTGGCTTTTTTAAGCACTCTTCAAAATAACCAAATTTATATTAATAAATGTTGCTTCCCACGTTTTTATGTATCCATCGATATATAATTATTTTGAAATAAATATGTGCGCGTTGTGCGCTATCTATCGGTAGTACTCTAGTACTGAGTAGAAAAAAAAACATCGTAACCTCAAATTTAATAATCAGACAATAAAAACGAAAATTACTATTTCGTACTAAACAATTGTACAAATCAACAAATTGCTTAGCAACTGGTGACTGGTGTGACACGTGTAGTATCACTTTAAAAAAATTTATTGTAAGTATTTATATTCGTAACTTGAATGAATTTGATTATAGTTTTATTCGTTACAAAAAACATTGTACAAACCTCCTGCTGGAAGTCACCGTGTTTCAAAGAACCGCTCATGTGGAATAAAAATATGCCAGCATTTGGTTCGTAAATAACTATTAGCGGATCTAGTCCTATAATAAGATGTTACCTAGACAATAAGTTGTTATGTACATTTTATAGAATTATTGTCACTGGTTTTCAATGTTTCATCGCCTACGATTTTAACAATTTTATTTTAAAGCTATATTTTAGAATAATTTCATAAAGTTAGTTAACAAATTTGGGGTGCATAATACCAAAAAACTTTGTATGTAACGTGTACACAAACTGAGTTTCAGAGGACTCATCTAATTTAAAGAATCGATTTACGCCTCGTCCGTAAATAAATTCGCCCTCTTAAACTCTATTTTGCATACTATTATTTTTATATATAAGTTCTGAAGAAATCTTTAGGAATGGTTGAAACGTTGATTGGTTCAACTAAATTCCTCTTTGTAAGTATATTTATCTTAATCGATTTCAAGTAAAATTACTACTACTAGATATTTTTATTCCTAATACGAATGGTTCACATTCAAAGTACCGCACACTCACACTATATCTACAATCTTACATTTAAAAATAGTAATTTGAGTTTATTTACTTACATCGTGTGTTGGAATTATGTTCCCAGCTGCTATAAATGCAATTAAATCACTTTCAACCATCGGAATTGAGAACCATCCAATCTGGTGATACTTCATTCCTCCCCAGAAATCATACCAGCCTCCAGAAATTTTCGGTAAATACAAATTCATATTTGGTAATGGGTATAAACTAGGTTGAGCTATAAGTAAAGCTTCCCCAATCATATACTGTTCTTCTAAACTAAACGTCTCATTATTTTCTGGAAAATTGAAAAACATCGGGCGAATCAAGGGAAGATTTTCTGAGAGAACTGTGTAATAATAAGGCAGTAGACTGTATCGAGTTTTAATAGCATTCACCATAATATTTTTTGCGTAGCCTGTATCATCATATTCGCTTGGGAATCGTCTCGGCATATCGGATGAAATTCTGAACAGAGGCATGGTTGCGGCAGTTAAGTACCATCTTATACAAACAGCCTGATTAATTTCTTTGGAGAATTTTGCTGTATCTCCGCAGACAGGCACACTAAACAATGGCCCTCCAAATAAACTATGTGATAAAGTCTTTCGAAGCATGTCTTTGAAATTCACCCATGACACATTCACGTTCTGAATGTGTGCAGGAAAATGACTTCCATGTGTGAATGCACTAGACAAAATGAATGGAGATTTTGTATGAGAGGCAACTACGTTCGCGTATTGCAAGCCGTAAGAGTTGTGTGCGTCAATGTGTTGAACGGAAGAGCTGCTTAAACTGTCCCATGGTAACGTGTTGGAAAGCGCCAGCTTTAAATCCTAAAAAAAAAGTATAACTAAAGATAAACATTTAAAAAAACTTAAAGGAATTGTTACAATAAAATATTTGAAAACAATACTACACAATTTAAATATAAGGAAATAGTTATTTGTATCACAAGGCCAGAAACTGACCTTTTGCAAGAGCGAGTATTTTTGACACGCCGAGCCACAGGCGAGGCTTGCAAATTACGAACACTAGCATAACAGTTTCTGGACGTGTAATACACAATACTTTATGTGCCGATTTCATTACAAAAATATAAAATAATTATACATAACCTAAAAAATTGTGCACTGAATACTTGCATTTGAGCTTAAAATATATTTATTTCAGTTTCTATTAACGATTTACGTCTAAAATCTTGTTAATTTTTGTATAAAAAATATTTAACGCATAAAATTGACATCTGCTTGACAACAAACTGTAGTAATGTCAAGATGCCAACCTATAACTTCCGGTTGTTTGCCGGCCTAGGCTGGCAACAAAGAGTTTCGGCGGATTTTGAGATATGGAAAACTAGCGATGCCGACCGGAGGCATATAAAATATATGTATATATCCTTTTTTTTTTAATTTTGAACTTCCACGCGCGGTGTTATTTTTTAAGTCGTGCACCTATATTAAGTACAGTTTAATTAAATATTATTAATGTGCTATATAAAAATGTTGAGCTAAAAGCTGGTTGTTTCATCTCGAATTATTTATTACTACAGTTTGTTACTGGCATAAAAAACGATCATTTATTCTAGCATATAGGTACCTCTGATACATATACCTAATATAAATATAGTATCATGTAAAATGGCAAATGTTTTAATAAATTAACTTACGTAACAGTAACACAGTATGTATTTTGTTTAAATATTGACTATGCGTCACCCAAGAATTGGTTTGTTCAACATCCGTATTTTGCATTATTGGAAAATCACGGTTAAAGTTTAACATTTTATTCTGTTGCAATGAATTGATTTAATACAACTTTGTTATTTTTATATTTTTAACTCAACGATAATAATTAATTATGCTTAAATACACATAAATAGAACTATATTTTTACATAATTAAGCTGATATTTATATTTTTATTGGATATTGAAAATTTTTACAAAAACAAAATTAGGTTTTATGGATATTGAATAAAAGTAATGGATATTGAATAAAAAATCGAAAAATTTATAGTAAAAGAATTCTGGATATTGAACAAATTAAACACTGCAGAACCCAATAGTAGCTGTTTTAACGATAAGACTGTTCAATATCCGGATATTGAACTAGCCGATACTCCTGCTGTTTCGGTTTTGTGGATGTTGAACATATTTTATTTTAAAAACATTATTTAAAGGCATAAATACGGTCATTTTGTTAGTGGATATTGAACAAAATAATTCTAGGAACATATTTATATACTTAGCTCAATTTTCGAAAAAACGGATGTTGAATAAACCAATTCTTGGGTGACGTATTCTTCGCTTCTTTTTTCCACTCGAGCTCGAGGTTTGTGTCACGAGCAAAGCGAGTGAGGCAATCAAGTTATGTCTCGTGTGAGACATAACATATTTTTTCACGACATTAAAACATTGTAAATGTAGAAGACATAACTAGAAGTTAGGTTATAACTGCCATCTGTCGTTTAAAAACAATGAAATGTTTCCCTGCAGCCAATATGCCAAATTAAATTTAAGTTGTAAAATCGTGAAAATGTTTACAGTATATTACCATAAAATCAGAATTTTCAATAAATTAATAAATTTACAATATTAAAAATATTTCATCATAAAATATCACTGAAAGTAACACTGCTTACTATCCTCTCTAGAGAGGAAAAACTTACTTTCCTCACTAGTCTACGAGAAGAAAATTATTTTTTCGCCGCATGTCGTGAAAAAAAGTTATTAACGCAACCTACAGACCAGTGACACATCACACGATTGTAAATAAAGTTTAATGCACTCATAATACACACTATAACTATAGGCTAGAGATGCGCATTTAAAAAAATTGATAGTGGACCGATCCGAACCCGATAGTGAAGCGATCTGAACCATCCGCAGTACCCGAACTTATGTGATGAACACCCGACTAAATCCGACTCGGAGAATATCCAAACCGACCCGACAAATACCCGATCTAAACATAACTAAACCCGATCCGAATCCAACAATTTTAGAATTGACACAAAATTCGCCCTCAGTTCTAGTCGGGTCGAGTTTCAGATATAAACGCGCATCTTTTTTAATAAATAGTACCTAGATAAAGTATAGCAGGCGTAGTTAGTATTCGGTATTATCTACGTTCGACTCTTGTTTATCTTGGAATTACTCAATTGAATGATTTTTATGACACTCGCCTTTGTGTCATTCTTAATACACCCATTGAATTATATACTATTCCGAAAATGGAAATAAATTTCAGTTTATTGGCTTTACTTAGTGATGATTAGAAGTAATCACTTCTATTTATAATTTTTCTTAAATTTAAAATGTAACTGAAGCTAGAAACAAATTTAGTTTTATCGATAAATTATATCAAATTGTAATATAACGTAAATTATAGAAAAACCTGAAAATGACCGTGATCATGTTGTAAACGTCGTTGTAAATAACTATCCCTAAATAAAGCCAAGTTATCCGCAAAACTGAATTTCAAAGTATTCTCTTATTACAGATTACACTAATAATAATGACTAAAAGTACAATTAAATTAATAATTTAAATGAGAAAAATGAAGTTATTGGAATATAGAAAATTCGTTAAAACATTTTAAAATCTGATGTGGTCATTCAATAGTCTAAGCAACATGGCAGGCTTACCTTACCTTGCGTTTATCTCGTAAATATTGAAAAGTGTAAAATAAAAAATAGACTATTCAATTTTTATGTAAGCAGCACAGTTGCAGAGAAACTCGTAAAAATTTATTGAACGTTTTTAATCACACAAAATCGCAATTTTGTTTCACCACACAAAAACGACTGTCAATTTTTAACGGATAAAGATATTCGATATTGACTTCCAGTCTTCAGCATTCAATTTTCGAGTAATTTTTTAAAGTATAAAACCGTGTTTAGACTAGAAGAGAACATCGAATAGAACATTTTCAGAACATGTTCAGTTCGTTCTGATCTGAACGTCCGCTGAACAAACACGTTTGCGATCGTGGTCACTCGGTGTAGAGCTGTGCATTGGAAAAGGAATCTTGGTCTGACATCATGAATATAATAGGTCTGTTCGATGAAAAAAATTGGAAGTGTAGTGCAGAACAGTGCAGTGAAGTACAGTAACAATTAATAGTGTATTCTAGTTCTTTGATTCTCAAAAAACACAGTAGTGCAAATTAGAACATAATTTGTTTTAGTTTAGATTGGTTACCATGGTTTGTTCATGACTTTTGTTGTTTTTTGTACATGTATACTTGACACAGATACTTACAGATACGGCATCTATGAAATGACATATTAAACACGCAATTGACAATCGGAAATGTCAATTTCCCAATGTAGTCAATCAGGAAAAATGCAAAGAACACTGGCTTTTCTAGACATTCCAGAGTAAAATCAAGACCACCGAAAACCGCCAATAATTAAAAATAAAACTTGTAGAAAAAACATCGTAACCTCAAATTTAATGATCAGACTACAACGACACTTGAACGTATTTGATTATAGTTTTATTATAAAAAACCGCTCATGTGAAATAAAAATCTTCCAGCATTTGGTTTGTAAATAACTATTATATAACAACAAGCAAAAACGAAATTGGATAAAAAATTATTTTGAACATGTTCCGTCATACACGGACAACGAATGTACTCGTATAAGACATTTTAGAATAAATAATAATTTCAATACCTAAGTGAAAAATTTAAGGAGTCAAATCAATTCAAAAATTTAGATGATAGTAAAGTTTATTCTTTATTTATTTATGCGCATAATTGAAATTTGACGTTACATCCCCACTCCGACACCCTGCACTAACTTACTCCACCTCAAGAGTCAGTACAAATAAGTGTGTTCAATTTCACACTTTTTTCTCATCGAACACGTTGAATGAACTGGACCTTTGCGTCATCGAACGCTTCAGTGCAAAAAAGTGTGCACTAAAACAACCTAGTTCATGTCATCGAACAAAGCTAATGTCAGTCAATGAAGCCTTCGAATGTTTTTTTGACATATTTATGGGCCTAATTACAAAATTCTTCCCAAAGCAAAAGATTATGCCACGCAACGAAAAGTGCTGGGTAAGCACTGGAGTAAAAAACTCTAGTACTAATTTAAAATCACTTAATTTTAAAAAGAAATTACCCAGAGTTAATCCAAACTTACAAAAAAGCCAAACATGAACATGCTCTTCTTGTTGCGAATTGTAAAAGGAACTATTATCAAAACAAAATTATGTCCTCTGATAACATGATGAAGAATACCTGGAGTGTAATTAACTCTAAAAACAATGGTAGTGTAAACTCAAATTTAAATTTTTTAAATAATAATGCTTTGAATGAAGTTCCTGGAACATTGGTTGAGCTTTTTAATAATTTCTTTAAGGAGGCGCCTTTAAATTTTTTTTTAAACAAATCCCGCAGTCAAATGCATCAAATGCTGCTGAAAGTCGCAGATACACCTCTAATAACGATTTTAATTTGTATCTTTACCCTTTCTGTGAAGAGAAATTAAATAACAGATGAAGTTCCTAGCTTTTTAATTAAATTCATTTCTAATCTGATTATTGTGCCTTTAACTCATATTGTATTTAAATCTTTCACTTCCGGTACTTTTCCTGAGTGTTTGAAAATTAATAAAATAATCCCGGGTCACAAGAAGGGGAATAAATCATTATTGAACAACTACCGGCCTGTAGCTCTTACAACTGGTTTCTCCTAAATTCTAGAATATTGTTATTTGCATAGACTGGAACATTTTTAAAGAAAATACCATATTATCAGCGATAATCAGTTTTTCAGATCTAATTTTCATCTCTAACGCGTTACATTGTCTTTATATCAATATTCTGGAATTTATGGCCAAAGGTGTATATCCAGTAGGCATTTTCTGCGATCTCAGTAAGACATTTGATTGCGTGGATCTTGATCGTTTATTTTTTAAGCTTGAAGCTTTGGGTATACGTGGAGTTGCTCTACTGTTGTAAAGTCACATCCTTATCTCATATATTATTGTAATATGTACCTACTAACAATATTTTATAATTTATTTACTTATTATTTTCTTACTAATCACAGTGTTGTATTTCATTCAGCGTATTGTGAATAACAAGATATCTTATTTCGCTTGGTCCATGCCTGGAGCAATTTTCACTAAATAGATAAATCAAATCCTATTGTTCACAATCACAATTAAACTGCTAAGTATTTAAAATATATAAATTCCTTCTAGAATGTTCCACGAGCTAAAGCTTCTTAATGTCACGTATTCCTTTGTTCATAAATTAGCTAAATAAGCATATTATAGATGAAGATTCTGCTCTTCAATGTACTGGAAGTCAGTCGACAATCTTCGTTCTTACTTACAAGTCATATTTGATATTCTTTTCGTTACAAGTCATAAAGTCGTTAAACTTGTCTTAAATATATTTTCGACTTTCCTGTATGTAATAAATGTATCATTAGTAGTTAAGAATAATAAACCCGGGTTACTGCATGTCAGAGTTTCACTTGAATTCATTAAGTATCCACGTAAACGTGTATAGATGGCCAACCTACAACTTCCGATCGGCCAAGGTTCGGTGATCTCTACCTCAAGGTACGTAATTGGTGACCGGCGTCGAGGATCAACCGTTCATCATTTACAACCTAATTTAATCTCAGGTGTGAGATTACAACATAAATTTGGTATCAGCCTTTGGGGTTCACAACACTACGCTGGCTTCTTCAGAGATGTCAATTCGTAGCTATCAACTATTCAGATAAATCTTTATGCAACAAAATTTAAAATTTATGAACTAATTGACATAAATGTTGGTTTACCTCAAGGTACGGTCCTTGCTGTTTATTTGTTTATTTTATATACAGGTGCGGCACAAAGTGCGGATGATTTTTAAAAAATCATAAAATCGGTAATTTTTACTCAAAAACAAATTTATTTACGGATTCGGGTTCGCAATGAAATAGCATTTGTGAAAATTAAGTGTGGAAAATCACATCAGTCATGTGGTGACCGTTTCTTGGAAATTAGCGTAGACTCTCTCCAACATCGCTTCCTCAACTTGGGCGACTCCCACGCGAATTGCCTCCTTCAACTCGTCCAGGGTTCGGGGCTTGTGGACGACGGGTATAGAGAGATTTTGTTAAACAGTTAACCCATTGACTGATAATTTATGTAAAACTCGCATTTTTAGTAATTTTTAGAAATTATTTAACAAAATACGGCAAGGTTTTGTTGTTGTAAATTCTATAGCCATGTAAGCACAACCTATAAGTACATCATTATAAAATATGAGGTCATCGATTTCAAAACAAAAGTTACAAAATGATTTATTGTAACAGGCTTTTTTGCTTTGCATTTGATAGCAAGAGATGGGCCTCAATATCAAAAATTTAACTTTTAGAGATGAATAACATGTGCACAATCACAACTAAAACAAGCCTCGAACTCTGAACAAGTTGAAGGAGGCAATTCGCGTGGATGTCGCCCAAGTTGAGGAAGCGATGTTGGAGAGAGTCTACGTTAACTTCCAAGAACGCCTCCAGCAATGCATCGTCAAAAATGGTCACCACATAATTGATGTGATTTTCCACACTTAATTGTCACAAATGCTATTTCATTGCGAACCCGAATCCGTAAATAAATTTGTTTTTGAGTAAAAATTACAGATTTTATGATGTTTTTAAAACCAATAAGTCCTTTGTGCCGCACCCTGTATAAATAATTTGGCACTTGCTTTTACGGATGATTGTATAACTGTGTTGTATGCAGATCCGCAGATGACACTTCTTTAATCATTTCTAGCCCCGATATGAATGATTTAATTAGTAAGGTTAATTAGTAAGGTTGCAAGGTCCTTAAGTTTTTGGTTCAATGAAAATAAATTGTTTGTGAATGATAAAAAACAAAAATACTTAATTTCCATACATATCAAAAGGCGAATCTCAGTAAATTAAATATTTTATTTGGTGATAATTCGAAGTTTTGTGATGAATCTACTAAGGTTTTAATTTTAAAAACTTGAGTTTGTTTTACTATCAAATTCGTCATCTTAAAGAGTAGAGAGTAGGTACTTAAAACAGCAACTCTTAATGTTTTACCATGCCTATGTTGAATCTAGATTACGTTATGGTATTTGTTTCTGGGCCACTTCTCATGCTAGCCATGATATTTTTATATCGCAAAAGCGGCTAATTCGATGTTTGGCTGGAGCAAATTTATAAATTTAAAACTTTTATCATTGACTGACATTTATATTTATAAAACTTGTTTTTTCATATATAAAAATAAAGCCACTTATCCTCTAATAATGGATAAACCCGATTACAATACTACTCCAGTCAAAACGCGTGGGGGGGTGGGTTATAAATCGCTAACCAGGACGGGAAAAGGTCTACTATAGGTTTTTTGGGTCGCTGAATCCGAATCCGGGGTCCAAATGACCTGGAAAATAGGGGAACACCCTTAAATTAGCAAAAAGTACCCCTTTTTAGGGGTTATTTTGCAATATTTTGTAAGTAAAGCTTAAATTAATTATTTTTTATAATTTTTAAGTACCTATTTAAAAATATTTTATAGCATTTTGACCATTATACAACGTGTTCACCCCGCTGGAGGGAGGAACTACCCCTAAATTATAAAAAAATTAAAAAACGCTATTGAATTTTATTTTTGAAACTTTTCATTTATACAACCGGAATACTAACAACATTTGTTGTACAAAAAATATTTTCATCCCCCCCCAGGGGTTGAAAATGAGGGTAAACTACCTCTAAATTGTAAAAAATTAAAAAAGACGTTAATATTCTTACAAATGTTAATAATAAATGTTGTTAATTTACAAAATATGGTATTCATTATTTTTTATCAGTTTTTTAGGGGTAGTTTTTATTCCATAGGGGGTTAAAATATTTGTTTTTACTACAAGTAATGCTAATTTAATTATTGTAAAACAAAAAATGTCAATAACGTTTTTTTTAGTCGTTTACAATTTAGGGGTAGTTTACAGCCGTTTTCACCCCCTGGAGGGTGAAAATATTGTTTGTACAACAAATGTTGTTAGTATTTTGGTTGTATAATGAAAAGTTTCAAAAATAAAATTCAATAGCGTTTTTTTAAATTTTTTATAATTTAGGGGTATTTCCTCCCTCCAGGGGGGTGAACACGTTGTATAATGGTCAAAATGCTATAAAATATTTTTAAATACTGAAAATTTTTTTAAAAATAATTAATTTTAGCTTTACTTACAAAATATTGCAAAATAACCCCTAAAAAGGGGTGCTTTTTGCTGATTTAAGGGTGTTCCCCTATTTTCCAGGTCATTTGGGCCCCGGATTCGGATTCAGCGACCCAAAAAACCTATAGTAGACCTTTTCCCGTCCTGGTTAGCGTCATCACACCATTTACCGCGTTTTTACAAGGCAAAACGATGAATTATACATATCTAATTCAAGGTCAAATATGGTTAAATATTCTCCTGAAAAATTTAGGCCTGTCTTGTTCTATTACCAATTACTATCAAATCTGCCGCGAGCATTAATATTTTTAAAAAGGATATAAAATTGTTTCTATTGCAAAATAATTTTTATAGTATTTTCGAATTTTTCAACTAAACTGTAATCGATTTTTTAACTTTTATGACTTGTTCCATACGCAATGTAGGTATTTGTGTCAACGGAAATAAATAAAAATATTATAGGTAAATAATGTTCACAATAGTAGCGATTACGGGGGGAAGGGGTAGCGTCAATCATCCTTCCTCCAGGATTTTTATTACATACTCAAAATTTAATAAATCTATTGAAAAAACAAGGTTGCATTGCACAGTTCTGAGAGAATTATGTTCCAATTGTCTTATACTATTCTAGTATTCTAGAAAAATAATTTAATTTGTGTTTCTTCACTTATTTATGACAATGTACCTTAATGAAATACAAAATCACTCTGTTTGTCAATTTCTTGGATAAGATAAACGTGTATTCTCAGGAATATTTCTGGAGAGTATTTCCCGGAACAAGAATAAATTCCGGGAATTTACAAAGCAAGTAGTACGAATTCCTGCCTTAAGCCTTGGTGAAAGAGTATCAACAGGAAACTACGTTATTGTCTGTTCTAACAATAATACATCTTTTATAAAAATTGAAATATAATTAAAATAAATAAGTCGGAAACTGTATTTTAAAAAGTGTAATTTAAAGAAGTGCAGTTATTTAAATGTTGAAACAAAACATTTTTTTCATTAATTTTTTTTAATTTATCATTTATTTTAATTTTTATACGTGAAATAGGGTAAAATGTTAGTCATTTCCCCTGCATGAAAAAACTTATAATGAAAAAACCTTTGAATTTGAGAATCCAAAAAACTTTTCGCCTGCGGCGCTTTTCTTAAAATTGAAAAGTTTATTGAGTTAAAAACATAATCGTCCCCCGTAGAATATTAAAATGAGTCCGCCCCAAGTTCATAAAGTTCCCGTCCACACTGATCGCGAATATGTTCTGTTCTAGTCTGGGCCCGACTTAAGAAATACAAGTTTATAATTCTAGTTGCTGTTATTAAACCATTATTTAAATATATAGTGTGTCTAGCACCATGTTACCGTGACGCATCATAAAAATAATTTCTTCACGTCAACAGATAATATGACGTCAACTTTCGCGTGAGCTGTATATAAAATATGTCACGCGAAATGCTGCGATGATGACAATTGCCAAAACTGTGTATTATGTAAATGTAGTGGTATTTTAAATTATTTGAATATATTTTTTTATTAAGCCACGTATTTAGAACGGACTTCCATCCCCATATAAATTCCGAACCCCTTACAGATAGTCCTGAGAATTTGTGATTTGTAAATTTTTAAAAGCTATAAAAATATTAAGATTTAAAATGAAAAACATGGGGCGCATGCAATAGATAATAGTAAGAAATGTAGGGAGCTGTCGTTGAGAAAACTCATACAACATTAATTCATATCATTTGCAGCAGGGGCGCGCCAACCCAAGGGTGCAGGGAGTGCACCGCACACGGGCGGCAAATTTCAGGGGCGGCAGAAAGCCGCCTCATCAGTCGTTGTTTAATAATAATAATAATAATAATAATAATAATAATAATAAACGTTTATCATGATAATTAAATAATTGTGAATTGTAAAAAAAAATTTTCGTTTCAATGTCGAATTTAAATTATGTAGGTGATGTTAGATAATTATGGAAAATGCAGGTGGTATTTTGGAACGAGTACCTACAATAAATTAATCATTTCTAAAGTCCAATTTTGCGCATAAAAAAACAAATGGACTGTATAAAACACGGGTCTTTCCCGATTATGCCATGAAATTGGGTTCTTTCCCGGCGATTCGGCCAATTCATCATAAAAAATTTTCGTCTGCGGCGCATTTTCTTCTTATGTTTCTTATAATTATTCTAGTTATTGTTTGTCCTTTTTAATAATAGTAGATAAGTACTCAAAAAATATAAATATATTGCTATATTTTTTTATTTTTCCCTACACATTTATATAACATGAAAATAATACTACATAGTACATACTGTATAAAGTATAAGTTAAGAAGATATCAATAATGTGTTCACAGAAAAATATAGAAAAATTCACGAAGGGGGAGTGACTGTTACGTTGAACATAATGACTTTCTTGTTCATAAATACTTTCCTAAGATATAAGAAAAAAATTATAGGAAATTTGAATTTTGGAGGAGGTAGGGGGTCTTAAATTAAATTTTGCATTGGGGCCTTTTATTTCTAGTTACGCCACTGATATAAGGGGCGGCAAATAAAGTCTTGCACCCGGGCGGCAGATTTCGTTGGCGCGCCACTGATTTGCAGTGCAATAAAATTGTTAGTGAGTTAGGTGAACTATTCATGGATCAATTTATCTATTGCATGCGCCCCATGTTTTTCATTTTAAATCTTACAAGTATGTTCATAGCTATTAAAAGTTCACAATCAGAAATTCTCAAGACTATCTATATGGGGGTTAGGATCTGTATGTGACTAGGAGAAATTTGTTTATACTTTTTAGTCCGTTTTAAAAACGTGGTGCTTATTTAAAAAAATTCAAATAATTATTTTCTGCTTTTTAATTTGTGTGTGAAATTTTCTATCAATTTGTAAACATTTTGATGAGATGCAATACATAATTTATGCATGAGTTCACCTATTAAACCTGTTTAAAATCGATAGAAAAATTGCACACACACAAGACTAAAAAAGCAGGACGGACGGACATATAACGTGAGCTTCAGTGGCGTACCCGGTCATGGGTACGCCTTGAGGAAGGAGAGAGGTGGAGAGGAGGATTCTAGAAAAATAAAAATATTTTGTATGTATGAGTATGTAGTGTTAAGTTAGATATAGATCATTGTACACTTGAATGTAGCTAACGTCAGAGAGTAGTAGTGTGTAGGCTAGACTTGTAACACGTGACAAGCTGAGTGATCTTGTACTTATATTGTACTTCTATAATTATATCAATATAACTAGTAATCAAATAACTTGATTTTTATTGAATATCATACATGGTGTCAGGTGATTAAAAAAAAAAAGAAAACACGTGCGAGAGCGAGAAACAAAGGTAAATTAAAAAGATAGCATAAATAAAAATGGAGTCGCAGTTCCGCCTGCCAAGTCCGCTTGCTTTGGACAATAATACGCCAGAAAATTGGAAGAGGTTCAAACAAAAGTTTGAATTGTTTGTAACTGCAACTTATTGAATTGAACACAATAAATATTAAAAATTTAAAAATTTCTCAATTTTCTCTCGGAAAAACATTTGATATTTTGGCTTAATGAATACCCAAAAAAGATTTTAAAATACTGTATCTTATGGAGAAATGTTTGTAGAATTTAATGCAAGAAACCGGAAGTCGATAACTTTATCCGTTCAGAAGTTACAGCTCATTAAACACAATAAATACAAAATATTTGAATACTTCTCACGAAAAAAAATTGATATTTTGGCTTAAGGAGGTTCGATACCGTTTTTGAAAATATTACCATTCATCTGAAATTTTTACAAGTTGAAGATGGATGTATTTATCGTACACTGTTAAAATTTCAGATCAATCGTCCACACCGTTTTATAAAAATAAATTTTTAAAAATTTCTGTTTTACATGGGAGTAAATGAGAATACATTTTTAAAGGGCTGTGTAATCTATAAAAATAATACCACCAGAAAGAGATTTACAGTAATTATAAACCAGACATTAATAAATCATGAAACTAAAATTCAGTGGATTCTTCCACACCGTTATTGAGTTATTCAAATAAATAAAATTTAAAACGTGACACATAACTAAAAGAGCGATAACTACGGCAACGTCGCAAATCATAGATTGGCGCGAAATTTAAAATACTGTTGGAAAGTAAGAGTATGCGTTTATGTTGAAGCATATTATATTATAAAGTTTGTAACAAATGATATTATATTTATATTTTCACAACAAATAAAATAAAATACACATACACAAGTCATTTTTAGGAAATTGGACACACTTTCGCAATTGCGCATACAAACATCGTTACGAAACTATCGAAAATAAGTAGGAAGAACTATTTGAGTAAGAATTATTCGTGTTCATCTACTAAAAACTCTACAAGGGATATGACGGGTCCATGATCACTAAATTTGTTTGCAATTATTTCGTAACTAATTCCAAATGTCGCTAATCTTTTAATCATTCCAGAAGATCTGACTCTTTTTAAAGGCTGTACAGTAGAAATAATAATATCTGTATCTTTTGTGTAAGTTTGTCATATACTTGATCAAAGCTTTCCCCATTACTAATTATTTCTGAAACAGAAAGATGAATTTCTATCAATTGTTCTAATAAATAGACATCATATTCAGCCTCGTATTCAGCGTTATGAGCATACTTTGTAGATAATGATAATGTTTCCGACGACAAAGTTGTTAAAGTTAGTTGTTGCTTTTTAGATCTACGTTCAGGAAATCTGTTTTTAAATAATTTTAAAGTGTCTTGGAAATGACTGGACGAATACTATCAATTAAATTATCATTTCTTATAGCTTGCATTAATCTTGGAGCGTCAAAAGAACAATTATGAGCTATTGCATTTAGGTACTATCTCTGACAACACTTGACAGTTGTGTTGACACCAACAGTTAGGTTAGAATCACTGCAGCCAACAGTCAACTAAAATACTAGCGCTGTTGCCGTGTTTTCGATTGATTTTTAAAATTATGAATTTTAAAATATAAAATCTTTAGGACTTAAAAATACAATTTAATTGAAAGATAGTAATAAAATATTTATAAACAAATATATTTCGCTATAAGATATTTTATATTTTCGGTGTTTTTTACAACAAAATTTAGTGGGTAGAAGTTGTCACTCTGCAGAAATACAATAGATTTTTGTTTAGATCCCCTAGATAGATAATCGGTATCGAAACTCCTTAATAAACGCCTTAAAAAGTTTCTAAAATAACATATTTTATAGGGAAATGTTCGTAAAATTTAATGAAAGAAACCGGAAGACAATATTTTTTTTCACTCAGAAATTACAGTTAATTAACCTCAAAAAATTACGAAAAAAGCTAAAATTTCTCAACTTTCATTTTTTTGAAAAAAGTGCTAATTTTAGAAGTGCCATATCTCGGAAACTATTGGACGTACAGAGCTGCGGTTGGGCTTAAATTATTGCAAATTTAATGTACTTTAAAAATGATATGATCAAAAGTTTGTTGAAATCGAACCATTACTTCCATAGATATATCCGTTTTTTAAAAGCAACGCCGGCCATCTTGTATTGGCCGCCAATTCTATTAGCTACCACTTGAGAATGGCAATCATGGTTTTTAATGATCCTTATACTCATATATAACTATGGTTAAAAGGAAACTTAGTACCCCCAAATTATACCAACATCTTGAATTTGGTTAGCTGGCCCATGGACTATAAGCCTTTAGAAAGTATTATGAAAAAATCTGCTGTGGCCAGTACACGACCTCTCGCCTAATTCTGCTTATTCTACTAATCTAATAAATAGTTTTACTTACATTTTAATAGTTTCATGGCCATGTTATATGTAAACGATAACGTAAACCAAGATGCAAGCAGAAGCTGTCAACAGTACTGTCACTGTCATAGTCATTCAATTTTTGAGTAGAAACAAATTTCATATGATCATGGACAACAAGATACTGATATTTCAAAAAAGTAGTATATTTGTACTTTATTTTATTGTTAAATACTACCAGATTTAGCAAATTGTATTTCAAATTAACTGTACCCATAGATAACCATATTATCATTTATTTTTAATTGCAAAAATTGTCATAAATAAATAATGTACCAATATATTTAAGGAAAACTATATAAAGCTTCAAAAAGTACTACTTCCGGTTTGCGGATTTCTACCAAAATCTTATCCGGTGTTAAGATACTTATTTAAACCTTAAATATGAAATTTAGTTATTAAAGGCTTGATACTTTTTAAGTTATCGTGGACGAAAAATCGTCACATACGTCCATACGTACATACATACATACGCACACACACACACACACACACACACACACACACACACACACACACACAGACATCATCGTGAAAATATTAAATTCGTATTCTAGAGACCCTAAAACGTGCTTATCCACCAAAAACTCATACTCGAAAATTTTGACCCATTACAATACCTCTCTTATAGAATATGAGGCGAGAGGTAAAAAGATCTATTTAAAATATCTAAAAGATTAGAATTAATGTGCCTTAAATTATTAAAATTTCCGAAATTAAAAATAAAATATGTGCCAGGACGTGAGTTGTATGTAGCAGATACTTTATCCCGCGCATATTTAAAACATGACGTAAAAGATGATAAAGAGCTTCAGTTTGCAATTCACTCTGTAGTGAATCATCTTCCAATGTCAGTTAGACGTAAAAAACAGTTACAATTAGCAACTAAAAACGATAGGATTTTAAATAAAGTAATAACGATGTGTGAAACTGGATGGCCTGCTCAAAAAATCAAATATACCAGTTGAGTTAATTCCTTATTGGGAAATAAAACATGATATAAATGTATGTGATGATTTATTATTAATGTGTAATAAATTAATAATACCAACAGAATTACGCCAAGAAATGTTATTTTTGTTGCATGAGGGTCATTTAGGAATAGAAAAATGTAAAGCTAGAGCACGTCAGTTATTTTATTGGCCAAACATTAATTTAGATATAAATAACTATGTAACAAAGTGTCAAATATGTGAAAAGTTTGCAAGACAAAACTGTAAAGAACCTCTCATGTCTTACCCAATATCAGATAGACCATGGCAGAGAATAGCTGCAGATATCTTCACATTATTTAATATAAGTTATTTGGTAGTTTATGATTCATATTCGAATTGGCTTGAACTAGTATCCATTAGAGATAAATCTAGTATAGAAATAATTAAAGGATTAAAAGCAGTATTCTCAAGATATGGTTGTCCTGATATTCTTGTTTGTGACAATATTCCTTTTGGTAGTTATCTTGTCAAACAATTTGCTGATGATTGGAACTTTAACATTATAACAAGAAGTCCAAATTATCCGCAATCTAACGGTTTAGCCGAAAAAGGTGTCGCAATAGCGAAAGGTATTGTAAAGAAGTGCAGAGAAGAAAACAAAGATTTGTACATTGCCTTATTACAATATAGAAACACTCCATTAAAATATATTAATGCATCTCCATCCCAATTATTAATGGGTAGAATAAGTAAAACAAAATTATCTGTAGCAGATGCAATACTTAAAAATAAGTTTACTGAAAATATTAGTGACAAACAAGAATTTAGACAAAGTGTTAATGAAAAAAATTATAATAAGCAAACAACATTATTACCACCACTAGATATAAGACAAAATGTAAATGTGTATAATCATGTAAAGAAAGAGTGGCGTGGCAAGGAGGACAAATTCTTGAAAAGCACAGCTCTCCAAGATCATATTTAGTTCAAACAGATAAGGGAGAAATTGTAAGAAGAAATAGGAAAGATTTACGTAAGTCAGAAAATTGCTTTATTCCCAAATATGATGTTGAAGAGCAAGTGTTTGAAGAAGAAATAAAAACTGATGTAGATTCAAGTACACATACATCCCTGTTATCGCAACCAGATAAAAATAGTGTTACACGTTCAGGTCGTATTGTTAAACCACCAGTTAAATTTAAAGACTATATTATCAAGTTGAAATAAGGGAGGATGTGTGAGTATGTAGTGTTAAGTTAGATATAGATCATTGTACACTTGAATGTAGCTAACGTCAGAGAGTAGTAGTGTGTAGGCTAGACTTGTAACACGTGACAAGCTGAGTGATCTTGTACTTATATTGTACTTCTATAATTATATCAATATAACTAGTAATCAAATAACTATAGTAAAATGTTATTCATCATGCGCTGGCGGATATTTTGGAGTTCTTTCTGTGATTTGATGTGTATTTACAATAATTATGAATTATTGTACTAGAAGAAAACGCGCCGTAGGTTTGCTCTCATGTGAATCTAATCAGATCTAATCTAGGGTGTCAGAATATTATATACAAAATTTCAATTTTTTTATCCAGTGGTATTTGAGTTATCGTACCTCCAACATCCATTCTGACACACACACACAGACACACACACAGACATCATCGCGAATTTATCAAAATCGTGTTCTAGGGACCTCAAAACGTGCTTATCCATTGAAAACTCACTATCGAAATTTTAGCATGATTACAATTAATACCTCTCTTACAGATATGAGTGGCGAGAGGTAAAAATCGGAGAATAGGAATATAAAAATAGGAGAACACTCATTTCAAAATGTAGAAAAATTCAAATACTTAGGCATTATGTTAACCAACACAGGAGAAAGAGAAGCTGAAATTAAAGAAAAAATAATGGCAGCCAATAGAGCATATTATGCAAACATAAAACTATTGAAGAGCAAAACGCTATCAAAGAAAACGAAAATACAGATATACAAAACAATAATAAGACCAATAATAATGTACTCTGCAGAAATCATGACTATGACAAAAAAAGATGAGGAAGATCTGAGAATAGCAGAAAGGAAAATAATGAGAACCATATTAGGACCAATAAAAATCACAGAAAATGAATATAGATTACGGATGAACCACGAAATAGAGGAAGAAATGAACGGAGAAGACATAGTTAAAGCAATAAAGCAACAGAGAGCTAAATGGCTGGGACACATATGGAGATCAAATAAAGGAGACACAATAAAATCCATACTACAGTGGGAGCCCAGTGGGAAAAGAAGAAGAGACAGGCCTAGGCCCAAATGGCTACAAGAAGTAGAAGAAGATCTAAACAAAGCAGGTGTTAAGAAATGGAAAGAAAAAACAAAAAAACAGGAAATTATGAAGGGACATATGTCAGAAGATGAAAAGAAAAAATCTGACGTGTCCGTTACAATACCTCTCGCCTTGACATTGAAGTATTATTATTTAACCTCGTATTTAACCAAATATTAAGCTTTAATTTAAATAAAATACAACAACACCGTAACATTTGATATAATAATATAAAATAATCATACATTATATTATTTCTGTTTATCTGTCACATTGACAATTTTTATTTTTGTTTTAAATTTTATTTCTATTTCGGGACAAATCGTGGTAGGTAAAATTATATATTTAAAAAAATTATATTTCTTTATTCGTTAAAGATATAGAAACAAGTAAGATTGAATATTGTACAATGTAATTTCTTCTTTCATGTGTGGTATGTCAAATTGTAATAATCGCATTATTTTATACAATTTTTGCAAAAAATGTTATAGTGCTACAAGGAAAGTACCATTTCCGGTTGGTGGATTTTTACCAAAATCTTTTCAGCTCTTCATTAACATATATAAATGTATAATGGAAAATATTAGAATTTTATGTTCAGTAGAATTTGAGATAATGAACCGGGACGAAAGGCTATAGTAGGCGTACATACAGACTTTCATACACACACACAGACACACACACAGACACACACACAGACATCATCGTGAAAATAGTCAAAATAGGTTCTAAAGGTGCTAAAACGTGCTTATTGACAAAAATCTCGACATCGAATTTTTTCACGATCCCTATACCTCTCTAGGCGAGAGGTAAAAATGAAGCGGGGATTGATCCACCCCATAGGGGTGTTTAAGCCACTATATATAGTCTCTAACTTTGAAAACTTGCGGACCACGCTAAAAAAATTGTTGACTTAATTTGAGTAATTTCCAATACAATTTTCTCATTTTGCTATGAAAACCTCATAAGTTCGAAAAATGACATGGTGCAAAGTTATGAAGTTTTCACATTAACCTGCTAACACCGATGAAATGTTCGCGAGGCTTCGCGAAATCTGGTGGAGCATTCCGCAGGCCCAAATTCGTCGTCTCATCAACATGCGAGAGCGTTGTGCAGAAGTGCGTAGGCAACGCGGAGGAAACACGCGATACTAAACATGACATTCTTATGATACTTTAAATTTCAAATGCTCATAACTTTGGATCAAATCATCGTAGAAACTTGTTCTTTTTTTAACTTTAAAGGAAATTGTGTGAACTTTAATGTCCTTGCCTTGAATATCATCTACAATTTTTTTTGTACTCCGTGCAAGTTGTTAAAGTTGGACATTTTTTTCAGTCAAAAACATTTTTTTATTCACAATCGGTTGGTAATATGTGCGTTTACAACCTTCTAAACAGTTGGGAAGCGAGTCATTGTTTACTTTACTTCCCAGCTAGCCGGAAAAAACTTCCCGGCTAGCGGGGAAGTGAGCGTTTTCCAGCTAGGTAAACGTCACTTTCAGAAGCTTTTTTTGCAGCTTCTCGCAGTTCTAAAGGAATATTTTCGTCTTCACCATCTTCACTATCAGACAACATGATAATAAATATGCTCGATCTCGATAAAAAGCAGCAAGAAACTAATTATTGACAATCAATAAACATTTTTTCAAGTTACCTGGCAACCCTAGCAACTTTTTCATAGATCTCTATGTTGAAGTATCAAAACAAATTATAATAAAACTGTCATAAAATATGAATAAAATGAATATTTAAAACGGGCATATCAATAACCAATTGGATTGTGAATAAAATAGTATACATACCTCGCGGGAAGGCTCATTCGAGCCTCGCGTTCATAGATGACTTCGGTGCAAGCACCTCAGTCATCTAATGAAACGCTCTGCTGTCATAAAATATGAATAAAATGAATATTTAAAACGGGCATATCAATAACCAATTGGATTGTGAATAAAATAGTATACATACCTCGCGGGAAGGCTCATTCGAGCCTCGCGTTCATAGATGACTTCGGTGCAAGCACCTCAGTCATCTAATGAAACGCTCTGCTGTAATGAACCATTTCCCCGCTCGGTATGTAATATACTATTTTCTATAGTGGTTTACGGGACATGGGATGTATCGAATGTGGCTTTCAGGGACACCATTCGAAAGAGGAGAGAAAAAAATGATTTGTCCGCTTTTCCATTCTTCCGGCATTCTTTCTTCACGCCATACTATGAGAATAAGTCTATGTATTTGTTGTTGCAGGATTTCTCCTCCATGTTTTATTAATTCTATGCGTATCCCATATGTTCCTGGTGCCTTTCCATTACGCATGTTTGTTATTACTTCATTGACTTCTTCTAAGGTTGGTTCTTCTAATGGTGTTTCATCTGTTGAGTCTTCTTGTATTTCAATTTCTTCATTTTGTTGGTGATTTGTCAGTAATTGTTTGAAATATTCTACCCAAACTTGTTTGTATTGTTCATCATTTTCTGTTTTATTTCCTTTTGAGTCTTTTATGGTGTAATTTTTTGTTTTGGTCATTTACGTTCTGATAAAATCGTTTCGTGTTTCTATTAATTCTTTCTTTTTCAATATTTTTTATCTTATAATCAAACCAGTTTAGCTTTGTTTTTCCTTATTGTTTTATTAATTTCTTTTCTAATTCTTTCGTATTCTTCCCTCTCTTCTTTTTTATTCGGTTTTAGCCATTTCAACCTTGCGTTTATCTTTTTCATAACTATTTGATGACATTCTTCATTAAACCAAGCTTTTTTGTTTTTCCGTTTTTCTTCTCCTACACATTTTTTTGTTGCTTGGGTTATACATTTCTTTATATTAGTCCATTCGGTCTCTATAGGCTGTTCGCTTATCTGTTTTTCAATCTCCTTAACAAATTTTTTTCTTCTGGTTTCGTTGTTTATTTTGTCTATATCCCATTTAGGTTGTTTGCTTTGGTTATCGTTATGTCTTTTTACTTTGTGTCTGAGAGTTGCAGTTACCATAAAGTGGTCTGAGTCTGCACATGCTCCTCTATAAGTTCGTACGTCCGTGATTGTTGATTGCCTTCTTCCTGAAATCAGTACATGGTCTATTTGTGTTTGTGTAGTTTGGCATGGGATGTCCTTGTTATTTTGTGTAACCTGAGATGTTCATGCTTGGTACTGCTTATTATCAAGTTGTTTCTTGCTGCCATTCTACACAATCTTTGTCCGTTATTATTTGTACTTTCGTGTTCTGTGTATATTCCTGCTACCTGTTTTATATAATATTCCTTTCCTATTTGTGCGTTCAGATCACCTAACACTATTAGGGTGTCCAGTTTAGGAATTTTTGCTATTTCTTCATCCAATTTTCATAAAAAGCTTCTTTTTCTTCTGCTTTAGTATTTTCTGTTGGCGCGTATACGTTTAGCACCCATAGTTTGAAGGGCGTGGTATTTATTCTTACATAGGCTAATCGCTCGTTTATTGGTCTAAATTCTATTATTTTATTTCTATATATGCCTGTTATTATGAGAGCTACACCATATTGTCCTTGCTTCTCATCTCCAGAGTATTGGATTGTAAAGTCTGTGCTATCTATTACTCCTTTTCCTTTCCATCGAGTTTCTTGGATTGTTGCTATGTTGATTTTATACTTTAATAGTTCTGAAGTTAGAGACTGGCAACAAAAAAAAAACGGTGTTTTTCTATGGGGATTGAGAGGAGGTGAAATAAGTTTGACTGAAGATCGGCTCACACAGCTGTAAAGTAGAGATTTCGAGCTTTTGAAAACTCTCCTTTTCATCGATATTGGCTCATACCCATCGGAGTTATAACCAAAAAACGCTCAAAATGCACTTTAAATTTCAAATGCTCATTACTTTGGATCAAATCATCGTAGAAACTTGTTCTTTAATGTCCTTGCTTTGAATATGGTCTACAATTGTTAAAGTTGGAAATTTTTTTCAGTCAAAAACATTTTTTTTCTATGGTGGTTTACGGAACATGGGATGTATCGAATGTCTTCAACTGGTTAATCGTGGCTGGGTTATTGCGGAGTAGTCTTTTTTGTGGGGATATCTAAATAACCCAGCCACGATTAACCAGTTGAAGACCAATATCCGGGAAGAAATGGCAGCTATTCCCCGTGCAATGTGCCAGCGAGTTTTTACCAATTTGAGGTTTGCAGCGCGATGGTGCACACCTGGATGACGTTATTTTTATGAAATGAATTTCCCAGATGTAAATTTTTATAGAAATAAAAATTTGTATGTGAATTGTACTTAGTTTTTTTTAATGATTTTTTCAAATTCGTACTTCTTTCTGGCCCACCTTGTATATATGTACATATATATATATATATATATATATATATATATATATATATATATATATATATATATATATATATATATATATATATATATATATATATATATATATATATATATATATATATATATATATATTTACGATTTTTAATTTTTCCTATATGAAGTAATACACTACCTACTTTAATTTGCACTTTATTAAGACACATTTACAGTTTTCGAGAAATTGATATTAACTTTTATATTTCATATAGGGGTTCTAGTAGGCTATGCCTTCAAAAAAAGATATTTTTTTCTCATTTCAATGATGTATTATTTTTTGTATGCTATTAAATTTAACATTTAATTGTGATATTTTATTAAATGCAGTAAATTATAGTCATGATAAAAGAAAAGAATAAAAATAGTTTGTTATTATTTATTATTGTTTGCCAGTAAGATTTTAAAAATGAACATTTCAAATAGTGAAAAAATGTTAAGGCTTGGTTTTTAAAGTTCTTTAACGAAATTTGCGACGATTTTCTGTCAGCGATGTTCGCAGTGAGAGTGGTTTGTTTAAACAGAAGCAAATACAGCGAAAAAAATATTCAGTAACGCCAAAATTTGATTTTGGGTCTTAGATTTTTATTGAGATAATAAAAAATGAACTCATTAATAGCTTTATTGATAGATGAAGAAGATTTAATATTGTTACAACTGTTAGAAAATGAAGAGCGTGGAATTTGCAATAGACAAGTTGATTGTTTATTGGTAAAAAAAATTACATTTTTCGATGATAGCATAACGTATACCTACCGACCATACCAAACGATTTTTCATTAACAAACATCCATCAGAAAACATTCGGCATACGTGCAGCGTGGGTCCTAAGAGTCAACATGCGCCCTGAAAGTGTTAAGAGATACGTCATTTGTATATTAATATGTTCACTTCGTACTTTGAACGTTTTTGAAAATTATTTTCGACAGCTGAGAATTCAAATTCATCAATTATTTGTGTTAATTAAATCAATAATTAGTTCATATATTGACAAAAGCTTAACGTGTTATATTCTTATTGTCTAATTCACCTACTGTTATTATTTTAACATCAATTATTCACCAAATGTCAAAAATTATATTGATTTATTATTTATTTATGTATTAAGTATGTTTGATCCACCGGATTTGTATGCCGTTCGAAAATTTACATAATTAGGTTATACGTTATACTGTCATAGCAATTGTTAGAAAATTCGCGCAACTTTTTATCGGATTAAAGCGCTTATGTTCGAATCGATTCGTATTCCGTTCGAAAAACTTGCATAATTAGATGCATATTTCATTAAAAAAACAATAGTATACGTTATACTATCATCGAAAAATGTGTTTTTTTTAGTAATAAACAATCAACTTGTCCAGTGCAAGTTCCTCGCTCATCCGCTAATTTTGCTTGTTCATTGATCATTATATACCTAGGGTCATTGAATAGGAGTGATAGTTTTTTCAATAAAGATTTCTCGGTTTCTGAAATATATTTTATTTACTTCCAGGTGTCAAATTATTTAGTATAGTGTGCAGTTTCATGATGCAGCGTTTGACGCCTCTAGATCGGTTGGAAATAATAAAAAAATATTACCAAAGTTCAAGCTCAGTTGTGGGTGCTCAACGCAGGCTATAAGACGCACTGTGATAAAGTTTGAGTTAACATTACCAAGACAATAAGCCACCAAGAAGACAACGATATGTTCGAAGCGAGGAGAATATCACAGCTGTAGCGGCCAGTGTTGCGGATGAGCCAAATTGGAGCGATCTTGTGATCAGTGTCAACAAAGCCGTGGTGGACATTTTAATGATATGTTGTTCCGAACATAACTGCATTGTCCAAGCTTCCAAATAAGACAAAAACTAAATTGATATGTCGAACCGTTGATGTTTTATTTAAAATTAAAATCCTATCACTCTTAATGAAAGACCCTATATTTATAACTGCTAAAACCCTAGAGAGCATACGTTATACTATCATTACACTTTTTGGCAGAAGGCTGACGGACTATAATGTAAAATGTAAAAAAGTATTTCTTAGGCCGATGGGTGGGGGGAAATTTAACCCCTTAACCCTGCGTCATAAACACGCCACTGGTGAGCTTAATAATAGGATTCCGTGAACAGACAGACATGAAAGCGAGTTAATATTGACTTGTCATCCAGTTCTAAACTATGTTTAAAGTTTCAAGTATCAAGCTCATCGAGAAACGAGAAGTTAGTTTAAAATCAATTGTAAAATTTGTACTGATCAGACAGACAGACAAGAACGCGAGTTAATAAAAATGTGTTAATAATAAAAAATGGTAGATACTGGGTTATTGAGTTGTTCGTTAAGTTCAGTTATACACATATGCAATAATTAACATGAAGGAATTGGTTTTGTGATGCGCCACGGCCGCGTGGTTCTAGACACAGCCTTAGGTAAACATATTCATAACACAAAATAAGAAAAAGAACGATTCATTTTGCGTTTTTCAATTGTTATTATAGATAAAGATATTCGACCAGTTGATTTTCCAATCATTTTTCTGTAATGAAGAAAACTCTTGACTGAGATTTGCTTACTTCTTTAAAAATGAAATTGGATATTTCGTGTGAATAACTCAAATTGCCTAAAACATTAGAAATTTTGAAAGAAAATTTCATTCGTGAAAAAAAAACAATTTCGTCAAAAAACTTACGAATTATGAGTCAAAAAACCACAAATGCACTTTTTTCACAAACGCCCATAACTCTGTGCCAAATCGTCGTAGGAACTTCGTTTTTTGAAATTTCAATGCCTTTTCTGTGGATCGAGTCGACAAATTTTTTCCAACTCGGTACACATGGCCAAAGTTGGACGTGTTTTTGCCCAAAAACGTGTATTTTTTGTTCGGGTTTTGAAGGGTACGAAAAGAGATCATCCTAATCTGAGTTAACCCCCTTAAACTTTGTGTCGACTCATCGTAGGAACTTCGTTCTTTGAGTCCTACACAGGGAATTAAACAAATTTTAGTGCTCTTTTGGTGGATCAAGTCAAAAAAATGTTTAAACTCCGTACACATCGTCAAAGTTGGACATTTTTAAAATTAAAATTCTTTTTTTTGCACATGGGTGCTAGAGGGGGGTGGAAGGGGTTGCGCTTAAATTTGCATGCATGACTTTAAAGTTTCAAAGTTTCTCGCTCTCGAAGATTCATCGAAATCGATTGAAAATACACCGAGTTATGGCGGTTTGAAAATGGTCGATATTTTTACAAAGTTCAAATTTTTCATTTTTTTCCGTTAGTATATAAGGAAAAATATTAAATTACAGTTCACTTTACTCAAAATCGTTGATCAATTCGTCATTAAAATCGCATTCATACTCTTCATCGTGTATTTCTTCTTCGTTTGATCCGATTAGTGTAGGATTATGTTTCTCGATTTCATTTAAGGATTGTAGCAGATAGTTTTTTCTATCCCACGCTGCCACGCTGGAATATAAAGATATCCATCGTCTGACCAAATCTAGCCACTATTCTCTCGAGTAAGTGAAGGTAGAGCGTTGAGATTACTTGCATTATTCCACTTTTTAAAGACATAATTTCATCTTAAAAGTATTTGTTAAAACACACTTCTACGTAGAGAAAATTTATCTTTTACTACATTTGAACAATATTTTTAAATGAGCTTTGTTAAGAGCATCACAAGTTTTCTGTCCATAAATGTTACAAACCGTTCCAATTACCTCAATACTTCATCAGAGAACTTGCTTGTAGTACCGAAAGATATAAGGTCTTCTTGATACTCGCTGTTTTTGATATAGGTACCTAATCATAATATTGAATGAACTTATTTTCCCTTTTCGAGAAAAAGCAGCTGTGGTATCAGAACTAATTAAAGCATGGAGTTCTGGTAAGGCTTCACACACTTTCGGACCCAAAACTGCAGCTATAGAGGACAAGTTCAAGTTACTGAATCACCGGTTTTTTAAGATTTTCGGTTGTTTTCAAAACAATAAGCACGATATCCACAAAAAAGTTCATGTACTTTATTACGTAATTTTCGGCTCTTGAAATTTTATTTCGTGTCTAAATGTCAAAAGTCCCCGGTTTCGATGTCATAAGAGACATATTAGCAAACAAGGCAAAGTTTATTTGTACCTCATCACGTTGTTTTTTAGCATCATTTTGATTTGTCTTAAATACATTAAGCCCACATTTTACCTCTCGCCACTCATATCTGTGAGAGAGGTATTGTAATCATGCTAAAATTTCTATAGTAAGTTTCCAATTGATAAGCACGTTTTGAGGTCCCTAGAACACGATTTTGATAATTTCGCGATGATGTCTGTGTATGTGTCAGTGTGTGTGTCAGGATGGATGTTGGAGGTATACGATAACTCAAATACCACTGAATAAAAAATTTGAAATTTTGTATATAGGTTGGTGGAGGTGAAATGCGAACATAGGGAAATATATGACAATGGAGTTATCATGCTAGGCATGAATAAGTACTGTCAATGTCAAAGTAGCTGTCATATTATTGACATTTTTATTTTCATTAAAATATTTTCTTTGCATAATAATGTATGTGTACGAGCAGAACGAGAAAGTTTACATGTACTTTTAGATTTTATTATTATATCTGTTATTGATTACTCTTTTTGCCACACAAATTCACATTACTTCTTTTTGTGACACTACTTCAAAATATATCAAGATACCTGGCATGAAAGTTTGATTGTCATGTATGTTCCCTATGTTCGCATTTCACCTCCACCAACCTGTATAATATTCTGACACCCTATAGATTAGATCTGATTAGATTTTGGTGTTGATCGTGCTACCGGAAGTGGTAGTTTCTATAAGATCTGAAGAGTTTTTCTGGAATATCCTCAAAATTTATGAATTAATAGGAATTTTTTAAATAACATTGTATACTAAATGTTACTGTCTACAATATGTATTGAAAACGTTGTTTCTATCTAGCACCATTTTCCAATTACAAGAAGTTAAAAATTCTACAAAGTTACAATTTTGATTTATCTGCCTACCTATGAAAACAAAAAATAAAATATATGTATAAGTGTTAATGTCATAAATTTTTGACTCTTTTCAAATTGAAATGAAAAATATGAAATGTTATTTATTATTTATAAGGTCATAATAATCTTTAATAATACGAGTATTATAAAAACTACAATTACCGAATTCCCTTCTACAATGGTATATTTGTGAGTAAGTACCTACCTTCATACACACTCAGTAAAATAGTAGAGTATGGCGAGAGGTCATGTGTTGGCCACATCGGATTTTTTATGTCTTAAAAAGCGTATTCGTAATCTGTGGATTATGGTGCATAAAAACCGCAAAAGTTTGAATGTACCTACCTTAAATTTCAAAAGGCCCCGGTTTCAATATCATAAAAAACATATTAGCATTCTAGGCAAATATCATGTAGGTAATTTTGACGCTTTATAAATTTTGAAAGTACTACCAGCAATTCTTACACTACCAAGTGCGTTTATCTTAATTGCAAAAAACAGGGGAAAGGTCGTCTTGTTCCACCATTTTTCTAAAATGGCGGATTTAAGGTAGTTGTTTCTCGAGTGTACCTGTTCAAAAATTTGTTCAATGTGTTAAAAAATTAAGCTTATACAGTTTATAATTGCCTTAGCATGTATTTTTGACATATTATATACACAGATTGTATAAAAATAGTTGAAAGATAATACCAAACACTATAACAAAGGAATTTTCTGCAGAAGTATTTTTTCTTTAAACTGTACCTGTTCTCCCACAAACACATTTACAAGTTTCGTATTCCGATACACTCATACTAAATTATGGAGTTAGAAGAATAACTTTGGCAATGTCTCCGTTAGATAAGGATATTTATTTATATACAGGTTGGTGGAGGTGAAATGCGAACATAGGGAAATATATGACAATGGAGTTATCATGCTAGGCATCTTGATATACGTGGAATAAGTACTGTCAATGTCAAAGTAGCTGTCATATTATTGAAATTTTTATTTTCATTAAAATATTTTCTTTGCATAATAATGTATGTGTACGAGCAGAACAAGAAAGTTTACATGCACTTTTAGATTTTATTATTATTTCTGTTATTGTTTAGTCTTTTTGCCACATAAATTCACATTACTTCGTTTTGTGACACTACTACAAAATATATCAAGATACCTGGCATGAAAGTTCGATTGTCATGTATGTTCCCTATGTTCGCATTTCACCTCCACCAACCTGTATACAGGGGCTCGATTCTCAACTTCATTCGCGTTCACACGCATACGTGACAACGCGAATGGCTTCATTACGAATACGTCTCGAATGTAAACAAAAATCGTATTCTTAACAACCCCTCGCATTCGCCTTCTTACTACGCGAATGGTCATTATTGACAACATCAACATTGTAATTACGAGTGAAGCTAATTTCAGAGTTGATTTTGACAGAAATAATTTTAAATGAAAAGTGACATAAGAACCACATTTTTATGTTAAATAGTTTAAAAATTGTAAAGAATCTAAATAATACATTACTATAATTTTACAAATTTATTTCAAATATTTCGGCAAGAGATGTTCAGCAAAAATAGCAAGAAAATTAGGAAATTTTGTGTAGCACCTATATCAGGTGCAAAAATGACAATGTAAAAGAACGAAATCCAAACAGCGTACAGTGTACCAAAGATAATAATATACTACGTAATCAGATTGACGCTTCTTATGGAGCGCACGGAAACTTCTGATTTAGTTAAATTTGTTTTAATAGATGTCGCTAGTGTATTTGGTTGAAGCCGCGCGGACCCGAATCTCTAGTATGACATCACGCATTTCTCAAGGTTCGGAATCGTCCATTTAAATGGGGGAAGACTCTGTTGCTGTTACACCACACATCATGTTCCTGTTGTGTATTAGGGATAGAGTGATAATTTCCTGTTGAATGCAAGTTCAGTAAAGAAAACAGAAAATGTATTTTTGTTGAAAAAAATCATAATTTATTGAACGCATGAATAAATAGTTTTCTATATATTTATAGTTACAATAATTAAGTACAAAAGAAAATTATTAACTAATTTAACTAAACAAAGAAGTATTCGGAAAAACATTAAATAATAATGAAATTATTTTAAAAATACGTAGAATATTTTTTATATTTACCTACATTATTTTTATACACGTATAATTTATTTATTTTGCAAAATACGTAATTTAGGGTTTTGCTTATTGGTTTTGGCTTTCTTTTTAATATCTTTACTAATAAGTTTTGCATTATAACAAATTTTTACTTTTAGCAGCAAATCTAGCACAAATAATCTATGAATCTTGCAAGTATCTATCTCTTCAATCCAAGATTTGATCAGGATATTTTGTAATAGGATATTCGTAAGTCTTTTTTTAATGTTGTGCTGAAAATAAATTGCACCAAATTTGTTCTCAAATATACCTAATACAAAATCAATTATATTTTTGAATTCTATTGAAGGTGCCTTAAGTCCTTTATCGTCACCATTTATATTTATGTTTTTATAAGTTTTATTTAATAATAATATTTCATGTGTGTTGGTTAAATTGGAATGATTCTGTAATTTTTCTCTACATACTGTACAACTTGGAAACCGATCTACACATTTTTTGACCAAGTAGCCGGCAAAATATGATACAGAACATTCTTCAAGTGTTGCTTCATTTGTTGAGTTGGGATCTGGGTTTGGCGACAATGATAATATATTTGCATCACTTTCTGATTCAGATTCTGAAAAATGTTCTTCAACGTCAGAACTAGTATTGATACTTGATTTTGAAAAGACTTCAGAAGCAGGAACTGTAGTTGTTAAATTTATTAAAATATCAGAATCAGCTTCACAATTAGAAAACTTTGCTGGTTTCATAAGCGAATTTATAGCATTGTTTCTAAATATTGCACGAAAAGTTCTTGCAGTTGGGTTTCTATTATTACCACCTTTTTGTCGATACACGGAGAATAAATTTTCTAATACGTCCTGGTTTAATCGGTTTGTGAGTATAAAATCTATATTAAGTGTTTTTTTTTCTTCTTCAAATAATTGCAAAATACCTTCAATTGTCTGTAGTAGTCCGGTGAAACATGGTGGTTTACTTTGTTTTTTAGTTTTATTATCAATTTTTATCAATTTATCTAATATAGTTCTTGCTTCATTCATTGTATTCATTACTAATAAATTTTTATCAGACAGTGCAGATTGATAAGGATTGGGTACAAAACGTCTTTTACTATTGAGGCAGTCAAATAAATTATTAAGAAATGAAATAAATTCCGCAGTATTTTCTGCCGTAGTTGATTGTAACCCTTTAGTAGAAATGCATGTTTTAATTGTTGCTGCCATAGTATTACTTAATACTTGTACAGCCATCTTTACATTCATACGTTGAAATGAATTAGGAAAAATATGAGAATCTGTAATTTTTGTAAGTGCTCTACTTTTTGTATTTTTCTTGTCAATTTCATAAGTTTTCCTTATATCTGCAAAAGAAATAATTCTATTGTCTAGCATAAAATCTCCTGTTAGTAAATTGTTTCTGAAACTCTTAAATAGATGCGGTGTATCAAATAACGCGAAGATTTTTTTGTCGTTTATCTCAAAGTATGGTTTTTTGGCACTTACATTTAATTTTTTAAGTGCACTTTGATTACTAGTGCCTTGATCACAAACAATGGCTTTCGGGAGCAATCCTATATTATGTAATTTATCTATTAAAATTGTTATTAAATTTACTAAATCTGTTGCTTTTACGCCAGAACTGGATAAAAAGTAGGCAACAGGAAGTTTCCAAGCCGAATATAATCCCCTTATCATAAAAACTAAACAGTAGTTTGCAGCTAATGACTTTCTTCCTAATGGTCCAAGATCTTCCAGTCCTTCAATAATATCGGCATCGGTGCTATATTCCAATTTGTTCATTATGCACATTTCGTCAAAACATACTACACATGATTTTTCCTTCAATGTTGAATGGGCAAATTTTTTTTCAAGTTGATTAAATAATTTGACACTAAAACCAGGCTTGAATTTAGACGAGCCCAGCCACTTTCTTATCGTTGATGGAGCTGGTAATATAATTTTTAGAGATCTTAAAAATTTATAGGTAGATGGTGATTTATAAAACATCATCAATGCCAAGTTTTTTTCCAACAAAGTCCATTGTGTTCGTCGTTTTCGGAATTGCATTTTAGCAAAGGTTTTCGAATATATGGAAGGAAATTGGAAACTGTTAAAAATGCTATCGGCTGTGCTTAATTTCTTATAATAATGAATTTTACGTTTATATTTGGATATTTGAGATCTTTTACTTTGTATTGTTCGTTTCTTGCTTTTAATTTCTAGTTTTAACTTTTTCTTACGGGGAGTATCGTCGTCGTTATTATATTCTAATTTTCTTCTTGACGCTTTGGGAGTGGGTATATCAGTGACGGATTTTAAAAAATCATTCGTATCCTCATCTGGCAACATAGATAAAATCGGTGATGAGTTGTTTACAGACGGTGACTTTGGTTTATAATTATTTATACGAGTATATACTTTTGTTGGAGTCTTTACTTTTAATGATACTGGCGAGAGAGAATCTATTTTGATTGAATCTTTTGATGATGACGGATCACAGATGAGAGGTAAATTGGTTGAAAAAATGCTAGATGGTGACTTTGGTGAAATGCGAACATAGGGAAATATATGACAATGGAGTTATCATGCTAGGCATCTTGATATACGTGGAATAAGTACTGTCAATGTCAAAGTAACTGTCATATTATTGAAATTTTTATTTTCATTAAAATATTTTCTTTGCTTAATAATGTATGTGTACGAGCAGAACGAGAAAGTTTACATACACTTTTAGATTTTATTATTATTTCTGTTATTGATTACTTTTTTTGTCAGACAAATTCACATTACTTCGTTTTGTGACACTACTACAAAAGATATCAAGATACCTGGCATGTAAGTTCGATTGTCATGTATGTTCCCTATGTTCGCATTTCATCTTCACCAACCTGTATATGATTATTTTACACACGTCATTTCTGGCCAATAAGAATGCATAAGTTTTTCGAAGAGGGCAGTTTTTCAGCGATAAAATTTGATAAAACCACAGTAGGGTAACCATGGTTACATTTTGTTTATTAAATGTTTTTAATGTTGCAAACGTCAAAAATAAAATAATAATTATCGTTCGTGAAATAATCAAGCAAATATAATTCGAGTTAATTGGTAAAATTTACTCAGCTTTGCTGTCGTGATTTAAATATGTCCATTTTGACACTCGTTTGTCCGTTTCTACGCAACAACTATTCGTAAATTTTACCGATAAATTTATGGCTTTTATTATATTACTTATGAAAATCGCATGACACAATTAACAGCCAATGGATGAATTGATTAAAATAATAGTAATCATTGTTATATAAAAATTTTCTCGGAAATTTTTTACTAGTAGCTTGAGTAACTTAACAGAAATTAATAAGCGGAAATTTTTCGTCATCTGTCACTTTGACATTAAATTAAAAATTGGTTAAATTGTCATTTTTAGTGTAAATAAGCAAATAATAAGGTAAATAATACATATTTATAAAAGTTTAGTACAAATTTAGTAAATATTTCAATTTTCTATTGCAAAAAGAATTCAAATATAGAGCGGCGGTGTCATTGCGAAATTCTTACCGAATATACACTCGTGCGTGCATTAATTCATATCCAGGAAATTTTTTATCGTGCATTCCAACAACGTAATTAGGTCTCGTTCGGGTCTCGTGTACCACTCGAGCTAATTAAGACGTTGGAAAACACTCAAAAAAAATTCCGAAAAGAATTAATGCACATGTGATATTATAAGTGATAATTAGGTACCTATTTTTACAATTTTAATATTTTTCTGAAATAAAGCAAGTTTAAATTGATATTAATTAAATAATAACATCCAAAATATAGCATATTTTATGATATTTTAACTCAATGTAGATATTTTATTTAGGCTTAAATTAAAATTTTACAACAACAGAAAGTAAATGTGACCCTTCTGCTTCAATGTAGTGTAAATATTATTTATGAAATTTGCACGGGACTACAAAATTCATTATAAAACAAAATCCCTTTTTCGATACAAATACAAAGTGGCAAAATACTAAATTTTGCAGTTCCGTGCAAATTTTATAAATAATACTTACACTACATTGAAGTAGAAGGTTCACATTTACTTTCTATTGTAAAATTTTAATTTAAGCCCAAATAAAATATCTACATTAAATTAAAATATCGTAAAATATGCTAAATTTTGGATGTTATTATTTAATAAATAACAATTAAAAAATATATCAAAACAATAGAAAGAAGCCGTAAGAAAGCTAGGCGCGCACTTGCCATTTTCTGTCGCGCGACTATAATAATTATTATAGTCGCACAAATAGAATAACATATAGTTGTAAATCAATTTAAAAACTGACACAGTTACATTGTTTGGTCGCAAGTGCGTGTATCAAAATATTATGATTCTCGCTCTTGCGACTAAACAATTGCAACAATTTTAAAACGTATTTTCATGAAACATGTTGCCTTGTTGTGTATAAATATTTTTTTTTAATTTGAGAAAAAAATAAGATCGTTAATATAGGTAGGTAACTATAACTAATTATCAATACAATACGAAACCATGTTTTATGAACAACTGGAAATTCCTCGCGTTATTATTTGTATTGCAAAATGTTTTGTTTCCAGTTCTAAGAAAAAATAAACGCTTCTAGTAACCCTTGGGGGGAAACGGTATCATAAGCACAAGTATTACATTGTTGCAAAATTCTTACGAGCACTAAAATTCGATGTTTTATAGAATGTCATTAATTTATTTTCCATTTTATTATTTAAATATATAGTAGTGTACCTAGTTCAAGTTCAGTAATTAGCTTGGTCCGCAATTCTGATAACTCACAATGAGTTCGGTAAATAGCTAATTCTAGATCTAGTTAAAATCATAAAATTAAAAAGCAAATAAACTTACCTGAATTTACAATCCATTTTTGCAAACGTTCTTTATCATTTATTGGAAATCGATACATTTTTAATTTAGAATGATGCTGATTTTTCCCACAATTAATATATTGGCACACGCTGCCTGGCATAATTAATTGTATTAGTATTATATAAATATAAGAAACAATAATAGAGAAATTGAATAATAATTTCAAACCACTACGAATAAATTATTCCCAGTAAGAATAAGGCAAGTATTAAGAAATCGGGAATGAAGTAGACTACGATTACAGAGTCATCTTCTGGACGCCGGTAAACTACGATGAAGTATGCCAGCAGTGCTGGTCTCTGGTGGACGCCAGATAACTATGCTAACCTGAATTTGTACAGGCAATGCCAATCTGATTACGTAGTATATTATTATCTTTGAGTGTACGTAAATAGTTTATTTTCGACTTTTAATTTACCAGGCTTATATTCAAATCCTGAAATGATTGAGGCCAATATCATCCAAGCAATCCGTGAGCTACAGCCCGAAACCATCAACCAGGTCTTGGAAAATTGGAGTGACAGAATGCGCTACTGCGAAGCCAACCGAGGCAGCCACTTGAACGAAGTTGTATTCCATAATTAATGGGAATGTTTGCTCTTACTAATGAAGCCATAATACATGGGAAAAAATTAATTTTGTTCATTTTATTACATTTTTAAAAAGAAACTTGTATTTGGCCCACACACATATATACACACATTTAGAATTCTCTTATTTATGTGTTATGTTGTATGTGATGATAAACATTTTTATTTCTAAATATACAATTTCAAAGTACCGCAGACGGACCAGTGGAGTCTATCGGACTCATATTTTGTTTAAGAACTACAGACGTGTATTTAGGTCTGTATACTTGTCTAGTTTTTATTCAATTTTTTTAAATTAGGGATCATGTTCAGGCGATGAAGATATGGAACGCCGTTTTGATATTTAATACCAACACATATTCAATTTCATTATTAATGTAGTATTAAATATTTATCTTTATTTATTTTAAGCCTCAAATAATTCTTTGTTATTTATTATATCACTTAATTTATTTCGAACAATTTTATATATCACTGAATTAATTTTTAACATAGCAAAATATCTTGTGATATTTTTAACTGATGACATCTAATGACAAGAAGTATAAATTCAAATATTACAATGAAACATAAAGCAATTTCGTAGACTTACAAATTTGTCCGTTAGATGTATGGAACGCCGTTTTGATATTTAATACCAACACATATTCAATTTCATTATTAATGTAGTATTAAATATTTATCTTTATTTATTTTAAGCCTCAAATAATTCTTTGTTATTTATTATATCACTTAATTTATTTCGAACAATTTTATATATCACTGAATTAATTTTTAACATAGCAAAATATCTAGTGATATATTTAACTGATGACATCTAATGACAAGAAGTATAAATTCAAATATTACAATGAAACATAAAGCAATTTCGTAGACTTACAAATTTGTCCGTTAGATGTCACATCTATATTTAAACTGGACATTATTTTTAACATTACAATAAATAATATGATTTATATATTCTTCCAATATTTAAATTATCATTCTAAATTTTCCAATGCTACGTTATAATATTGAAAAAAATTATGTAAAAAAAAATTTGCGTGTATTATTTTATAGGTATTTAAATTTTATCATGTTTATGCCCAGTGTTCTAAAATCACCATCAAAAATATAAAAGTTGCACAATTATTTAAATATAATTTTTTATAGTGTCATTTGGTTTCTACAATATATTAAATATAAAGTATATATTGTAATGATATAATGACTTTTAAGCATAAATGTAGTTCACCGTTTTTATTTTCAAAGCTAAGAAAAATTCTACTTCATATTTATTAGGTATGATATATTTAAAATATATTTTTCTAATGTTTGTATTATTTTCCCACTATTAAATATATCATTGAATTTATTTGGAATAATTAAAAATATCATTGAAATAATTTCTAACATTGAAAAATATTTCAGTGATATAAATAACTCCAGTGATATCATAAATAGTCGACATCTATCGGTAAAAAGCAATTATTATTAGGCTAGTGTAATTTGAGCTTAGTGATTATTTTGTAAGGCAACAGATGGCGCCGGCGGTGCATGTATTTCAATTTAGAAAATGCGGGAATTTTAAACTTTTCCAAATACTTTATGAGTAGGTATTTGTCCATTCCTATGACACAACAACCATGATAGAAATAACAAAATATTCTCTAGTTACCTTTATTATATTTCAAAATCTTCTCTAGATAGTTTATATTATGACAAGTGACAATAAATTGTCAAACACATTCAAATTGATAAAAATTCGGAATAAGTGTTACATTGTTACATATAAATAATATATATCTGTACCCCAGAATAAAAGTGTATTATGTCCAAAATCCAATATTTGCAGAAAAAAAATTTAAAGACAAATATATTGAAACATGTCTTATTATATCCCTTATAATCTAGTCAAGATTATTACCAATTTTTTTTATACAAAAATAACCTTAGTCTTTTGATTGTAAATTGTTTTTAATCATTGTTTTTAAATTTGTACTTTTGTTAATTGTTAATCTGAAAAGTTGTAAGGATTTAGTATTTTTACCACTTTTATTTTAGAAAAATAAGTAATAAATTATTGGTAACTATTATAATTATTACAAAAAAATATAATTATTCGTAATTTTAATAATAACGTTAATCATCTTGTTGGTCCACGGCTGTGTTGTCATGATGTTTTAAATTTTTATAAAAGTCGTGGAACTCTTGCGGAACCCACTTGAGCAGATTTTGTAAATGTCTATATTTTTTCGTCGATATAGGGTATAACCTATTTCTTATGGGTGGAATTTGTTGCAGTGGAATAATACGCCTTCCTGTCTTATTTAAATCTACTTTTGTAAATTCTTGAGACTCAAAATCAGTCTTGAAATAAAGAATGCCTTTGTCGGCAGCTCTTAGTTGTAAGTGTAGGTACTATTTTAGAAATCCTGAAATCTTCACCAGATTCAAATTTCTTGCGATTAACAAACGGTGATGTGGAGGGTGTGGACTGTGGAGGTGTTGTACAATTGTTTGAAATCTTCTGATTCCATATTTATGACATGAAATGGGTTGTTTTTACTGCAAATTTGCGCCAATTGCTGCTAGTCCCATGGTGTCATAATTTGGAATCCTGCAATTTTTTTTCTCCCTTTCGATTAGAGAATGACTTGCGTCAACCTCTGGGTGAGTGTGCCCCCTGAGCAAAAATTTGTGGTTTATAGGTTTTAACGATGGGAAAATGATTAAAATTCAAATGTACGTCATCACCATAATAATATTTCTGTTCTGACAAGGACAATTGTCAAGCCAAATTGTTATTTTGTCAGTTTGTGGTTTGATATTTGCCAAAGCCCATTTCAGCATTCCAGACGCCATTTCATTTTTCCCACGACTTGCCTTCGATTCGTCCCACATAACGCATGTAACCATTTTGTTTGTTGCGTCGTATATTGTATAATTATATGTCCATAGTTTCAGTGAGTAGAAACTTTGCGAGTTGGTTAACACACTAGTTGGAAGGCATTTTTATAAATCCACTTGTTCGATACGCAATGTATTTGTGTCAACGGAAATAAATTTAAAAAAATTTAATTTAACAATGTATTTGTCAGAAAGTCATAAAACATAAACTCCCTAGGGAAGATGTTTAAATATTATATAACTGAAGAATAATATATTATTTCTGTCATGGTTTTTGTGTCAGAAATGGACAAATATCTACTTTAAAAATATCCAGTATAATTTAAATTTCCCGCATTTTGTAAATTGAAATAAATGCACTGCCGGCGCCATCTGTTGCTTTTCGAAATAATCACTAAGCTCAAATTACACTAGCCTAATAATAATTGCTATTTACCGATAGATGTCGACTATTTATGATATCACTGGAGTTATTTATATCACTGAGATATTTTTCATTGTTAGAAATTATTGCAATGATATTTTTAATTGTTCCAAATAAATTCAATGATATATTTAATACTAGAAAAATATTTCAGACGTTAGAAAAATATTTTTTAATTATATCATACTAAATACAAATGAAGTCGAATATTTCTTGGCATTAAATATGACACAGTGTAGTGTAAATATAATATTAGTGATATTATAAATTGTTCGAAATAAATTGAGTGATAAAATAAATAACAAAGAATTATTTCAGGCTTAAAATAAATACAGATAAATATTTAATACTAAATTAATAATGAAGTTGAATATGTGTTGGTATTAAATATCAAAACGGCGTTCCATATAGATGTCACATCTATATTTAAACTGGACATTATTTTTAACATTACAATAAATAATATGATTGATATATTCTTCCAATATTTAAATTATCATTCTAAATTTTCCAATGCTACGTTATAATATTGAAAAAAATTATGTAAAAAAAAATTTGCGTGTATTATTTTATAGGTATTTAAATTTTATCATGTTTATGCCCAGTGTTCTAAAATCACCATCAAAAATATAAAAGTTGCACAATTATTTAAATATAATTTTTTATAGTGTCATTTGGTTTCTACAATATATTAAATATAAAGTATATATTGTAATGATATAATGACTTTTAAGCATAAATGTAGTTCACCGTTTTTATTTTCAAAGCTAAGAAAAATTCTACTTCATATTTATTAGGTATGATATATTTAAAATATATTTTTCTAATGTTTGTATTATTTTCCCACTATTAAATATATCATTGAATTTATTTGGAATAATTAAAAATATCATTGAAATAATTTCTAACATTGAAAAATATTTCAGTGATATAAATAACTCCAGTGATATCATAAATAGTCGACATCTATCGGTAAAAAGCAATTATTATTAGGCTAGTGTAATTTGAGCTTAGTGATTATTTTGTAAGGCAACAGATGGCGCCGGCGGTGCATGTATTTCAATTTAGAAAATGCGGGAATTTTAAACTTTTCCAAATACTTTATGAGTAGGTATTTGTCCATTCCTATGACACAACAACCATGATAGAAATAACAAAATATTCTCTAGTTACCTTTATTATATTTCAAAATCTTCTCTAGATAGTTTATATTATGACAAGTGACAATAAATTGTCAAACACATTCAAATTGATAAAAATTCGGAATAAGTGTTACATTGTTACATATAAATAATATATATCTGTACCCCAGAATAAAAGTGTATTATGTCCAAAATCCAATATTTGCAGAAAAAAATTTTAAAGACAAATATATTGAAACATGTCTTATTATATCCCTTATAATCTAGTCAAGATTATTACCAATTTTTTTATACAAAAATAACCTTAGTCTTTTGATTGTAAATTGTTTTAAATCATTGTTTTTAAATTTGTACTTTTGTTAATTGTTAATCTGAAAAGTTGTAAGGATTTAGTATTTTTACCACTTTTATTTTAGAAAAATAAGTAATAAATTATTGGTAACTATTATAATTATTACAAAAAAATATAATTATTCGTAATTTTAATAATAACGTTAATCATCTTTGGTCCACGGCTGTGTTGTCATGATGTTTTAAATTTTTATAAAAGTCGTGGAACTCTTGCGGAACCCACTTGAGCAGATTTTGTAAATGTCTATATTTTTTCGTCGATATAGGGTATAACCAATTTCTTATGGGTGGAATTTGTTGCAGTGGAATAATACGCCTTCCTGTCTTATTTAAATCTACTTTTGTAAATTCTTGAGACTCAAAATCAGTCTTGAAATAAAGAATGCCTTTGTCGGCAGCTCTTAGTTGTAAGTGTAGGTACTATTTTAGAAATCCTGAAATCTTCACCAGATTCAAATTTCTTGCGATTAACAAACGGTGATGTGGAGGGTGTGGACTGTGGAGGTGTTGTACAATTGTTTGAAATCTTCTGATTCCATATTTATGACATGAAATGGGTTGTTTTTACTGCAAATTTGCGCCAATTGCTGCTAGTCCCATGGTGTCATAATTTGGAATCCTGCAATTTTTTTTCTCCCTTTCGATTAGAGAATGACTTGCGTCAACCTCTGGGTGAGTGTGCCCCCTGAGCAAAAATTTGTGGTTTATAGGTTTTAACGATGGGAAAATGATTAAAATTCAAATGTACGTCATCACCATAATAATATTTCTGTTCTGACAAGGGCAATTGTCAAGCCAAATTGTTATTTTGTCAGTTTGTGGTTTGATATTTGCCAAAGCCCATTTCAGCATTCCAGACGCCATTTCATTTTTCCCACGACTTGCCTTCGATTCGTCCCACATAACGCATGTAACCATTTTGTTTGTTGCGTCGTATATTGTATAATTATATGTCCATAGTTTCAGTGAGTAGAAACTTTGCGAGTTGGTTAACACACTAGTTGGAAGGCATTTTTATAAATCCACTTGTTCGATACGCAATGTATTTGTGTCAACGGAAATAAATTTAAAAAAATTTAATTTAACAATGTATTTGTCAGAAAGTCATAAAACATAAACTCCCTAGGGAAGATGTTTAAATATTATATAACTGAAGAATAATATATTATTTCTGTCATGGTTTTTGTGTCAGAAATGGACAAATATCTACTTTAAAAATATCTAGTATAGTTTAAATTTCCCGCATTTTGTAAATTGAAATAAATGCACTGCCGGCGCCATCTGTTGCTTTTCGAAATAATCACTAAGCTCAAATTACACTAGCCTAATAATAATTGCTATTTACCGATAGATGTCGACTATTTATGATATCACTGGAGTTATTTATATCACTGAGATATTTTTCAATGTTAGAAATTATTGCAATGATATTTTTAATTGTTCCAAATAAATTCAATGATATATTTAATACTAGAAAAATATTTCAGACGTTAGAAAAATATTTTTTAATTATATCATACTAAATACAAATGAAGTCGAATATTTCTTGGCATTAAATATGACACAGTGTAGTGTAAATATAATATTAGTGATATTATAAATTGTTCGAAATAAATTGAGTGATAAAATAAATAACAAAGAATTATTTCAGGCTTAAAATAAATACAGATAAATATTTAATACTAAATTAATAATGAAGTTGAATATGTGTTGGTATTAAATATCAAAACGGCGTTCCATATGAAGACGCGAACCATTAGAGATGAGATGGCCATTTGCATGCATTTAAAAATTAAACTTCGAAAGTTAAATTGTATTATATACAATAATGTATGCTTAATGTAACAATATTTGTATCTATAACCTAAATTTGTTGAACGGTACGTCTGAGTTAGCAAAATAAATTGCCCGGATAAGGGTTAAGTGTATTTGTTTAAGAATATGTAAAATATAGTATATCTTATATTGATTCACGACTTTACCGCATTTAATTTTGATATTTCAATATGAACTTCGGTGATACGATCATCAGACGAAAAAACACATTAAAGTCAAGGCTTCAAATTTTCTTGTAACATATAAAATCGCATTCAAAATGAAGGTATTTCTTAATATTGCTTTCAGAGGAAACGGGAAATGCAATCAGTTGTAAAATGTTTCCTTTAGACTGTTACAATATTAAAATAAACTTCATCTCGTAGAATCGAGAATATGGATTAATAATAATACAATGAATTTAACTGTAAGATAAAAATACAAGGAAATAAAATAAAACATTATGAGGTGTGCATATTGAAGTGCATTTTTGAATTATTAAAATTGCAATGAGCATAAAATGTTTTATTGCTTCTACTTGAAAAATTTCTTTCCATGTTAGCTTTGGCGTTCATATTAAATTTTGTAAGTATTACAAAGACATTAATTTATTTGCCAATGTAATAAAATAAGTACAAAGGCATTACAAATATACAATGCGCACTTTTTATAATTTCATCTTTATTATTAAAAAGTAATTTTTCATATTGCGTAAGAGGTTAAGGTAGAACTACTCAAAACTTTGAGAGCTCCAATGTTGAAATTTGAAAACTTTTAGCTGTAAACACATCAACGTGACAAAACGGTGTGTAGAAACTTCTATAATGGCAAAGTAAAGATACAATTTAGAATATTAGTTTATGTATTTTAGATGTTCAATCCTTAAAAGCTTTCTGAATTTAGATTAATTTTCGACTTGCACACTTTCCTCTTCCATTTCAATTACAAGGCAACATATTCGGATATAATAACTCATGAAAAATTTATTGAGTTTAAATTTCTTTTATACAACTTTTGTTCAATATTACGAAATGAATTATTCACTCACAGTTTCAGTTGTCTCAAACTGTTATATATCTATGTATCTGCTGATTAAATTTTCTGAATAATAAATAAGTACGACAAATTCTAGAAGTTATGTAGCCAATAGATTTAATGTTAGTTAATTTTTGTATAAATGTAATTATGTACTATAATCTATAATATGTGCTTTGTAATTAAATCTTCGGCATCCGCACAACAGTCCTTAACGAGCCTAGGCCTCGAGTACCGTAGTAGAGAAGTAGGTATCTACTCATTATATAGGGTGTTTTTTTTAGACATGTGGTTTTCAAGTTGACACTACTTTTTTCGGAGATGGTCTTTTTGACAGCTGTCACTTGATTTATGCTCAATTTGGTTTGCCATTTCATAATGAATAGACTTACTCCTCAACAACGTTTGCAAATCGTGCAAATTTATTACCAAAATAATGGTTCGGTTCGCGCGACGCATCGCGCGCTGCGTCCAATATTCGGTCGACATAATCGCCCAGCAGAGTCGGTAATTCGAGCAACCATGGATCGGTTTCGCACCACGTTTACTCTAGTGAATAATGCGCATCCTCAGAGACGCCGTACAGTGCGCACCGAAGACGCTATTGCTGCTGTGGAGCAGAGTATCGAAGAAGACCTGAATGAGTCCATCCGCCATCGCGCGCAACAATTGGAGCTGTGCCCATCCACTTTATGGAAGATTTTGCGGAAGGATCTTTGTTTGCGGGCTTACAAAATCCAACCCGTGCAAGAATTGAAGCCAAACGACCATCAAGCGCGTCGCACGTCCGTGAATGGGCCCAAAACGAGATGGCCACCGATCCCGATTTTCACAAGAAAATTTAATTTTTTTAAATTTAATTTAAATTTAACACCGCTGGACTATTTCTTGTGGGGTTATGTGAAGTCGCTTGTCTACGCAGATAAGCCCGAAACGATTGACGCCTTGGAAGAGAATATTCGGAGCGTTATTGCTGACATACGGCCTCAATTGCTGCAAAAGTGGTCGGAAATTGGGCCTCTCGACTGGAATTTATTCGAACCAGCCGCGGCGGCCACTTGCCCGAAATCATTTTTAAAACATAATGGCAAACCTTTATCTTTATATTAAAGCTAAATTCTTGGCCATAACATTAAATTATATGCGTTTTATTTCTTCTTAAAAACCACACGTCTAAAAAAAACACCCTATATAACCGATAAGGTTGTAGCAATATTAGGTGAAAATAGGGGGTAGGATGAAAAAGGAAAGGAATTTTATTTAAAGGAAAAGGATGAACCAGTCGTGGCTGAATTAGGAAGGGATTAATTGGGAGCGGAATTAATCATGACATTCGGAATCTTTATTTACACACTTTACTTAAATATTTAACTTTAATAAACACACACATATCGAATAAACACTAATGCAAATAAAAATACTAAAAAAACTTATAAAAAATACTTAAAGTTACGCAACACTGCGTAACCGCACACAAGGGCTACATTATCGTAGAACCGCTTTACCCCGACTCTCTACAAGAAGTGTGCTCAGACGCCCAAAAGTCAAGGGGACATCTGGCTTAGGGGTACGGGGGATGAAAATGACCTCTGAACCGTTGTATCTAAAAATAACTTAAGATAACAAAAATTCAGAGCCTAGCAGATGAGAATCATCTTGCTACAAGGTAAGTCGATACCTACCTACCTATGTTACGAATTTCGATATGCGAATTAATACACGTAAATAAACAAAGGATAAACTCATTTATTTATACCTATTAATATAACAAGAATATTATGCGTTTTATAATACCGAGGATGTTGCTAAGCGACGAGGTGAACCTGAGTCTCTTTGAACATCCAAGAGGGATAAATCGCATATAGTCCAGGCGAACTAGCATATATCGGCGACAAAACTCAAAGAAAAATTTTTTTTCATAGGAATGTTGTAATTGACTTCCTAACTGACATACTAAAAGTCCCCATCGATCCGCCTTGTGCTAAGTCCACCATCTTGAAAAAATGGTGGAACAAGACAACTTTTCTCCGGTTTTTTGCAATTATCTCGAAAATGGGTAATTTTAAGCAAAAATCCCTAATACCAAACAGAAAGAGCATGAAATTTCCTTCAAGATAGTCCCATTTGTTTTTACTGTATTCATACAGATTTTGAAAAAATCGTAAATAAATATTTTTATAATTCTAACAATCTAAGCCGATTTGATTAAATCATGATTTTTTTCTCATATTACACAAAAACGACTGTAATTTATTAACGGATAATAATTTCGAATTCGGGATTTCAGTATTCGATTCTAAACAGGAATTAAACACAAAATTTTAAAGAAGTGACTAAAATACATTTTTATGATTTTGAAAATATGTTTAAATTTTTTCGAAACTGGCGTCTTAAAATGTCTATTATGAAATAATTATTATAGAAAAATATGTTAAGAATCAAATACTGAAATCCCGAATTCGAAATTATTATCCGTTAATAAATTACAGCCGTTTTTGTGTAATATGAGAAAAAATCATGATTTAATCAAATCGGCTTAGATTGTTAGAATTATAAAAATATTTATTTACGATTTTTTCAAAATCTGTATGAATACAGTAAAAACAAATGGGACTATCTTGAAGGAAATTTCATGCTCTTTCTGTTTGGTATTAGGTATTTTTGCTTAAAATTACCCATTTTCGAGATAATTGCAAAAAACCGGAGAAAAGTCGTCTTGTTCCACCATTTTTTCAAGATGGTGGACTTAGCACAAGGCGGATCGATGGGGACTTTTAGTATGTTAGTTAGGAAGTCAATTACAACATTCCTATGAAAAAAAATTTTCTTTGAGTTTTGTCGCCGAGCCCATATAAAAATTTTCTAGTTCGCCTGGACTAATATATTCGCGTTATATTCAAAACTTAATCGTATCATAAACGATTAAGTATAGCGATGTTAACACAAATCAATAATTTTATCTGTCAATTAGTTGATAGTTTGAAATACAAGTTATATTCCGCGTTGTTGATTTTTCAATGATCAATTTTCAGACAAATACATATACCTATACGTCAAACCAAAGTTAAATTTTTTGACATATTGACAGGTAAATAAACAAAATTTTACATATTTTAGCAATCTCTTGTAAAGAAAGTAACCTAAGTGAGGTAACGAGCGAAAACTATTAGCAGCAGAGTTATTCTGCACATCATCCTGTAAATGTTTTGTGTAAAATATACAGTTTTTCTGAAATTTTTAGCATTGTCATATTAATATACCTGATTTTTTCAAAATTTTACTAAGTACATTCGAAGATAAGGGGGAATGCCCTTGTTTAATACATTTTTATAAATTTACCTATCAAAAAATTACTGAAATTTTTTTTTGTTGCAATATGTCATATAAAAAGTTGACATTTTAAAACTGTCAAGAGCACGTAAAGATATTGTGTCTGTAAACTGTTCAAAAACTAAATTTGTTTGAACAGTACAAGAACTGTGCAAAAATATTTTATTTGCAGTTTAGAAGAAGTGTAGTATTATAATATATTATTTTTCAAGTAACGGAGTACACTGTACATCGCCGTCACACTCATTTGCATTGCTTATATTTTCTTTCAAAATTTATTAAATCTCAAATTGACAGTTAGTTTGACATACAGAGATAGAAAAATCGTCGATATTTTTGTTTTTGAGAGAAAAATTGGTCGCATGTATTCCGCGATTATTTTAATTAAAACACAAATCTCGTCAGAATAAATTTATATTATTGTAACAGACGGCCGAACAGCATTTAATTATTTATTTATTTTGGTTTTGTAAATTTCAAGTTCAAAATTACTTTTAACATTTATTATTTTTTTATTACTCTTTCGGACTTTCACTTTGAAATTATTTTATCTTTTTATTACTGTAAAACTTGAGGAATTTTGCAGTTTCTATGGTCTTTTCAAATTCCTAGTTTTTGAGATATAACACGGCGACTGCAGGACATTTTTATTACTTATTTCTGAAAAAGGTTTTTCTAAATTGCTTTATTACTTGTTGGAATGTGTCCCAGTTAATTTTAGAAGTTAGGTTTAGTAACATTTTCTACTGTCCTTGCAGAGTTCCTGTTATATCTCGAAAAACCAATCAAAGTTGACGATCTTGAAGGAACCACCCCTTATGGGTTATAAGGGGTGGGTCCAAACAAAACAGAAAATTGATAAAAAGACGAAAAAATGGTAAAAGCTCTCTCTCTGCTGTCAAGTTTTTGCGAGTGTTAGTTTTGAGTTTAAGTGTATTATTCGATTCAATTTTTAGAGTTAAGTGAATTAAAATGGAACTATGTAAGTAGAACTTTTAATTATTATATTCCATGTTGTCGTTCATATTTGTGTTTCATGTTTGTATTGTCGCTTCTGTATTGTCGCTTTTGTATTGTCGCTTAATTCCTAATTTCAACGTTTATATTTTACTTTATTATAATTTTTATCTGTCACATGTCGCGAGTGTTTTATTAACTAAATCTCCTCTCCCAGTGCTATCAATTAAGTTGAGTTTACCTATACCTAGCTAAAAGTAACTCTGACCAAACTCCAGTTGTTACATTATTTTAAGAAAATAACTTGCTTATTGCACAATAGTGTATAAAACTACGTAAAATGACTTTTTTATATACTCGAGGAAAGAAAAACGTAACACTTGAAAATTCACTAAAAATGGCAAATATAATAATGGCAAAGAAATAAGTCAATGTGATGCCAAATCGATTTCACCTCCTCCCATGCATCCAGGAAAAAAAATGTCTCTGATGTCAAAAAATGTCCAACTTTGACAGCTCGTACGGTGTGCTCAAAAAATTTTGGACACAATTTAACCAACAGAGCGAGAAAGTTCATTCAATTCGTGTAAATTTCGAGTACCTGCGATGATTTGGAGCGAAGTTATGAATTTTTCAAAAAAGTTGCATTTTGCACCTTTTGGGCCATAACTTACTCTTTTCGTACAAAAATCGTTGAATCTTTGTGAAATGGACTTTTAAAAGAAAAAGCAATAATTTGTGCGCGTTGAATGTCCATTGATTGCGTTTACATAACTTTTTATAATGCAACGATTTCTTAAACTTTTAAATAACAAATTCTCTCAAGGGGCTTGCAATCCCCCCCACCCCCCTTGAATTCGCCAGTGGGGTAAGAGACCGTGAGACTGATATCCCCCTTAAAAGCTATCGGCATCGGAGATTCTTATGAACTTAGAACTCGCTCTGTTGGAAATCTGTAAAACTTACATTTATTGTTTCTGCCAGTATTTTTGCAAAAAAAAAAGCTAAGACACAGATACAGATTTAATAGACAGCCGATATTGTTTCTCTGTCCCCATAAAGTGGTACGATCGGTTTGATTACACTCGCCCTATAATTCGCACCCGACGAATAACCCGTGTTAAAAATATTTTGTCAAACTTAAAGTCTTGCAATCCGAGCGAAGGGAGTGTTGCAATTTTCGGTCGCGTTCGAAAAAAAAACAACTATACTTTCAACACTTGTTATACAAATAACTATTAATTATTGTAGCAGTACACAATCAATAAAGAAAGAAGCATTTTGCAAAATCGTTTTAGGAATTCAAGCTGGTAATATATGTTTTCGATCAATACAAATCAAATTCTACAGTATATCCAGCGCACCAGCGCACGTAATTTAAACATAAATGTTTCATTTAAATTTCAGGCAATTAAATGTTTTGTGGTTTTATTAATTGCAAATAATCTATTCGTTCTACATTGAATTCAACTAAACACAAAATAGCTACACTTTTCAGTTTTCAAATTAAATTAAAGAAGCCTTGGAAATAGTGTAGGCGGCATCATTTTGTACTTATAATTAATTCAAATAAAAATTTAATTAATTAATCTGATAATTACCTCTGGCATATATTGAAATTTGTTAGTGTTTATTATATCCCAATTCCATCCAAATTTCGGTTGATATCCATCATTCACAGGCCAGCTGCTTCGCAAAATTAATCCATCAGGTTTCAAAAAAGCTAATTCTGCGTCGTAAATGTCCTTGAACCATTGCTGAACTTTTGTCGAGTTGTAATCAGGGTAAGCAACAGTTTCATTCAAATATTTGCCTTCCAATATTTTTCCATCTTTTGTGTACAAAATATTAAGCTGCTCAGCTCGTTTGTAATTCGAACCGGACGTATCGTCGACTAATACCTGAAATAAACAACAAACAAAAAGTTAAACGTTTTTGTCATGTTAAATGATTATTTGAGCTGGTTCAGTTTTATTTTAATTTTAATCATGTTCTGAGAAACGCTGAAAAAGCAAGAACAAAACATTAACTTTTATCGGAAATTGTTCTTTTACAATATACGATTATTTCACTCATTATAAATTTGACCAATCATATTGTCTAATTTTTCATTGTTTTGCAATTGAAATAAGTTATTAAATAACACCAAGCTATTTGACAGCGATTAAATTGAAGCTAGTTTTTTTTTAGCAAATTTTGAGCGTTTTGAAAGCAAATTTAGTCGCAGTCGTAAAAGCAAACGACACTTACATGATTTTTATGATGTTAACTATAATATTCTATATCTTTAAACATGCCGAATTATTCATTTCAAGCAAATTTAATGTGGAGAAACATCTGTTGATAAACGTCTCGAAATTTGAACAAGTTTTGTCCGCTATATTCATTACAATTGATTTTAATAAGTAAGAAAACCGTGAAATAAAGTTGTTCTTGAAATAAAGGTGGCAACGCCGAAGCTACCGCTACCTAGATCGTGCTCATGCACGATCAGTCACGATGACAAGGAGCGAAATTTAAAATACCAATTGGAAGAGATTTTTTATAATATATGCAAATATTAAAAGAATACTTTGTTGGAATATTTCGTCACGTTTCTTCCTTTGTAGCGATACACTTTATCGGATGAAACTCATATTTCCGCGGTTGTCAAAAAGGTTATGTTTGCTTTGACATTTCTACTTTCTTGCCACTAATCCAAGACTGCCAACTGTAGCGCGTTTCAAAAAGTTTGCAACGTTGTCAAGTCGGTTCACCTTTTTGGGAAATTAAATAACATATTTAATAATGAAGCAATAATAATACCTGAATGTATATATGTAGCAATGAAAATTTATTGCTAAAAAATTATCTTTATCTCTGTATTATCGCTATGAAATCAAAAATATATGCTCTCATATAATTATGTTTTTTAAAAGTTGGTAATCTTCGACCATATATAGGTATAGACAGATAACACTCAATGCTGTAGTATACAATGTTGTGAAGGCAAGAAGTACGGTAGCGGGGAGCAGTAGCTATAGGCGGGGAAAGGAGGTGAGGACACGTTAGAGTGTTGCACATTGCTAACTTCTGGTTTGTTATCATGGAACAGAGAATGAAAATAGGCAAACTGCAGCACTTCAAGGTGTCTGCAGGTCATACTCTTCTTCACACCGCTACGCTAGTTCTTTGCTTCATAACAAAGGCTTGCGTTGTTTGTCTATTCCTATATATGGTCGAAGTTGGTAATTGATTTATTTCCCAATGCTTTAGCATAGGCATAGCCCTCTTGCCTTTCGTCCCGCAAACTCATGCCCCAACCTCCTTAAGCAAAATTTATTACATAAACAAGACATATCAAATTTAATCGATTAAATTCATAGCACTCGGGATATTGATTATAGAGTCCAGGGTGAATTGTAAGTTTTTAGGCTTCCGCGTAAATTGAATGTAATAGTATTTTGTGCACCTAGGGAGGGAAGCGTGCTATTACTCCCGCGGGCGAAGCGGCGGTCCGAGCGAGGGCGCCGGCTTCGCCCAAGGGAGTAATTGCTATTACTCCCGCGAGCCAAGCGGCGGCCCGAGCGAGGGCGCCGGCTTCGCCCAAGGGAGGAATAGTATTCCCTCCCGTGGGACACACAATATTTTAAAGCACGAGGGCCTCGAAATCACCTTTCTTGCAAGCGAAAACAGTGTTTTCCTCCCTAGGGAGGACATTTTTCTATTAGACACATTATTCTAAAAAAAATTTCTTGGTTCAGCAGATATTTAAAGATTATCTCCGAGAAAATACAAAGTAATTTTAGAATGTAATTTTTTGTTGTCCTTAATCAACTACTGTCATTTCTTAAGGGATTCAAATATCGACTTCAGGTTTTCAGTATTCGATTCCCCGAAAAATTTTCTATTAGACACATTATTCTATAAATTTTTGAGAGTCTTGGGTTTAGAAAATATTTAAAGGTTTTCTCCGAGAGAAAACAGAAAAATGATAGATTTTTTTTCGTTGTTTTTAATTAACTGTAATTTCTAAACAGATTGAAATATCGACATGGGGTTTTCAGCATTCGATTCCTTGGATATTTTCGATTAGACACATAATTCTAAAAAATGTTTAGGGTCTTGGGTCAGCAGATATTTAAAGATTTTTTTCGAGAGAAAACATAGAAATTTTAGTTTTTCATTTTTCAACTGTCATTTCCAAACCGATTGAAATATAGACTTCAATGTTTCCAGTATATTTTAAGATTTTTTCCGAGAGAAAATAGATAAATGTTAGAAATTTATTTTTTCTACAAACACTATTAAAAATTAAACTTTTAACACGGCCTACTGCTGTTAAAAATGCAATATTATATTATTTATGCCAAAAGGGCACTTTATTATAGGTATTTTTTGGTATCTTCAGCATAAATCAATAGGTTACCTTTACTTTACCTTTTACTGTAAATCCTTACCGGTTCCGTGTATCAAAAATTTTTCAATAAAACTAACATACCTAATTAAATTATCTTTAAGAAAGATACGATCAGCGCAAAAATAAAAAATTTACCAAAAACATAGTTTTTCGTAAATCGTTTATACAGAAGCTTTTATTTTCACTTCGGCAGAAGAATGTTTTATTGAGACACGTCGTTAGGGGGGAGGGAGTATTTACGTAATTTTGTATTTATTTTGGCTATTAAAATATCGATACACCTTTAGAATGTATCCCAACAAGAACATGATTGTGGTGACTCTGCATTTTCAATTAATACTAATAATTAATAAAAATAATATATCTAAGTACTGCCCTTAAACATATAACGTTTACGCTAATTGACCCTCTAAGGAAGAAATTTGTTTACCCCTGATGTAAAGGAAAATATTAGCACACCGTAGGTATAAAATAATAGTTATTTATGATATAAGTGTTAAAAGTGACATTTTATTTTGTGAGACGGGAAGTTTAGGACACGACGCGAAGCGGAGTGGCGTAACCCTTCGAACAAAATAAAAGCACTTTTAACACGTATATCATACACTATTTTTTCTACAAACATCGTTTTATATTTTAATATAAGAAATAATTTATTTAATTATTTTTGACAGTTCAGTAACAAAAGATATTTATATAGTAATATAATGAAACACGTAGTCTATGAATTCAATAAAAATTGAGAGTTGTTTATTAAGAGATGAAATTTACTTTTAACGTGCGTTAAAAGTGATTGACAGTTTACTTTTAACGCACGTTAAAAGTGATTGACAGTTCACTTTTAAAACGGCGTCTTATAATATTGCATTTTTAACAGCAGTAGGCCGTGTTAAAAGTTTAATTTTTAATAGTGTTTGTAGAAAACATAAATTTCTAACATTTATCTATTTTCTCTCGGAAAAAATCTTAAAATATACTGGAAACATTGAAGTCTATATTTCAATCGATTTGGAAATGACACTTGAAAAATGAAAAACTAAAATTTCTATGTTTTCTCTCGAAAAAAATCTTTAAATATCTGCTGACCCAAGACCCTAAACATTTTTTAGAATTATGTGTCTAATCGAAAAATATCCAAGGAATCGAATGCTGAAAACCCCATGTCGATATTTCAATCTGTTTAGAAATTACAGTTAATTAAAAACAACGAAAAAAAATCTAACATTTTTCTGTTTTCTCTCGGAGAAAACCTTTAAATATTTTCTAAACCCAAGACTCTCAAAAATTTATAGAATAATGTGTCTAATAGAAAATTTTTCGGGGAATCGAATACTGAAAACCTGAAGTCGATATTTCAATCCCTTAAGAAATGACAGTAGTTGATTAAGGACAACAAAAAATTACATTCTAAAATTACTTTGTATTTTCTCGGAGATAATCTTTAAATATCTGCTGAACCAAGAAATTTTTTTTAGAATAATGTGTCTAATAGAAAAATGTCTAGCAAATCGAAGCTGGAAACCCGATGTCGATATTTTAATCCGTTTATTAAACACAATTTTTTTTAATTCAAAATTTATTTATTCTCTGTCGAAAAATTTGTTTAAATTTGACTAAACCAAAGGTCATCAAACTTGGTAAATAATACTTACTCCAAATAGCAAAATATTAAACCACTCAAATTCTGGAAACCGCAAGTCTGTATTATAATTCATTAAAAAAATACAGTCATTTTTGTACGAGGAGACAAAATAACGAACATATTTACAATAATTAAAAATTATCTAAATATACTCGTATGTCTAGATTATCTAGAAAGCTACATCACTTACATAAACATTGATACGAACCTTTTTAATGAGAATTTTGTGATCTACGATTTCAGTTTTTCTCGCAATTTTATCCATTTACTAGAAAAACTAAAAATCGACCGCCATTTTGCATGATAGCGGTCGCATTCAGTCCGGACTAATATTTACGATAGCATGTTGTTTGTTGGCATTTCTATTAACGTAATTTGAAAAAAAAAAATTACCGAGTAAAAACTACCTTGTTATTTTTTGTAGTCTAAAGTAGTAAACAAGTACAGTTTGTTGCAACCGATATAGATTTTCTTTATATTTTCGAAGAATAATTTTAGAATTTCTTTACAAATAATACCATGTTGATTCTGTAGCTGACAGTTTTAATTAAATCGTTGACGTGTAAGTTCGGTTAGCAGGGGCGTATGGGCTTCTATTAACTGGCCCGGGAAAGTAATTTTTGCGGTCCAAGACTTATTTTTATTTGCATAGACGTAGCCAGGAATTTTTGTTTGGAAGGGGGGTGTTCGGATCAGTGGTGTAGTGTCCTATTAAAATAGTACCGCGGCGCTGTTGCGTAAGGGAAAAAAACGCCACAGGCGAAAAATTTTTTGGGTTCAAGGTTTTTCATACAGGAGCAAATACATAATATTTTACCCTCATTAAAGTATAAAAATTGAAATGATTAATTAATATTAAAAATTTATGAAATAAATGTTTTATTTTCAATCGCCCCTGGCTACGCCCATGCTTATTTGTAGATCACAAACATCAAATAAATATATAAATATTTAATTAACTGAAAAACAAAACGAAAATAAATTACTTATTAATTAATTATGAAATTTAAAAAAAAATGACTGGAGCTGGAGTGGATAAATTGTTTCGTTGGCGGGGCAAATGTAAAATCTGAAATAGAAGCGAAGACCTGGCTGAGTATATAACACTCGAAAATACTGACGTTGCCTTGTACTTTCGTTGCTTTGTACATGCGCGGTATTGTATGAACACTGGAAAGTATTTGTGGCGTATTTTATTTACACCTCCTTTTGCAAACATTGAAATGTACCTACTTTTCTCGAAAGAATTTAATTTTTTTTTGTAGAATAAGTTGTCAGTGGCACTGAAACAATGGTTTTCACAACCATGTTTTTAGGTTAGCCTGCGGCACACTTTAAAACATAACTCCAGCCCTCTAACTTGCGCTGCGCGCGCCTTTGGGACTACAGTGAGCCGTTAGTCGGGGACAAGGTCCAACTGGGATAGTGACGAACGAACGAGTAACATTGTTTCAGTACCGCTGACTTGCATCTTGCTGAAGTTAGAAATTAGCGCATGCACAACGGGTTGGATAGCCCAAGATGAAAAGATGTCAACTGTACTGTCACTGTCATAAATAATATCGAGAAAAGTACATTTCGGTGTTTGCCCAAGGAGGTGTAAATAAAATACGCCGCAAATACTTTCCAGTGTTCATACAAAACCGTGCATGTACAAGGCAACGTCAGTAATTTCGAATGTTCTACGTTGTCCCGAAGACCTTAGCAAAATTTTTGAAATTAAAAAAAAGTAATGCGGCGCAAGCGAATTTTTTTAAATTCAAGAGCATAAAGATTCCTCCCCCTATTAGCATTACACGTGTAGGTACACTACACTATACAGACGAAATAAAATATAGTAACATAGCATGTTGACAAGTTTTTAAATATTTAAACTTCAAACATGTAAGAATACCTGGGTAGAGGTAAATTTATTTAAGAAGAACCCTGCGCGAAGTACGAGTTCTCGTCTTAGAAAGACAGGCATAGATGATAAACAAGAGGAAACTACGCTACTGTCTGTTCTACAGAACATTAGCTTCCATATCTGTTATTCTCATGTTGACGTTCGTAGTGTTTTGCTTCGTGTAATGCTGTGAATTTTGTAATGGGCTCTTCCACCATAGTCAAGATTTAATAAAATTGTGCTAAAAACTTGAAAACCATATCAAATCATAACTGTAAATAAAAGAAATTTCTTTAAAAAGTTATTTAATCATGCGATACAAGCGCTTTAAATATTGTGTGACGTCATGTGACGTCCCAAGTGCGATCTATTCTTATTGGTTATACAAAAATAGACAAACCAATGAGATACAGGCACTGCGCCAGCGCCATGCGCAAGCATTTGAATCAGATGTTTGTTAACTTTGAACTGTCAACTGCGTTTGAATCTCAAACTTTTCAAGCTATGGCCTATGGATATGGTACGAAAACTATCTTAAAACTAAAAATAAAATATAGTTTTATGTATTTTATGGTATTTATTACTCTACAAAGTTACTTATGTCATAGAATTATATACTGTTTTAAATTTAATATTATTATAATGGGTGTTCGTTACACTACAGTTTTGGGCCACTAGGTAGCACTTGGGACGTCACAAGCGAAATTTTAAACTTTAAAAATTCATATCTTTCTTAATACAGCACAGTTTCCGCGTTTTCACAGATCGTCATATTTTAGAATGAAGCTTCATTGAAAAAAATAAAAAATATATGGTAGAAGAGCCCATTGATTGTGATTGAGTTATATTTTAGTTTTCTTTGAAAATTAGGTGAAGTGCAACGTAGCATATACTCGCTAGCTCCACTTTTGTAAAACGAACAGTACATGACAAGCTCTGCCTTCTCGCGCAGCTCAGGGTCCTAGATATTTGAATTTTACTCTACCTATATATTGTTTAACAGGTTGACTGCCACAGCGGTCATATATGCCCGCTCCTTATTTTGCCAGATGTGCCATGGCGGTCATATATGACCGCTGTGCAGACATACAGAAAAAAAAAACAACGAGCTGTCCATGTAGCGGTCATGCGGGATTTGTGCGTCTTATATGACCTTCGGGGTACCAGAGACTCTACTGCATTGCCCAACTTTTAAGTTCTAGCTTTGTGACTGTTTCCACATTGAAATTTAGTAAATACAGTACTAAAACTTTATTTCGAATGTATTACATTTAACAAATCAAATTCAAATTCAGTTCAAAATTAACTTACAGACCATGTAATTTGAAAAACAACCTAAAGAAAATCAGTTTTTGTAATGAAAAGCGTTAAAACATGGAAAACAATAGTGAGGTTCACTTTGGTAATCTGCACAATAGGTGTCTACTTTCTTTACTAAGTTTTTTGAACTTGATGAATATTTTACATATAGAAGATTTAAATAAAGCATTTGTACTACAGAACAAAGAACATATAAATATATTTTGATTTGTTTATATAACAACTGCACTACTACAACAATGACAAAACAGTTCAGAGTAAGTTCACTTGATTTTGCTACTTCTCAACACCCCTTCTCCAAATCTAGTGTACTTCCATTCACTTCTTGGTGAGATCACACGTTTCTCAGATGGTATGTCAGTCAACTCGAATACTTTGTATTTCTCCAACATAACATAACCATTTCCTGCTTGGCAGTTTGTTGCCACTGTCTCTGCTCGCGCTTGGGCAACAACATCATTTTATCCCAGTTGGCTGGCTCATTCACTCGCCCTGTTTCAGCTTTGTTAAGTACAGTATCTGGCAGGTCGCACTCCTTGATTGACTCGTGTCGATCTACGATTTTCCTGCTGAAGTGTAGGTATCTGCTGCTCCCCTTCTTGCGGTGGTGTGATTGCTGTAGTTTGAGCAGGGACCACTTTCAATTCCGGTTGAAGCGGAGTTGTCTCGATAGGAGCCACGTCCGGTTTCTCGTCACTAGAGCTGTCATCAAGTTCATCACCGGATAGCTCCCACTCCTCGTAGTTATTCATGGGGTGCACTTCCTCTGAAGTTGCATCACTGGTCACCTCAATAACCGGCTCGATGATGCGAACTGACTGAGCAATCCAAACCATTCCAGTATTTGGGTTCAAAATTCGATAGCCCTTGGTATTACTTTCGTAGCCAATGAGTACCCCCTCTTTGGCCTTGTCATCCCACTTGGAACGCTTCGAGTCCGGTACGTGCGAGTAAACTTTAGAGCCTATCACTCGCAAGTGACTGATATCAGGCGGATTTCCATTCCAAAGTTCGTACGGAGTCTTATTGACACTGTTGGTGGGAAGACGATTCTGCAGGTAGGCAGCCGTTCTGATAGCCTCACCCCAGAATTGATGAGGAAGCTTTGCGTCCAACAGTATGCACCTGGCCATCTCGACCAAGTATCGGTTCTTTCGCTCGGCGCGTCCGTTCTGCTCCGGCGTGTAAACTACTGTTGTTTGATGCACAATACCTTTGTCACTTAGATATCTACTCAACTCGTGGTTAACATATTCGGTGCCATTATCTGAGCGTAGCACCTGGATTCTTCGACCAAATTGATTTTCTGTTAACGCTACATAATCTTTGATTACCTGCGTTACTTCATTTTTATTGCGCATCAGTCTCACCATTGTGAGTCATCCATTAGAGTGACACAGTATCGGTTGCCACTGGGAGTCACATTTTTCATCGGTCCACACACGTCCGTGTGTACCAAATCCAGAGGATGAGCTGCTCTGGATGTGCTGGTGCCGTAGTGGATCTTTGACAGTTTTCCCTTTATGCAAGTTTCGCATGTCATGCTGTTAGTACGATCACGCGTCCCTAGTTCGATCCCTACGGCCATCTTTTTGGAGTAGAGCTTCTTAATGGCTGCTGAATCACGATGTCCGAGCCGACGATGCCATAACTCAGCACTCGCTCTAAAACTTATGTGAAAAGATTGGTTGTTGCTACGTTCACTTACCAACACAAAGAGATTATTCTTTTCACATGCCTGTGCAGCAACTCTTCCATCACGGCTCTGAATTGTGCAACCATCTTCATCGAACGTTACTCTGAAGCCGTGATAACGCATTTTGCTGACAGACAAAAGAATTTTGTCCAGTTCAGGCACATAAAGCACGTCTTGGAGATGCACCTCTGTTAGACTGCCATCTGATAGCTTGCACCTAATAATACCTGAACCAATTCCAGTAGCAGGTATCGAGTGACCCTCGCCTGCAAGATCGATTCGTTGCTTTGTCGGTTTAAGCTTCTTGAAGAACTCTTTATTATTTGACATATGACTTGATGCTCCTGAGTCCACTAGCCAGGACTCATTGGTGTTTGTGTCTTTGTATGCGGATTCACATACCACAAACGAGAACTCTACACCTTTGTTGTACTGGTTAGAAGTCAACGCGGTAGCTTTGAACCCTTTCGGCTCCGATAAGGCCAGTTCATTTTTAAGTTTGCGACAATCGATCTTTAGATGACCGGGTTTCCCACAATGGTAACATGTGCGTGTTTCTTTTTGCTTTGTACTGTTGTTTTTGGTAGCAAATCTTGGTTTGGGTTGCTGATGCTTTTTCTGAGACTGGAATGACACGACTGAATTCATGGCGCTTACCACATTCTGTCCTGCGTCATTTTCAACTCGCCTTTGGTACTCGTCCAAAAGCTTTCCACTTACTAATTCAAATGTTAGCGTGTTTTCATCTCTACTTTCCAGCGCAGTGACTAACCCGTCGTAGCTGTCTGGTATGCTGGCAAGCAACCCAGCGATCTCATCACCTGGCTCGAGTTTGATGGCGGCCGTCTTCAACTGACTATACTATATTTGAGAATGGCTGGCAGTAATAAATCATTCTGTCAAAGACATTCCAGTGGCGCACCAATAATTGTTTGCACAGGGATAGTCGAAATGACTAAATTCGGTAGAGAACTATAGTTTTAGGTCTAAGTTGTTTTTCAGGGTCAGGTAAAGTCATTTAAATAATTAAGATGAAACTACCTGAATATAATCTAAAATATGGTTTTCATACCAGGATAAATAAATATCCGAGCCCTCTCTAAGTCAAAATACCGCATAAAAGTATAATTAATTTTCATAAAATCGTTTTAAGTACCACCGAAGTATTAAATAAATCCGTAATTTAGCAACTTTCCATACCAGGATTAATAAATATCAGAACTCCCCTAAGCGAAAGGACCGCATAAAATGTAATTAAAGTCTTAGAAAATTGTAAATATTGAATGTATGTATGTAAATATTATATGTATACAATGTACCTAAATATGTATATATTGACTACATAATAATTTTTTTTAAATATAAATTAAGATATAACTTTTTATTAAACATAAAACCAAAAGATTTATTTTAATAATAATGAGTGAGAAAGTTATATTTAAATATTAAATTTTTTTATTTTTAGTAAATGTATAAACAGATCACTCTGAAAAATCCTATCTACGTCTATGACACAGTTCGACGGGGATTATCCGAGCGTTTATGACAGCATTTCTATTGTTCGAGAAGTAAGTTTCGTTCCAGGTACAAAGCGTGCGGCTTATTTTGACCATCCTAGTGTAGTTGCAACTTATTTTTCTGGTAGTTTTATTTGCCGCATTGCTGGAAAAAATCCAATACTACTCTTGCAAATAATGATTTATTACTGCCAGTCATTCTCAAATAGACTATAGCCAGCTCCTGCACACGTATTATATGCTGCTGCATTGTACCCGTGTCAAATCGCAGGGTCCAAAATTTGCGGCGTAAGAAAACTTTACTGCTGAGCGTCGTACGCTCGTACAGCTTCTGGAATGTCGACCACACATCCGCGGCCACCTCCAAATGTCGAACATGGACAAGCTGGTCTTCCTCCACTGACAGCATTAATCTGGACATCGCACTATTATTCAAATTTGTCCAGGAATCTGTAGTTGGATTAGGTTTGATACCAAGTACCGTGTCCCATGTTTTATCTTTCACTAAGATCCATTTCATAACAGCCTTCCAATTCGCGTAATTGTTACTGTTTAGCCGCAACTTTTGATTTTTATCTTTTTCTGACATTTCAATTTTTGTTTTAGTCACAAACGCATTTATCACTGTTTTTCATATGCTAGGTCCATAACCTGATGAATATTTTACATACAGAACAAAGAACATATAAATATATTTTGATTGATTTATATAACAACTGCACTACTGCAACAATGACAAAACAGTTCAGAGTAAGTTCACTTGATTTTGCTACTTTTCAACAGAACTCTTCTTCTCGACCATGCTCTTATAACATCCTTTGTAATATTTTCTTGTTTTGGCAACCAATCCTTCTATTCTTAGGAACTTATGGCCAGCAAGTGATCTTTTTGTCGGTGTTTCTAGCTGTCGCTCAGGTGACCGCTGTAGTGACCGCTCGGGCACAGGACATCTCTAGCGGTCTCCCATGCCCGAGCGGGCATAAATGACCGATAGTGGTTATTTCAAAATATTTTCAAAAAACAGACCTCAATATTGTTTTTGACTATATTAATAATAATAATAATAATAATAATATTTATTTTCAGTAGACACAGTACAGTGTATAGAAAACGTCAGAGAAATTAAAATAAAACATACACTATTGAAATTACAAATTACAGTGTTAAAAATTCGTTTACATTGTAAAATGCGTGCTGTTGTAAATACAACATTAAATCTTTTTTAAAAGACTTTAAATTTAAATTATTTTTTAGTCCATTTGGCAAATTATTAAACAATTGTAAGCCCATTCTATCTGGAGAACTTTTAACAATGTTTAATCTTGAGGCGGGTATATGAAAGTTATTTTTTAGTCTGGTGTTATGACTATGCAGATCGCTGTTAGTAGGGAAAGACTTCTGATTCTTATAAACTAAAACACAAGACTCATAAATATAGATACTACTTAACGTAAGGATATTGTATTTTTTAAATAAATTTCTGCAAGAAGAGTTAAACTGCACCCCTGCTATCGAACGTAAAATTCTTTTCTGTGCAATGAAGACATTTTGAGACGCACTTGAAGAGCCCCAAAAACAAATACTATAACGAAGGCGAGATTCCACAGAGGCACTGTAAAACATTAACAACTGTTTTATATTTAAAAATTCTTTAAGGTGTCGTATTTGGAAACATAATCTATTTAGAGTTGAAACAAGCTCTTGACAAAGAGGTTTCCAGTCCAGATTATGAGTGATCTGCATACCTAGTATTCTTGCCGAGTCACTACTCGTTATATGATTATCCCCGAATTGGACAATAATCTCTTGATTAGTATAGTTATGCATGTAAAAACGAAGAATGTTAGTTTTACTATCATTCAAGTATAATTTATTTTCACAGCACCATGATATCAAGGACCGAACGTTTTGATTACATTTATTAATCAATGCGCCTGTGTCCGAATCAGAAATGACGAGAGTAGTGTCATCCGCATACATAATAGGCATACAATCCTCACGAAAGACTTCTCTGAGATCGTTAATATAGAGAGTAAATAAAACAGGAGCTAGAACAGTGCCCTGAGGTAGACCTACATTGATTTGAACTAAATCAGAACATATTATGGTACGAGTACATGAAACATCTTTAGTACAATTTAATGAGACAAACTGCTGTCTATTGTTTAAAAAAGAGTGAATCCAGTTTAAAGCTACCCCGCGTATTCCTACACATTCAAGCTTATTTAAAAGCCTGTAATGATCAACGCAGTCAAAAGCTTTACTTAAATCACAGAATATCCCTACGGGATATTCCCCTTTGTTTAAATTTTCTATAATTTGACTATAAAAGAAATGTAAAGCATCTTTTGTAGAGCTGTTAGGTCTAAAACCAAATTGTTTATCAGTGATGATTTCATTTTGGTCTAAAAAGCTTTGAAGTCTACTCAGAAAGCAATATTCAAATATTTTAGAAAAAGCCGATGTTAAAGCAACTGGCCTGTAATTATCTGCACAAGTTTTCTCTCCTTTTTTGAAAACAGGAATTATTTTATTAAGTTTTAATAATTGCGGAAAACATCCATTTTGAAAAGATATATTAATTATATGAGTCAATGGGGCAGCAATGAGATGAGCGAAAGTTCGTATAATAAAATTTGGTACTTCATCCGGACCCGATGACTTTGTATTTTTAAGCTTATATAAAATAATTTCAATTAATTCTGTTTCGCTTAAAGGATTCAAAAATAGATTAACAGATCTGTTACTTTTACTTCTGTGACTATCATTATTTGTGTCAATCAACGGTATTTTTTTTAAGATGTGTAGTGGAGCATCTCTAAAATGATTATTAAAGATATTGGCAATTTCTAAAGGATCTTCAATTATATTGTTATCCTGGCGTAGTTGTACGTTATCATTTACTTTGGTTTTAGTATTATAATTGATAATATTCCAAGCACTTTTCACCATATTTTCCGATTCAATAATTTGACTTTGAAAAAATTGTTTCTTCGTTCTAGATATCAAGTGAACATGCTCTTGTTTAGCCTTTTTGTAACTACATTCGAATTCAGGGTAACGCTTCTTTAATTCAAAAAGTGTCTTCAAATTTGCACTTGAGTTAATGATGTTTGTGTTAACCCAACATTTTTTATTAGACTTCTGCAGATGTATTTTCTGTAAAGGAAAACTTTTATCAAAGTAGTATCTAAAAGTATTAAAGAAACAATCATAGGCCTCTTCCGTTTCGATCTAGCATATACATCACACCATGACTCGTTAGCTAGATCAGACGCGAAATCATTTAAGTTACAATCGTTAAAACGTCTCCTGTAATCGATAGATTTAGTTGAAGTTTGCTCCTCAATGTTACTGTTAAATAAAATTGTTTTGTGATCAGAAATAATGTTGTTCTTGACAACAGCAACACAATTTACAATATTTGAGAACAGATGGTCCAAAATATAACTTCCTCTTGTCGGGGCTTCAACTTTATTAAACATATTGAAAGAGGTTAGAATTTCTGCAAAAGTATTATAATCGTTAGAATCACGAACTGGATCTAAGTTGAAATCCCCACAAATCATTACTTTATAGTGTAATCTAAAAAATTGTTCTAGAAATAAAGTAATGTTTTCACATAAAATGTTAGAGTCTGCTGAAGGAGACCTGTAAACATTTAAAATTAAGATAGGATTGCAAGAATTCGGTTCCCATAAAACAGCACAAGCTTCAAATTGCATTTCTATACAAAAATAAGAAATATCTAAAGATTTAACTTGATGAGAAATGCTTTTATGGCACCAGATCCCTACACCTCCTCCTTTATATTGTATTCTACAAAAATTAGCTATACAAGTAAAATTGTTGAACAGATTTAAATTAATATTTTCGTCATTGCGCCATGTTTCTGTTAGGCATAAAAATTTCAAACTATTATATTTTAATAAGTATTCACTAGAAATTAGGTTAGATTTATTTAGCGTTAAAGCGCCACAGTTTAAAACAAAAAAGTCATACTCTTCAATGACGTTAATATTAATTACTGTATTACGCTTAATAACATGTGCTACTTTGATTTCGCTGTTACAGGGCTTTTTAAGTGAAAAAACTTATTAATGTGGGTTCCACTGGGCCACAGGGACGGTTCCATAGCCTTTGAGCGATTTTCTGCACTAACTGTTATCTTAAAAGACGAATAATAGTTAGGATATTTAGATGTCATTTTTACACATGTCACTTCAGGGAAAAAAGGAACCAAATAATTTTTTATTTCTTCTTCCGTAGTCTTCGGGTGTAATTTGTAGACATGTAGATGAGCTGGTTGAGATTCAGCTGCTTTTAATGAAGTAGAACCATTCGAAATTTGGCTGCCGATTACCGTTCCAAGGGGACGTTTCTTCTGTTCCTTGCTAATAACTGCATGTTTTATTTTCGATTCATCATTGTCAGCATGATTTTTATTTATTTCCTTATTTAAAGACTTTATATTAATGTTATCCTTTCCTGGAATAACGTGAGAATTTCGATTTGCCGTTTGTTTATAATTGATACACTTAATAACGTTATAGGTCTTCAAATTTGCCAATGGCACCAGGGGAATTTTTTTGATTTTATACCGTGGCAGTCAACCTGTTAAATATAGTTATTTGTATCACAAGGCCAGAAACTGACCTTTTGCAAGAGCGAGTATTTTTGACACGCCGAGCCACAGGCGAGGCTTGCAAATTACGAGCACTAGCATAACAGTTTCTGGACGTGTAATACACAATATTTTATGTGCCGATTTAATTACAAAAATATAAAATGAATTTCATTAATTTGTATTTTATTATACATAACCTAAAAAATTGTGCACTGAATACTTGCATTTGAGCTTAAAATATATTTACATATTTCAATTTCTATTAACGATTTACGTCTAAAATTTGTCAAAATCTTGTTAATTCTTGTATAAAAAATATTCAACGCATAAAATTGACATCTGCTTGACAACTGTAGTAATGTCAAGATGCCAACCTATAACTTCTGGTTGTTTGCCGGCGTAGGCTGGCAACAAAGAGTTTCTGGCGGATTTTGAGATATGGAAAACTAGCGATGCCGACTGGAGGCATATAAAATAATTTTCATTAAACTTGCGACGTCACTGCGATTATTAATGAATTTAAAACGCTATATGCTGTTCATTTTGTTTATAGAATATATAGTTTTGAATATATTGAATTCTCACATGACAAATTGACGCCCGTAATCTTACAACCTGCACTACTTCGTTCATATCCTTAATCTCCTTTGTTATAACAAGAAATAATAAATTTAAAAATATTAGATTAATTTTATAATAGAAATATTGAAATTCGCGGCCCACAAAAAAATTATTTGTTGTGAAGTTACAATGTTGCATTTACAGATCCGTTCCTAATTTATTCTGAAGAACTGCAATATTTATCTACTACTTATGGCAACTTTTTAAATTTAAAAATTTAAGTTATTTGAAAATCAAGTTTAAGGTTTTTAATAATTACAAAATTTAATAAATAGATATAGACGCGAGACTATTACGACGTCGCATCAGTCACTGCTTTACATATAAATAAATGAGCTCGTTGTCAATCAGGCGATTTTTATTTAGTCGTACGAAAGAAGCGGCTGCAGCGACACTGCACACACTTTTTAAAATAAATAAATTTATATACGGAATTTTCTTTTAAAACAGTAACATTTTCTTAATTTATATAAATATTGTACCTATTCATATTTTAAGCAACACACGTTACACATAAGTTATTCCAGTGCAAAATAACGTAAACTGCAACAACTGCAACTCTCAGCGTTAGACGCACATTCAAACTAGTGCTTTTCAAATTTTCGAATTTCGAATTTCAAAATTCGAATTTAAAATTCGAATTTAAAAATTCGATTTTTCATTAAAATTCGAAATTCGAACTTCGAATTTTCGTTAAAATTCGAAATTAGAATTTTCGAATTTCGAATTTCTTTTTGAATGAATTTTCGAATTCAATTTTTTTGAAAATCAACAGCACTAATTCAAACTCTGCATCCTCGAATGCAAGAATTTCATACGCTCGGGCATGTCCGTAGTTCTTCGTTCAATAGATCGGACTAGATATGATACGTGCTCACTTGGCTAATGGATATACAGTCAGTTTGTGCGTTTCTTATGATTTTTTTTGTAGAATTAAAAGCAAATATTGGCTTCGGATGCCAAATTCTATGAATGCAATAACGTATAATTTAAATCTAAAATAAAATAAATAATAGCAGTCCAGCCGCGCAGCGAATTGGATATGTTCTTTAGGTTATTATTACGCTTGTAGGGTGTCTGACAAATCCACGCGATTGTTTCTTCAGGTCTTTTTCAGAGACAACACAAAGTTAAACTGATTAATATTGAGACGGAAAAAACTTCTGAACTTGCTGTCATCTTTTAAAAGATGTCTCTGAATTAGTATATTTCTCATAGAATCTAGCATCAAGCGAAGTAAAAGCTCTGCCTCCTCTTCCTCTTCAAAATCAACAAACAACATTGTTTTCTCCATGTTTATTATTTATCAACAACTAATTTTACAAGATAGTCCAAAACGAAAGCAGCTACGATCGCTTGATTGACACTCGAACATGTCGCTGCAGCCGCATTAAAAATTTCGCGCGTCTACTGCCGCGCGGCTTTAGCCGCGTGATTGACACTCCACCTTTAGCTCTAAGTCCAATGTCACTGGCACAGGGTCGGCGGAAGTGGGAATGTAGCGCTCGTGATGCCGGGCGCCATCACCGAGCAACAGTTCATATAGCCCAGTCAATCTAGACAAAAATTAGCCAAACCTGGAAATGGAAGAGAGAATTCTAATTTTTTGCACAGATGTTCCTTATAACGTAGTATAACTCTCCTACAAAGTCCCAAGCTTACCGACGCTTGCTTCCCTCGGGAGAGGGCAAAAGGTCCTAAGGGATGGCAAATCATATATGCAGACTTAAACTCGTATAACTTTCGATCGGAATGACGTAGACACGTCAATGATAGCTCAAAATGTTGAGAATAATGTGCACTATACACGTAGATACTCAAAGTTAAATATTATGCCATAATAACCCGTCTAACAACTCCAGACACACAAAAGTGGTTAACGCACAAAATAATTTACGCATTTGAATTATATATTCTTATTATGATCAAATAACATGGTTCTACATTATTTTGTATAGAATAGATACAGAGAGTGACGTGTTTAGTACCGGGAATAATAATAAAATTGAAAAGAAAAATTATATAAGTGTACAATTTTACGGATTATGTACAGAGGTAACCCAGTCAAATGGTAGAAAATAGGGAAAAGTTTTGGGATTGTTTTGAAATTTTTATTATTAAATTCATCGAACATTTCTGTATAAGACAGATGACTTTTAAAAAAATTTGAGGGCCAAATTTACGATTTTCTACGAGAGAAAATTGAAAAAATCTTAGTTTTTAAATATTTTTGGTGTTTAATGACCAGTTACTTCTAAACTAATTAAATTTTTGATTTCCGGTTTCTTTTATCAAATTTTGAGAACGATTCTCTATAAGTTAGATTATTTTAAAATTTTGTTGAGGGTCTTTGTTAAGCTAAAAAATAAAGTTTTTCTTCAAGAGAAAATTGAGAAATTTTAGTTTTTAAAAGTTTTTTTGTGTTTAATGTCCTGTAGTTTCAGAACGAATAAAAAATTTGATATCCGGTGTCGTTTACTAAATTCTCTGAACAATTCTCTATAAGATAGATGTAGAACTTTGAGTATCTACGTGTATAGTGCACATTATTCTCAACATTTTGAGCTATCATTGACGTGTCTACGTCATTCCGATCGAAAGTTATACGAGTTTAAGTCTGCATATATGATTTGCCATCCCTTATGTCCTTTTGCCCTCTCCCGAGGGAAGCAAGCGT